>CM035155.1:112640398-113317898 GCA_020205615.1 Panax quinquefolius
TTCTCTCGAAAGTAGCAATATCTTCCTCGGAGGCATTATGCGCAACCATTGCGAGGATAGGCTTATTAAGGACATAAGATAACTTTTCGACCATGAGAACTATTCTCAAATTCCTTAACCAATCCATTTAATTTGAGTGGGTTAAATAGCATCTAATATGCTACACAATGATAATAATTTAGACATTGTGAAATTCTATAAATAAATTTGTAATTAACAACATTTTAGCATACATTCTTTTATTAATTACCAAAATAAATTAGGTCTTGTTTTAAATTGGTATCTCCCACTATTTTCTTCAAACTATATTACCCTCAATATATATAGTTCGACAAAATCTAATTAAAGATTTGATAGTGAGAATAAGGATCCCATTTCAAATGTATATAGCCTTGTGTGTGCACAACAAACTATATATAAATAAATAGGTAGACAACCTCTTGTCAATTACATCAACTATGTAACTCCTTGTATTTTGCCTCTTAAATCATAATGGTCAAGTGTGTGCACATCCGAACTAAAATGATTTAAGTTAAGTCAGACCCATCATTTCCATATAAGTGAAGAAAACTACGACCCTTGTGTGTGCAACAACAAAGCAATAATGTTCAATTCCTTATAAACATCATATGAAATAACATCTTAAATATTTAATACTTGCCTTGTGTGTGCAAAACAAACTCATATTAAATATTCAATACTCTATTGTTTCTATCATGCTAGAAGGCGACGTTCGATATTTAAAATATCTTTGAATGTTACAACTTAATATAAAATATGTGAGGGGTTTGTTATTAATTTGTCTCATCTTGTTTAGCGTGCATGCACACACACACACACATATATATATATATATATATATATAAAATATGCGTCATATTAATTAACATGCGAAGCATGTTTGCATACTATATTATATATATATAGTACAAGCATGCACATATAGAATACTATATTCTACCTGGATTGATTATGGACTTTTATTCTAGTTTGGTTCACTAGAGCCACCAAGTGAACCAAAAGGTCAAACCCTAGGGGTGCAAGAATTAATATTTAAATATAACTATTACATTTAAATCAAGAACTCCATTACAAAAGCCAGGTCTTCAAGCGCCCTTGCTCCTTGATCTCCAATTCTTCAAAATTAATTCTAACTATTCCTATTACAAAACTATTTAAAATAAATAGAAACCTTGATCGGCGATCGAGGGAAGTACATAGGAGGAGTTAGAATTTACATTAAGAAAAAAATTAGAGAAGGCGATGTACTGTGCAGACCCCATTTAATAAAACCCATACATTCAAATGCATCCAACTAAAATAAAATCCAATCACATTGGTTGATAGTCCATAATTAATCCCATTTATTATCATACACATCACCATATGCATCAATAAATAACATTCATCTCATGAATAATAAACATTCAATATATATATTGATATCATTTAATGGGCAAATTTAGTTAGTATAAAATCTAATTTTGAATCAAAATAAACTCCTTTATTTTAATCCAAATTTAAATTAAAATAAAACTATTTTATTTTAATTTATCCAATTTGAATAAAATAAACTATTTTATTTTAATCAAAATCTTTAATCAAAATAAACTCCTTTATTTTAATTAATTATGGAATCCAATTCCATGTAAAAAAATAAACTCCTTTATTTTAAGGAAACACGGATTCTCTTTCCTATTCACAAATAAACTCTTTTATTTTGAATAATATGAAATCTTATTTCATATCTAAATAAACTCCTTTATTTAAGGAAACACAGATTCTCTTTCCTATTCATAAATAAACTCTTTATTTTGAATAATATGAAATCTTATTTCATATCTAAATAAACTCTTTTATTTAAGGAAATATAGAATCCAATTTCAACTCTAATTAGTTATCATGGAATCAAATTCCAACTCTAATTAGTTAGCATGAAATTTAATTTTAAAATTAAAATAAACTTTTTATTTTAAAATTAAAATTATTAAGAATATTATATATATATATATATATATATATATATATATATAATTACAAGTAATGCTTTCAAAACTTCAAAACAAAACTTATCACGGATAATAATTCTTGATCATAACCCACGTGCAATACAAAGAACGAACCATATCTACATTCGCTTTGAATTAGTTAATCTATGATAATATATAATTATTATGGTATCAACGATTAACAACCGTGGCTAATATATATAATATTAGCATTACCGAAGTAATCAAGTATCCAGTTTCCTGACTTATTAACATACTGCAATCCAAAAGTGATTCAAGTGGAACCTAATTAACCATAATACATATATATATATATATATATATATATATATATATATATATAAAGTATAATTAGGTGACCCATGAGACCATGACTTTCCAGGATGAGTCACTTGAATTACGCGAATGACGGAAGAAAAAAAAAATCGGTATTACCAATTTTTTTTTTAAAACAGCTTCCGTTTTTTTTCAAAATAAATTTTATACAACAAATTATGCCCAATTAAATTGTTCCAAACACATATCAATATACATATTAAATATGAAAAATTAATAATTTGCATAAAGGTTTGGCTCTGAAACCACTGAGTTAGGTTTGTAATATTCATGAGCGCAATCAAATTGCATAAAATATGCGAAAACGTGGAAAATCAGAGTTTTAAAATTTTACAAACCATATACGGATCACCCTTTATGCACAATTATTAATTAAGCGAAAAGAAAGAATAAGAATCGTACCCTTGAAGATCAAGAGCTTCCTTGGGTAAAAGTTCACCTCCAATCCTTTTTAGCGTTTAACTTGAATCCATCGGATTTGGTTCCTTCCTTTGATCAACGTTAGTCACCCAAGTGTTTGGCCTCTGAGGTGATCCACCAAGGAAGAAGAAGGATTCAAGAAGATGGGTGTTTGACAAAACCCTAATTTTCTATCTCTATAGAAAAGGCGTACTCTCCCAACTATTGGAATTACGCTGCATTGTTAAAAAGTCAACAACCACCACCCATAATAAGACTCCTCTTATTTATAAATGTGGGCAACCCTCCTTAACAATTAAGAAATTGAGTTTTATTTTAATTAATTAAATTCCTTTAATTAATTAGGCTGCCAATCTTATTAGGAATAATTAATTAAACTCTTTTAATTAATTGGCCTCCTAATCTTATTAGAATATTTGAGAGTACTTTTATTAATTAATTCTCAAACTCCTTTAGGAATTAAATAATAATAATAAAACTCCTCTTATTAATTTATATTTAATATTTCCAAAATATTAAATAATAAATATTAAGCTATTTAATTTATTCTATCACCATAGATTAAATTAAATATACTTAATTATTATTACGATTATGCCATTAACTTCTAAATAATTATTCTTCCTTTTATGGTGTGACCCTTTAGGTTCTCCATATTAAGCCCTACATGAATAAATCAATTAGAACAATTCTAATCTTATTTAAATAAATAAATTAAACTAATAATTTATTTAAATAAATAATATTTATTCTCTGATAGGGATAAGCCTCCCTAGCGATCAACGACTTTCCGGATAATATAGATTTCAACATCAATCATAAAAGAACCTTTGAGTAAATAGTTACCGTATGAATTCAATCCTTCCACCATATGATGTCCCAATTAAATATAAGACATGGAATTCTTTATCAAGTCTTATTTTATTTAATTATATGTATTCGATCCTTAAATGCACTGACCCCAAATAATGCAAATTAGAAACTCCTTTCTAATTTCATTACGCCTAACCAAGGACTCTCTTGAGTTGTCATTTATCGAATCATATAGGACATTTCTCTTCTTTTACTAGAAGTGGTAGATTCTTTATTGATCATACATTATCTCCATGTACAACTTATTATACCCAAGCATACCCTTTGATATACCCTAAGGGTCTTAAGGAATAAGTCAAAGTATAACTCATCATACATAAGATACTATGATGATCTCAAGTCCAAGGATCACTTGTCTACTATCACTATGAGAATTCCTATTGACAGTGAAGTAAAGCTCCATTAGGTATTCCTTAGCGAGCCGCGTTCAGTGAACTTATTCTCTAACAAGCACCTACATACTTGTTTTAGTGTCTCCACACAAATGATCATGAGATCAATCATCCTCATCCAATGAGCAAGCAACGTATGTACCAATCTATCCGGATTTACTAATCCCCAATTTAGTAATCCAACGATTGGGAACTATTTTAGCTTTAAGCTTTCTAAGAATTTAGATCTCATTAGAATGACTATCATCATTATTCTAAAAGCATTGCTTAAAACTATGAGTTTATCACATATTATAAAACAGCATCATGTAGATAATTAAAAGCCTTTAATAAATTAATACTTTTTTATTAATAAATGAATAAGATTATTACAAAGTATATGCTTTATCATCAAACATGATTGGCTTGTATGCATCTTACTTTCACCTTTTTCTACAAAGAGTTGTCATTCACCCTTATCGATCTTGGAGCTACCTATCAGCAAGCCATGATGGCTCTTTTCCACGATCTAATACACAAAGAGATACAAATCTATGTGGATGACATCATTGTCAAATTCCAAAAGGAAGAAGACCACCTAGATTATCTCAAAAAGCTCTTGACGGGTTGTGTAAATACAACTTGAAGTTAATTCTAGCCAAATGCTCCTTTGGTGTTAAATCGAGTAAGTTCTTTGGATTAAGTAGTCAACCACAAAGGGATTGAGCTGGATCTACAAAAATCCAGGCCATTATAGAAATGCCCATACCTCAGACAGAGAAGGAAATACGGGGATTTTTGAAAAGAATCAACTTCATCAGTCGATTCATCTCCCAAGTCACAGCAACGTGTGAGCCTATCTTCAAGTTGTTAAGTATGAACTCCTCCATGAAATGGAATGATGAGTGTCAGAAACCCTTCCTTACAATCAAAAAGCAGCTAGTTAAAGCTCCTGATTTGGTACCTCCCAGGGATGATGTTCCCCTGTTCATGTACCTGTCAATAAATGATAATGCCATGGGTTGCATCTTTGGAGACGAGAAAGATGATAGAGGTTAAGAAAAAGCTATCTATTACCTCTACAAAAGATTTAGCAGTAGTGAACATAAGTACACTCGATTGAGAAAACTTATTGTGCTTTAGCATGGGCTTCCATGAGATTATAACATTATCTCCATGGTTACATAAACCATCTCATATCTCATATGGATCCTCTCATGTACATGTTCAAAGAAAAACCCATGTTGAATTGCCAACTATCCAAATGGCAGTTAATCCTACAACAATTCAACATTGTCCACGTGACTCAAAAGTCCATCAAAGGTCAAGGAATTGTTTGATCAATGCTCTTGCACCTTCATGGGATTTCAAACCCTTGGAAACCTACTTACCCGATGAAGGGGTAATGGTAGTTCAGATACACCATCAGGAAAATACACACCAATTATGGAAAATATATTTTGATAAAGCTGTAAATATGGAAGGTTAAAAAATTTGGAAGCGGTTCTAGTATCCATTACGGGGAGCAACATCCTGTCACCGTCAAATTATAGTTTGCCAGCACCAACAACACAGCTAAGTATAAACGCTATATCATGGGGTTTAAACGCTTAATCAATGGGCATCACACGATTAACTATCTTTGGAGATTCTGAATTGGTAATTAAAAAAACCATTGGGATCTATTACACCAAAGAGCTACATTTGCTGCCTTACCATCGGCAAGTTATATAGATGGCTTTGGAGTTTGAAGAAAAATCCTTCCTCCATATTCCTCGAAATAGGAATGACTTTGCGGATGCGCTAGCAACTTTGGCCTCCTTAATCAACATACTTGACAAGGAAGACATGTCAAACATCACATTTGCCCTACAAAAGGCTCCAACCTATGGGAATTATATTGGAGAAGTATCGAATGAGCTACCTCCCATCTAATACCCTTGGTATCAATATATCAAAGAATATCTACGAGATGCATCTACACCCACTGAGGTGAGTCAGGTTGAAAAAAAGCGGATCCATTGAATTGCTATGAAAGTCTACTTGAGCGGAGACGCACTCTATAAAAGAGATACATGACTAGGTCTCCTCAGATGTCTGGACAAAGACCAAGCTTAGAGACTTATGGATGAAATCCATGGTGGAGTATGTGGGCCACACATGGCGACCCTCTACTTATCAAGAAAATCCTAAGAATAGTGCATTATTGGCTCTCTCTCTCTCTCTCTCTATTTGTGATGATCACGTCGAGAGGTGTTACTAATGCCAAATTCATGGGAATGTTATCCACGCCCCTCGAGGGAGCTCTCTGAATATTAGTTTGCCTGGCCCTTCTCAATGTGGGGAATGGATGTGATCGGACCCCATCGAGCCCAAAGCTAGTAATGGGCATCGATTTATCTTGACATGATCGATTACTTCACCAAGTGGGTGAAGCGACCTCTTCCCCAAGGTTACTAAAGAAGTTATCATTGGTTTCATCAGAAAAAATGTCATTTGTCGATATGGATAACCAGAGGTGATTGTGTTAGACAATGCCAAAAACCTCAACAATCAAATGATTGAGGAGTTATGCAGTAAATTCCACATCAAACATCTCAACTCCGTCATCTATCGTCCAAAGATGAATGGTAGTGTTGATGTGACGCCCCCAAATCTGAGTACTTGAAACCTGTACTTGGTGCTCCATGATAACATTCATTCAACTTCTTAATGTATTAATTAAACAAAATTATTATATCAAAGTTATCTACCTTCCCGATCTAAAGAGAACCTTTCGTCTTTCATTACATGATAAATATTATATTATCTTAGTACAAATAGTCATAACAACATAATTTAACTAACTCCTTGACTTCCCCTTCCTTTGTCCTTCTTTGGAACCTTCAGGTCGTGCTAGCTTAGCTGAAAACATTTAAATTTAAAGCAAGAATGAGCATTTGAGTGCCCAACAAGTAATAGAAATGAATAAAGACTATCTGAAAGATTTAAATATTCTCTTTGGTCAACACTTCTACAACGAAGTAAATGTTGTGAAGTAAAAACAAACAATCTTGAGCGACATATTAATTCTATTTCATTTTTTTGAAACTACGTACTGACTATAAATTTTGAAATAGTTTAATAAACTATGAATTTTTTTTTTAATTTTTGAAAAGGTTAAATAGAACTTCATCTGAAAACCGTCATGTCTTACGGACACGGAGGGTGATCAGCCTGTTATGCCCTGTATTGATCAACACTACTTGTTTGAACGATAAATTATTTAGCTGGTCTGCCTTTGGCACATAAAAGTTTTCCCTGTTCGGGATGTTCGTTATTAATCTGAAATCTGAATTAGAATAATTCAACTGAGTAACAATAATATTCTATTATGGTCAACGATATTTTTAAATAACATATACATATCTGAAAACTAGTAGGTATGTGTCAACATGTGATTAAATACAATCATTATCCAAGTGAGGGCACTTGAATAATCTAACTTAACTATCTATCAACAGAGTATATATTGATCATACATTATTATGGTAATGGTAAATGAATAGGGTTTGATAACTGACATGAATACTAATATTGAAATACATGACCGATAACTATAGAGTTTAATAACTTATATAACAGAGTATAATTGAATAACTTACTTACACAAGATCATTGTATAAGTAGATACAAAAAGTAAGGATACTTGCATTACTGCTTTACTTACTTACACTTAGTTTTATCTTTTATACTAAAACCTATCATTCATAAGATTATTCTCTTGATCAGAATAATTTATCAGAACATATAACACTGCTATTTGCAGTCATCATATAGCTTAAACACATTGTCACATAGTTATAATAGTGATTTTAACATAAATAATTACTTATCGAATCGATCTATATAAGTGCAAATTCGACTTGGTAACATTTGATTATGGCGGCGGCTTTATCGGATAATAATCGAGTTTATATTTACTTAAACTCTATTATGTAACTTCAATACTATAGTAGATAAGTTAAATATTAATCATATTATTTTTCAAGGTCTTATAATAATTTTAAATAATATTATAATTTATCATGATTTTCAAACACTTTGAAATCATTTTAAATGATTTAAATATAGAATAATTCCATTATCATTAATATTTAAATAATATAAAAATATTAATGAAATACTTGACAAAATATCTAAGTTATTAATAATAACTCAAAATATTTTTAAAACATTTATTTTTCCTTTAAATGATTTTTAAAACATTTAAAATCATTTTAAATGATCACCATTAATATTTAAATATTAATGTATTATTCATGAAAATATTAAAAGTCATTTATTATAACTTAAAATATTTTTAAATCCTTTATATCCTTTATTAATGATTTTTAAATCATTAAAACCATTTTAAACCATTTATTTAATATAAATATTAAATAAACTAATTAACATTAATATTAAATTATTAATAAAATTACCTTAAAATATTAAAAGTCATGATTTATAACTTAGAATATTTTTAAACATCCTATTAATATTTAAAATAATTTTTATAATATAAAAATCATTTTTAATCCATTTATTTAATACATTTATTAAATAAATTTAATACCATTAATATTCAAATAAATAGTAATATTAATGAAAAATATGTTAATTTCTCAAAAGTTAATTTTTATAACTTAATATAATTTTTAAAACTGTTTTTGTAATTTTTAGGAATTTATTTCTATTTTCTTATGTATTTTTCAGAAATTAGGAAACTAAATTACATAAATCCGTCGCTAAAGGCTTTAGCGACAGTTTTTGTCGCGATAGGTTTTCATGAGGCTCAAGAACACTGACAGTCAGTGTTCATGGTGCCACGTTTGACCGTCTTTAACTTGCTGGTCAGATATTTTTTGGGCAGGGTCTTGTAATGGTCTTGTAGTAGGGTTGTAACACTACACATTACAACAACTAACATGGTCATAAAGCAACATTGATGCAAGATCTGGCTTTGCAAAGTCACTGTCAGAGCTTCTGGGTTTTCCAAAAACCCAGACAGCTTTATGGGTCCATTTTGTGGCTTAAATTTCTATAGGTTCTGGTTACGATTAATGTGTTCTAATGGTTTAGGGTTGTAGTCCACATGTCAAGGTACAATTATAAATCATCAGGTCAACATAACTACATCAAAATCATAACCTAGCATCTTGTCAAACATTGTCAGAACTAATGTTCATACGGTTTCTGGGTTTTCCTAGAAACTCCATCAGTGAGTGAGTGGCCTAGTTTGACCATCGATTACTTTCATTCTGTTTGTTATAAAAGTGATATAAAAGCATGAATCTGTAGTACACATATAAGAATACAATCTTAAAACACTAACACAAACAAATCATCAAACACTTGCAAGATCTGGACCCATAAATATCTTGTCAGACGCTGAAATCCAAATTACAGGTTACCCGTAATTTGAAAGTCAATGCTGAGTAGGCTACTTTGACTATCCACTACTTACAATCTATTGATTGTTTGAATGATTTAAAGGCATGGATCTGGAGTATAACTAACATGCTACAAACAAGATACAACAACATCAACAAAACACTTAACACCTGACATATATGAGACTTAGAAAGTGTTGTCAGACAATTATTTTGAGTTTACGGGCTTTTAAACTTCGTGGTCATCTTTCGGTCAACTGAGTTTGACCATAAATAACTTATTTTTTGGACATGATCTAAGCCTGATTTCAAGTCCAGGTCAAAATCCATATAGCAAACTATAATTCTAAAACATCAAACATACAAAACAATTAACAGGCTCAGATCTATGGCCTCTGACATTCGGTTGTCAGGCCATAAATTTAGGGTTCTTGGACAATTTTGGAAAGTTGATTTTTGATCACTTTGATGCTATAAATCTATGATGTAACATCATAGATAATCATATAACATCTTCTAACACTTAAATAAACACATAAACAAGAAATCTAACATGGCTTTAATGATCAAAATTGAGTTTTAGAGTTATACCTCTTTCTTGAAAATGCTTTGATCTTGCTCTACACAACTGATCTTAGTGTTCTAGAGGGTTGTTTGGGGACTTGTTTACTTAGAGATTTCGTGGGTTTGAGAGAGATAAGGTTGGTTGAGTGTTTGATAGTAAGTGAGCAACTTTAGTAGACTTTTTCTCTCATTTTCTCTTATAAATTTACTCAATGAATCTTAGCTTGCAAGGTGGCACAAAAGATAAGGATTGGCTGAGATTTCAAGCACATGGAAGATCTAATCTTGGCGAGTCATGCTTTCTAGAACATCTTTTTGCTTACAAGTTAAGTAAAAGGGTATTTTGGTTATTTACAAACTAAAGGGTATTTTGGTCTTTTCACTTGAATTTTAAGGGTAGTTTGGTAATTTCAAATATTTCCCATAAATTTTAATCTTAAGATTTGCTAAATAACATTAGGGCTTTCTAATCACCAATTAGGGTTTTTAAAATTAGGTTTAGGGTTTCTCAAAATCAAATTAGGGTTTCTAACTTAGCATTTAGGGTTTCTTAATAATCGTTAGAGTTTCCCTAATTAGATTTATAATCACTAACATATCTCTTTGATCACATAACCTTGATTAAAATCGGTCTTAGTTTCTATTTAGGGTTCGAATTGGGGTTATGGACCAAATCAGACTAAACTTTCATTATCCGTTAACTTAAAATTTTAAATTGACTATCTGCTTAAATCCTTATCTCATATAATCAAAATATTATTTGTAATATCCATCTTTAAATAAAAAAATTATTAAGTAAAAAAAATACGAGATATGATTATTCAAAAATTTTACGGGTCTTTACTGAGTTGAGGCGGTAATAAGAATATCAAAAGATCATGCAAAAGATGTCTGTCAATCACAAAGGATGGCCTGACTTGTTTCCTCTGACTCTATTAGCCTATAAAATGTCAATGCGCACTTCCACTGGGGCAACCCCTTACTCATTAACCTATGGCATGGAAGTAGTGCTCCCCATAGAAGTGGAAATGGAATCCCTCAAAATGTTGATAGATGCTCAGCTAGATGAAGACCAATGGTTATAAGATAGTTACCATCAATTATCTCTAATAGATGAAAGGCGGGTCGCTGCTATCTTCCATGGTCAGTTATATCAACAAAGGATCTAGATCTACAATAAGAAAGTCCGTAAACTCTGGCGATTCAAAAAACATGACTTGGTCTTGAAGAAGGTTCTTGACAACCAAGATCAATCCAAAGGAAAATTCACCCCAAACTGGGAAGGCCCATTTGTTGTCAAGGAGGTATTGACAGGAGGAGCTCTCAGATTACAAGAGATGGATGGAGATAAATTTCTGTAACTCATTAACTCGGACACTGTGAAATGGTACTATGTCTGAAGATACCATTAAGTAAGCATCCTGGTTTTGAATCACCAGATCCCCAGTCAATTTAGGTTTTCTAAACCCCTCACTACATACAACCTTTTCTTCACATTCGTTTGCCCCATCAGGGACAAACATATCTCCCAACCAGCAGTCTAGTTTCAGATCATCAGATCCTTCACTCAACGTAGGTTCTCAAAACCTTTCACACTTTCAGTTTTGTCCCACTAGGGATAAAACTTTTCACACCTTTAGTTTGTCCCATTAGGGATCAAACTTTTCATCTGCAGTCTATCCTGTACATGGGGTGAAATACGCAGACCTGATCTCCCCAATACACGGGAGTACGTAGGCAACCATTTTTATGGTTCGGTCTCACCACAGGAAAAAAACAAAAACAAAAACATCTCTACACCCTTTTTGCCACATAAAACTTTGAACTTTTTCACGCTAGGTTCAAACTACGCAGACCTGATCTCCCATTCTCAATTGGAGTATGTAGGCAGCCATTCATGGTTCGGTCTTACCCCTACCAAGACACAAAAACTTGTCAAAAAGTATTGGGATCATCCTTCAATCCACCAAACTTCATCGACTTAGACCAAAGGGATGAAACTACTTGGCCTCCCCACAGAAATGGGAGAACCGGCGACCATCTAAGCTACGGCTGAGTCTTCAATGAGAAACACTAATCTATAAGAGATGGAACTACCTGCTCCCCCCCATACAAAGGAGCAAGCGACGACTATATGTGGTGCGGTCAACCTCAGAGAGGAAAGCCACACTCCTCTCTATAACCACATACAGAAATCAGTCCCAAGAAACCAAAAAGGGTAGGGAATACACATAGATTAACGATCCACTCTGAAAGATCCTGAGACATCTCAATGTCCATCCATCAAGGGGGAGTTCAGAATACATCAAGATCACAAGCCCTGGAGAAATAGGATAAAATCAAGGAAGCAACAAGGCATAACTAAAAGGGAAGTGAATCAAAACATATTTCCCTACTATATATAATACTGTTTGATATATACAATATGTATTGTACATGACAAAAATGGCTAAGCTAGTGCATGCGAGGAAAATACAAGGCCATCTACAAGTTAGTGTATATGCTATATCAAATCTAACATGGCATCCCTTTCGGAAGAAGGGGGTAACGCAGTGAGCTCACGCCCAAGGGTATCTACACGAGCCAACGGATCCACAACCAACCGCATGGTGACACTATACTCATCAATAGGCGTGTTCATCTACGTAATGATATCGATGAGTGTGAGACCTTAATGCAGTATTATATGTAATAGCGGTATCTCGGGCAGATACATCGCCATCCCGCTCAATAACCACTGCATCCCTAGATGATCTAGCCTCATCCCGCTCAGCAACGGCGGTGTCTCGATGAGCTAAGGCATCATCTTTCTCCACTAGAGCAGCATCTCTCCCAGCAAGAGCTATCAACATCAAGGCCCTAGCCTGATCTCTCTCAAATGTCATCAGATGAAGACTCTGCTCTAAATACTCTGCCGAGTGTGGGGTCACAGTAGCAGTCATACTGAGAGAATCAATAAGAGCTATTGTCAACCCAGCAAACAACTCCTCCTTAGTGGGAGAATCAGTGTCCTCCATGGGCTCCCCACTGTCAGAATTAATCCCCGGCTCTTTGGATACAACCGCAGTCGATGTAGTCTCTGCCTCCATCCATAAAGAATACTCTATAGAAAGGCCCTGATGGTTGACCAAAAAATCAGCCCTCTCACGCTGAGCCCAACAGACATAAACCCTGGATCTATCCTCTGCTGATAAATGCCAAGAAGACAAACACTGACCTAATGATCCCTCAAAAGGATGAATATCCTAAAACTGGTCAAATTGTGCCATCACAGCTAGTGGGTGATACGTGGTCATGCCCCTCAAACTAGCCGAGGAGATAATCCATGCCCAGTGCATGAGTAATGAAGTCAGTAGGGAGAATCGAGCCCTAAACACGATAAAATGTCAAATGGATCCTCGATCCCTACCAAGAACACCAACCGAGGATCTGAGAATCTGTACACTCCATTTGGATGAAAGGAGTAAGACATGGCTATCTCATTGAAAAAATAATACCCATGGCATCAGAAGGTGCCAATCAATCTCAGGTGTGACATGAATCACACATACAGCAAGACCGAGCTACCTGTAAATACCCCTGTAGAATGGGTGAGATAATACGTGGCTGACCTCAATGTCTCTACCAAAATCATCAGTACAATGGTATGTCCCTCCCTGAGAGCTCGCACTGCCATAACTACACCGATGTCTAAATGATCCATGTACATTGGCAAGCACAAATAAGCCACTAAACATATCATGAGTACGTCTACTCTGGCAACATGCCACTGATCCTCCAACGTGGTGAAATCCCTGGAGTGTTGTGTATAACTGTCCAATGAGCCAAATCTGTCTATCAGAAAATGTTGGGACACTACATGCCCAGAAGTGCTCTCGTCCTGGGCTACTCTATGCCTCAAACCAACTAGGGGCATAAACTGCCGGCTCATATCACCGATGGCCATTCGAGCGTAAGGCTTGTCGATGGCAAAGCCGTCATCCGCCATACTCCTCTAAGGTAGGAGTCAACTCCTAGGTCTTAAACCAAAACACATGCATGTCCAGTACCCAGTGCTCTAGAATGCCCTCTACAAATCCCAAGGGAACCTGGAACATCAGGAGGGTTATAGAGTGCTGTAACAGCTGATCTAAAGTCACCCGATCTGGAGGTGACAAACTATCATATCATGATCTCAAACATGAGGCTACCAATACTGGTGGGGTGTGATCAATGCGGCTAATTGTCAAGGAAGACATTTGTGTGGGCCTTATCATAAGACCATCCAGTGGTCAATGTTGAGCATCTCTAGACATACATATGCATAACATAATATATGCATGATAAATAATAGATGGCAATATAATATAGGGAATGGAAAATAGTAGACATACATTCCTACGTACATCGTCACCTAATATATTATCTCTGTATACAGCTGGAAAATACAGGAAAATAGGGCACAACCGCCCAACAACTAACATAGGCCTATCAAAAGATATAACGAGAATAGTGTGACGCCCCCAAAATAGGTATACATCACCCATTCTGAGTCGCCGGATATCACACTATAAAAATCATTTACAAACTTCATTTATATAATTGTTGAACTGTCGTGCAGAATACGACCACAGTTAAACTGTGAGTTTTAATACAAATGTATGTAACTCTCATGGTGCCTCGACCACAACCTTACAATGGTACTTTACATAAAAGTACAGACAATAACTATTTTAGAAATTAAAATCTTTGGAAAATACTCAAGGAAACCTTCGTACATGGGAGACCATGCGTCCAGGTTATGATAGATATCATATGTTCATAGAATTATCCTTGGTTGACCCAATAGTCCCCAAAGAAAATAAGAAGATTACTATCGTCTTCTTTCTAATGGTGAGTCTTCTCTTGACATATAATTATCTCCGTTTTCTCTAATTGAGAATTATATTTCAAACAAACTCTAAAATCATATAGGTAGTGCTCGTAGATATACTCAGCAAGTGGATGTGCACAACCCTGTCTTATGATAACACGAGGTTGTATGTCATTAGACATCTTGTATGATAGTGGCAAAACACCCTTCCAAAGTTGGGTTCACCTCACCCTATTCGATTCACCAAAATTAAATATCAAATGACGTATACAATACGACACACTTATCTAAAGTTCTCAATAAAATTATTACAATACTATTTAGGGAGAACCTCAATAGCTATAGACCACTATTCTATTCCCCTGTTATCCCCGCTCGACCCGGCAATACTCTTATTACCTGAAAGGGATTGTGAAGCAAAAAGGGTGAGCACAACTAAAATCTGAGAATATCATGACTAAAGATAATTTACATCATCAATAGCCTTCATCGATAATAATAAATCGAGATTTAGAACATATGAAAGATGATAAAAATTTCAACCATAGTTACGGTGAACGAAGCAATCCGTTAGAAGAGTCAAATAGACCATCAGGTCTATTATCTTCTCTATGTTAAAAGTCCACCAATAATGTTTTATCCCTGTAATATCAATCAACAATTCCTGTTCCACAATCATATGAATAACTCATAATCATAATTGTGATTCTAAATTCCTCTTCGTACCCAGGACAAAGATAATTTTTGTCACCTATTTTCACTTGAAACATCAAAAATCATGGTTATACACATAAAATAAATCGGGATTTTTGAGTGTCCTTTTAGATTACTTGTTCTTTGGTGTTCTCATATTAATGTGAGATTTTTTTAAAAATAAGTGAAAAAGGTCGACATGTATAATGTCGACGAATTGACTTTAAGAGTCGCCATTGGTGTATTTAACTCGTTGCACCAACGCACAACCGAAAAAGGTTTTCACATTGACCCAGTGATTTGACACTTCTAAGCGAATTACGTGAAACCGAGATTCATTTTGGGTCCGGGGCTTGATTATGCGGAGGGAAGGTGTTAGGCACCCAGACATCCGTGTTACCACGGTGGCCACCACTTTAAAGAAACTATTATATGAATGTGTGTGTGTGTGGATCAATGTGCAATTATTTGGAAGTAGTATTGTACCTCGTTACACCTATATACATAAGGTTTGAATTTATAGAAAATTTTGAGTTTTAAACAAGTTATAGCAATGAAGTTTTATAAAAAGAGGTTTTGAAACCACATGCTCAATAGTGATTGAGGCCTTTGATACTTCCATTTTATTATTAAATGTTAACATTGTTTGCTTTTATTTTAGAGATCTGACGAGGCATTCTCGAAAATAATTCTGACGATGCCAAACTCCTCACGGAATGACAGTCGTCGAGGAAATTCGACCTTTGAAAAGTAATGTACAAGTCGCTAACAAACTTGAAAAATGTCCATCATGGGAATCAGAATCTAGATTGATGAGATCGAATCTGTGATCACATGATTCCTAGGCTCACGTGATATTGCGGTTTGTATGGAAAGCGATAAGTAGTTATATATAAAAAGCTATAAATATATATATATACATAGACTTGATCAACCACCAAAAGCAACTCCATGGGGAATCGGAAATGTAAATATATAAATATATATATATATATATATATATATATATATATATATATATATATATATATATGGACATAATCAACCACCACAAGTAAACTCCGGTGGGACGAAATGTAAATAAAGGCAGAAAAAAAATCAAGCGCCACGAAGTAAACTCAGCAAGACGAAAATATAAATAAAGTTGTAAAAGCTATCAACCGCCTTGAAGTAAACTCGAGCAGGGACGAAATATAAATAAAGTTGTAAAAGGCCACGGAGAAAACTCTAGGCCTAATAGAAAAATATATATATATATATATATATATATATATATATATATATATATATATATATATATATATAAGCAATAAACGCACTTGGATGTGAATCCGAGGCTCATCGGATATGTCCCATTATCAAATAATAATTATATATAATATATATATATATATATATATATATATATATATATATATATATATATATATATATATAAGCGAGTAAATGCATAGATGTAAAATCCGGGCTCATCGAGATATATACGATTAACAATTATATTATATATATATATATATATATATATATATATATATATATATATATATATATATATAAAAGCGAGTAATGCAGGGATGTAAAATCCGGGCTCATCGAGATATATAATAAATAATAATTATATATATATATATATATATATATAAGCGAATAAACGCTCGGGCCAAAAATGCAGGCTCAATCGAGGCATAACTTCGATAATGTTAGTCCATATATGAAATATATACATATATAAGTATATATATCTGATGCGAATGAAAATTACAGATGAAATGCAGGCAAAAACACACACACGACTCTCAATGTGTATATGATGTGTGCTAATATGAAAAGAAGACTTTATAAAAATATGAGAAAGGCTTACATTGGGCTGCAAAGTAGACTTCTATGACTTTATATGGATTAACACTCGGCTCATTTGGATAAAAGATAGTTATATGTGAGCTAACAGATGTTTATAGAAGAGGAAACACTTTCAATAGGGGTGTATCTGAGTAAAATAGGCGAGGCTTCCTCGCCTTTTCTCTCATTCTCTCTCTCGAATGGTTGACCCTAAGGCTCATATTTATAGATTGATGGCCTTGGTACACTGCGCCATGCATGATCGTGGTCCATCTGGTCTCATGGTCCGTCGTCTCGAGTTCGTACACACTTTCGTGCCTTTGTAATGTCTACTCGAACTTGTAGAACTTCAATCCGAGCATCCGAGCGAGGTATATCGACCTTCTTGATTACTTGTGTTGTTGAGAGTTACGTAATGACATGGATTAGAGGTTGTGCACGAAGTCGGGAAGAGGGTCCATGCCCATGGTCTTCAAGCTTCAAATTCTATCCAAAGTACTGTTATGCGTAATAGTCACTCAGGATTGTTACTCCTCGATTCTTATGGGACATCGTTGGATGTATGTATGTATGTATGAAGTGTTGAGACGACGCTTGCAAGTGTTGAAGGGCAAGATGATGTTTGACTCTTTATCGGGGGTTATCATGGATTTGAGTTGAAAGTAGGCGTTGCTCGAGGTTACATCGAGAATGGACTACCTTTTTGTATACCACGATATCATCTTGTGAGAGAAAATGTTGAGGCGATAAGATGACGTTTTGACTCTTCAAGGTCATCACCGGTTTGAGCTAAAAGTAAACGTTACTCGAGGGTTATATCTGAGGTTGGACTACTTGTTTGTATGCCTCATTGTCATCTTTGGGTGTGCACTGTCATTGTTGTTAGCTCAAGAATGCGAGGTATGAGTGCCTCGATGGGAGGTCTGAGAGCTTGAAGCGGCCGGCAGTATTTGAAACAAGCATTTCCGAGTTATCGTCGGAATCGCAATTGCATCCTTTGGGGCTATCACCAAGGATGGAGTCATTACTCCAGTGTTGTTTACGGGAATGGGCTGAAAGCGTCGCGGTGTTATCGCCAATAGAACTATCCTCTCGGTGTTGTTCTTGGGTCTTTTGGTCTGCGTACCTCGGGGTTATCTCCGAGATTGGAAATGACATTCTCGGTGTGTGTTCCGGGGTTTGAGATGAAATTCGGTTTGTGTTCTGGTTTGGAACTAAACTTCCGTAGTAGTATTCGGAAATGGATGTAAGTTTGTCTTCCGAGGTTATCTCAGAAAGATGAATCGCCCTCCTACAATGTTAGTTAATGATAGGTGTGCGCGAGAAAATTTTGAGTGTCTACAGATGCCCTCTTTATCATATTCATGCAATGCAAGGCATGGATAGGATAAAGAATCCTAGACACTTGAATTAAAAGAAAGATAAACATGATGTTATATGCAGCAACATGATGCAAATGTATGTAGCATGATTTCCAGGTAATTCTGTTGGGATGACAATCAGTGATGGCTTGAACATGCGATCCAAGTCTTCAAGGATGTTGATGTTGGGGCTATCACCAAAATCTTGAATCCTAGACATTGGCTTATATTCCATAGAGGTACCTCTTGTGTGTAAGAGATACGTGGGGATAAAGCTTTGTGCATTTGAGGATGTGTATAACATATTCCCTCATTACAGCCAGATTCTTGCCAATGATTTTGTTGATGTTAGGGTTGCTGACCTTCGTTGATATGTGTATCACCGGATAGATCTCTGCTAGGTGCATTGTCAAGGTTGCTTGACCTTCATTGATGTATGTGTCAATGGTCGCATTGCATTGTAACCCCCGTCGGGGATACATGGATGCTTGCTTCGATGGGTTTACTTGCCATCGGTTGACATGACGTCAAGGTTGCTTAACCTTCATTGATGTGTGTATTAATGGTTGCATTGCGTTGTAACCCCCGCTAGGGAATGTGGATACTTGAAGAATGTGCGTTGTGACCCCCGTTGGGGATATTTCATCAGTTGATAACTTCGGCGTTGTAACCCCCGCTGGGGATGTTTGATATTTCGTGGTTTTACGTTGTAACCCCCGCTGGCGATGTTTAGGGTTATGACCCTGTAAATGACGACATCAGACCTTTGTGGGGTATTACCGAGCATGATATATGAAAGCTGAGCTCATTGGTATAGTATACCCTGCATTCAGTCGAATACCATTGAGACGACGGAAGTTTAACTTTCGGCCGAAAAGAAACCGGGATTTTCGCTATTATTCCACTCGATCGCGTAGCACTTTTATTCCTAATTTGGCCTTTTCAACATGAGACCTCCTTTGCAACTCTAATGGGTGAGAGTTGGAGGTGTGGGACCCATGTAGAAGTGCCACGGTACACTGCGCAGAGCGCGGTGAGCTGCAACTGACCAACCATGCTATGTATGGGCGAATGGTTGCTTTCGTAAGTCATTTTCAAGTTCTTGTGAAAGGAAATCTGAGAGCTCTTCTTCATCTGCGCAGTTCGGGCAACTTTTACTGCATATTACCTTGCCACCGCATACAAGCATTCTTCACTTTCTCTTGGTAACATATTCATGTATTTTTTTCCAGTTTTTATCCGTTTGGAAAATGACTTATCACATGAAATGCATTTAGACACATAGTAGTGAATATGCATGCTGATATGACTTGATAAAAAATATTCAACATAGCAAATGTTAGTATTAAACCATGTTGAACATAATGATGTGAAAAAATTTGACTTTTGAAATAGTTAAATTGGCACCTTTTACTATCATTTCTTATCCTATCTGAGGACAAATGAGTAAAGGTAGAAAAACAAAACAATCCTGGTAATTAGACTACACTTATGGATTTTTTACTGTGATGAAAATGCATGTAGGATGTATATGACTGTGTATAGGTGTGCTACTGAATGGCCATCTAGTCATGCCTATGTGCATGTGGATAGTCCCATTTACAAAAGGGGGCTATGGCAAAATTTTCCCAAAATGTAGGTATTGGGTAGTCATGCATTTTTAACTCTCTTGTGGATGTATGTTAAAAAATGCATTTTGAAAAGCTCCGGTAAAATTTACCACACCCTTTACGAGGTGATTTGGAGACTTGTTGTCCGGATATTATGGATCCAAATTAGCCGGCGTTCCCATGCAGGACCACTTACGGTGTCACGGAGGAGAGCTTCTGAAGAGCCTCAACGACGTTCTATCAGACAACCTCATCGTTTAGTGGAGGCGGTGATACGTCCTATTCAGGTTGAAGTGCTGAATGTTGAGGACGAGGAGGAGGATGTACCGATCGAGGTTCCTGCTCCTGCTGTACATGTTCCTCGTAGGGAATTGCCAGGTATTCAAGTGGCAAACCCAGATCTTCTAGGTGAATTGAGTAGGCATCCTTCAGCATACCTACATGCAAACGAGGTATGAAGTTAGATCTTTAATCTTCCTTATTTCCTATTGATGAGGAGTTAAGGATTCTGATGTTGATCTGCATTTGATGTAGGTTCTCGGCTTCACACAGCCTCGAGGGAACTTGTTTAGCATCCACTCTATGTATCAAACTTTGCATGATGACTACAGAGCGATCGTCCATGGCTGGGGATTTGGGATGTTCTTCTCCATTCTACCCCGTCGTTGTCCCTGGGTTACCTCAGGGCATTGTCTGAGTGGTGATTTCACGGAGACTTCGATCCTCCATTTGTTGGGTGTGAGGTGATGATGACCTTAGATGGATTAACGGGTTTATCATAGGTATGGAGTTTGGAGGCGCCGGGTGCCTTGCACGACGGATATCACCCTACTGCCGTCGAGATCCTTGTTGGGAGTTTCGGCGGGCGCTTTCGAAGCGAGGTTTGTTCATACGGGTCCTCTGAGCGTAGATGCTATGGCGCGGGCTATTGAGTGAGCCCATACCGATGATGATGTGAGTCGGTGATCGCATTCTTGGCGATTGTTCTGATGATCATTGGGGCTACTTCATAGCAGATAATTCCTCTACGTTGTCCTTCGCTTTGATCAGCGCCACTCGACACGTGGACCGTATAGGAGAGTGTGATTGGGGTTCCTACACCTTTGCCTACTTCCTCAAGGGAATGCGCATGACTGATGCGTGGTTAGGATTCTACCCGTTTCTGCTGGTGAGTGTTTCTCTTGTCTTTTCCCATGTATTGGTTAAGAGTGTTGACTGACAGCAGATGTTGCCTTTGTGTTGGCAGTTTTGGGCCTATGAGAGGCTTCCATGTTTGCATCCTGTGAGCGTGTTAGGTTTAGACACCTATCCACGAGGACGGAGATGGCATCATTCCATACTGGCGGAGGTCCCTGTTGCTGAGGGTTTCACTCATTGTCGCCTACAGCTGGAGTTATTGACAACCGATGTCATCACATGGGTTCCCTACTCTGGAGAGCATTTGGGAGTTGGATTTGAGGATGGGTACCCGTCTGGAGTAGAGTATGTCATTTCCACCCGTAGGATTCCTCTCTTCTGAGATGGAGGATAGGAGCTCTATTTAGGAGAGCGTGCTATTAGGAGCACTACACAGGAGAGATCGTTATCTGATCTTGCCTCTTGCCAGGCGTTATTGGCCTGTTTCGCAGTCACCGTCATTGACATCCCATTGATGGGGATTGATAGTTTTACATTGTCAGAGGGCCCCTGGTCTTAGGAGATGTTCTAGCATAGGTGGATCCCTCGTACTATTGGAGCTCGAGACCGCCACCACGATTCATGGGGATATGGTTCCAGGATCCGTGATGATGAAGGATTGGCTAGCTTTGTGTCAAAGATCCGACTCATGTGACCGCAGATTAGCGATTGACGGCGGTTGGACCACGACACATCTTTTCATTCGGCATTTGGGTAGAGATTCTTCAGAGGTAGATAGTTTTGATCCTTCCAGCTCTGGCGCTGGCCCCTTAGGTGACCCATATGGCTTTACCGGTGCAGAACCTCCCTTGTATCGGCCTGACATCCCCGTAGATAGAGATCCAATTACTTAGGAGGAGTTACATCAGGTGGACAGTATCGATGATGTAGACATCGACACCATTGACTTTTTCTAATTTATTTCTCGTTATCTCTTTTGATAGGCCTCTGTTAGCTACTGGGTAGCTTCGCCCCATTTTTGCTATCTCTTTCTCGTATTCTACCTTGTGTGTTGTTTAATTGGTTGTTAATTGAGTAGTATACATCCAACACACGTTTTTCTAAGTAATTCCACACTCATTAGAGTTCACTTGCCATCCAAATGCTTGAATTCAAGTCCTAGCAGAGTCCAAAACCAAACAGGAGATTTCACCAGTCGAGACCCCACCTTGCATGCAACCCTTTTCTGCTAAAATCATTGAAGACCCCCTTTCCCGAAGATATATATGAATCAAACAAGCCCGCCCCGGCGGGCATCTATTCTGCTGAATGACTTTACTTGCTTGATGAATACTTCCATAAATGCTCCAAATGACTCCAATTCTTGTTAAATGCCACTAACAACCACCCTACACATAAAAGAACACAAAAACAAATAAAATGAACATGAAACAAGAAAATAGTAACAATTAAGCTGAAATGGACAACGATTAGTGGATATGAAATCCACTTATCAAAATTTCCATTTTAGCTCTTAAACTCTTCATATCTTGTTATTGTTAGATGTTATTTTGAGTTTTATGAGTTGTGAAACATCCTAAGAGTGATGAAATTAGAGATATGGAGCTAATACGTGGTGTGTGGAGTTATAAGGAGAAAAAAAAGGCTGAATACCGAACTAAATGGCTATGAAATCAGCCCACAATTTTGATGCACCCAGTATGTTCGATTAAATTACTAAAAGACCAATTTTCCTAAAAACCCATAGTTAGGCAAAGCTAAGACTTGAGTTTGATTCATACATGTGTAACTAGATTCGCAGAGATTAATACGTGGAACCTTTTTTAGGTGAGTACAAGTATGAGGGCATTCAGACTCATGGTTTCCTTCGCTTAGAAATGCTAGCTAAGTGAGAGTAAAAATGATTACCTAAAGATCTGATCCATTAACACATCCGTCATTGGTTCTTGAGAAAAAATCTTGCAAGTCATACCTTTCTTGTTGTGTTCCTTGAGAACAAAAATGCTTGTGAAGCCCGAAGGTCGAGTCTCTGTTGTGCCAACCACTCTCTGGAATATCGACACATCATCAAAGCCAAAATATGCCTAGCCAAGCAAGCCATAAGTAGGTAAGAATTCATTCCTAACGGAAGAGGAAATAAAACAAAACAATACAAATAATATCGGTGAGGGACAAGATACTCACGAGGATTCAAGGGCCCCTAACAAAAGTAGCATGTGTATCTTTGCAATTTTAGTTCGAGAATCGAAATTACAGGGCTAAAAAATAATAGGACCTCATCGAGGGAGTTCTGACCATTTTGACTTTACATTTATAAATGTTTCCCTTTGTAGAGTTGAGCTCATAAAAACTTCCAAGCTAAGAGATGGATTTTATTTCTTCATTAATGTGCAATGCAACATCTGAACGATTTATCAATCCAATGACCATTTGCCGTTTCCTCCTTGATTGCCCATAAACCTCCGCCAGATCACGCCAAGGAAATCGCACACAAGAAGTCCACCGATGTTGACACTCGACCATAGTTAATTCTCGTGATGACCTGCCCATATAAGCATGTTATATTGAAAAAATAAATAAAAGGAAAATGCTGACAATGAGGCCCTATAAACCATATAATTTAAGTTATTAATGTACACAACAATAGAATAATATATGGCAGATGGAAAAAGAGGAAACAATTTTAGTTTAGTATATGATTTCATTAGTCCATGTCTATGAATGAAATGGAGCAGAGCAACAAGTTTTTTTCTTGATAAATACTTGAGGAAACCTTATTATCTCAATCGCTATAGATATATGGGTGGCCGTTGTTTCCTTGTCTTGAAATTGCAATCTTAACTTTTTTCTTGTAGATACTATAGTCCTGCATATTTGATATATAATACATTAGTTTTTTTGATAAGTAATAAATTTCATCAGTGTTATCACATGGTCTTTATCATCATCTTTCGTTGTTCTTTGAGATTTTTTTTTTTGCACATTTAATATAAATTTCATGATTAAATTTTTTTTTAACTAGTAAGTCTCTATCATCATCATGTTTCTTTTCTTTCTTCTTCTCGTGCTTTTCCCCTGCTACTTTTTTAGTCCAATGGATTTGAGCGCTAGTTTGAAAATGCGATTACAAATTTCTTGATTAATTTTTTTCCTAAAAGTAATAAATTTCACTATTATTATCATCATCGTTTTTCTTCTTTTTGTTGTGCCTTTTTCCTTGCTAATTTTAGTCCAATGGATTTGAACCATTGGCGAGAACTTTCGATTTAGGGCTCTGTTTGATTCTTTGGTTTGTGAAGAATCTGATCATTATCTGGATTTCAAACTTAATATACTTTGTTTTGGACTCATGATTTGAGTGATTTATTTTTTGGTTCAAAGACAATAATGTCATGCATTTGAATCATGTACGGTTTGTTATGTGTGAGGATGTATATATAGGTAGAGATACTGAGGCAAGAGAGAACTAAGCAAAGTACATACACTAAACTTTTGCTTTATGGCTATATCATTTCAAGTCGGATATTTTCCATATGTTCATTTTCTTTTTGATCTAACATTTTGGAAAAAATTTTTACCAACTTCTTTAATTAAGTGTATGTAATTTCAGTTTATAAGGTGTAGTTTGTAAGTCGGTATAAATCTCTATTGTTGCATATATGCCATTCATGTATATTAAATTGATGAAGCTTTTGTCTTTTCGGGAGCATTTGTACACAACTAGCTTACGAGGTAAAAGAAAATCCAAAGGTATGTAATGTAATTTGTTTAAATGATTATTTCATATAAGAAAGTATATGCATTCATATCAAGACATTTGTTTATCCGGCGCGTCTAATGTTTGCACTCAGATCTTTACAAAGAGTTTGGCGTGAATTCTTTTGGACTGAACACGGAAGCACTACTACACTTGTCTGCTACTCTCTACGGTAATAATATCTTATCATTCTATAATAGTTTAACTATAATCTTTGTTGAACCACAACAGTACACTAGTTACTATGGAATAACCTAAAGCAACAACATAGAGAAACAGGTGATGTAGCACATAAGCTTGCCACTAGAACGAAAGAGGCAACATGCTCAATAACCCAAACTCCAGTCGATGGCATTCCCACACTACTACCAAACAACTAGCCATTTAAGTACCAATTTCTATTTATGTATCGGAAAAAACATTAAGCGCAACATACGAAATTTGCTATTTCTACTTATGGATTGGTTCACTAATAGAACCAAAAATCAACAAGATTATTAAGCGGCCGGTGGCGAGTACAATAATAGCACAAAAATCAAAGAATTTCTATTTATAGATTGATTTATGGGGTGACAAAACACATGAAAAGTATGTAATTACGCACACTATTTTGAAATATAATAATCCTTTTACTTGGTTTTGCTTGAATGAGTTGTGATGGTGGTGGTTATTGATTACCATTACTTTATTTGCTATTATATTGTAAAGGGATTACGGATGAGTATTTTCATGTATCGATTTGTAATACTAATAACCTTTTCAGACTCCACACTAAACAAACTAGGGCAAAAGGCTGGCAGACCCTAGTCTATGAAGGTTTACCTAAAGATTATGATGGACACCGCTTTCAGCACTAGATAAGCGCAACATAAATAACAAACACAAAAATTGACTTTTGCTTTGTGGCTATAATGTTCTCTCACGTTGCTTCTCTACTTTTTATTGTCATGAAATTGAATTTGTGTAGTTTAAAAATGTTAGACCCCTCTTGTTTTGTAGGTTTTGTTTAGCTTTAGCATATTTTACTTGTTATGCTATCTGAATGGAATTTGGCAAGAGCCACTTGTTGGTGCACATGCAGATCCCTATTAGACCTCAAAATGATAAAGGCTACAATTATTGATTCAATGAATGTGAAGAAATTCACCTTGGTTCTTTTACAAGAATAATATACTTGATTAAAGCCAAAATGTATCCATGAAAGAACAAGGAGACCTTTCACTAGAAATTCGAAGAAATATGAATAGATCTTGGGACGGCTGATGTAAAATAGAAAATAAGAGGCGAGCGATGAAATCGAAACTTTGGTGTCTGGAGTTCACATGAAAGTAGTTCATGCACATGGTGGTCATTGGCTCATTACTTTGCACTTGATTGTGAAAATAGTTCATGCACATGGTCATGTATTTGAGTATTAATTAACTGCTTTCTTCTGTTGGTAAGGTTGAGTTTGTTGCTCAGTTCTGCTAGTGTTATTGTAATAACACGATGATTTTATTTAAAGGGTTGGAATTTATTGGTCATCATCTTGGTGTAATCTTTTTTCTTATTTCTAGATCTATAATTTTATATTTAGTTTTTCATTTATTCATGAAACTAACTAATTTTGTCACTATTAATAACTTTTTCGGTGACGAGATATATCGTCACCATAAGCATTGAATTAGTGACATTGAAAAATGTCTCCCAAAAAGCAACTCTTTGGTGACAAATTTCTTTGTAATATAGTATTTAAAATATGAAATGACAACGACATAATTGTCATGTTAAATATATTATTAGGTGACGAATTGCTCTGTCATCATTTAATTTCTTATTTTTGATGACGATAAACATAATAACATAATGAAAGAATAATAATCATAAATATGATGATATTATTATCATTAACATTAAATGATTTAAATATAGTAACACATTTTCATCATTAAAACAATATCATTTAATGACGAAAAATGATTTTCGGCATTTAATGCACTAAGTATTGATGACAAAACATAATATAGAGTGACGAAAGTTTTATTTAAATAATGATGACGCTATTAACGCGTCACTAAAAGTAATTAATTATAGTGACAATGATGTAGATCGTCACCATAAATTAAAACATTTAGTGATGACATCAAATATTGTCAAATAAACCTAATATCACGCTCATATACGGTGACACTCATGACGATTAACACTTCGTCACCAAATGTTTTAGTGATGAAAAATGAATTTTATGTGACAAATTTTAGCGTCATTTTTGTGTAATTTCATGTAGTGTCTAGTCAAATTATCTAAGTCCGGATCAATTTACGAAACATTTGATTATGCAAACGACTTTATCGGGTAATAATCAAGTCTAAGACTCTATACTAAAATTCAATATAACTAAAACATCGGTAAAATTATTTTTAAATGACTTATAATAATTTTTAAACAATTATTATAATTTATCATGATTTTTCAAACACATGAATCATTATTAAATGATTTAAATATTAAATAATTCTATTATCATTTATATTTAAATAATATTAAAATATTAATGAAATCATTATCAAAATATTGAAGTTATTTATAATAACTCAAAATATTTTTAAAACATTAATATTACCCTAAATGATTTTTAAAACATTTAAAATTATTTTAAATAATTACCATTAATATTTAAATATTAATGTACTATTTATCAAAATATTAAAAGTCATTTATTATAACTTCAAATATTTTAATTCATTTATACCCTTTTAAATGATTTTTAATTAATAAAATTATTTTTAAATTATTTATTTAATATAATAAATAAATAAATCTAATATCATTAATATTAAATTATTAATGAAATTATGTAACACCCCCTTTCCAAAATAGAAAGAGAGGTTACTCAAAACACAACAGAACTAAGGAAGATCACAAGGCTCTAAACCACAAAAGAATAATCTCATAATAATTCAATATCATAAGACAAACCATAATAAATGCCACACTGGCTCAATCCACAATCTAAAATAATTATTACAACTTTAAATAAATCAATGTATCAAAACCTAACAAAATATATCAAAACTATTGGATTAAAGGAAGCTCTCGTCACACTTGCCCTTGGTCCCCCTGGTTACCTGCCGGAAGAAGAACACAGCATGAGCCAAATGCCCAGTACGGATATAGAATACAAGAATTGAACCGAAATAACTAACTCAATTAATTGAATCAATCAGAATGAACAAAACCAACACAATGAAATGATAGGCTGAATCAAATGGTTGGGTGTTATTTCATACCGAGCTCATAATAAATAGTAATATACCTTGCCACACGGCAAGTCAAATAATGTCACACAGGCAATCAAAATAATGCCACACAAGCAATCACACATCGGATCGCCGCAATCCAGATGCATGCAAAATCAGAAGGTGTGTTTGGCACAAACATCACCAATCCGCAGAACAGAACAGAACAGAAAACTAGGGTCGACCCATACGCCTCCCATAACAAAAAACCAAATGGCCAACTCCCACCGGAGCACAAAATGGAGACGCTGTGGACTGATCACACCGCCACGGAAGGTGTCATGCCTCGGTGCCAGAGGGACATGCATGTGGTACCCCCACAGTGTGTTATAGCTCGGTATACCCTACGGTATTCTAACAAAATATAATGTCACAACACATGCAACACAACAAAGGGGTTCTAACATATACATATTAAATCGAAACGAGATATCAACACAAGTCTCCAAAAATATTAACATGCACATTACTACAAATATCAAAATAAATTTAGGCATGTTGTACTAGCCTACAGAGTACAAATATGAGTTCCACTATGAACGCCAAACGAAATTATCACAATGAATTTGACAAGAAATAATCATGAGAGGCAATACTAATTTTCAAAACGCATAATAAACGAATAAATTAGAAACAAAAGAGTCTCATTGAAAGAGTACTAATCCGTACTGGATTGAGCAATGTAATACCCAAAATTTAAACAAAATTATGCTAATCCCCTTCAAGTCAATCTAATAAAATAAAATAAAATTTTATTACAAATTTACTCATTAACAACAAATACTGTTAAATTTATTATCAAATAAATTTTATAATTTTATCAACAAAACTAACGAGTTTAAATTAATATACAAAATTTCAATTTGATTCACTAATTCAATTATAAATCAAATATAAATCAAATGCATATTAAAATATAAATTTAAAATATATATATATATATATATATATATATATATATACAACTCCTGTAACAAACTTGATATGCTAAAATTCTTATTAGCTTACAAAGGTCCTGTAGCACGTTAACGATTTTTTTTTTTTAACAGTGGTTCTATTATACATATATATATGGACTACAACACAATTTCAAAACAGTAAGCTTAAACAAAAAATCAAGTTACGAAACCTTTTTTTTTTTAAACAGGTTCGGTAAAATAAACTTATATATACATTTACAACTGTGAACAAATCTATACATAAGTACTGTCTGCACAGACCTCTCAATCACACAATTAAAATGATATGACCCAAACAAACTAGTTAATTTCTAAAGAATAAACAATTTATGCCTATGAGCCAATAGTTAATGATAGAAAAAAGGAGAAGACACCTGCTTTTGTTCTCTTTTCTGCTATCTCTTTTCCTCTCTCTACCTCTCTTTACCCTCATGCCAATTCTCTCTCTTCTTCTTCTCGTTGGTATGAAACGCGAAGTGTAAGTAGCTAGGTTTTATTTACTAACATGTTTTTATAAATTCTCATAATTATAAAAGGATTTAATATTACCCCCATAAATTAAACCCAAATAAATTTTAAAGCCCAATTTTATCAAACTAATTTATTCAACACTTATTAACTTATTAGCCCAAAAATAAATAACTAGTTTGATCCAAATACAAGACAAGGTCCAATTAGAATATGTTGTTAAAATAAATAATTATTTTATTATCTAATTAATCTTTTTTTTTTAGGGTATTACAAATTATCCTTTAAATATTAAAAGTTATATTTAATAACTTAAAATAGTTTTAAATACTTTATTTTCATTTAAAATGATTTTTATAATATTAAAATTATTTTTAATTAAATTATTTAATATAATTATTAAATAAATATAAATATCATCAATATTAAATAATTAATAAAATTTATCTTAAAATATTAAAAGTTATATTTTATAACTTAAAATATTTTTAAATACCTTATTATTATTTAATATGATTTTTAATTGAAAAAATCATTTTTAATTAATTTTTTAATGCATTTATTAAATAAATTAAATATCAATAATATTTAAATAAATACTAATATTTATGATAAATATGCCAATTTATTAAAAGTTAATTTTATAACTTAAAATGATTTTTAAAACTTATTTTATAATTTTCAAAAATTATTTTCTATTTTTAATCATTTTCCGTAAATTCGTAAAATAAAATAATAAAAAGCGTCATTGTAGCCTATAGCGACGCTTTCGTCGTTGTTGGTGATCTTGAGCTTCAAGAATTCGCGACAAGCGTGTGTTAGTGCCGAGTTTGACCAATCGTGTGATTCTTTGTTCAAGCATGTTCTGAGCCATATTACACATTGATCTTGTATTGTTTAGGTAACACTACAATTATCACTAACAATATGGGTCATACAACAAAACACTTTGAAGATCCAAGCCCCCAAAGTTGCTGTCATAACTTTTCTGGGTTTTCTAAGTAACCCAAAAACCCAGGCAGTTCTAGTAGGCACTTTCTTGCCCAATTTAATCTAGGTTCTGGTCATGATTAATGTGATCTCATGGTTCAAACCTATTGTTTTCATGTCATAGAACATATATATAACAACATATCAGTCCAACAACATCTACATCACTATATTCAGTACGGTCAAACATGGTAAGAAAACTCGTTCATACATTTTCTGGAAATTCCAGAAATCAGAAATCGTGACCGGATGGTCTACTTTGACCATCCACTACATTAAATCTATTTGATGTTTAGTTGATCAAAAAGCATAAACATGTAGTACATATACCAAACTACAATGTAGATACAACAACAAGAACAAACCATCAAAAACCTGACAGATCATGGCTTGACAAAATATTGTCAGGTACTGGTTTTGAGTTTCTGGGTTACCCAGAAACTCTTTGGTCAAGCTTGGTCAACGGCGTTTGACCATGAATATCTTACATTCTATGCATGATCTGGTCCTTCTACAAGTTCTAGAACACAGATCTCATAGCATACTACAAGATCAAACATTTAAAACACCAAAACAATAAACATGCTGAGATCTAGGAGGTCTGACATTCATTGTCAGATAACATTTTCAACATTTTCCAAATTTTTGAAATCTTCAAATTCGAGCCTATAGATGTTATGGATCTAACATCTATCAACCCAGATCACTTATATAGACTAAAAACAACATGATTAAACATTAAAATACCAGATCTAACATGGAATCAAAGTTCAGATTTAGTTTAGGGTTTATACCTTTACTTTGCACAATCTTGATTCCGGGCTTCTAATCAGTTATGAGTGTTAGTGGGGCTTGATTTGGTGACTGAAATGTTAAAGGTTTTCGTAGGTTTTGAGTGGAAAGAGTTTGGTTGAGAGTAAGTTATAGAAATGAGGAAAATAATGACTTCTCTCTAATTCTATATATATATATATATATATATCATATATATATATATGATGTATGTAATGTAAAAATAATGGTCGATGGTTGTGTTTTTAAGTCAAAAAGAAAGTCAAGAGTGGTTGAACCACTACAAATATGGTAAGATTTGCAAGCAACTTATAAAAAAATGTGACAAAGGGTATTTTGGTCATTAGGCTTGTGATTTTAATTGCAAAAATATAAATTGGCAAACCATTTAGGGTTTGACCCTTGTGGTTTAACCTTAAGGTTTAACCCTAAGGTTTCATACATCGATTTTTATAGAATTTCTAATTAGAGCTAAAATAGAAAATTAGGTTTCCTAAATTATAAATTTAGGGTTTCTAAATTAGTTTAGGTTTTCTAATAATATAAAACATGAAAATTAGGTTTAAGGTTCACTAATTAGCATTAAGATTGCTAAATTAGCGATTAGGTTCATACATAGCAAATTAGGGTTACTAATTTGACAATTAGGATTCTAGCTTAGTAATTAAGGTTTCTAATTACTAATTAGGGTTTCTAAAAATAATTAGGATTTCCTAATTAACTTTAAATTCTATATTACTAAACATAAATCATATAACACAATTACATAATGAGTCTCAAACTCATAATTGAGTTTCAAAATAGGGTTTACCACAAGATTGCTAGGTTTCTAACACTGTACTATAATTGACCAATTATTATCAATACGCATATATAATTACATATATTTATAAATAATGAAATAAAAATAATATATTATTATTATTTTCATTCCTTGATCAAAATCCAAAATTAGGGTTTGGATTTCATATCCGATTTATCTTGCATATATAGCATTATTAATTAAGTTAAAATAATTAACTTAACTAATCAATAAATTCATATAATAAAATAATAATTCCAATAATCATTTCATTAATTATTTAAATATTACAATAATCATATTTTCATGGAAAATAAATAATAAAATTATTTTTACCACAAAATTAATTATAAAAATATAATTTATAATGATCAATAATTCTAAAAAAAATATTTGAAATTATTCATGTAATAAATAAATTTTATTTATCACATATATACATATACTTTACCTTGCACGTATTCCCACCTTTAAAATAAATAAATAAATAAAAATTTATACGCAAAATTTCTGATTTAATTATATAGAAAATATCAGGTTGTTACATGGCCAGTCTAATCCTACTCATATATCTCTCGAGGAGTTCGAAGGTTTAAACAATCAAATTACGAGTTGTTGGTCGTTTCTACTCAAAGAACTACACAAGTTCACTCAAGGTCCACAAATACCCATACATACAGAATCCTCTGCACATGGAGGAACCCAGGGTCCAGACAAAGAAGTTCCAGTACCTGAGTCTCAGTCTGATAAAACCAACAAAACCCCTGAAATCACCCATCTAAAAGAAGATCAAGACACCGGTGATATTTGGAAGAAAGTCCTACAGATGGAAGAAACCATTCGGTCTATCAAAGGGATTGGAGCACACGGGAGTGTTTCATATTCAGACCTTTGTATATTCCCCAGGGTTCATTATCCAAAAAAATTCAAGAGTTCCGATTTTGAAAAATATGATGGATTGGGAGATCTTTACACACATTTAAAGGTGTTCATTGGAGAGCTCGAATCTTTTGCCGAGGATGAAAAACTTAGAATGCAAATCGCTTTCGAAAGAGTTTGACTGGAGAAGCTAGAGTATGGTACACCAAATTAGACAAATCCAAGATTTATATCTGGGAGGAGCTAGCCCATGCTTTCCTCAGTCAGTACAATTTCCAAACTCAGATGGCTCCAGACCGGTACCAAATTACCGAGGTCAAGAAACAAGTCAATGAGTCCTTCAAAGAGTATGCCCAAAGATGGAGGCGTCTGGCTGCTCAAGTTATCCCATCAATGAATGAGTCTGAAATGGTGATGACCTTCACAGACATTCAAGAAGCTCCGTTTTATGAGATGGTCTTAGCTGGTATAGGCAAGTCAATTTATGAAATGATCAAACACGGAGAAATGGATGAGATGGGATTGAAATCAGGAAAGATTCAAGACCTTGCCGCTCTAAAAGCTGTAACTGAGCAATCCAGTTTGGAAGTTATGGAAACAACCCCCAAAGGGTCCATAAGAAGAATGAGGAGGATGTTTCCTTGATACTACAAGGACAAAAAGGCAATCAAAACATGCATATTCAGATAAGAAACTATTCCCCTTTCCAAGCACAGTCTTCAAACCCTCCATTGCCAAAAAGTGGAGAAATCAGACGTACTTGAGTGTTCGCACCCTTAGGGGACTCACTCGAAAATATTCTCAAACTTCTGACAGCTCAGAAGAAAATTACCCATCTTCTTCCACCAGCCAACCCGAGTGGAAAGGGTTTCAATGCAAGCAAGACATGTGCTTACCATGCTGGAGCTCTAGGCCAGGACACTCAGGATTGTTGGGCCCTTAAGCATAAGATCCAAGATTTAATTGACAATGGTGAGATCGTGGTGACTAAACCCGACCAACCTCATGTGCAAGACAATTCTCTCCCTCAACACAAGGAAGATGAGGTTAACATGATTAATTGGAGCAGTGGACAGAGCTCCCATTATGGTGGTGGATCCTCCCAAACCAGCAAGGATAGTGCTGATAAATGGGATAATGCATGCCCCAATTTATGTTGGAACGGGAAATGAAGGCTCTTGGCGAACAAGTCAATCAATTGGCAGAACTGGTGGTTCATCAACACCAAGTCACACGTCAATTATTCAGTCAGGAGCATGCTAGCCTCCTTCCTCTTATTACAAGTATTCTACCACTTACTCCAAAAAGTGAAACACTAGAGGATAAGATTTCAAAAGAGCAAAAGTTAAAGCCCGTCGACTTTTGCCAACAAAAGGAATTCACCTATTTAGGCCAACCGATGGAAGAAATATTGCGAGAGGTGATTAATTAGGGAAAATCACAACTCTGCTACCTTCATCAACCCACGCACGCCAGATGGTTTAATGCTAATAGAGTATGTCAATACTTCTCCCACTCTCCCCGGCACAACACTAAAGAATGTCGGGCACTCCGCCATCTTATTCGAACTTGATTGACATTGGTGTCCCGTAGATGGAAGACAATGAAGGTGTATTACTTGAGAGTGGGGACACATTTCTCTGACAAGATGGAAGGAAGTCATAGTAGTTATATCCTCTGAAGGAGACTCTACCACCACACCACTTACAATATAACCAATTCAAATTCAAAGGTGTTGAAAATCCTTTGAAAGTGGTCGCACCAAAGCCAATCATATTATCGTTCGAGACACACAATATCCTGTTGTCAGCTTACAAAATGTGCCATGGAATTATGGAGAGGCTGAAGGATCCACCTCCAATACAACTGCTGCAGTGTAAAAAGAAAATCCACTTTATCTTCCTCAGTGGGTGATGAAGCCTACCATCAAGTGAAAGGGGAAATTTCCCATGGAGAAGATTGAAGAATTCCTCCGTACTATAGGACAAAATGAAGCCAAGGTGGTTTTAAGCTTGAAATAAGCTCCACAACATATTTCTATACTGGACTTGGTTTTCTCTTCAGAAGATCACAAGAAGGTCTTATTGAGAGTCTTAGAAGAAGCCCATTTGCCAAAATCAGTGGATGTTGAAAAGTTCCACCATCTGGTTGATCACATCTTCAACAGTAATGTGATATCCTTCACCGATGATGACATACCTCCCAAAGGGACGGGTCATTACAAACCATTACACATAGTGGTTATATCCTCTGGATATGTGGTAAGGGGAGTTCTGATAGATGGAGGATCATCCTTAAACATCTACCCCTACGCCACCTTAGAGAAAATGAATATCAATCTCAACAGGATCCGAAGAAGCCATACAATTATCAAAGCTTTTGATGGATCCCGACAAAATGTTGTCGGAGAGATTTAACTACCAGTGGAGATTGGTACACATACATTCTGTGTATCCTTTTGGGTGATCAAGATATCTACAGGATACAACTTACTTTTGGGAAAACCATGGATTCATATGGCTAGAGCCGTCCTGTCCACCCTTCATCAGCAGCTCAAATACATCATTAACAGTAGCCTGGTCACTGTTAATGCTGAGCCAGAATGTCTTGTACAAAGTGACATACCACTTATCAGTTTCAATATAAAAGTTAAGCCTGTCAGCTTCCAGGCCCTTGAGGTGAGCAACACTCACTATCAATCCATTGGGGCGTCGCCTCTGATACCCGTAGTTTCTTTTTTGAGGTAACGCTTGTGAAGTCATAAGATGATATCCTTGGGATTTCAGCCTGGACATGGGTTAGGAAAAGATTATTAGGGTATCAAGCGCCCAATTCAAGTTCCTAGTCAAATAGGGACAACCTTACTAGGCTATTCTTCTAGGTCTAGTCACAAGAACCCACAATCACAAGCCAGTTCCTTCATATTCAAGGTGATTTCTAAACCTACAGAGGCTGAGCCTGTATAACCTTCATTAAAGGTTCATGCCCATGTGGTGGCTATGTTAATTGCTAAGCCGATACCGGTCAAAGAGAAAGAAGTCCTGATTCCAGAACCCCAAGGTGGAAGAAAGGGATCTAAGACATAAACAAGACATTGCAGGACAGTTATCAAATATGTGTGTCCTAGTCCATACGGAGGGTATGAACAGAGACATCCCAAGTGATGATTGTCCAGAGATCATGGTCATCATTCAGGAGAAGGAGGACGACAACAACCCCTTCATCATTGTTGTCCACTAGGACTTCATCCTTGAAATTGGAGCAAAGACTCTTGCATTTTCCCAATAAGGGTAAAAGGGCGGACATTCCCTCTACCTTGTAGATAGTCATAACTGCTTACTTTTGTTGTATAGTTTTAGCAGTTAGTTTTAACATTTCATGCTAACATTTTATATGATTGAACAGTTTTATATATTAAGTGAAAGCTTTTTGTTTCGGGACTCTAAAGTTAGATGTGCCTAAACTTACTGATAAGGTGCCTATTCTTCACAAGGATTGTAACTTTGATGTAAAGTTAGACTCAGACTTGATGGAGATTGAACAAGAGGACTATGAGATACCTCAGGAGATAAAAGAATGGGTCAAAGATAAACCCAAGCCAAATCTTAATCAAACCACCTCTTTTAACCTTGGAACCTCAGAAAACCCCAAACAATTCCAGATTGGAATGGACCTTACTCCAACCAAAGGAATGACATGGTTACTCTATCGACCCAATTCCGTGATGTGTTTGCATGGTCTTATGAAGACATGGTCGGTTTGTCCACTAACATTGTCATTTATCGCCTCCCCATCAAAGAGTGATTCAAGCCAACAGTAGAAGCTCAAAGCGATTAAAACGTGAGTGGAGTTTAAAAGTTAAAGAAGAAATTATGAAGCAATTTCAAGCCGACATCATCACGGTGTCAACATACTCAATGGCTATCTAACATAGTCCCCGTGCCTAAACTCGGAGAAAGGTGCGAGTTTGCATGGATTACGTGGATCTAAATAAAGCTTGTCTCAAAAATAGCTTTCCGTGCCATTCATCCACATACTCATTGACAATCTGACTCAATATGACATGTACTCCTTTCTTTTGTCGATCGCTTTTGGGTACCATCAAATCATGGTTGCTGAAGAGGATCGTAAGAAAACTGCATTCATCACTCCTTGGGGAACCTTTTGTTAGGTTTGTAATATTCATGAGCGCAATCAAATTGCATAAAATATGCGGAAACGTGGAAAATCAGAGTTTTAAAAATTTTACAAACCATATACCCGGATCACCCTTTATGCACAATTATTAATTAAATGAAAAAGAAAGAACAAGAATCATACCCTTGAAGATCTGAGCTTCCTCAGGTACAAGTTCACCTCCAATCCTTTTCGCGTTCAACTTGAATCCACCGGGTTTGGTTCCTTCCTTTGATCAACGTTAGCCACCCAAGTGTTTGGCCTCTAGAGGTGATCCACCAAGGAAGAAGAAGGATTCAAGAAGATGGGTGTTTGGCAAAACCCTAGTTTTTCTATCTCTATAGAAAAAGGCGTACTCTCCCAACTATTGAAATTACGTCTGTTGTTAAAAAGTCAACAACCACCACCCATAATAAGACCCCTCTTATTTATAAATGTGGGCAACCCTCCTTAACAATTAAGAAATTGGGTTTTATTTTAATTAATTAAATTCCTTTAATTAATTAGGCTCCCAATCTTATTAGGAATAATTAATTAAACTCTTTTAATTAATTGGCTCTCTAATCTTATTAGGATATTTGAGAGTACTTTTATTAATTAATTCTCAAACTCCTTTAGGAATTAAATAATAATAATAAGACTCCTCTTATTAATTTATATTTAATATTTCCAAAATATTAAATAATAAATATTAAGCTATTTAATTTATTCTATCACCATAGATTAAATTAAATATACTTAATTTATTATTACGATTATGCCATTAACTTCTTAAATAATTATTCTTCCTTTTATGGTGTGACCCCTTTAGGTTCTCCATATTAAACCGGTTGTGAATAAATCAATTAGAACAATTCTAATCTTATTTAAATAAATAAATTAAACTAATAATTTATTTAAATAAATAATATTTATTCTACAATAGGGATAAGCCTCCCTAGCGATCAACGACTTTCCAGATAATATAGATTTCAACATCAATCATAAAAGAACCTTTGAGTAAATAGTTACCGTACAATTCAATCCTTCCACCATACAATGTCCCAATTAAATATAAGACATGGAATTACTGTCAAGTCTTATTTTATTTAATTATATGTATTTCGATCCTTAAATGCACAACCCCAAATAATGCAAATTAGAAACTCCTTTCTAATTTCATTCTGCCTTGGCCAAGGACTACTGAGTTATCATTTATCGAATCACATAGGACATTTCTCTTCTTTTACTAGAAGTGGTAGATTCTTTATTGATCATACATTATCTCCATGTACAACTTATTATACCCAAGCATACCCTTTGATATACCCTAAGGGTCTTAAGGAATAAGTCAAAGTATAACTCATCATACACAAGATACTATGATGATCTCAAGTCCAAGGATCACTTGTACTACTATCACTACAGAATTTCTATTGATGAACAAGTAAACTCCATTAGGTATTCCTTAGCGAGCCACGCTCAAAGAACTTATTCTCTAATAAGCACCTACATACTTGCTTTAGTGTCTCCACACAAATGATCATGAGATCAATCATCCTCATCCAATGAGCAAGTAACGTATGTACCAATCATCTCGTCGGATTTACTAATCCCCAATTTAGTAATCCAACGATTGGGAACTATTTTAGTTTTAAGCTTTCTAAGAATTTAGATCTCATTAGAATGATCATCATCATTATTCTAAAAGCATTGCTTAAAACTATGGGTTTATCACATATTATAAAACAAAGATCATGTAGATAATTAAAAGCCTTTAATAAATTAATACTTTTTATTAATAAATGAATAAGATTATTACAAAGTATATGCTTTATCATCAAACATGATTGGCTTGTATGCATACTACTTTCAATCTCCCACTTGCACTAAAGCCAATCGTCATGGTATATCTCATACTCTTCTTCTTCTAAGTGACGATTATCCTACTTTGTTGGATAAGCTTCAAGATATATGGATATGTAATGTTGTTCTTGAGAGTCCACTATCTTTATAGTGATTTCCCATCTTTCAATGATTCCTATAATCAAATGAAAGTGCCACAACACATGTTTAGATCCAAGATGAGACTTAGAACTATTCCTAGTTCTCAGAATGAACTTTTCATCCAAACAATCAACTTGCGACTTCATTTATAGCTATATACTTTGTCTTTATCACTAAACCGAAAATCTTTGCTGTTTGAACCTTTCCAATTCACTGCACCACCGTTCAAGGTAACGCTTTACCTTAAAGTGGATTTTATGTCGTCTTGGTCTGTCTGAAAAAAAAAACTTGAGTCTGTTAAGCCCTCTAGTTTTAATTTAGACCCACCATAAATATGATTACATCCTTAGTGCCAAGAAAGTACTTTAAGATGTTTTTCACCGTCTCGACAAAGATCTTCTCTAGAATATGACCGATCAACATCGTGTCTTGTATATTTCATTGCATACATAATAGTTACTCATGCGATCTCTCTTTTTAGGAGTCTGTGGGGACTATTAAGAGAGATACACTCCATGGCTCATCAACATGAGACATCTCTTGGAGTTTTCCATGCTAAATGACTTTAGCATCAAATGAATATACGTTCTTTGGGTTAAGTCGAGCATCTTAATAAATCTATCTATATAGATTTGTATCCCCAATACCGATACTCTTCCCAAATCATTCATGGAGGAATGTTTAGACAACTTTATCTTTACTGATTGTAGCATTAGTATGTTATTCCTCATCCGTAGTATATCAACATATAATACTAGAAATTTCACGATGCTCCCACTGACCCTTTTGTACACACTAGAACTCTTACCTCATCGTATGTAACTCTGGATCATTCATCTTCTATGATGCGTATCTCATCATCATCATCCATGATGAATCCATACCTCCTAGGTATCTTGGTACTATTCCAGATTTACGATTCGGTTGTGGTACAATAGGTCTATCTACAGGTTCCTCTTATTTGACTTATAGTATTTTGTGGTTCTTGAACTCTTCAAGATCTATTATTCTCCCACTAGCCCCTTCAATGATAAACATCTTTATCTTAGAAGGCAGCATGTTTCTCAACAAACACCTTTTGCTAAGTAGGATTATAGAACATATGCCCTAAACTTACTTTAGGATGTCCCACAAATCAGATTTGTCAAATTTTGTCCCAAGCTTATCCTTTGAAACCTTTTCACATAAGTTGGACAACCCCTTATCTTAACATACTTAAGATTAGGAATCCTCCATGTCTATAACTTTTTATGGAGTCTTGGGGCCGGATTTTGAGGTTACCTTTTCGTAGATATGCAGCCATTTCTAGGACATGATCCTAGAAGGATACTGGAATGTCGGTAAAATCATTGTGGACTGCACCATGTCCAACAAGGTACGATTTTTCCTTTCAGATACATCAATCAATTATTGTGTATCAGGAGGCGTCCATTATGAGAAAACCATTTGAGATGATCTAGAAACTCATTGCACAAGTATTCCTTCCTTGATCCGATCAAGAATCTTAATACTTTGTCAATTTATTTCACTTCTGAATTCTTTGAACCTTTCAAATAATTTAGACTTGTATTTCAGTAAATACACACATTCAACTCTTTGAATGATCATCTCCTTTTCTTATACTAGTTTGTTCAATTTGTAAAATTATTTTTCACGTAAGTCAAGTATACAAAATCCATTAAGTAATATTCCATTCTATACAAAAACATTATTATTATAAATAGAACAACAATTGTTCTTAAATATAATACCAAAGATTTCATTGTCCAACAACAAAATGAAATAATGTTTCAATGAGAACTTGAATACAATAACAACTTATCGACTTAATAGACTTCCAGTAGGTCGTAATTAAAAACTATAAGTTCCTATGGCTAATGCAAAGAACCTTTGCTTCATTTCCCACACATAGGATTACTTATCATTGTTTAGCTTTCTACTCACTTGGTCCCTTCATAAATCTATATTTATGATAACCAAAGTCGGTATCCAATACCCAAGTAGAACCTTGACTTAAAGAAAAATTTATTTTAAATCATGAACAAATTTGTATTTGTAACCAAAACTTCACTAAGCTTCTTTGGTTAACCTCTGCAAGATGCTTCTTGCAGTTACTTTCCAGTGTCCAGGCTTATTGCAGTGAAAGCAAACTCCTTTGCTATCCGTATCAGTTTTGTTCTTATTATCCTTTATTTTTGCCTTTCTATTTACCTTCATTGAATCGTTCTTCTTTTTAGAAGATCTTTTGGCCCCTACCAGTAAGACATGGTCTTTCTTGGTTGGAAAGTGATTCTCAACATTTTTCAACATGTTAAGCAAATCGATGATCTTGATATCTAGCTTGTTCATATGAAAAATTCACAACAATTGTAAAAGGAGTCCGGGAGTGAGTGCAAGATCAAATCTTGGCTCAACTCTCCATCCATGACAAAACCCATTGTCCTAATTGTTCAATCAAATTGATCATGTTTAGGACATGTGTCTGTACTGTAGTGTCATTGGTCATTCTAGATCGGAAGAGCTCCTTAGATATCTGATATCTATCAGTCCTACTTTCCTCACCATCAACTACTTGATGTGCAGGAATATAGTAAGATTATCCATAGTTTCATGCTGACGCTGAAGCTCGTTACTCATGGATGCGAGCATGATGCATTGAGCCAACTGTGCATCATCTTGCTACTTTCTGAAAGTAGCAATATCTTCCTCAGAGGCATTGTCTGCAACCATTGCAGGGATAGGCTTATTAAGGACATAAGATAACTTTTCAGCCATGAGAACTATTCTCAAATTCCTTAACCAATCCATTTAATTTGGTCCGGTTAAATAACATCTAATATGCTACGCAATGATAGTAATTTAGACATTGTAAAATTCTATAAATAAATTTGTAATTAACAACATTTTAGCATACATTCTTTTATTAATTACCAAAATAAATTAGGTCTTGTTTTAAATTGGTATCTCCCACTATTTTCTTCAAACTATATTACCCTCAATATATATAGTTCGGCAAAATCTAATTAAAGATTTGATAGTGAGAATAAGGATCCCATTTCAAATGTATATAGCCTTGTGTGTGCACAACAAACTATATATAAATAAATAGGTAGACAACCTCTTGTCAATTACATCAACTATGTAACTCCTTGTATTTTGCCTCTTAAATCATAATGGTCAAGTGTGTGCACATCCGAACTAAAATGATTTAAGTTAAGTCAGACCCAGCATTTCCATATAAGTGAAGAGAAAACTACAGCCCTTGTGTGTGCACAACAAAGCAATAATGTTCAATTCCTTATAAACATCATATGAAACAACATCTTAAATATTTAATACTTGCCTTGTGTGTGCACAACAAACTCATATTAAATATTCAATACTCTATTGTTTCTATCATGCTGAAGGCTTACGCTCGATATTCCAAATATCTTTGAACGTTACAACTTAATATAAAATATGTGAGGGGTTTGTTATTAATTTGTCTCATCTTGTTTAGCCTGCATGCACACACACACACACACACACACACACACACACACACACACATATATATATATATATATATATATATATATATATATAATATGCGTCATATTAATTAACATGCGAAGCATGTTTGCATACTATATAATATATATATATATATATATATATATATATATATATAGTACAAGCATGCATATAGAATAATATATTCTACTACCGGATTGATTATGGACTTTTATTCTAGTTTGGTTCACTAGAGCCACCAAGTGAACCAAAAGGTCAAACCCTAGGGGTGCAAGAATTAATATTTAAATATAACTATTACATTTAAATCCGGGCTCCATTACAAACGGGTCTTCAAGCGCTCCTTGCTCCTTGATCTCCAATTCTTCAAAATTAATTCTAACTATTCCTATTACAAAACTATTTAAAATAAATAGAAACCTTGATCAGCAGTCAAGGGAAGTACATAGGAGGGAGTTAGAATTTACATTAAGAAAAAAATTAGAGAAGACGAGGTACGCAGACCCCATTTAATAAAACCCATACATTCATGCATCCAACTAAAATAAAATCCAATCACATTGGTCAATAGTCCATAATTAATCCCATTTATTATCATACACATCACCATATGCATCAATAAATAACATTCATCTCATGAATAATAAACATTCAATATATATATTGATATCATTTAATGGGAAAATTTAGTTAGTATAAAATCTAATTTTGAATCAAAATAAACTCCTTTATTTTAATCCAAATTTAAATTAAAATAAAACTATTTTATTTTAATTTATCCAATTTTGAATAAAATAAACTATTTTATTTTAATCAAAATCTTTAATCAAAATAAACTCCTTTATTTTAATTAATTATGGAATCCAATTCCATGTAAAAAAATAAACTCCTTTATTTTAAGGAAACACGGATTCTCTTTCCTATTCACAAATAAACTCTTTTATTTTGAATAATATGAAATCTTATTTCATATCTAAATAAACTCCTTTATTTAAGGAAACACAGATTCTCTTTCATATTCATAAATAAACTCTTTATTTTGAATAATATGAAATCTTATTTCATATCTAAATAAACTCTTTTATTTAAGGAAATATAGAATCCAATTTCAACTCTAATTAGTTATCATGGAATCAAATTCTAACTCTAATTAGTTAGCATGAAATTTAATTTTAAAATTAAAATAAACTTTTTATTTTAAAATTAAAATTATTAAAAATATATATATATATATATATATATATATATATATAATTACAAGTAATGCTTTCAAAAACTCAAAACAAAACTTATCCTGGATAATAATTCTTGATCATAACCCACGTGCAATACAGTAACGAACCATATCTCGCGCACGAAATTCGTTAATCTATAATAATATATAATTATTATGGTATCAACGATTAACAACCGTGGCTAATATATATAATATTAGCATTACCGAAGTAATCAAGTATCAGGTTTCCTGACTTATTAACATACTTCAATCCAAAAGTGATTCAAGTGGAACCTAATTAACTATAATACATAAATATATATATATATATATATATATATATATATATATATATATATAATAATTAGGTGACCCATGAGGCCATGACTTTCCGTGATGAGTCACTTGAATTACGCGAATGATTTAAAAAAAAAAATCTCAGATACTAATTTTTTTTTTTTAACAAACTTCCCGCTTTTTTTTTTTTCAAAATAAATTTTATACAACAAATTATGCCCAATTAAATTGTTCCAAACACATATCAATATACATATTAAATATGAAAATTAATAATTTGCATAAAGGTTTGGCTCTGAAACCACAGTTAGGTTTGTAATATTCATGAAGCTTGATCAAATTGCATAAAATATATACGAAACGTGGAAAATCAGAGTTTTAAAAATTTTACAAACCATATACCCGGATCACCCTTTATGCACAATTATTAATTAAACGAAAAAGAAAGAATAAGAATCATACCCTTGAAGATCCGAGCTTCCTTAGGTAAAAGTTCACCTCCAATCCTTTTCGCGTTTAACTTGAATCCACCGGATTTGGTTCCTTCCTTTGATCAACGTTAGTCACCCAAGTGTTTGGCCTCTAGAGGTGATCCACCAAGGAAGAAGAAGGATTCAAGAAGATGGGTGTTTGACAAAACCCTAATTTTTCTATCTCTATAGAAAAAGGCGTACTCTCCCAACTATTGGAATTACGCCTGTTGTTAAAAAGTCAACAACCACCACCCATAATAAGACTCCTCTTATTTATAAATGTGGGCAACCCTCCTTAACAATTAAGAAATTGGGTTTTATTTTAATTAATTAAATTCCTTTAATTAATTAGGCTCCCAATCTTATTAGGAATAATTAATTAAACTCTTTTAATTAATTGGCCTCCTAATCTTATTAGAATATTTGAGAGTACTTTTATTAATTAATTCTCAAACTCCTTTAGGAATTAAATAATAATAATAAGACTCCTCTTATTAATTTATATTTAATATTTCAAAATATTAAATAATAAATATTAAGCTATTTAATTTATTCTATCACCATAGATTAAATTAAATATACTTAATTTATTATTATGATATGCCATTAACTTCTTAAATAATTATTCTTCCTTTTATGGTGTGACCCTTTAGGTTCTCCATATTAAACCTATTGTGAATAAATCAATTAGAATAATTCTAATCTTATTTAAATAAATAAATTAAACTAATAATTTATTTAAATAAATAATATTTATTCTACAATAGGATAAGCCTCCTAGCGATCAACGACTTTCCGATAATATAGATTTCAACATCAATCATAAAAGAACCTTTGAGTAAATAGTTACCGTATAATTCAATCCTTCCACCATACAATGTCCCAATTAAATATAAGACATGGAATTACTTTGTCAAGTCTTATTTTATTTAATTATATGTATTTCGATCCTTAAATGCACAACCCCAAATAATGCAAATTAGAAACTCCTTTCTAATTTCATTCTCTTATAACCAAGGACTACTGAGTTGTCATTTATCGAATCACATAGGACATTTCTCTTCTTTTACTAGAAGTGGTAGATTCTTTATTGATCATACATTATCTCCATGTATAACTTATTATACCCAAGCATACCCTTTGATATACCCTAAGGGTCTTAAGGAATAAGTCAAAGTATAACTCATCATACATAAGATACTATGATGATCTCAAGTCCAAGGATCACTTGTACTACTATCACTACAGGAATTTCTATTGACAGACAAGTAAAGCTCCATTAGGTATTCATTAGCGAGTCACGTTCAGTGAACTTATTCTCTAATAAGCACCTACATACTTGCTTTAGTGTCTCCACACAAATGATCATGAGATCAATCATCCTCATCCAATGAGCAAGCAACGTATGTACCAATCTATCCGGATTTACTAATCCCCAATTTAGTAATCCAACGATTGGGAACTATTTTAGTTTTAAGCTTTCTAAGAATTTAGATCTCATTAGAATGACCATCATCATTATTCTAAAAGCATTGCTTAAAACTATGAGTTTATCACATATTATAAAACAGCATCATGTAGATAATTAAAAGCCTTTAATAAATTAATACTTTTTTATTAATAAATGAATAAGATTATTACAAAGTATATGCTTTATCATCAAACATGATTGGCTTGTATGCATACTACTTTCACCTTTTGCTACAAAGAGTTGTCATTCAAATTTTATCGATCTTTGGAGCTACCTATCGCCAAAGCCATGATGGCTCTTTTCCACGATCTAATACACAAAGAGATAGAAATCTATGTGCATGACATCATTGTCAAATTCCGAAGGGAAGAAGACCACCTAGATTATCTCAAAAAGCTCTTCAACAGGTTGTGTAAGTACAACTTGAAGTTAATTCTAGCCAAATGCTCCTTTGGTGTTAAATCAGGTAAGTTGCTGGATTCGTAGTCAGCCACAAAGGGATTGAGCTGGATCCTACAAAAATCCAGGCCATTATAGAAATGCCCATACCTCAGACAGAGAAGGAAATACGGGGATTTTTGAGAAGAATCAACTTCATCAGTCGATTCATCTCCCAAGTCACAGCAACGTGTGAGCCTATCTTCAAGTTGTTAAGTATGAACTCCTCCATGAAATGGAATGATGAGTGTCAGAAACCCTTCCTTACAATCAAAGAGCAGCTAGTTAAAGCTCCTGATTTGGTACCTCCCGGGATGATGTTCCCTGTTCATGTACTGTCTAATAAATGACAATGCCATGGGGTTGCATGTTGGGACAAGAAAGATGATAGAGGTTAAGAAAAAGCTATCTATTACCTCTACAAAGATTTAGCAGTAGTGAACATAAGTACACTCGATTGAGAAAACTTATTGTGCTTTAGCATGGGCTTCCATGAGATTATAACATTATCTCCATGGTTACATAAACCATCTCATATCTCACATGGATCCTCTCATGTACATGTTCAGCAAACCCATGTTGAATTGCCAACTATCCAAATGGCAGTTAATCCTACAACAATTCAACATTGTCCACGTGACTCAAAAGTCCATCAAAGGTCAAGGAATTGCGATCAACTCTCATCACACCTTCATGGGATTTCAAACCCTTGGAAACCTACTTACCCGATGAAGGGGTAATGGTAGTTCAGATACACCATCAGGACAATACACACCAATTATGGAAAATATATTTTGATAAAGCTGTAAATATGGAAGGTTCTGGGGCTGGAGCAGTTCTAGTATCCATTACGGGGAGCAACATCCTCTCACCGTCAAATTATAGTTTGCCAGCACCAACAACACAACTAAGTATGAAGGCTATATCATGGGGTTTAAACGCCTAATCAATGGGCATCAGACGATTAACTATCTTTGGAGATTCTGAATTGGTAATTAGATAAACCATTGGGATCTATTACACCAAAGAGCTACATTTGCTGCCTTACCATCGGCAGGTTATATAGATGGCTTCGGAGTTTGAAGAAAAATCCTTCCTCCACATTCCTCGAAATAGGAATGACTTTGCGGATGCGCTAGCAACTTTGGCCTCCTTAATCAACATACTTGACAAGGAAGACATGCCAAACATCACATTTGCCCTACAAAAAGCTCCAACCTATGGGAATTACATTGGAGAAGTATCGAATGAGCTACCTCCCATCTAATACCCTTGGTATCAATATATCAAGGAATATCTACGAGATGCATCTACACCCACTGAGGTGAGTCAGGTTGAAAAAAAGCGGATCCATTGAATTGCTATGAAAGTCTACCTGAGCGGAGACGCACTCTATAAAAGAGATACAAGACTAGGTCTCCTCAGATGTCTGGACAAAGACCAAGCTTAGAGACTTATGGATGAAATCCATGGTGGAGTATGTGGGCCACACATGAGCGGCCCTCTACTTATCAAGAAAATCCTAAGAATAGTGCATTATTGGCTCTCTCTCTCAAGGCTGACTGTGATGATCACGTCAAGAGGTGTTACCAATGCCAAATTCATGGGAATGTTATCCACGCCCCTCCAAGGGAGCTCTACAATATTAGTTTGCCCTGGCCCTTCTCAATGTGGGGAATGGATGTGATCGGGCCCATCGAGCCCAAAGCTAGTAATGGGCATCGATTTATCTTCAGCATGATCGACTACTTCACCAAGTGGGTAGAAGTAGCCTCTTCCCCCAAGGTTACTAAAGAAGTTATCATTGGTTTCATCAGAAAAAATGTCATTTGTCGATATGGATAACCAGAGGTGATTGTGTTAGACAATGCCAAAAACCTCAACAATCAAATGATGGAGGAGTTATGCAGTAAATTCCACATCAAACATCTCAACTCCGTCATCTATCGTCCAAAGATGAATGGTGTTGTTGATGTGACGCCCCCAAATCTGAGTACTTGAAACCTGTACTTGGTGCTCCATGATAACATTCATTCAACTTCTTAATGTATTAATTAAACAAAATTATTATATCAAAGTTATCTACCTTCCCAGTCTCGAGAACCTTTACGTCTTTCATTACATGATAAATATTATATTATCTTACTACAAATAGTCATAACAACATAATTTAACCAACTCCTTCAGCTTCCCCTTCCCTTTGTCCTTGCTGGAACCTTCAGGTCGTGCTAGCTTAGCTGAAAACATTTAAATTTAAAGCAAGAATGAGCATTTGAGTGCCCAACAAGTAATAGCAATGAATAAAGACTATCTGAAAGATTTAAATATTCTCTTTGGTCAACACTTCTACAACGAAGTAAATGTTGTGAAGTAAGCTGAAACAATACTGAACGACATATTAATTCTATTTCATTTTTTTGAAACTACGTACTGACTATAAATTTTGAAACAGTTTAATAAACTATGAATTTTATTTTAATTTTTGAAAAGGTTAAATAGAACTTCATCTGAAAACCGTCATGTCTTACGGACACGGAGGGTGATCAGCCTGTTATGCCTATATTGATCATCAACACTACTTGAAACGATAAATTGTTCAAATTTGGTCCGCCTTTGGCACATAAAAGTTTTCCTGTTAGGGATGTTCGTTATTAATCAAAATCAATTAGAATAATTCAACCGAGTAACAATAATATTCTATTCGTCAATTGATATTTTTAAATAACATATACATATCTCTAAAACTAGTAGGTATGTGTCAACATGTGATTAAATACAATCATTATCCAAGTGAGGGCACTTGAATAATCTAACTTAACTATCTATCAACAGAGTATATATTGATCATACATTATTATGGTAATGGTAAATGAATAGGGTTTGATAACTGACATGAATACTAATATTGAAATACATGACCGATAACTGTAGAGTTTAATAACTTATATAACAGGAGTATAATTCAATAACTTACTTACACAAGATCATTGTATAAGTAGATACAAAGAGTAAGGATACTTGCATGTTCTGCTGCTTACACAACTTAGTTTTATCTTTTATACTAAAACCTATCATTCATAAGATTATTCTCTTGATCAGAATAATTTATCAGAACATATAACACTGCTATTTGCAGTCATCATATAGCTTAAACACATTGTCACATAGTTATAATAGTGATTTTAACATAAATAATTACTTATCAGGTCAATCTATATAAGTCTAGGTCAACTTCGGTAACATTTCGGTGTAGCGACGGCTTTATCGGATAATAATCGAGTTTATATTTACTTAAACTCTATTCTGTAACTTCAATACTATAGTAGATAAGTTAAATATTAATCATATTATTTTTCAAGGTCTTATAATAATTTTTAAATAATATTATAATTTATCATGATTTTCAAACACTGAAATCATTTTTAAATGATTTAAATATAGAATAATTCCATTATCATTAATATTTAAATAATATAAAAATATTAATGAAATACTTGACAAAATATCTAAGTTATTAATAATAACTCAAAATATTTTTAAAACATTTATTTTTCCTTAAATGATTTTTAAAACATTTAAAATCATTTTAAATGATCACCATTAATATTTAAATATTAATGTATTATTCATGAAAATATTAAAAGTCATTTATTATAACTTAAAATATTTTTAAATCCTTTATATCCTTTATTAATGATTTTAAATCATTAAAACCATTTTTAAACTATTTATTTAATATAAATATTAAATAAACTCATTAACATTAATATTAAATTATTAATAAAAATTACCTTAAAATATTAAAAGTCATGATTTATAACTTAGAATATTTTTAAACATCCTATTATTATTTAAAATAATTTTTATAATATAAAAATCATTTTTAATCCATTTATTTAATACATTTATTAAATAAATTTAATACCATTAATATTCAAATAAATAGTAATATTAATGAAAAATATGTTAATTTCTCAAAAGTTAATTTTTATAACTTAATATAATTTTTAAAACTGTTTTTGTAATTTTTAGGAATTTATTTCTATTTTCTTATGTATTTTTCGGAAATTAGGAAACTAAATTACATAAATCCGTCGCTAAAGGCTTTAGCGACAGTTTTTGTCGCGATAGGTTTTCATGAGGCTCAAGAACACTGACAGTCAGTGTTCATGGTGCCACGTTTGGCCGCCTTTTAACTTCTTTGGTGGTCGATATTTTTTAAGCGTGGTCTTCAGAATGGTCTCAGTAGTAGGGTTGTAACACTACACATTACAACAACTAACATGGTCATAAAGCAACATTGATGCAATCATTGCAAAGTCATCATCAACTTCGGGTTTTCCAAAACCCGATCTTTATGGGTCCATTTTGTGGCTTAAATTTCTATAGTTCCGTTACGATTAATGTGTTCTAATGGTTTAGGGTTGTAGTCCATATGTCAAGGTACAATTATAAATCATCAGGTCAACATAACTACATCAAAATCATAACCTAGCATCTGGTCAAACATTGTCAGAACTAATGTTCATACGGTTTCGGGTTTTCCCGACCATCGATGAAAGTGAGTGGCCTAGTTTCGACCATCGATTACTTTCATTCATTTTTTGTTATAAAGTGTGATATAAAAGCATGAATCTGTAGTACACATACAAGAATACAATCTTAAAACACTAACACAAACAAATCATCAAACACTTGCAAGATCTGGACCCATAAATATCTTGTCAGACGCTGAAATCCAAATTCTGGGTTACCCATAATTTGAAAGTCAATGCCGAGTAGGCTACTTTGACTATCCACTACTTACAATCTATTGATTGTTTGAATGATTTAAAGGCATGGATCTGGAGTATAACTAACATGCTACAAACAAGATACAACAACATCAACAAAACACTTAACACCTGACATATATGAGACTTGGAAAGTGTTGTCAGACACTTATTTTGAGTTTCTGGGCTGCCTAGAAACTCGTGGTCATGCTCGGTCAACTGAGTTTGACCATAAATAACTTTTTTTCTGGACATGATCTAAGCCTGATTTCAAGTCCAGGTAAAAATCCATATAGCAAACTATAATTCTAAAACATCAAACATACAAAATAATTAACAGGCTCAGATCTATGGCCTCTGACATTTGGTTGTCAGACCATAAATTTAGGGTTCTTGGACAGTTTTGGAAAGTTGATTTTTGATCACTTTGATGCTATAAATCTATGATGTAACATCATAGATAATCATATAACATCTTCTAACACTTAAATAAACACATAAACAAGAAATCTAACATGGCTTTAATGATCAAAATTGGGTTTTAGAGTTATACCTCTTTCTTGAAAATGCTTTGATCTTGCTCTACACAACTGATCTTAGTGTTCTAGAGGGTTGTTTGGGGACTTGTTTACTTAGAGAATTCATGGGTTTGAGAGAGATAAGGTTGGTTGAGTGTTTAATAGTAAGCGAGCAACTTTAGTAGACTTTTTCTCTCATTTTCTCTTATAAATTTACTCAATGAATCTTAGCTTGCAAGGTGGCACAAAAGATAAGGATTGGCTGAGATTTCAAGCACATGGAAGATCTAATCTTGGCGAGTCATGCTTTCTAGAACATCTTTTTGCTTACAAGTTAAGTAAAAGGGTATTTTGGTCATTTTACAAACTAAAGGGTATTTTGGTCTTTTCCACTTGAATTTTAAGGGTAGTTTGGTAATTTCAAATATTTCCCATAAATTTTAATCTTAAGATTTGCTAAATAACATTAGGGCTTTCTAATCACCAATTAGGGTTTTTAAAATTAGGTTTAGGGTTTCTCAAAAATCAAATTAGGGTTTCTAACTTAGCATTTAGGGTTTCTTAATAATCGTTAGAGTTTCCCCTAATTAGATTTATAATCACTAACATATCTCTTTGATCACATAACCCTGATTAAAATCAGTCTTAGTTTCCTATTTAGGGTTTGAATTGGGGTTATGGACCAGATCCGACTAAACTTTCATTATCCGTTAACTTAAAATTTTAAATTGACTATCCTGCTAAATCCTTATCTTATATAATCAAAATATTATTTGTAATATCCATCTTTAAATAAAAAAATTATTCGTAAAAAAAATACAGATATGATTATTCAAAAATTTTACGGTCTTTCTGAATGAAGCGGTTAATAAGAATATCAATAAGATCATGCAAAAGATATCTGTCAATCACAAAGGATGGCCTGACTTGTTTCCTCTGACTCTATTAGCCTATAAAATGTCAATGCACACTTCCACTGGGGCAACCCCTTACTCATTAACCTATGGCATGGAAGCAAAGGTTCTCATAGAAGTGGAAATGGAATCCTCAAAATGTTGATAGATGCTCAGCTAGATGAAGACCAATGGTTATAAGATAGTTACCATCAATTATCTCTAATAGATGAAAGGCGGGTCGCTGCTATCTTCCATGGTCAGTTATATCAAAAAAGGATCTAGATCCTACAATAAAAAAGTCCGGCTACGGCAGTTCAAAAAACATGACTTGGTCTTGAAGAAGGTTCTTGGCAACCAAGATCAATCCAAAGGAAAATTCACCCCAAACTAAGAAGGCCCATTTGTTGTCAAGGAGGTATTGACAGGAGGAGCTCTCAGATTACAAGAGATGGATGGAGATAAATTTACGAACTCATTAACTCCTGGACAATCGTGAAATGGTACTATGTCCGAAGATACCATTAAGTAAGCATCCCGGTTTTGAATCACCGGATCCCAGTCAATTTAGGTTTTCTAAACCCCTCACTACATACAACCTTTTCTTCACATTCGTTTGCCCCATCAGGGACAAACATATCTCCCAACCAATGATCTAGTTTCGGATCATCGATCCTTCACTCAACGTAGGTTCTCAAAACCTTTCACACTTTCGCTTTTGTCCCACTAGGGATAAAACTTTTCACACTGCTAGTTTGTCCCATTAGGGATCAAACTTTTCATCTGCATGATATCCATGCATATGGGGTGAAATACTTGACTGATCTCCCCAATACACGGAGTATGTAGGCAACCATTTTTATGGTTCGGTCTCACCACAGGAAAAAAACAAAAACAAAAACATCTCTACACCCTTTTCGCCACATAAAACATTGAACTTTTTCACGCTAGGTTCAAACTACGTAGGCCTGATCTCCCATTCTCAATTGGAGTATGTAGGTAGCCATTCATGGTTTGGTCTTACCCCTACCAAGACAAAAAAACTTGTCAAAAAGTACTGGGATCATCCTTCAATCCACCAAACTTCATCGACTTAGACCAAAGGGATGAAACTACTTGGCCTCCCCACAGAAATGGGAGAACCGACGACCATCTAAGCTGCGATTAAGTCCTCAAAGAGAAACACTAATCTATAAGAGATGGAACTACATGTGCTCCCCCATACAAAGGAGTACCGATGACCATATGTGGTGCCGTCAACCTCAGAGAGGAAAGCCACACTCCTCTCCATAACCACATACAGGAATCAGTCCCAAGAAACCAAAAAGGGTAGGGAATACACATAGATTAACGATCCATTCTGAAAGTTCCTGAGACATCTCAATGTCCATCCATCAAGGGGGAGTTTAGAATACATCAAGATCACAAGCCTTGGAGAAACAGGATAAAATCAAGGAAGCAACAAGGCATAACTAAAAGGGAAGTGAATCAAAATATATTTCCCTGCTATATATAATACTGTTTGATATATACTGTAAGACCCCGAAATTTTTTTAAATAAAAAGGAATTTCCTTTATTTATTATTTTGAAATAGTAAGGGTTGATTTGATTAATGTGGATAGTTAAGGGTTAAATACGCAAATATTTCAAAATAAGCAAGTGGTTATAAAATATTCATTATTGTTTGGGAATATTCGTTTGGTCGTGGAATATTCAGATCGCTTCGGGGAATATTCGATGCGCACAAGCGCAGACCATGTGTGGGCTCCATAACTTGAAAGCGATTGGATGAAGAAAACGACAAATATAAGTTGGTTAAAAATAACGCACAGAGTAGTTATTCTGAAGTAAGATCGTTGGAATACCGGTGGTTAAAATATAGTAATGTCTGGCGTGGTTGCATGGTGAGTACTACGGTATTGCCGCAGATTGTTGAATTATTGATCCTTACGTGAAAGGCACTACTCAATAATTTTCACAGTGAGTTACCGCTTAATATTTTATTTTATTGATTCAATAATTCTTTGCGTTGATATTTTATATTATTGTTGTTCAATAATTGTCACTTTGCACATTATCTCCATTATCGATCAATAATTCATATTATTTGAATAATATTATTAGATAGCATTATTGGCAATGTCTAGAAAGTTCTCACAAGGAGAGGTTTGGTCACCTAATTGCGCCGCCATGAAGGAGAAATCCTTATCGGAAAGCCCCTCTTTCTGGAAACAAACTTTGGTTGTCATAAATGTGATTACGTAATATTATTTGTGAATAATTAATTATTGATTCATATGATAAGAAATATTTATTTTATATGAATATAAATGATGGATTTATTTATGTGGTTATTAATGAAGGAATTAATCTTTGAGATGTTTTATTTGTATTTTTGTCGGATTGGAGGTATTAAAAGATCAAATTGGTGTTATTACAGCTTTATTGTGTGAGTTATAATATTTAATCCGACCGTTGGATCGTTGTAATTTTTGGATATGTTATACATATATAAGTTGAGTATATGTCCACAAATTTTGAACCGTTAAAATGAGCGATAATTTATTATGAATTTTAAGAGGTGACCGATTCGTAAATTAGGTTATAAATGATTTTGGTGGAAAATTCTAGAATTGGTGGGCCCCACTTGTGGTTGGTGAAAAAATGTGCTAAATTTTATTTCAAATGTGGTGGGTGGCAATAGTAGCGGTGGTAAAGCCATCGGTAGCAGTCAAGTTTGCTTGGCCAGGCTAACATTTTCCTATAAATAGAGGGCTAAGTTAGAATTGAAAATCACACCGAAACAAAGTTTTCTCTTTTTCTCTCTATTATTGAGCGTATTTTGTGAGTATTTAGATACTTTGAGAGTTGATGTTCAAGATAAGTTTCATTCAAAGATCACTTCCGATCTTTCCTTCCAAGTCTCGATTCTTTGAGGTAAGGATATTATTTTTTTCGTAATGATATTATTTCTTCAATATCATTATCTTTGAAATGTTGATCCGAAGTTTTATCAAATTTGGAACTTTTTCATGCTCGGGGTTACTATTCATGAGTTACTATTCACGAGTTACTATTCATGAGTTACTATTCACGAAGTTACTATTCACGAATACTATTCATGAAGCGTGAAGATGTTTTGGTGGAATTTCTATCTTTTGGTGTCTGAGTTACTTATTCACGTATCTACGACTATTCACGATACTGACACTATTCACGATATCTGGCACTATTCATCGAAAATAAAATTTCTTCTTTTCGTCTAAAATATCTATTCGGATACTAGCTTTGATTGTATCCATGTTTTGATCATTCTTGAATTTTACACCACTATGATTATTTTGAGGTATTTTTGAACATGGATAAAACAAAGTACGAATCCTTAATCCTTAATCCTTGTCATTTTGTTTCACCGATCTCGCTTTCTTTAAAAATATTTTCATCATCCTCGGTCTTAAATGATGATATTATTGAATATCTTTGGCTTCAGTAGTGCAAAGATGAATGATTTCTGAAGAATATCTTTGGCTTTGTAGAAAAGAAGATGAACAGTGTTTAAATGAACATAATCCGATCGATGAATATCTTTAGCCTTTAGTGCAAAGATGAACAGTGTTGAGATGAACATGACCGATTGATGAATATCTTTGGCCTGTAGGTGCAAGATGAACAGTGTTTAAATGAACATGACCAATGATGAATATCTTTGGCCTTTAGTGCAAAGATGAACAGTGTTGAGATGCACATGATCGATTGATGAATATCTTTGGCCTTTAGTGCAAAGATGAACAGTGTTGAGATGCATGTGACCGATTGATGAATATCTTTGGCACATGGTGCAAAGATGAATATTTGATTTGAGATGAATATTGATTGATGTTACTGAGGATAAAATATTGATGATGGATCGTTAAATTCATAGATTATAGTAGATTTCATTCTCTACGTAACTCTTCTATGAATTATTATTTCACTGCGATATATAATCAAACTTGTTGTCTATTGTATTCTATCGATTTTTCTGTTGGAGACTAACGATAATTTGTTGTATATTATCTTAGTCATAGTATTCTTTTCTTGGGGCTAGTTGAGCTCACCTTTTCCTTTTTGTTCCATTCTTCTCGTGGAGGCGAGAATATAAGCGAGTGCAGTGCAGCTCTGGGGTATGGAATGAAGGTTTTAGAAAGGATTGTTTAGTAGTCCTCACCATTTTTGTAAAATAATGTATCAATAATTATGATGGGGATTTATTTGCGTGTGGATATTGTCTAGAAGACAATATTATATTTAAACTCACAGTATATATTGTCGTATTTCACACGACATTTGTATTATTGAAGTTGTAGTTTGCTTCTTGTACCATGTATTTGGCGACTCAGAATGGGTGTTGTGTATACCTATTTTGGGGGCGTCACATATACAATATGTACTGTACATGACAAAAATGGCTAAGCTAGTCTGTGCAGGAAAATACAAGGCCATCTACAAGTTAGTGTATATGCGCGCTATCAAATCTAACATGGCATCCCTTTCAGAAGAAGGGGGTAATGTTGTGAGCTCCTGCCCAAGGGTATCTACACGAGCCAACAGATCCACAACCAACTGCATGGTGACACTATACTCTTCAATAGACGTGTTCATCCCTGTAATGATATCAGTAGTGTGAGACCTTAATGCAAAGATTATCTCATAATAAGCGGTATCTCGAGGCGAGATACATCGCCATCCCGCTCAATAACCACTGCATCCCTAGATGATCTAGCCTCATCCTGCTCGGCAACGGCGGTGTCTCGATGAGCTAAGGCATCATCTTTCTCCACTAGAGCAGAATCTCTCCCAGCAAGAGCTGTCAACATCAAGGCCCTAGCATAATCTCTCTCAAATGTCATCAGATGATGACTCTGCTCTAAATACTCTGCCGAGTGTGGGGTTACAGTAGCAGTCATACTGAGAGAATCAATAAGAGCTATTGTCAACCCAGCAAACAGCTCCTCCTTAGTGGGAGAATCAGTGTCCTCCATGGGCTCCCCATTGTCAGAATTAATCCCCGGCTCTTTGGATACAACCGCAGTCGATGTAGTCTCTGCCTCCATCCATAAAGAATACTCTATAGAAAGGCCCTGATGGTTGACCAAAAAATCAGCCCTCTCACGCTGAGCCCAACAAACATAAACCCTGGATCTATCCTCTGCTGGCAAATGCCAAGAAGACAAACACTGACCTAATGATCCCTCAAAAGGATGAATATCCTAAAATTGGTCAAATTGTGCCATCACAACTAGTGGGTGATACGTGGTCATGCCCCTCAAACTAGCCAGAGGGAGATAATCCATGCCAGGTGCATGAGTAATGAAGCTGTAGGGAGAACTGAGCCCTAAACACAGTAAAATGTCAAATGGATCCTCGATCCCTACCAAGAACACCGACCAGGATGCAGCATCTGTACACTCCGCTGGATGAAAGGAGTAAGACATGGCTATCTCATTGAAAAAATAATACCCATGGCATCGGAAGGTGCCAATCAGTCTCAGGTGTGACATGAACCACACATACAGCAAGACCGAGCTACCTGTAAATACCCCTGCAAAATGGGTGCGACAATACGTGTCTGACCTCAATGTCTCTACCAAAATCATCAGTACAATGGTATGTCCCTCCCAGACAGTTCGCACTGCCATAACTACACCGATGTCTAAATGATCCATGTACAGTGGCATGCACAAATAAGCCACTAAACATATCATGAGTACGTCTACTCTGGCAACATGCCACTGATCCTCCAACGTGGTGAAATCCCTGGAGTGTTGTGTATAACTGTCCAATGAGCTAAATTTTTCTATCAAAAAATGTTGGGACACTACATGCCCAGAAGTGATCTCGTCCTGGGCTACTCTATGCCTTAAACCAACTAGGGTCATAAACTGTCGGCTCATATCACCGATGGCCATTCGAGCGTAAGGCCTGTCCAATGGCAAAGCCGTCATCCACCCATACTCCTCTAAGGTAGGAGTCAACTCCTAGGTCTTAAACCAAAACACATGCATGTCCAGTACCTAGTGCTCTAGAATGCCCTCTATAAAACCCAAGGGAACCTGGAACATCAGGAGGGTCATAGAGTGCTATAACAGCTGATCTAAAGTCACCCGATCTGGAGGTGACAAACTATCATATCATGATCTCAAACATTAGGCTACCAATACTGGTGGGGTGTGATCAATGCGGCTACTTGTCAAGGAAGACATTTGTGTGGGCCGTATCATAAGACCATCCAGTGGTCAATGTTGAGCATCTCTAGACATACATATGCATAACATAATATATGCATGATAAATAATAGATGGCAATATAATATAGGGAATGGAAAATAGTAGACATACATTCCTACGTACATCGTCACCTAATATATTATCTCTCAGATACAAATTTGGAAAATACAGAAAATTAGGCACAACCGCCCAACAACTAACATAGGCCTATCAAAAGATATAACGAGAATAGTGTGACGCCCCCAAAATAGGTATACATCACCCATTCTGAGTCGCTGGATATCACACTATAAAAATCATTTACAAACTTCATTTATACAATTGTTGAATCGTAAATGTCAGTGTAATACGACCACAAGTTAAACCGTGAGTTTTAATACAAATGTATGTAACTCTCATGGTGCCTCGACCACAACCTTACAATGGTACTTTTACATAAAAGTACGAATAATATATCTGCTTTTAAAAATTAAAATCTTTGGAAAATACTCAAGGAAACCTTCGTACATGGGAGGCCATGCGTCCAGGTTATGATAGATATCATATGTTCACAGAATTATCCTTGGTTGACCCAATAGTCCCCAAAGAAAATAAGATGAATACTATCGTCTTCTTTCTAATGGTGAGTCTTCTCTTGACATATAATTATCTCCGTTTTCTCTAATTGAGAATTATATTTCAAACAAACTCTAAAATCATATAGGTAGTGCTCGTAGATATACTCAGCAAGTGGATGTCCACAACCCTGTCTTATGATAACACGAGGTTGTATGTCATTAGACATCTTGTATGATAGTGGCAAAACACCCTTCCAAAGTTGGGTTCACCTCACCCTATTCGATTCACCAAAATTAAATATCAAATGACGTATACAATACGACACACTTATTTATAGTTCTCAATAAAATTATTACCATACTATTTAGGGAGAACCTCAATAGCTATAGACCACGGTTCTATTCCCCTATTATCCCCGCTCGACCCGGCAATACTCTTATTACCTGAAAGGGATTGTGAAGCAAAAAGGGTGAGCACAACTAGCCCAGTACAGAATATCATGACTAAAGATAATTTACATCATCAATAGCCTTCATCAGTAATAAATAAGAGATTTAGAACATATTGAAGATGATAAAAAAATTTCAACCATAGTTGCAGCGGAACGAGCAATCCGTTAGAAGAGTCAAATAGACCATCAGGTCTATTATCTTCTCTATGTTAAAAGTCCACCAATAATGTTTTATCCCTATAATATCAATCAACAATTCCTGTTCCACAATCATATGAATAACTCATAATCATAATTGTGATTCTAAATTCCTCTTCGTACCCAGGACAAAGATAATTTTCGTCACCTATTTTCACTTGAAACATAAAAAATCATGGTTATACATCGTAAATGGAAACTTTTAAGAGTCGCTCATTGGTGTATTTAATCGGTTGCACTGTAACAACAAATCGAAAAAGTTTTCACATTGACCCGGTGATTTGACACTTCTAAACGGTCTATGAAACCGAGATTCATTTTAGGGTCCAGGGCTTGATTATGCGAGAGGGAAGGTGTTAGGCACCCCAGACATCCGTGTTTACCACTACGACCGCCACTTTTTAAAGAAACTATTATATGAATGTGTGTGTGTGTGGATCAATGTGCAATTATTTGGAAGTAGTATTGTACCTCGTTCGCACCTATATACATAAGGTTTGAATTTATAGAAAAATTCAGTTTTAAACAAGTTATAGCAATGAAGTTTTATAAAAAGAGGTTTTTGAAACCCTGTGCTCAATAGTGATTGAGGCCTTTGATACTTCCATTTTATTATTAAATGTTCGGCTTGTTTGCTTTTATTTTCGAGATGCGAGGCATTCTAGAGAAAATAATTTACAGCAGTGCCAAACTCCTCACGGGAATGAAAGTCATCCAAGGAAATTCAGACACTGAAAAGTAATGTACAAGCTGCTCACAGCTAAAAAATGTCCATCATGGGAACCGAATCTAGATTCGGTAGACTGAATCTATGATCACATGATTCCTAGGCTCACATGATATTGCAATTTGTATGGAAAGCAGTAAGTAGTTATATATATAAAAGCTGTAAATATATATATACAGACTTGATCAACAACCATGAAGAAACTCCATGGGGGATCGGAAATGTAAATATATAAAAGCGATATATATATATATATGGACATAATCAACCACCACGAAGTAAACTCCAGGTGAGACGAAATGTAAATAAAGCTGTAAAAGCAATCAACTGCCACGAAGTAAACTCCAGGCAAGACGAAATGTAAATAAAGCTGTAAAAGCTATCAACTGCCACGAAGTAAACTCCAGGCAGGACGAAATATAAATAAAGTTGTAAAAGGCCACGGAGGAAACTCCAGGCCTAATAGAAATATAAATATATATATATAAAAGCAATAAACGCACTGGATGTGAATCCAGGCTCATCGGATATGTCCGACAACAATTATATATACAAGTATATATATATATATATATATATATATATATATATATATATAAGCGAGTAAATGCACCGGATGTAAAATCTAGGCTCATCAGATATGTCTGACAACAATTATATATATAAGTATATATATATATATATAAAATCGAGTAAATGCACCGGATGTAAAATCCAGGCTCATCAGATATATCTGACAATAATTATATATATATATATATATGTATATATAATTATATATATATATATAAAAGCAGATAAACGCTCCAGACCGAAGTCTAGACACAATCGAGGCATAACTCGATAATGTTAGTCCATATATGAAATATATACATATATAAGTATATATGTGACGCCCCCAAAATAGGTATACATCACCCATTACGAGGTTACAATACATGGTACGCAAAACAACTACAACTTTATTATTACAACAAGAAAACTGTGAGTTTGAATACAAATATTATCTTCTAGACAATATCTATACTCAAATAAATCCTCATCACATTTATTGATACATTATTTTACAAAAATGGTGAGGACTACTAAACAACTCTCTCTAGAACTTTCATTCCATACCCCCGACTTCATATTCATATATTTCTCGCCTCACGAGAAGAAAAATGGAACAAAAAGGAAAAGGGTGAGCTCAACTAGCCCAAGAAAAGAATATTATGACTAAGATAATATACAACAAATTATCGTTAGTCTTCAACAGGAAAAATCTAATAGAATACAATAGACAACAAATTTTAAATCAATATTCCCAGTGAAATAATAATTCATTAGAAGAGTTAAGTAGAGGATGCAAACTACTATCTTCTATGTATGAATTTAAAAGTTCATCGTCTATCTTTTATCCTGTAACATCAATCAATATATATTTGGAATCAAATATTCATCTTTCCACTGAGCCAAAGATATTCATCAGTTGGTCATGTTCATCTAAACACTGCTTCATCTTTACACTACGGGCCAAAGATATTCTTGAAATCATTCATCTTTTGCACTACTGCCAAAGATATTCCATAATATCATCATTTAAGATCAAGATGATGAAAATATTTTTTTAAAGAAACAAATCCAAAGTGAAACAAAATGACAAGGATTAAGGATTAAGGATTAGTACTTTGTTTTATCCACGTCCCAAAAATACCTCAAAAATAATCAACGTGATGTAAAATTCAAGAATGATCAAAACATGGATACAATCAAAGCTAGTATCCGAGATAGATATTTTGGACGAATTTTTTTTTTTTTTCGATGAATTGTGCCGTATTCGTGAATAGTGTGGTCGATATCGTGAATAGTGTAATAGGTATCGTGAATAGTAACTCAGACACCAAAAGTTCCAAATTTGATAAAAAATTCAGATCAATATTTCAACATAATGATATTGAAGAAATAATATCATTACTGAAAAAATAATATCACTTACCTCGAAAGACAAAGATTTAGTTGAAACACCTTGATATAGGTTATGACTTGAACTTGCAGACCGTATAGCAATACTCAAAGTATACTCAAAATACTCACAAGAATACGCTTCGATAATATAGAGAGAAAACTTGATTTACGGTGTGATTTTCAATTCTAACCTAAGCACCCTATTTATAGAAATTGCTTAGAACACCAAAGTAGAAAATTTAATATAATAATATTATAAATATTACAAATTCTCTACGCACACTTAGCATCTGAAATCAGCAATCTTAACACATGTTAAATGAGTCCCAACAATGTAAAAAACGTTTTTGTAATTAAAAATATTTTAAACTTCCAAAATTAATTATATCGAGTTTGAACTTCAATAATTCATAATAAATAGCCCTTTTATCAGAAAATTCAAATCTCGCGACTTTTTATAGGAAATTCAATTCTCTACAACTTTACGTAAGAAAGTTTTTCCAAATTCTAAACAAAAATTGACCAAATCCACAAACGAAGCGATTTTACAAAGCTATAATCAAATTTCGATCGATAAATGGGGTCCACCGACATGTTTAACATGTTTTAAACATTTATTGCAACAAAATACTCTTCCTCCTCGTATACTCATATATCCCATTCGTTGTAAAAATATTACCATTATTATATTATTAAAATATAATAATACATTTAAATGAATTATCTTATCGAGAAAAAGATAAAATTTCAATTTTCAACAATTGTTACATTAAAATTTTTCTCCATCTATATCCACATAAAATCAATATTTTCCTCATCATATGAATCAATAATTAATTATTCACAAATAATATTACAGAATCACAATATTGACAACGAGCAGGTTCCTGGAAAGGGTGGCTTTCCAATAAGAATTTCTCCTTCTTGGCGCCAAGATTAATTAGGTGACCAAACCTCTCTTTAGATGTAACTTTTTAGACATTGCCAATAATGTTATCTAATAATATTATTCAGGATAATATGAATTATTGCATCGATAATGAAAATCTCTGTAATGACAATTATTGAAACAACAACAATATAAAATATCAACGCAGACAATTATTAAATCAATAAAATCTTCGAATAATAATTATCAGAACCATTATTAAGTAGTGCCTTCTTACATAAGAATCAATAATTGGTGCAATACTGGTGTGCTACGTGTGTTTTAACCACCTTAGTATTTTAACAATATTAATTGTAACAACTACACGTTATTATTTAAAACCACTTATATTTGTGCGTTTTCTTCATCTAATCACTTTCCGTTATGGGGCCCACAAAATCATTGCTACGTCGTCACGAATATTCCCACGCTAAAGAAGAATATTCCACGACCAAACGAATATTCCCAAACAACAATGAATATTTTATAACCACTTGCTTATTTTGAAATATTTATGTATTTTACCCATAACTATTCACATTAATCAAATCAACCCTTACTATTTCAAAATAATAAATAGAGAAAATTAAATTTCATTAATAATAAGTTGGGTTCTTACACCTCCCTCCTTATGAAATTTCATCCTCGAAATTGACGTCACGTACACAGTGTTTCAAAAAGATGAGAATACCTACGCTTTCATTTCGTTTCCAACTCCCGTGTCATTTCCTCAATAGCATGGTTTCACCACAAAACTTTAACTTGTGGTATAACCTCAGACATAGGACATGTTCTTTCCTATCCAAGATCTTGACAGGTACCTCCTCGTATGTTAAGTCTTCGGCTATCTCGTCCGGTTCTAACTCAATGACGTGGTTCAGGTCGTCCACATATTTACGTAACATCGATACGTAAAAAACATTATGAACACACGTCATTCTTGGCGGTAAAATGAGTCTATAGGCCACAGTTCCTATTCGATCGAGAATTTCAAATGGATTAATAAATCGAAGGTTTGAGCTTTCCTCACCTCACCAATTCTCGCTTTTGAAATAACAACTTCTTGCACCTCCTTCTTCAAATTCATCAGCTCCGGTGTGTAGCTTGAACAACTTTAACTTTATCGATTAAAGTCGATTATACTCGTATATCATCACGTGGGTACCTAGAGTTTTCATCTCCATCTCTATTATTTGTAAATTATACGAAATTAGTCTTTGACAATATCGTACTCGTACTTGTATATGATCTTCTACTCAACACGTCAGCTACCACGTTCGCTTTTCCAGGATGGCATGGTCAGAACATGTGCTGAAATGAGTCTCCTCTTGAGCTCTTGGAAACTCTTCTCGCATTCCTCGTTCCATACGAATTTTATATCTTTCCGAGTCAGCTGCGTTAATGGAATAGCGATTCGAGAATATCCTTCAACGAATCTGTGACGCCCCCAAAATTAGGTATACATCACCCATCTTGGGTAGTCAGATACATGGTACAGAATTTAAATACAACTTACTAATATAACTGTCGTGTACAATACGACATAAACTGTGAGTTTTAATACAAATATTGTCTACTAGATATTATACAAACTCAAAAGGAGTCCTCATTACAATTATTATCACACTATTTCACAGAATAGTGAGGACTACTACTAATGCTATCCTCTCTCGACCATTACTCCGCTCCCCATTCGTCCCACTATATTCTCATTTCAAGAGAATAAAGGAAAGAAAGGGTGAGCTCAACTAGCTCAGTAAGAAATATTATGACTAAGATAATGCAGAATAAATTATCATTAGCCTTCAACAATGTTAAACTGATAAAATACAATGAACATCAAGTTTAACTACAAATGAACCAAAGAATCCATTAAAAGAGTCAAGTAGAAAATAAAATCTACTATCTTTTATGATTTAAAAGGTTTTTCATCAACATTATAGTTGAGACTCAACTTTAATAAATATTCCACATCATCGAATCACCCCACTACGACCAAGGATATTCTTTAGTATCACGACCATAATTATTCATGCACTACTACGGGCAAGAATAGTTGTGTATTCATTAATGGTCTTGATCATGCCAACAATCGTCCATCAATGCACTACTGACCATCGAGGATTTTTATCACATCATTTGTAACATTACGGTCATGATTACACCAATAGTCTCTCGGTCATAATCATACCAAGTCCATCTATGCACTACAGCCACGAAGACTTTCATCATCATCATTTGTAACATTACGGTCGTGATGATTACAATCAATAGTCTCGGTCATAATCATACCAAGTCCATCTATGCACTATAGGCCACGAGATGACTTTCAACATAATATAAACACGAGGATGATGACAATGATATAAGAATTCAATAAAACAAGTTCAAGAATTATTTTATCCGTGATTTATTAACATCCAAATTGTCAACATGATCTTGTTTTGTAGAGTAAAATTCAAGAATGATCGGAAGAATATTTCCATGAAAAGATCTTTGGATGAAACGCAAATATCAAGGATATTCTACTAATTTCATGGAGTATAGAAGTCAAAGTTTTAACCAACTGGGTATAATAAAGAATGGAATAACAAAAGAAATCACCATGCATGCGATAGATCGCATGCATGCCAAGTTATTCCAATGAATAATAATAACGGAACCAGTGTCGTGAAATTCACCGCAAGCGGATGTTCCAACAATGTAATAATAAATGCGGAATAATAAATGATGGAACCGGTCCCAAGGCGTATAGCATGACGAGGATATTCTAATGAATAATAAAGACGGAATAATAAAAAATGGAACCAGTGCCGGTGTAAAACACCTGACGCATGAGATATTCCAACAGAATAATAATAAAGATTTTAACTAGGTCCTGTAAAACACACGATGTGGATGTTCCAACAGAATAATAGAAGAATGTCACCAAGTATAGGGTAGACCGCGTATACAGGTTATTCCAACAGAATAATAAGAAATGGAATAACAACAGTTCTCTTCATGAATAAGAAAGAATAACACCCTTTACGAGTACAACAAATAATATTCCCTACCTTAGAAGAACTGAATATTGGAAAAGTGAAGTAGCAGAATACTTTTCTTCTTTCTCTCTATAGTTTCTCTCTCTAGAGTTTCAATGAATTAAATGAAATAATAAAGGAATGAGCTTTCTATTTATAGAAAAACTGAGGGTGGCTCTTGGTCTTAACGAAGGGTCAAAATGACTCTTAGTAATATTGAAGAGACAACTACTATTTGCGAAGGGGTAATTAACCTTTGGAACACCGAAGAGGCAGTTAACTCTTGGTAATATTGAAGAGACAACTACTATTTGCGAAGGGGTAATTACTATTGACGAAGGTAATTACTATTGACGAAGGTAAATACTATTGAAGAAAGTAATTACTATTGACAAAGGTAATTACTATTGACGAAGGTAATTACTATTCACAAAGGTAATTACTATTTACAAAGGTAATTACTATTGACGACGGTAAATACTATTGAAGAAGGTAATTACTATTCACAAAGGTAATTACTATTTACAAAGGTAATTACTATTGACGAAGAGACTCTTAGATGATGACATATGGGCCCCCCCATAAAATAATCAAACTTACCACAAACGTCTCATAACAGACTCTTTATATACATCAAGGATTGAATAAATATTACCACAAATCATTTTATTTTAATCAACACATTTTTATTCTTTCAACAATTATTAATCATTTATAACTTGTCGTCTCAATTAATAATATAACATATTATACAGATGATACTGTGACAATAATTGAATCAATAATATAAGAGATATGATGCAGCAATTACTGTAGCAATAATTGAGTATAGCTAAGTGACTTCTCACGTAAGCATCAATAATCAATATCGTGTGCTACTATGCAACCACGCGTATTACTGTACTTTTACCACCGGGTAGTTCAACAGTTTTAACGGTAACACCTCCGCCGTTATTTTTATAGAAAGATAATTTTGTCGTTTTCTAACTACGACAATACTTTCGTTGTGGGGTCCACCAATGATTGAGCCGTCGTACGAATATTCCCCGACAAAAAGAATATTCCCCGACCAAACGAATATTTTATAACAACTTGCTTACTTTGCAAAATTTATAAATATTACCCACAACTATAACATTATATCAAATTTATTCCATAATATTCAAAAATAATATTTATAGAAAATTCATCTTTATTTATAAAAGCTGGGGTCTTACAACCTCCCCTTCTTATGAAATTTAAGCCCTCAAAATTAAGTACGTTACTGGTATGTCGAAGAGGTAAGGATACCTTGATTTCATTTGATTCTAACTCCCAAGTCATTTCCTCAACATCGTGGTTCCTCCACAAAACTTTGACTTAAGTATAACCTTGGAGCGTAGAATATGTTCCTTCTTATCCAAAATTTGAACAGGAACCTCTTCATCGTCAAATCTTCCGCTATTTCGTTTCGGTTCTAACTCAATAATATGGTTGGGTCTTTCACATATTTACGTAACATGGATATGTGAAAAACGTTATGAACACGAGACATATTTGGCGGTAAAGCGAGTCTATAGGCCACAGTTCCTACTCGATCGAGGATTAAAAATGGACCGATGAATCGAGGATTAAGTTTTCCTCTCTTTCCAAATCTTGTAACTCCTTTCCATGGAACAACTCTTAACAACACATGATCTCCTATATCGAATTCCACGTCCTTTCGATGAAGATCAGCATAACTCTTTTGTCGATTTTGTGAGGTTTTTATACGTTGTCGGATCGTTTTAATCTTTTTTGTAGTCATACGTACCAAATCCGGTCCAAACAACGTTGCTTCACCCACCTTATCCCAGCATACTGGAGAACGACACTTTCTTCCATACAACGCTTCGAATGGAGCCATGCCAATACTTGCTTGATAACTGTTGTTGTAGGAAAACTCCACCAATGGTAAGAACTTGTCCCAACTCCCCTTGAAATCAAGGACACAGAGTCTTAATAGAACTTCAAGAGTTTGAATAGTCCTCTCCATTGTCTCGTCTGATCGAGGAGGATGATATCTTGAGCTAAATTGTAAGTCTGTGCCCATAGCTTTTTGCAAACTAACCCAAAATCGTAAAGTGAATCTTGGGTTTTGATCAGAAACTATGGATACCGGCATACCATGCAGTCTTACAATCTCGTTTATGTACATACTGAGCAAGACGTTCAAGTGTATAAGTTTCTCGTGTCGGTAAGAAATGAGCGGACTTGGTCAATCTATCAACAATGACCCAAATCGCATCAATGCCTTGAGAAACCTTAGGAAGACCAATGAATGAAATCCATGGTAATGTGCTCCCACTTCCATTCGGAATTTCAAGTGGTTGCAATGGACCTTTTGGTATTTGATGCTCCGCTTTAACTCGTTGACAAGTTAGACACCTTGAGATAAACAAATAGCTATCTCTCTCTTCATATTGCTCCCACCAAAATGTATGACGAATATCATGATACATTTTGGTACTCCCAGATGGATTGCAAATGGTGTGTTGTGCGCCTCCATCATGATATTATACTTTAAATCGAGGTCGTTAAGAACACAAAGTCCGAGTTGACTCAAGTATTCCTTCTTCATCGATTCTTGCTTGGCGTAGCACCTTCTTGCACTTTCTTCCTCATACGCATCGACTCCGTGTCCGTAGCTTGAGCGACTTTAACTTTATCGATTAAAGTCGGTTCTACTCGTATACTCGCTATCATCACATGCATCCACAGGTCTTTAACTCTATCTCCATCCTTTGCAAGTCACACAAAATGGGCCTTTGCGTTGACAATATCGCACTCGTACTTGCATATGATCTTTTACTCAATGCGTCAGCTACCACGTTCGCTTTTCTAGGATGGTATTGGATGGTATGATCATAATCTTTCAACAGTTCAAGCCAACGTCGTTGTCGCATGTTGAGTTCCTTTTGAGTGAAGAAATATTTGAGGCTTTTATGATCCGTAAAGATCTCCACTTTCTCCCCATACAAGTAATGCCTCCAAATTTTAAGTGCAAAGACAATTGCTGCCAACTCTAGATCATGAGTAGGATAATTCCTCTCAAATTCTTTGAGTTGTCATGAGGCATAAAGCTATAACTTTTCCATGTTGCATGAGAACACATCCCAACCCTTTGCGAAGCATTCACCGAGATGACAAATCCTCCGAGGCGGATGGTATTGTCGAACAGGTCTTTGAAATAAGTCTCCTCTTGAGTTCTTGAAAACTCTTCTCACATTCTTCGCTCCAACCGAACTTTGTATCTTTTCGAGTCAATGAGTCGATGGAGTAGCGATTCGAGAAAATCCTTCCACGAATCTCCGATAATAACCAAATTAAACCGAGAAAGCTACGTGCTTGATTCATTGATTTAGGTTGTTCCCGACTTTGAATAGCTTCAATCTTTCTTTGGGTCAATGATATTCCATGACTTGATACCACGTGCCCAAGGAATGCTACTTCTTCAGCCGAAACTCGCATTTCTTCAACTTGGCATAAAGCTTATATTCACGAAGCTTTTGGAGTGTCAGCCTCAAGTGTTGTTCATGATCTTCACGGCTTTTGGAATAAATAAGGATGTCATCAATAAAGACGACCACAAAGTGATCTAAATATTCCTTGAATACTCGGTTCATCATATCTATGAAGGCAGCAGGAGCATTAGTCAATCCAAAGGACATGACTAGGAATTCATAATGCCCGTACCGAGTTCTGAAAGTCGTCTTTGGAATGTCAGCGGTTCTAATCTTCAATTGGTGACATCCGGAACGAAGATCAATCTTTGAAAAGAATTTCTCTCCTTGCAACTGATCAAACAGGTCATCAATACGTGGCAATGGATACCTATTTTTGATGGTGACATGATTCAACTCCCGATAATCAATACAAAGTCGCATACTCCCATCTTTCTTCTTCATGAATAGAACAGGAGCACCCCAAGGAGAAGTACTAGGACGAATAAAGCCAATGTCTAACAATTCCTGCAGTTGGGTCTTTAACTCCTAAAGTTCAATAGGAGCCATTCGATATGGGGCTTTGGAAATAGGTTTTGTACCGGGTTCAAGGTCGATACAAAATTCAATTTCACGCTCTGGGGTAGGCCAGAAATTCTTCGGGAATACGTCAGAAATTTATTAACAATAGAAATATCGTTCAAAATCGGCGTATTTTTGTTTAAATCAGGACATGAGCTAAGAAAGCTTGACATCCGTTTTCAATAAGCGAATAGCTTTATGGCTTGAGATGACCGTGATTGATTTTAATGGTTTGGTCGTTTGAATTAGCATAATAGGTTGGTTAGGAATATGAAAGTTAACAACCTTACGAAAATAATCAATTTTTGCATGATAAGTAGTTAACCAATCAATCCACAGAATCACGTCAAATGCAAGTATTTTTAATTAAATAAGATCGACGAGTAATGTGAGGGTGCCGATTTGAACCAAACAAGACTTATAAACAAAGTGGATGTAATGAAGGTTTCTCCCAACGGAGTTTCCACAGATAAGTCAAAGTCTAATTTCTCCTGAGTCAAATTTAATCGATGGCGCAAGTAGGAGAAATAAAGAATGGATAGAACCGTTATCAAATAAAGTATAGACTTTATTAGAGTTTATGATAAGCTTACCCGTGATGACCTCATTCGGGTTCCTTGCTCTCTGGGAGGTCACAACAAACGCTCTCCCTTACACTACCAGGTTTTGACTTTTCTGGGACAGCCTTTGGTGCCTCCATCCTAGTTGAATTTGTCTTGATGGCAACAAAATCGAGCTAAGTGACCTTCTCTTCCACAATTATAACATGCTTTGATTGGCATGGCGCAGATTGGATGATGTGTCCCTCTCCTCCGCATTTGAAGCATATGATAGTTGGTCTTTCTCCTTCCTTAACAACGGGTGCTGGTGTTGACGTCTTTCCATCATTGTTGAATCTCCTTTTCTTGAAATGTCCATTCTTATTGTTTTGGCCCGATTACCACCAAGTGGTTACTTATATCTGGCTTTGTTGATTCCTCCATGCTTGTTGTCACCGCTTGATGACTACTCTCACCGGTATTATAATTTTGTTGGTGCTCTCTCTTTTAGTTGCGTTGACTCATTATCGCGCTCTCTAATAATGAGCCATATTTACAACATCTCGAATACAAACACGGTTTATGAGAAATAAGATGTTGGCGTATCTCCGACTTCAAACCTCTTAAAAACATTCGCGCCATTCTCTCTTCATTATCCACCAAGTGGGGGCGAAACCGTGATAACTCCGCAAATTTTGCCTCGTATTGCGACACGGTCATATTGTTTTGTTCCAACTTGATAAACTCCACCTCCTTCATGTGGAGAATACTTTCAAGAAAGTATATGTCATTGAACAGCTCCTGGAACTTCTCCCAAGATATCTTCAATACAGCAGGTTGAGTACGTTTTACCGATTCCCACCAAGATGTCTGCCTCTCCGCAAGACATAAAGGTGGCAAGGGAACCTTTGCTCCTCGGAGCATTCCAAGACATCAAATATCTTGGTAATCTGCTTTATCCATGCTTCCGCGGAAGTGGTTTTAGCTCTCCCTTAAACTCCGGTGGTCCCAGCTCCTTGAATCTGTTTAGTGGTGACCGCCTCGAGAGTTTTCGTGTTTTCCACCTACGTTTTGGGCGAGAGTCGCTCTCTTTCTTTGTTGCATAAATTGCATAAAGCCTCCTAACATTTGATCATTCATCATTTGGTCGGTGTTGTTGTTTGCATGAGGATTGTCGCCTTCTGATGCACATTATCCTCGATTATTGATATGTGGTGAATCAACAATCGCTTTGTGCTCCATTGCTATTCTCAACATTCTCGGATGTCATTTTCGGATACTACCACAAAACAAAAGGTTAATTGACATGTAAAAAATTATCCCTATATTCGTGAGCCAATAAAATAGCACATAAACTTAGGTAGGTCATACTAGCGAAGGTATTTCCGCCTCTCCTCCTCTAGTACTATTCTCACATCTTAGCCGGGATCATATCCCTAAGCTCACGATACCAACCGTGAGGTCCCCAAAATTAGGTATACATCACCCATCTTGGGTAGTCGGATACGTAGTACGTAATTTAAATACAACTTACTAATATAACTGCGTGGTATACAATCGACATAAAGCGTGAGTTTTAATACAAATATTGTCTACTAGATATTATACAAACTCAAAAGGAGTCCTCATTACAATTATTATCACACTATTTCACGAATAGTGAGGGACTACTAATGCTATCCTCTGGACCATTACTCCGCTTCCCAGGCTAAGTCCCGACTATATTCTCATTTCTGAAGAGAATAATGAAAGAAAGGGTGAGCTCAACTAGCTCGATAAGAAATATTATGACTAAGATAATGCGTAATAAATTATCATTAGCCTTCAACAATGTTAAACCGATAAAATACAATGAACATCAAGTTTAACTACTGGTGAACCAAAGATCCATTAAAAGAGTCAAGTAGAAAATAAAATCTACTATCTTTTATGATTTAAAAGGTTTTTCATCAACATATAGTTGAGACTCAACTTTAATAAATATTCCACATCATCGAATCACCCCACTTTACTGACGAGATATTCTTTAGTACCCACGACCACAATTATTCATGCACTATGGGCCAAGAATAGTTGTGTATTCATTAATGGTCTTGATCATGCCAACAACTCATCCATCAATGCACTACGCCCACGGAGGATTTTATCACATCATTTGTAACATTACGGTCATGATTACACCGAATAGTCTCTGGTCATAATCATACCAAGTCCATCTATGCACTACAGGTCACAGATGACTTTCATCACATCATTTGTAACATTACTGGTCATGATTACACCGAATAGTCTCTGTCGTCATAATCATACCAAGTCCATCTATGCACTATAGGCCATGAGATGACTTTCAACATAATATAAACACGAGGATGATGACAATGATATAAGAATTCAATAAAACAAGTTCAAGAATTATTTTATCCAGGATTTATTAACATCCAAATTGTCAACATGATCTTTGTTTTGTAGAGTAAAATTCAAGAATGATCGGAAGAATATTTCCATGAAAAGATCTCGGATGAAACGCAAATATCAAGGATATTCTACTAATTTCATGGAGTATAGAAGTCAAAGTTTTAACCAATTTGGGTATAATAAAGAATAGAATAACAAAAGAAATCACCATGCATGCGATAGATCGCATATGCGTTATTCAACAGAATAATAATAACGGAACCGGTCAGTGAAATTCACAAGCGGGATGTTCCAATGAGAATAATAAATGCGAATAATAAATGATGGAACCAGTCCCAAGCAGATAGCATAGATAGCAACGATATTCCGGCTGAGAATAATAAAGACGGAATAATAAAAATAGAACCAGTGCGGTGTAAAACACACGACGGATATTCCAACAGAATAATAATAAAAATTTTAACCGGTCCTGTAAAACACACAGATGAGGATGTTCCAACGAGAATAATAGAAGAATGTCACCAAGTATAGGGTGAAATCATGCGTATAAAGGTTATTCCAATGTAATAATAAGAAATGGAATAACAACAGTTCTCTTCATGAATAAGAAAGAATAACACCCCTTACGAGTACAACAAATAATATTCCCTACCATAGAAGAACTGAATATTGGAAAAGTGAAGTAGCAGAATACTTTTCTTCTTTCTCTCTATAGTTTCTCTCTCTAGAGTTTCAATGAATTCGTAAGAAATAATAAAGGAATGAGCTTTCTATTTATAGAAAAACTGAGGGTGGCCCTTGGTCTTAACGAAGGGTCAAAATGACTCTTGGTAATATTGAAGAGACAACTACTATTTGCGAAGGGGTAATTAACCTTTGGAACACCGAAGAGGCAGTTAACTCTTGGTAATATTGAAGAGACAACTACTATTTGCGAAGGGGTAATTACTATTGACGAAGGTAAATACTATTGAAGAAGGTAATTACTATTGACAAAGGTAAATACTATTGACGAAGGTAATTACTATTCACAAAGGTAATTACTATTTACAAAGGTAATTACTATTGAAGAAGGTAAATACTATTGACGAAGGTAATTACTATTCACAAAGGTAATTACTATTTACAATGGTAATTACTATTGACGAAGAGACTCTTAGATGATGACATATGGGCCCCCCCATAAAATAATCAAACTTACCACAAATGTCTCATAACAGACTCTTTATATACATCAAGGATTGAATAAATATTACCACAAATCATTTTATTTTTAATCAACACATTTTTAATCTTTCAACAATTATTAATCATTTATAACTTGTCGTCTCAATTAATAATATAACATATTATACGATGATACTATGACAATAATTGAATCAATAATATAAGAGATATGATGCGTGAATTCTTCGTAGTAATAATTGAGTATAGCTAAGTGACTTCTCACGTAAGCATCAATAATCAATACCGTTGTGCTACTATGCAACCACGCCAGACATCTTGTACTTTTACCACCGTAGTTCAATCAGGTTTTAATTCAGAACACCTCCCGCGTTATTTTTATAGAAAGATAATTTTGTCGTTTTCTAACTACGACAATACTTCCGTTAATGGGGTCCACCAATGATTGAGCCGTCGTCATGAATATTCCCGAAAAAAAAAAAAATTCCCAGACCAAACGAATATTTTATACCAACTTGCTTACTTTGCAAAATTTATAAATATTACCCACAACTATAACATTATATCAAATTTATTCCATAATATTCAAAAATAATATTTATAGAAAATTCATCTTTATTTATAAAAGCCGGGGTCTTACAGAATCTCCGATAATAACCAACTAAGCCTAGAAAGCTACGTATTTGGATTACCGACTTAGGTTGTTCTCAACTGTGACTCATATCCCAACCTTGGATAGCACGTTACAATGACACCTATTAGTTTACTATCGCACGAATATGGTGTCCCCTACGGAGAGTCTGGCATCGGTGCATTCCACAAAAGAAGTCACCAGATAAAGGCTCAGGTACCAAATTCTAACTCCTGAAGTTCAATAGGAGCCATTCGATATGAGATTTTAGAAATGAGTTTTGTATCGGGTTCAAAGTCGATACAATATTTAATATCAGTATTTGGGAGTAAGCCAAGAAATTCTTCAGGAAATACATCACGAAAAATCAATAACAACAGGAATATTATTCAAATCTGACGTGTCTTTATTCAAATCCATAACATAGACTAAGAAAACTTGACATCCGTAATAAACGAATGACTTCATGGCTTGATATGAAAATGTTTGACTACACTGGTTTGATTGCTTGAATTCGAATAACAGGTTGCTTAGGAATATAAAAACTAACAACCTTACGAAAGTAATCAATTTCGGCATGATGAGTAGTTAACCTTAAAATCACATCAAAAGTAAATATCTCTATAGAAATAAGGTTAACAGGTAATGTGATAGTGCCAACCTGAATCAAGCAAGATTTCTAAACAACGGATGTAATGAAAGTTTCTCCTAACGGATTCTCCATAAATAGGTCAAAGTCTAATTTCTCCGTAGTCAAGTTCAAACGTTGAGCGCAAGCAAGAGAGATAAAAGAATGGGTAGAACCGGTATCTAGTAAGGTATAAACTTCGCAAGAATTTATAATTAACTAACCCGTGCTAACTTCGTTCGGGTTCCTCGCATTTTGATCGGTCATGACAAATGCTCTTCCATGAACCGTTGACTTTGATTTTTCTGGGACAGTCTTTTGAGTCACCGTCCCATTGAAAGATTTTTTTGCTACCGTGAATCTCGAAGCGATATGTCCTTCCTTTCCACAATTATAGCATACCTTGAACTGTGGGCGCTTTGGTGATATGTTCCTCTTTTCGCATTTGTAGCATATGATGGGTGGTCGTTCTCCTCCCTTAGAACTAGTTCTGCTTGCCGTGCCTTTGTAGTCTTCACATAATCGTTTGTTAAATCTCCTCTTTTAAAATCTCCTCCCGACTCGCTTCTTCTATTTTCATGGCCATGATTACCACCGTAGTGGTTACCATTTTTGTCCGTCTGTTTCTTTTTCATTTGGTTATCATTATTACATTGGTACTGCTATCTCTCGGTACAATCTGGTTATGGTCCCTCGGTTGAACATACTAAGTTATCTCGCTCTAACAATTGAGCCACTGTTAACAACATCCGAATAGAGAGAAAATTTATGAGAAATGAGATATTGTCGTATCTTGGGGGTTCAAACCTCTCGAAACATCCGCGTCAAACGTTCCTCATTCTCCACCAAATGAGGTGCAAACACGGATAACTCTGCAAACTTTGCCTCGTCTTTGAGACACCGTCATGTTGTTTTGTTCTAATCGATGAACTCCACTTCCTTCATATGATGAACACTTTCAAGAAAGTATTTGTCATTGAACTGCTTCTGAAAGCGTCTCCCATGACATCTTTGAGTGCATTTGGATGGTATGCGCTTCTTGATTCCCACCGATGTCGCCTCGCCACGGAACATAAAGGTGGCGAATGGAACCTTCTGTTCTCTGTGCATCCCAAGACATCGAATATCTTGGTAATTTGCTTGACCCATGTTTCCGCCATGATCGGATCCGGCTTTCCCTTAAATTCTCGTGGTCCCAACTCTTTGAATCGCTTGGCATTTGTGACAACCCGTGAATTGCTATCATTTCCTCTTGTATTTTGAACACGAGTCTCCTCGTCGATTTTGCATGAACTGCAAAAAGCTTCTAAACATCCTCTCGTTCATCATCTCGCTCGATGGTGTTGTTCACAAGAGGAACATTGCCACTGTTGTAATGCTCTCCTCGTTGGTGAGTACAAAGCGTTTCCACGATCTCATTTCCATTGTTAATATTCTCAATCGACATTCTCAAATCTCGCCATAAAACAAGGGTTAATTAAGGAAATCAATATATCACATAATATCCTTATATCTTGACCAACTAACAAATAAGCTTAGGTAGGACACACTAGCGAAGGATTTACTCGTCTCTCCCCTCCTAATTCTATTCCCCGATCTCCGCCAGAGATCATATCCTAAGCTCGATACCAACCGTGACACCCCCAAAATAGGTATACATCACCCATTCTGAGTTGTCAATACATGGTACGTAAACAACTACAACTTTATTATTACAACAAGAAAAAGCTGTGAGTTTGAATACAAATATTATCTTCTAAACAATATCTATACTCAAATAAATCCTCATCACATTTATTGATACATTATTTTACAAAAATGGTGAGGACTACTAAACAACTCTCTCTAGAACTTTCATTCCATACCCTCGACTGTATCGCTATATTCTCGCCTCCCGAGAAGAAAAATGGAACAAAAAGGAAAAGGGTGAGCTCAACTAGCCCAAAAAGAATATTATGACTAAGATAATATACAAAAATTATCGTTAGTCTTCAACGGGAAAAATCTAATAGAATACAATAGACAACAAATTTTAAATCAATATTCGCAGTGAAATAATAATTCATTAGAAGAGTTAAGTAGAGGATGCAAACTACTATCTTCTATGTATGAATTTAAAAGTTCATCGCTCATCTTTTATACACCGTAACATCAATCAATATTTATCTGGAATCAAATATTCATCTTTGCACTTTCTGAGCCAAAGATATTCATTAGTTAGTCATGTTCATCTAAACACCTGTTCATCTTTTGCACTACTGAGCTAAAGATATTCTTCAAATCATTCATCTTTTGCACTACAGCCAAAGATATTCCATAATATCATCATTTAAGATGAAGATGATGAAAATATTTTAAAGAAACAAATCCAAAGTGAAACAAAATGACAAGGATTAAGGATTAAGGATTAGTACTTTGTTTTATCCACGTCCAAAAATACCTCAAAAATAATCGCAGTGGTGTAAAATTCAAGAATGATCAAAACATGGATACAATCAAAGCTAGTATCTAGAATAGATATTTTTGACCTGAAAAAGAAAATTTTTATTTTTCGATGAATAGTCTTGAGTATTCGTGAATAATGTCGTATCGTGAATAGTGTCAGATATCGTGAATAGTAACTTCGACACCAAAAGTTCCAAATTTGATAAAAACATCGAGATCAATATTTCAACATAATGATATTGAAGAAATAATATCATTACTGAAAAAATAATATCCCTTACCTCGAAGGCAAGACTTCTAGTTGAAACACAGGATATAGGTTATGACTTGAACTTGCACCAGTATAGCAATACTCAAAGTATACTCAAAATACTCACAAGAATACGCTCGATAATATAGAGAGAAAACTTGATTTACGGTGTGATTTTCAATTCTAACCTAAGCACCTATTTATAGGAAATTGCTTAGAACACCAAAGCGTAAAATTTAATATAATAATATTATATATATTACAAATTCTCTACACACACTTAGCATCTGAAATCAAAGAATCTTAACACATGTTAAATGAGTCTCAACAATGTAAAAAACGTTTTGTAATTAAAATATTTTAAACTTCCAAAAATTAATTATTTGAGCTTAAGAACTTCAATAATTCATAATAAATAGCCCTTTTATCGGAAAATTCGAATCTACGCAACTTTTTATAGGAAATTCAATTCTCTACAACTTTGCGGAAGAACGTTTTTCCAAATTCCAAATGAAATTGACCGAAATCCACAAGCAAGGCGATTTTATAAAGCTATAATCAAATTTCAAATCGATAAATGGGGTCCACAGACATGTTTAACATGTTTTAAACATTTATTGCAACAAAAATACTCTTCCTCCTCATATACTCATATATCCCACATTAGTTGTAAAAATATCACCATTATTATATTATTAAAATATAGTAATACATTTAAATGAATTATCTTATCGAGAAAAGATAAAATTTTAATTTTCAACAATTGTCACATTAAAATTTTTCTCCATCTATATCCACATAAAATCAATATTTTCCTCATCATATGAATCAATAATTAATTATTCACAAATAATATTATGAAATCACAATATTGACAACGTGCGGTTCTCCTGTGGAAAGAGGGGCTTTCAATAAGAATTTCTCCTTCTTGGCGCCGCAATTAGGTGACCAAACCTCTCCTAGCGAACTTTCTAGACATTGCCAATATTGTTATCTAATAATATTATTCAGATAATATGAATTATTGCATCGATAATAAAAAAATACTATGTAATGACAATTATTGAAACAATGAAATATAAAATATCAACGCATAATTATTAAATCAATAAAATACTTTGAGCAATAATTAATCAGTAACCATTATTAAGTAGTGCCTTCTTACGTAAGAATCAATAATTGGTGCAATCTGCAGTAATAACTCTTGTGTTTTAACCAATTTAGTATTTTAACAAAGATTAATTGGTAATAACTACGCCTAGTTATTTTTAAACCACTTATATTTGTCGCTTTTCTTCATCCAATCGCTTTTTTCGTTATGGGGCCCACAAAATCTTTGCGTCGTGCATTTAATATTCCCAACGCAATGAAAGAATATTCCACGACTAAACGAATATTCCCCGACAACAATGAATATTTTATAACCACTTGCTTATTTTGAAATATTTGCGTATTTTACCCATAACTATTCACATTAATCAAATCAACCCTTACTATTTCAAAATAACAAATAGAGAAAATTAAATTTCATTAATAATAAGTTGGGGTCTTACAATATATATATAGACAGAAATAAAAACTACGGACCGAAGTCTGGGCAAACACACACAACATGACTCTCAATGTGTATAACAGTGTTTGCTAATATGAGAAGAAGACTTTATAAAATATGAGAAGGCTTACAGTGGGCTGCCAAAGTAGACTTCTATGACTTTATATGGATTAACACTCAGCTTTCGCTGGATAAAAAAATAGTTATATGTGAGCTAACAGATGTTTATAGAAGAGGAAACACTCAATAGGGGTGTATACAGAGTAAAATAGACAGGGCTTCCTTGCCTTTTTCTCTCATTCTCTCTCTCAAATGGCTGACCCTAAGGCTCATATTTATAGATTGATGGTCAGCAGGTACACTCGCCACCCTTGATTTAATACCTACTGATTTGAGTCGTGGTGCATCTGGTCTCATGGGTCCCATCGTCTCGAAGTTCGTACACTCGTGCACTGTAATGTCTACTCGAACTTGTAGAACTTCAATCTGAGCATCCGAACGAGGTATATCTGACCTTCTTCGGACTGCTTGTGTCAAGATTTATGTAATGACATGGATTAGAGGTTGTACGAAGTCAGGAAGAGAGCTCCATGCCCATGGTCTTCAAGCTTCAAATTCTATCCAAAGTACTATTATGTGTAATAGTCACTCAGGATTGTTACTCCTCGATTCTTATGGGACATCGTTGGATATATGCATGTATGAAGTGTTGAGACGACGCGCAAGTGTTGAAGGGGCAAGATGATGTTTGACTCTTCGCCGGGGTTATCGCTGATTTGAGTTGAAAGTAGACGTTGCTCAGGGTTACATTTGAGAATGGACTACCTTTTTGTATGCCACGATATCATCTTGTGAGAGAAAACGTTGAGGCGAAAAGATGACTTTTTGACTCTTCACCGGGGTCATCACCGGTTTGAGCTGAAAGTAAACGTTGCTCAGGGTTATATCTGAGGTTGGACTGCTTGGTTGTATACCTCATTGTCATCTGTGGGTGTGCTTGTCTGCCCGTTGTTAGCTCCGGGTCTGAGGTATAAGTGCCTCAGTAGGAGGTCTGAGCTTGAAGCTGATCACAGGTATTTGAAACAAGCATTTCCGGAGTTATCGCCGGAACTGCAATTGCATCCCTTGGGGCTATCACCAAGGATGGAGTCGCTACTCCCAGTGTTGTTTCTGGGACTGGAACTGAGCGTCGCGATGTTATCTCCAAGATAGAACTGTCCTCTCCGGTGTTGTTGCCGGTCTTTTGGTCTGCGTACCTCGGGGTTATCTCCGAGATTGGAAATGACATTCCCGGTGTGTGTTTCGGTTTTGAGATGAAATTCCCGATTTTTGTTCCTGGTTTGAACTAAACTTCCGGTAGTATTCGGAATGGATGTAAGCTTTCTTCCAGGGTTATCTCCGAAAGATGAATCTGCCCTCCTACAATGTTAGTAACAGGCGTGCAGAAAATTTTGAGTGTGTACAGATGCCCGTCTTTATCATATTCATGCAATGCAAGGCATGGATAGGATAAAGAATCCTAGACACTTGAATTGCAAGCAAGATAAACATGATGTTATATGCAGCAACATGATGCAAATGTATGTAGCATGATTTCCAGGTAATTCTGTTGGGATGACAATCAGTGATGGCTTGAACATGCGATCCAAGTCTTCAAGGATGTTGATGTTGGGGCTATCACCAAAATCTTGAATCCTAGACATTGGCTTATATTCCATAGAGGTACCTCTTGTGTGTAAGAGATCTGTGGGGATAAAGCTTTGTCTGTTTGAGGATGTGTATAACATATTCCCTCATTCTCACAGGAGATTCTTGCCAACAATTTTGTAGATGTCGTGGTTTGCTCAGGCCTTCGTTGATGTGTGTATCACCGGATAGATCTCTGCTGGGTGCATTGTCAAGGTTTCTTGACCTTCATTGATGTATGTGTCAATGGTCGCATTGCGTTGTAACCCCCGTCGGGGATACATGGATGCTTGCTTCGATGGGATTACTTGCCATCGGTTGACATGACGTCAAGGTTGCTTGACCTTCATTGATGTGTGTATTAATGGTTGCATTGCGTTGTAACCCCCGCTAGGGAATGTGTATACTTGAAGAATGTGCGTTGTGACCCCCGTTTGGGATATTTCATCAGTTGATAACTTCGAAGTTGTAACCCCCGCTGGGGATGTTGGATATTTCGTGGTTTTACGTTGTAACCCCCGCCAGGGATGTTTAGGGTTATGACCCTGCAAATGACGACATCAAACCTTTGTGGGGTATTACCGAGCATGATATGTGAAAGTTGAGCTCATTGGTATAGTATACCCTGCATTCAGGCGAATACCATTGAGACGACGGAAGTTTAACTCAGACCGACAAGAAACCAAGATTTTTGGCTATTCCGCTCAATCGCGTAGCACTTTTATTCCTAATTTGGCTTTTTCAGCTTGTGAGACCTCCTTTGCAACTCTAACTGGAGTGAGCTGGAGGTGTCGGACCCATGTAGAAGTGCCACAGGTACACCTGCAGGAGCCGCAGGTGAGCCTGCGGCCAACCATGCCTATGTATAGGCGAATGGTTTCTTTCATAAGTTATTTTCAAGTTGCGCAGCGAAGGAAATCTGAGAGCTCTTATTCAGATCTGCAGAGTTCGGGCAACTTTCTGCATATTCTACCACCGTACAAGCATTCTTCACTGTCTTGGTAACGTATGCATGTATTTTTTTCCAGTTTCTATCTGTTGGAAAATGACTTATCACATGAAATGCATTTAGACACATAGTAGTGAATATGCATGCTGATATGACTTGATAAAAAATATTCAACATAGCAAATGTTAGTATTAAACCATGTTAAACATAATGATGTAAAAAAATTTGACTTTTGAAACAGTTAAATTGGAACCTTTTACTATTATTTCTTATCCTATCTGAGGACAAATGAGTAAAGGTAGAAAAGCAAAACAATCCTGGTAATTAGACTACACTTATGGATTTTTTACTGTGATGAAAATGTATGTAGGATGTATATGACTGTGTATAGGTGTGCTACTGAATGGCCACCTAGTCATGCCTATGTGTATGTGGATAGTCCCATTTACAAAGGGGGCTATGGCAAAATTTTCCCAAAATGTAGGTATTGGTTAGTCATGCATTTTTAATTCTACTGTGGATGTATGTTAAAAAAATGCATTTTGAAAAGCTCTAGGTAAGAATTTACTGAAAGTAGTATGCACACAAGCCAATCATGTTTGATGATAAAGCATATACTTTGTAACAATCTTATTCATTTATTAATAAAAAGTATTAATTTATTAAAGGCTTTTAATTATCTACATGATGCTGTTTTATAATATGTGATAAACCCATAGTTTTAAGCAATGCTTTTAGAATAATGATGATGATCATTCTAATGAGATCTAAATTCTTAGAAAGCTTAAAACTAAAATAGTTCCCAATCGTTGGATTACTAAATTGGGATTAGTGAATCCGGATAGATTGTTACATACGTTGCTTGCTCATTGGATGAGGATGATTGATCTCATGATCATTTGTGTGGAGACACTAAAGCAAGTATGTAGGTGCTTATTGGAGAATAAGTTCACTGAACGTGGCTCGCTAAGGAATACCTAATGGAGTTTTACTTTCCTGTCAATAGGAATTCCAGTAGTGATAGTAGTACAAGTGATCCTTGGACTTGAGATCATCATAGTATCTTGTGTATGATGAGTTATACTTTGACTTATTCCTTAAGACCCTTAGGGTATATCAAAGGGTATGCTTGGGTATAATAAGTTGTACATTGAGATAATGTATACAAGGAGTTGGAATGTTTGGAGAGTACGCTTTTTTCAGATATCAAGGATAAGAGGAGTCTTATATCAGATATCAAGGATGCGTTATTCCAATGGTTGGAGAGTACGCTTTTTTCTATAGAGATAGAAAAACTAGGGTTTAGCCAACCACCCATCTTCTTGAATCCTTCTTCTTCCTTGGTGGATCACCTCTAGAGGCCAAACACTTGGGTGGCTAACGTTGATCAAAGGAAGGAACCAAACCCTAGAGATTCAAGTTGAGCGAAAAAGGATTGGAGGTGAACTTGTACACGAGGAAGCTTCGGATCTTCAAGGGTATGTTTCTTATTCATCTTTTTTCGCTTAATTAATAATTGTGCATAAAGGGTGATCCAGGTATATGGTTTGTAAAAATTTTAAACTCTGATTTTACACGTTTTCGCTTATTTTTGCAATTTGATTGCGTTCATGAATACTACAAACCTAACACTGGTATCAGAGCCAAACCTTTATGCAAATTATTAATTGTCTAATTTGATATGTATATTGATATGTGTTTAGAACATTTTAATTGGGCATAATTTTGTTGTATAAAATTTAATTTAAAAAAAATAATAAAAAAAGCATCTTGGAATTGCGCGATTTTTTTTTTTTTTTATTGCTTTTAAAAACCGCTGCACACGTACTAATTTTTTTTTTCTTGCACGGAATTGGTAAAGTGGCCCGGTTATCTCATGATTACCAATATCCGGTCACCCATATCCGGTTATCTCATGATTTACGTTATTCACATGATATATATTTATATATATATTACGTTCGGATATATATATATATATATATATATATATATATATATAGTTAACTTAGATTCCCACCGGTTGCATACTTGATATATATATATATATATATATATATATATATATATATATAAGTATATATTAAAGTTAGTATATATTATATATATGATATATAATATATACATATACTGACTAATATATATATATATATATATATATTATTCTCAATTATTTTATAATTAAAATAAAAGTTTATTTTAATTTTAAAATAAAAGGTTTATTTTTATATAAAGTTTATTTTAATTTTAAAATTGAATTTCATGCTAACTAATTAGAGTTAGAATTGGATTCTATGATAACTAATTGGAGTTAAAATTGGATTATATGTTTCCTTAAATAAAGGAGTTTATTTAGATATGAAATAAGATTTCATATTATTCAAAATAAAAGAGTTTATTTGTGAATAGGAAAGAGAATCCTAATTTTCTTAAATAAAGGAGTTTATATAGATATGAAATAAGATTTCATATTATTCAAAATAAAGGAGTTTATTTGTGAATAGGAAAGAGAATCCGTGTTTCCTTTAATAAAGGAGTTATTTATTTTATTTTTTTTTACATGGAATTGGATTCCATAATTAATTAAAATAAAGGAGTTTATTTTGATTAATGTTTTGATTAAAATAAAATAGTTTATTTTATTCAAAATTGAATAAATTAAAATAAAATAGTTTTATTTTGATTTAAATTTGGATTAAAATAAAGGAGTTTATTTTGATTCAAAATTAGATTTTATACTAACTAAATTTGCCCATTAAATGATATCAATATATATATATATATATATATATATTGAATGTTTATTATTCATGATATGAATGTTATTTATTGATGCATATGGTGATGTGTATGATAATAAATGGAATTGATTATGGACAATTGACCAATGTGATTGGATTTTATTTTAGTTGGATGCATGAATGTATGGGTTTTATTAAATGGGGTCTGCGTACCTCGTCTTCTCTAATTTTTCTGAATGTAAATTCTATCTCCCTCCTATGTACTTCCCTCGATCACGATCAAGGTTTCTATTTATTTTAAATAGTTTTGTAATAAGAATAGTTAGAATTAATTTTGAAAAATTGGAGATCAAGGAGTTGCATAGTTGATGTAATTGACAAAAGTTGTCTACCTATTTATTTATATATAGTTTGTTGTGTCACCGCAAAGCTATATACATTTGAAATGGGATCCTTATTCTCACTAGCAGATCTTTAATTAGATTTTGCCGAACTATATATATTGAGGGTAATATAGTTTGAAGAAAATAGTGGGAGATACCAATTTAAAACAAGACCTAATTTATTTTGGTAATTAATAAAAGAATGTATGTTAAAATGTTGTTAATTACAAATTCATTTACAGAATTTTACAATGTCTAAAATTACTATCACTACGAAGCATATTAAATGCTAAATTAACCGCATCAATTAAACTGATTGGTTAAGGAATTTGAGAATAGTTCTCATAGTGAAAAGCTATCTTATGTCCTTAATCGCCTATCCTCGCAATGGTTGCGCATAATGCCTCTGAGGAAGAGATTGCTACTTTTAGAAAGTGGCAAGATGATGCACAGATTGGCTCAATGCATCATGCTCGCATCCACGAGTAACGAGCTTCACCACAAGATGAAACTATGGATGCTCCTACTATATTCCTACACATCAAGTAGTTGATGGTGAGGAAAGTAGGGCCGATAGATATCGAGATATCTAAGGAGCTCTTCCGATCTAGAATGGCCAATGGCACTATAAAGATGCATAAAAATTTCTTAATATTATCAATTTGATTGATCAATTAGGACAACTGGTTTTGTCATGGATGGAGAGTTGAGCCAAGATTTGATCTTACACTCACTCCCGGACTCCCTTCACAATTGTTGTGAATTTTTCATATAAACAAGCTAGATATCAGCTTCGTTGATTTGCTTAACATGTTGAAAAATGTTGAGAGTCACTTTCTAACCAAGAAAGATCAAGTCTTACTGGTAGGGGCCAAAGGATCTTCTGAAAAGAAGAACGATTCAAAGAAGGTAAATAGAAAGGCATAAGCAAAGGATAATAAGAACAAAACTAATACGGATAGCAAAGGAGTTTGCTTCCACTGCAATAAGCCTGGACACTAGAAAGAAACTGCGAGAAGCATCTTGCAGAGGCTAACCAAAAGAAGCTTAGTGAAGTTTCGGTTACAAATACAATTTTGTTCATGATTTAAATAAATTTTTCTTTAAGTCAAGGTTCTACTTGGGTATTGGATACCGACTTTGGTTATCATAAATATAGATTTATGAAGGGACCAAGCAGAAGTTGAAAGCTAAACATAGATAAGCAATCCTATGTGTGGGAAATGAAGCAAAGGTTGCTACATTAGCCATAGAAACTTATAGTTTAGCAATGCACGGGGAAAATCTATTAAGTCAATAAGTTGTTATTGTATTTCAGTTCTTGTAAGAAATATTATTTCCATTTTATTGTTGGACAATAAAATTTTTGGTATTATAATTAAGAACAATTGTTGTTCTATTTATAATAATAATGTTTTGTATAGAACTGGAATATTACTTAATGGATTTTGTATACTTGACTTACGTGATAAATATATTTTGCAAATTGAACAAACTAGTATAAGAAAAGGAGATGATCATTCAAAGAGTTGAATGTGTGTATTTGCTGAAATACAAGTGTGAATTATTTGAAAGGTTCAAAGAATTCAAAAGTGAAACAAATTGGCAAAGTATTAAGACTCTTTGATCGGATCAAGGAAGGAATACTTGTGCAATAAGTTTCTAGATCATCTCAAATGGTTTTCTCATAATGGACACCTCTCGATACATAATAATTGATAGATGTATCTGGAAGGAAAAATCATACCTTGTTGAATATGGTACGGTCCAAAATGATTTTACCGACATTTCAGTATCCTTCTAGGGTCATGTCCTAGAAATGGCTGCATATCTACGAAAAGGTAATCTCTAAATCCGGCCCAAGACTCCATAAAAGTTATGGACAGGGAGGATTCCTAATCTTAAGTATGTTAAGATAAGGGGTTGTCCAACTTATGTGAAACGGTTTCAAAGGATAAGCTTGGGACAAGATTTGACAAATACAGATTTGTGAAACATCCTAAAGTAAGTTTAGGGTAAATGTTCTATAATCCTACTTAGCAAAAGGTGTTTATTGCGAAACACGCTTCCTTCTAACATAAGGGTGTTTATCAATGAAGGGGCTAGTGGGAGGATAATATATCTTGAAGAGTTTAAGAACCACAAAACACTATAAGTCAAATAAGAGGAACCTGTAGATAGACCTATTGTACCACAACTGAATCGTAAATCTGAAATAGTACTAAAGATACCTAGGAGGTATGGATTCATCATGGATGATGATGATGAGGTACGCATCATAGAAGATGATGATCTAGAGTTACATACGATGAGGTAATAGTTCTAGTGTGTACAAAAGGGTCAGTGGGAGCGTCTTGAAATTTCTAGTATTATATGTTGATATACTACAGATGAGGAATTACATACCAATGCTACAATCAGTAAAGATAAAGTTATCTAAACATTCCTCCATGAATTGTTTGGGAAGAGTATCTTAATTGGGGATAAAATCTATATAGATAGATACAACAGGATGCTCGACCTAACCCAAGGAACGTATATTCATTTGATGATAAAGTCGTTTAGCATGGAAAACTCCAAGAGATGTCTCATGTCAATGAGCTATGGAGAGTATCTCTCTTAATAGTCCCCACAGACTCCTGAAAAGAGAGGTCGCATGAGTGACAATCATGCATGCAATGAAATGTACGAGACCTGATGTTGATCAGTCATATTATGGAGAAGTTCACTATGAGTCGGTGAAAAACATCTTAAAGTGCTTAACCCAAGACTAAGGATGTGATCATATTCATGGTGGGTCTTAATTAAAACTAGAGGGCTTAATGACTCAAGTTTTTCAAATGCAGACAAGACGACGAGAAAAATCAACTTTAAGGTAAAGGGTTACCTTGAACGATTAGTGCGATGAATTGGAAAGGTTCCAAACAAAGAAAAAGAGTTGTTGGTTTAGTGATAAAGACAAAGTAAATAGCTATAAATGAAGTCGCAAGTTGATTGTTTGGATTAAAAGTTTATTACGTAACTAGGAATAGTTCCTAAGTCTCATCTTGGATCTAAACATGTGTTGTGGCACTTTCATTTGATTATTAGAATCATTGAAAGATGGGAAATCACTATAGAGATAGTGGAATCTCATGAACAACATTACATATCCATTAACTAAAGCTTATCCAATAGCGGGATAATCGCCACTTAGAGAAGAAGAGTATGAGATACCATGACGATTGGCTTTAGTGCAAGTGGGAGATTGAAAGTAGTATGCACACAAGCCAATCATGTTTGATGATAAAGCATATACTTTGTAATAATCTTATTCATTTATTAATAAAAAATATTAATTTATTAAAGGCTTTTAATTATCTACATGATGTTTGTTTTTATAATATGTGATAAACCCATAGTTTTAAGCAATGCTTTTAGAATAATGATGATGATCATTCTAATGAGATCTAAATTCTTAGAAAGCTTAAAACTAAAATAGTTCCCAATCGTTGGATTACTAAATTGGGATTAGTGAATCCGGATAGATTGGTACATACGTTGCTTGCTCATTGGATGAGGATGATTGATCTCATGATCATTTGTGTGGAGATACTAAAGCAAGTATGTAGGTGCTTATTGGAGAATAAGTTCATTTGAGCGTGGCTCGCTAAGGAATACCTAATGGAGTTTTACTTTCCGTCAATAGGAATTCTCAGTAGTGATAGTAGTACAAGTGATCCTTGGACTTGAGATCATCATAGTATCTTGTGTATGATGAGTTATACTTTGACTTATTCCTTAAGACCCTTAGGGTATATCAAAGGGTATGCTTGGGTATAATAAGTTGTACATGGAGATAATGTATGATCAATAAAGAATCTACCACTTCTATTAAAAGAAGAAAAATATCCTATGTGATTCGATAAATGACAACCCGGTAGTCCTTGTTAAGGCGTAATGAAATTAGAAAGGAGTTTCTAATTTGCATTATTTGGTGTTGTGCATTTAAGGATCGAAATACATATAATTAAATAAAATAAGACTTGACAAAGAATTTCATGTCTTATATTTAATTGGGACATTGTATGGTGGAGGGATTGAATTATACGGTAACTATTTACTCAAAGGTTCTTTTATGATTAATGTTGAAATCTATATTATCCGGAAAGTCGTTGATCGCTAGGGAGGCTTATCCTATTGTAGAATAAATATTATTTATTTAAATAAATAAATTATTTAATTTATTTATTTAAATAAGATTAGAATTGTTCTAATTGATTTATTCACAACCTATTTAATATGGAGAACCTAAAGGGTCACACCATAAAAGGAAGAATAATGATTTAAGAAGTTAATGGCATAATCGTAATAATATTTTATGTATATTTAATTTAATCTATGGTGATAGAATAAATTAAATAGCTTAATATTTATTATTTAATATTTTAGAAATATTAAATATAAATTAATAAGAGGAGTCTTATTAACCGAGGAAGCTTACCACACTTTTTCCTTTTAATAATTGTGCATAAAGGGTGATCCGATATGGTGATTTGATTTTACACGCTTCCGCTTATTTTTGAATTTGATTACGTCCTACAAACCTAACATTTACCACATTATGATTTGATCCCGGATATTATGGATCACCGAGTAGAGCGCCCACAGACCACTTCGTGTACGGAGGAGAGCTTCAAGAGCCTCAACGCCGCTCATCGCGATAACCTTTCGCATCGCTTAGTGGAGGCGGTGATACGTCCCTATTCAAGTTGAAGTGCCGAATGTCGAGGACGAGGAGGAGGATGTACCGATCGAGGTTCCCGCCCTCCTGCCAGACGTGTTCCTCGTAGGGAATTGCTGTGTATTCAAGTGGCAAACCTGCATCTTCTAGGTGACTTGAGTAGGCATCCTTCAAAGATACCTACACGCAAACGAGGTATAAGAAGTTAGATCTTTAATCTTCTTTATTTCCTATTGATGAAGAGTCAAGGATTCTCGATGTTGATCTCGCATTTGATGTAGGTTCCTCGCTTCACACGCCTCGAGGGAACTGGTTTAGCATCCACTCTATGTATCAAGCTTTTGCATGATGACTACAGAGCGATCGTCCATGGTCGGGGATTTGGGATGTTCTTCTCCATTCTACCCCGTCATCGTCCCCGGGTTACCTCGTGGCATTGTCTCGAGCGGTGGTTTCACCTGCACTCACCACCCATTTGTTGGACTGTGAGGTGATGATGACGCCGATGGATTAGCGCTTATCATGTATGGAGTTTGAGGGGCCCAAGTGCCTCGCACGACGGATATCACCCCCACACCGCCGATCCTTGTTGGGAGTTCCACGAGGCGCTTCAAGGGCGGGACTGACTGTTCAGACGGGTCCTCTGAGCGTAGATGATGCTATGAGCTAGCGGCCGCTGAGTGAGCCCATACCCGATGATGTGAGAGTCAGTGATCGCATTCTTCGGCGATTGTTCCTGATGATCATTAGGGGCTACTTCATAGCAGATAATTCCTCTACGTTGTCCTTCGCTTTGATCAGCGCCACTCGACACGTGGACCGTATAGGAGAGTATGATTGGGGTTCCTACACCTTTGCCTACTTCCTCAAGGGAATGCGCATGCGATCGCAGGGCTCGACCGAGGCGTGGTTGGGATTTCTACCCATTTCACCGGTGAGTGTTTTCTTTGTCTTTTCCCATGATAGGTTAAGAGTGTCGACCGACAAAGAGATGTTGCCTTTGTGTTGGTAGCTTGGGCCTATGAGAGGCTTCCATGTTTGCAAGGCCCCGTGAGCGTGTTAGGTTTAGACACCTATCCACGAGGACGGAGATGGCATCATTCCATACCGGTGGAGGTCCCTCGCATCGAGGGTTTCACTCATTGTCGCCTACAGCTGGAGTTGTTGACAGCCGATGTCATCACATGGGTTCCCTACTCTGGAGAGCATTTGGGAGTTGGATTTGAGGATGGGTACCCGACTGGAGTAGAGTACGTCATTTCCACCCGCAGGATTCCTCTCTTTGCAGATGGAGGATGGGAGCTCTATTTAGGAGAGCGTGCTATCAGGAGCACTACAGGAGAGATCGATGCCGATCTTGCCTCCTACGCCAAAGCGCTATCGGCATATTTCGCAGCCACCCGTCATCGACATCCCATTGTCGGGGATCGACAATTTTACATTGTCGAGGGGCCCTCGGTCTCGTGGAGATGTTCCAAAGATCGTGGATCCTCGCACTATCGGAGCTCGCACTCGCCACCACACGCTTTTGGGGATATGGTTCCGTGATCCGTGATGATGACGGATTGGCTAGCCTGTGTCGTAGATCCGACTCATGTGACACAGATTGATGATCGACCTTAAGTTGGACCCGACACATCTTTTTTCATTCGCATTTGGGTAGAGATCCTTCAGAGGTAGATACTTTTGATCCTTCCAGCTCGCGCCGCCGCCCCTCAGTGACCCATATGGCTTTTTTGGCAAGGCAGATCCTCCTCAGATCGGCCCGACATCCCTCAGAGATAGAGATCCAAAGGACTCAGAGGAGTTACATCAGTGGATAGATCGATGATGTGTACATCGACACCATCGACTTTTTTCTCGATGTATTTCTCGTTATCTCTTTTGATAGGCCTCTCATAGTCGCCGGCTAGCTTCACCCCATTCTCGCTATATCTTTTGATAGGCCTCTCGTTAGATGTTGGGTAGCTTCACCCCATTTCCTCAGTATTTTAGCTATACAGAGATGTATTAGATGATGATATACTTAGGAATGTATGTACAGCTTTTCCATTCCCTATATCATATTGCCATCTATCAGTATCATGTATATGTTATTATGTTATGCATATGTATGTATGTCCAGAGATATTCAAAGATTTAATTCTCGGATGGTCTTATGACACGGCCCGCATGTATGTCTTCTTCGACAGCTTAGCCATATTGATCATACCCCACCATTTTTGGTGGTATCTGTATGCGCCATGGGTATGATAGTATATCACCATCGATATGGTGATCGTAGATGATTTGTCAGCAAAGATACTATGACCTCGTTGATGTTTCAGTTCCCACAGATTTGTAGAGGGTATGCTAGAGCATCGGGTATCGGAGAGATGTGTATTCCGATTCTCGACCCATGAGTCGACTCTTACTTTGGAGGAGTATGCACGGTTGACGATCGCCACTTACCGATGCACCTTGCGTATATACGGCTATCGAGAGACATGAGCAGATAGCCTCACGACCCTCACCGGATTGAGGCGTAGAGTGGTCCAGACGAGATTACATCCGCCACGTGATATCCCAAAGATTTTCTCGTTTGATGATTTGGCTCGAGGATAGTTATGCACGGCATTCCGGGATTTCACCACACCGGAGGATCATCATGTTCAAATGTAGTGGATGTATCGCTTTTGTGCGATTGTCATACGCCTTCATGCCACTAGCACATGGATGGATGAGCCGGATATCGCGCTGGCATTATGGCAAAGAGAGAGCTCTCGTGGAGGGTCATACCATTGTTCCGATGATCATTGCAGAGACTCGAGGTCGCCTACATACCGCTACACTTATCCCAAGCAGAGTGTTCACAGTGTAGCTCTCTATCATGCCAGATGTGTGGTTTATGTCACACTTGAGACCGATTGGCACATTTAGATGGTAGGGGGTTTTGTTTCACCCATGATATAGCCATGTCAGACTCTTTTTCAATTTCATGAGAGTGTATGCATGATGTCGATCGTGGTCACTTTTTCCGCGCAGGATTAGAGACCCGCTTGCTATATTGCCGTGTTTCAGGGGCTTAGCTCACCCTACAACTTTTCATTACTCATGCTCCGCATGGATTATCTCCTCCGGCGGATTGAGGGGCATGATTACTTACCACCCACCGCCGTGATGTGTCAGTTTGACCAGCCAGGATTTTCATCCTTATGAGGGGCAAAGTGAGTCAACGCTTCGCTTCACAATCGCTTATCGGGAGGATGATCCAGTCAGATGCCTCGCTGGGATCAAGAGAGAGTCATGTCCGATTTTTCTCGTCACCATCCGGGTTGTTCTCAGAGTATTCCGCATGGATGGAGACAGAGATCGATCGTCATGCAGTAGTATCCACAAAGGTGGGACCGATTCGACGATGAGGAGCCTATAGAGGAGGCCGACATTCCCATCGATGACTTGACCGCTGGGTCGCCAAAGATTTGTGATGGATTCTCCCACCCCGAAAAGCCATCACTACTCAAGATTCAAGACAAAGATTTGGAGCAGAGCTTACATCCGATGACCCATGAGAGAGATCAAAGCTAGGCCGCTGGATGTCGACAAATTTCGATGGGAGAGACGCCGCCTGTTAGAGAGGGATGAGGCTAGATCACCAGTGATGCATTGATTGTGGAGCGGATGCCGCCTTTATCTCGCTAGGGATGGGCCATTGCAGAGATAGTACTTCAAAGCTAGATCCCGTGATGATCGCTACCTTTGCCGATATGAGTGCTTATATCATTGATGAGCATTATGCCACCATGCAGCTTAGCCTCCGATCCGCTAGCTCGTAGATACCTCTCAAAGCGTGAGCTTGCATAGCTACCTCCGCCTTCGTAGAGGGATGCTATGTTAGATCCGATAGTCCGCATACACATGATCTCAGAGATAGCTTTGTATTTTCCCGCATGCACTAGCTTAGCCATTTTGTCATGTACAACACATATGTATATATCAAACAAAGATTATGTATGGCAGGAAATATATTTTGATTCACTTCCCTTTTAGTTATGCCTTGATACTTGCTTGATATTTGCCTGCTTCTTCAGTGGCCTTGTGATCTTGATGCATTCTCGAACTTATCCTCGATAGATGGACATCGAGACGCCGCAAGATCTCTCTCGTAATGGATCATTGATTTCTATATATCCCTACCATCTTTGGTGTCTTGGGACCGGTATCTCAGATGGAAAAGTGGAGAGGAGGGTGGTTTTTTCTCTCTCGAGATCGACCGCACTACGATGGTCGCCAAGATTTCTATTTGTGAGAAGCCTAGTTAATTCCATCTCTTATGGGTTGGTATTGCTCTTTCGAGGCACGATCACAGCCTTAGATGGTCACCGAATCTTCTATTTGTGAGAAGAGGTCAGGGTAATTCCATCCCTTTGATCCAAAACCGATGAAATGTGGTGAATCAAGGTTGATCCCAAGATCGCAGACAAGAATTTTTGTTCGTAGGGGTTAGATCGAACCATAAATGGTCGCCACGCACTCCTATTGAAGAGGAGATCAAGTCTCATGTAGTTCAACCTCGTGTAAGAGGTTCAACGCCGAATGTGAAAGGCGATAGGTGTAGAAGTGTTTTTTTTTTTTTTTTTTTGTGAAAGAAAGGGCGAAATGTTTTTGTTGTTTTTTTTTATTGCGACCGCCATATAGCATATGGTTGCCTACGCATCTCTATCAAGAGGAGATCAGTCGACGAGTTCGCCCCTCGTGACGAATCGCAGATGAAGAGAAAACGTGAATCCCATGTGCAAAGCTATATCATGGGAGAAGAAAGTTTGATCCCATAATGGGGACAAACCGCAGTGTGTAAAAAAAGTTTGATCCCGCCTTCGTGACAAACTGCAAGCGTAGAAAAGTTTAATCCCGCCTTCGTGATAAACCGCAGTGAAAAAGTTTAATCCCGCCTTCGATAAACTGCAGATGTGAAAGGTTCAATCCCATCCTTCGTGATAACCAAAATTGTGAAAGGTTTGAATGAGGTAAAACCAGTCACCGGGTTTGAAGTGTATGTTTCCTCGAGGGGCGTAAGAGTATATATAAAAAGAGAGGGTTCAAAACCGAATGACCGGTGATTTGATGATCAAAACCAGATGTTTGTTTGATGGTAACTTCGCATATAGTACCGCTTTCACTTGTCCGAAGTTGATAAGTTGTGGAAATTCATCGCCATCCATTTCCTAAATCTGAGAGCACCTCCCGTCAATACCTCCTTGACAACAAATGGGCCTTCCCAGCTAGGGAGCAAATTTTCCTTAGATTGATCTTCGTTGTCAATGATCTTCTTTAAAACCAAGTCATGTTGTTTGAACTCGCCAGAGTCGATTTTTTTTCGTTGTAGGATCGCATGCGATCCTTTGTCGATATAATCGACTATGGAAGATAGCCGCGGTTCGCTTTTCGCCTATTAGAGACAATCGGTGATACCGCTCTTGTACCCATTGGTCTTCATCTCAACCGAGCATCCATCAATACTCGAGGGATTCCATTTCCACCTCTACGGGGAGCACTGCCCATCCCATAAAGCTAATGAGTAGGGGTTGCCCTCAAAGGAAGTTCGCATGGAAGTTCTCAGAGGCTAATAAAGTCGAGGCAAGAGGTCGCCATCCTTTGTGATCGGCGCACATTTTCTCGCATGATCTTTTGATGTTTTTATTAGCCGCTTCAACAAAGACCATTCATCATCTTTGGACGGTAGATTTACGGAGTTGAGGTGTTTGATGTGGAATTTTCTCATAACTCCTCCATCATTTTGTTGTTGAGGTTCTTAGCATTGTCTCGACACAATGACCTCTCGTTGTCCATATCGATGATGACATTGCTTCGGCGAAAGCAATGATAACTTCTTTAGTAACCCCGGGAAGGAGGTCGCTTTCACCCATTTGGTGAAGTAGTCGATCACGGTGAATATGAATCGATGTCCATTATCGCTTTGGGGCTCGATGGGCCCGATCACGCCCATTCCCCACATCGAGAAGGGCCATGGCGAACTCATATCAGGAGTTCCTCGAGGGGCGTGGATAGCATTCCCATGAATCTGCATCGATAGCACCTCTCGACGTGATCATCACAAATACCTTTGAGTGTAAGCCAATAATGCCCTGCTCGAGGATCTTCTTGACAAGTAGGGGTCCGCCATGTGAGGGCCACATACTCCACCACGGATCTCATCCATGAGTCTCTCGAGCTTGGTCTTTATCTAGACATCCGAGGAGACCTAATCCAAATCTCTCTTTGTAGAGTGCATCTCCGCCGTAGTAGAATTTCATAAGAAGTCGATGAATCCGCCTTCTTCTCGCTAGGCTCACGCCTCAATGGGTGTATCCATCTCGTAGATACTCCTCGATGCATCGATACCAAGGGTTATGGATGGGAGGTAGTTCATCCGATACTTCTCCAACATAATTCCCATAGATCGGGCTTTTTTCAGAGCAAACGTGATGTTTGGCATGTTTTCCTTGTCGTATGTAAACCAAGGAGGCCAACGCTATAATGCATCCGCAAAATCATTCCTATTACGAGGAATGTGTAGAAAGGAGATTTCTTCAACTCCAAAGCCATCTCAGAAAACTTGCCGATGGTAAGGCAAAGAAAATGTAATTTTTTTTCGTTTGATAGATTCTCGTGGATTGTCCGATTACCAATTCGAATCCCCAAAGATGCTTAACCGCCGACGCCCATCGAATCGGCAAGTTTTAGCCCCATGATACAAATTTTCATACTCACCGTGTTTGTTGGTGCCGATAAACCGCAATTTGATGGCGACGGATATCGCTTCCCCATACGGGATATTAGAACCGCTTCCAGCCCAGTAGCCTTCGTGCTAATACCCATCAAAATACATTTTCCACGTACGGCATGTATCGCATCGATGTTGTTGCAATTGAATCATCATTACCCCTTCATCGGGGAAGTATGTTTCAAGGGTTTGTAGTCCCCTCAGAGTGTGCGCCACCAATGATCCGCAATTCTCGACCTTTGATGACATTTTTTGCATCACGTAGACGATATCAAATTGTCAGTAGATCAACTCGCCATCCGGATAATCGACAATTAAAGATGGGCTTATCAACACATACTTGAGAGGATCCACGCGGATATGAGATGGGTCAGTGACCATGGAGGTAATGTTGTAACCTCATGGAAGCCCATGCTAAAGCACAACAAGTCTTCTCAATCAGAGTGTACTTGTGTTCACCGATGTCAATCTTTTGTCGAGGTAATAGATAGCTCGCTTCGCCTCTATCGCCTTTTTTTTCCCCAAAGATACAACCCATGGCATTGTCATTTATGGATGTGTACATGAATAGGGGAACATCATCCCCGGAGGTACCAAAATAGAGCGTTAATCACTTGCTTTTAATGGTAAGGAAGGCTTTCGACACTCATCGCTCCATTTCATGGAGGAGTTCTTCCTTAATAAATTGAAGATAGGCTCACAAAGTCACGCGAGTCGAGAAATGAACCTCGCTAATGAAGTTGATTCTTCCCAAAAATCCTCGTATTTTCTTCTCTCTCGTCGAGGAATGGGCATTTCCTCGATGGCCTCGGATTTTGGTAGATCCAGCTCAATCCTTTTGTGGTCGATTAGAGAAACCTAGCAACTTGCCTCGACTTAACACCAAAGGCGACTTCGGGTCGGATTCAACTTCAAGTCAGACTTACGCAACCTCGTTGAAAAGTTTTCGAGATGGTCTAAGTGGTCATCCTCCTTCCGGATTTGACAATGATGTCATCCACGTAGATCTCTATCTCTTTGTGCATTAAATCGTGAAAAGAGCCATCATAGTCACCGATAGGTCGCCCCTGCATCGATGAGGCCGAATGACAACCGCCTCAGAGCAAAAAAGGTTCCCCAAGGCGTGATGAAAGCAGTTTTCTCACGATCTTCCTCAACACCATAATTTGATGGTACCCCGCAAAGCAATCAAAGAAAGGAGTACATGCCGATTGAGCAAAGATTGTCAATAAGAATGTGGATAAATGGCACGGAAAGCTATCTTTAAGGCAAGCTTTGTTCAAATCCCGTAATCCACGCAGACTCGCACCCTTTCCTCCCGGTTTAGGCACGGAACAATGTTGATATCCACTCCGATATGTAGACACCATGATGATGCCAAATTGAAATTGTTTCACAATTTCTTCTTTAACCTTTAAACTCCACTCGTGTTTCAATCGCCGAAGCTTTTTGCCTAACCGGCTTGAATCCTTCTTTAATGGGAAGGCGATGAAGAACAATGTCCGTGGACAAACCCACCATGTCTTCATGAGAGACCATGCAAACACATCCTCGAATTGGGTTAATAGTGCAACCATGTCATTCCACTGATTTGTGGTAAGGTCCGAACCAACTGGATTAGCTTAGGTCAGTCTAAGGTTCCAAGATCGAAAGAAGTGGTTTGATCAAGATTGGGTTTGGGTTTGTCTCACACCCATTCCTTAATCTCCGAGGTGTCTCAATGTCCTCTTGATGTCCATCAAGTCTCGAGTCCAACTTTGCATCAAAGTTACAAACCTCAGGAGAGAAGGCACCTCATCGCTAAGTACTGTGCACATCTAAATTCGTAGTCCTCAAAATGTAATATGCTTTCACTTAATATATGCAACTCGCTCGATCATACAAAAGTGTTAGTATGTACTTGATAAAATAACCGCTAGTATCAGAAAGGAAAGCAAGCAATTAAAGTTATCTACAGGCGGCGTAGGGATTTTCTCGCCCATTTTACCTCGTCGACCAAATGCATGGAGTGCCGCCCAATTGTCGAGGGCAAAGTCCTCGATGGATCGCAGTGATGGAAGGATCGCATTGTCCTCCTTTTCCCCTAATGATAACCATGACATCCGGGCAATCATCGTCTGGGTGTATCTGCTTGTATGTTCATCATGAACAATGACGCGTATGCCTCGCCATCATCAAGGCAATGTCATGTTTACGCTTTTCGCTCTTTTCTTCCACTTCGGATCGTGAATCAACACCTCTTTTGCTTTGATTGGTACCGGTTTAGGAAACAAAGATGGCCATAACATGGGCCGGCACCTTTACCGAGATCAGATCAACTCATGAGGTAAAGGTATAGAAAATCGCCGCGGCGGCTAAGCTTCGAGGAACCCGCTTGCAGGCTTATGAGGATTCCTCGTGATCGAATCGCGTAATAGCCTAGTCCGGCGTTGCTCCAATTTGACCGACACTCAATAGGGTGCTTAATACCCCGCTTATCTTTACCAAGCCCTTGTCCAAAGTTGATAACCCAATGACATCATTTCTCGAGTGGCCGATATAACCCTCGGCAGTAAATCTCGGTACGGGAAGTGGCGCCCAATAGAATGGTATCATGGGTACTCTACTTCCAGAGTATGAAAACCGGCCGCTTCAACTTCGAATTGAAATCGATGATCGGTAGAGTCTCCTTGTTCGTGACATTCCCACCAAAGCCGCCGATAAAGTGACTAGACCGTTGTTGATAATGTATTTGAGTTGTTGATGTAAGCGTGAGGGAACGGCTCAAATGCATGTGTATCCATGGTCTCCCCAATAAAGAAGTTGTATCCTCGAATCTCATCTTGAGGACGTGGAAGGATACATTGAATGTATTTGACCAATCTCAATTGGCAACTCAATCTTTCCGACGGCATTTTCGCTCGATCCATCAAAAGCTCTGATAACCGTATGGGCTCGCTTGGATCCGCTTTGAGAGATCGACATTCATCTTTACCAAGGTGGCATAAGGACATATATTTAGAGATGAGCCTCCATCTATCAAAACTCCAAATAAGTATGTACCCTAAAGACAAAATCAAATGTGCAAACGGCTTGAATGACCGGCCCCTTCGAAGCAGTATGTCGTCATCAAAGAAGGATATCACATTGTTGTTGAAAATGTGATCAACCAAATGTTGAAATTTTTCCACATCCACCGATTTTGGCAAGTAGGCTTCTTCCAAAACCTTCAAGAAGATCTTCCGATGATCCTCAAGAGAAAAAACCAAGTCCAAAGATAGATATCCGTGTGGAGCTTCTCGCAAGCTTAAAACCACTTTCGCTTCATTAGGCCCATAAGATGAGGAATTTTTTCAATCTTCTCCATGGGAATCTTCCCTTTTGCTTCGCAAGTAGGTTTCATAACCCGCTGAGGAAGATATAAAGGATTTTCCTTCACACATCGTAGCAAAGAGTATGAGACGTGGATCCTTCAAATTTTTCCATAATTCCATGGAACTTTGTGTGTCGGTCGACAACAGATATCAGGTCTCAAAAGGTAAAGAAATTGGCTCGTGCGCCACTTTCAAAGGATTGTCACCTTTTTGAGTCAATTGGTCAGATGGGAAATACTTTGACAGCCTCATCATCCACTTCGATATAATCGCCATCGATCCCTTCCATTTGGTAGACATGCATTCCCACCCTTAAGTCAGACAAAGGTAATCATCTCGCTATTTGCAGACACCGCTATCAATAAGATTCTCAATGAGATGGCGAGTGCCCAAAGATTCTTCTCAGGGCCGCGACCGCGAGAATGTGAATGATATCGACACACTTCATCGTAATTGAAACGCCCCGAAGGGGATTGATTGAGGAGAAGGAAAGTAATTCTTCCTTCGCTGATCAACATCCGCAGATCTCCTCCATAGATCGCCCAATAGGTAAATTCTCCGATTGGCAAAACTCCCGACGGGCTTTAGCATTTTCTCTCTTCAAACCTTATCCTCCATAGCTTCGCTTTCTCAAGGTGGTGAGGAGGCATTCATAACAAAAAAGGAAGAGATAGGCATGCTCCTCGCCTCGATTAATCAAGCGTGTGACTTGATGATGGTGGGTCACCGCTCGCCATTGCTCAATTTTGTTTGCAAAGAGCTTTCATCTTTCGCTCCATTATAAATTGAACTTTGCATAATCCCATCTGTCAAACACCGCCTTTGATGGTTTGGGATGACTCGCCATTAGAATTGGAACCCCGCCCAAAGGCTCCAACCGATCATGTTGACCTCTTCTTCTTTGTGTGTTGAGGAAGAGGGTTGTCTTGCACGTGAGGTTGATCTCGTTTGGTGACCACGATCTCACCATTGCTCTATTAAATCTTGGATCTTGTGTTTCAAGGCCCAACAATCTTGAGTATCATGTCCAGTGTCCTAAGATGATAAGCACACTTCCGAGTAGCATTAAAACCCCTCCCATTAGGGTCACGGTGGAAGAAGATGTAATTTTCTTCCGAGCAAATGTAAGAGCAAGAATATTCTCGAGCGAGTCCCCTAAGGGTGTGAACGCTCGAGGACGCTTTCAGATCTCCACCTTTAGGTAATGGAGGATTTGAAGATTGTGATTGAAAAGGGGAGAAGTTTCTCCTCCGTGATAGCATGCTTTGATTGCCTTTTTCGACCTTGTAGATCAAGGAAACATCCTCCTCTTTTTTTTTATGGATTCCTCCGGGTTGTTTCCATAAGATCCGGACCGATGTGCTCAAGAATGCCTTTTAAGAGCTGCTAGGTCTTGAATTTTACCGACTTCAATCCCATTTCACCATTTCTCCGTGCTTAATCATTTCAGAGAATGGTTTGCCAATACCCGCTAAGACTCTTTCATAGAAAGGAGCTTCTCAGACATCTACGAATGTCATGACCATTTCTCGATTCCATCATGGAAGGAATAACTTGAGCAAAGAAGGCGCCCCCACCTTTGAGCATACTCTCCGAAAGACTCATTAGACTCGCTTTCGACCTTGGTAATTTGATACCGATCAGAGCCATCCGAGATTGAAAACTCAGATTGAGTGAGGAAGGCGTGAGCCAGCTTTCCCAACCATGGATCTTTGAGTTGTCTAACTGCATATACCATGAACCAAGCTTCTCCAATGACTTTTTCTCAAACAAATGATTCTCGAGCTTTTCATTTTCCATCGTGATAAGATCCAAGTTCTCCAATGAACACTTTTAAATGTGTATAAGGATCCCCTAATCCGCCATACTTTTCAAAATCGTGGGTTTTGAATTTCTCTCGATAATGAACACCAGAAATATGCAAAGGTCTCGTGATATGAAACACCGCCACGTGTTCCAACCTTTGAGAACACGGATAGTTTCCTCCATTTGAAGGACCTTCTTCCCGATATCACCGGTGTCCGGATCTCCTCTCGAGATGGGTGTTTTCGTGGTCTTTGTTGGTCGATCCAACCGAGGTTCTGGAATTGTTTTTTCTGCACTTGAACTCCTCCTCGTGTAGAGGATTCTCAGATGTGTAGGTATCTTCGCACTCGAGTGGACTGGTGCAATTTTTCAAGAGAATAACCAAGTCTGTAATTTGTTTACTCAATCCACAAAATTCTTCTCGGAAACAAAGATTAGACCGGGTCGTAAGAAGACATGAGGGTCAGAAGTTCGTGGCCTTTTTTGGATTTTGAGCGTGTAATGCCCAATTGCTTCCCTACAAAAGACTTACGTAGTTTAGTCTTAGGGTAATGTAAATGTTATCATAACATGTCCGCTTTTAGGAATTTTGTCCCGCAAAACCGGTGTTAATTGATAACATGTCATGCATGCACATATATTCTTCATATTTTCCATTACATATGGATGAACATGGAATAAAATTACAAGTAAATGCTTTTACAAGTAATTGAAAATGGAAAGTATGAAGAGACTTTCCTCCGCTTTTGTTTATCGTAGGTCGACCTATCTTAGGGTTACTCTCGCGCTTTTTTTTGCATGAAGGTTCCTGCATCATCGCAATTTACTTGACGGAAGTTAATCCGGCCTTTCAACCGAGCGAAACTGGTGGTGCCTTTCCCGAGCCTCACCGAATTATTCTTCCCACGAGTCCAAAGAATCAAACACCGACAGTGATAGCCTCCCTCGATGGAGGAACCACACAACATACATTCACATACAACGTGTCTCACCGCTTATGAAAATGATGATGACATGTACGAAGCACTAATATCACAGATAGATATAGATAAAGGCAAGAAGTAAAATGCATTCGTACACATTCATCAAAATGTAAATGCAACATTCACACACAAGCATATAACAGCTTTTAAAAAGCTTGTAATAGCGGCTTAAGCCCTCTTACATCGAGTCCCCAAAGCAGAGTCGCCACCGTCGACGCCGGATTTTTGAGTGTCCTTTTCGCTACTTGTTCTTTTGTGTTCTCATGTTAATGTGAGATTTGTTTGAAAAAAAAGTGAAAAAGGTCCGATATGTATAATGTCGATTTATTTGACTTTTAAGAGTCGCCATTGGTGTATTTAATCGTCAGCACTAACGCAAATCAAAAAGGTTTGCACATCGACCCAAAGATTTGACACTCGCTAAACGGGTCTCATGAAACCGAGATTCATTTTGGGTCCGGGGGCTTGATTATGCGAGGGAAGGTGTTAGCACTCTCGACATCCGTGTTACCACTACTATGACCGCCACTTTTTAAAGAAACTGTTATATGAAATGTGTGTGTGTGTGTGTGTGATCAATGTGCAATTATTTGAAGTAGTGTTGTACTGCTCACACCTATATATATATAGGGTTTGAATTTATAGAAAAATTCAGTTTTAAACAAGATATAGCAATGACGTTTTATAAAAGAGGTTTTTCAAACCCTGTGCTCAATAGTAATTGAGGCCTTTGATACTTCCATTTTATTATTAAATGTTCGGCTTGTTTGCTTTTATTTTCGAGATGCGAAGCATTCTCGAGAAAATAATATACAGCAGTGCCAAACTCCTCACGGGCATGACAGCCATCCAAGGAAATTCGCACAATCGTAAAATAATGTACAAGTCGCCACAAATTAAAAAATGTCCATCATGGAACCAATCTAGATTCAAGAGATCAATCTGATCACATGATTCCTAGGCACACATGATACCGCAGCTTGTATGAAAAAAGCAGCGCTATATATATATATAAAAGTAGAATATATATATATATACGATTTGATCAACCACCACGAAGCAAACTCCATGGGGATCGAAAATGTAAATATATAAAAGCTAGAATATATATATATATATATATATATATATATATATATATATATGGATCAATCAACCACCACGAAGTAAACTCTGTGGGACGAAATGTAAATAAAGTCAGAAAAGCAATCAACCGCCACGTAAGTAAACTCCAAAGTGACAAATGTAAATAAAATAAAAAATATAAACTGGCCACTTGGAGGAAACTCTAAACTGTGCCTAAAATGTAATATAATATATATATATATATATATATATATATATATATATATATATATATATATATATATATACGAACGCATGATGTATATCTAGTGCTCATCTGATATGTCCGACAACAATTATATATATATATATATATATATATATATATATATATATATATATATAGTAAATGCAATATATGTAAAATCCATGCTCATCGATATGTCTCAACAATATATATATATATATATATATATATATATATATATATATATATATATATAAAAAGCAGTATAAACGCCCGCATCAAGTTCAGGCTCAATCGAGGCATAACTCGATAATGTTAGTCCATATATGAAATATATACATATATAAGTATATATATACATATGTAAAAATGAAAACCACTTGACCAAAGTCCTGCAAACGCACACAACACGACTCTCAATGTATATAATAAAGTGTGCTAATATGAGAAGAAGACTTTATAAAATGTGAGAAGGCTTACAAAGGGCGCTGCCAAAGTAGACTTCTATGACTTTTATATGGATAAACACTCACCCCCACCGGATAAAAAAGATAGCTATATGTGAGCTAATGATGTTTTATAGAAGAGGAAACACTCAATAGGGGTGTATACAGAGTAAAATGGATGTGGCTTCCTCGCTTTTTCTCTCTTCTTCTCTCTCAAAATGGTCAACCCCAAGGCTCATATTTATAGATCGATGGTCGCAGTAGTACACCTCACGGGCAACAAGCAGTTGTACCGCGCGGGTCGGTCGTGGTGCATCCGGCCTCATGTCCCGGGCTGCCTCAAGTACATGCACTCGCAGATCGTAATGTCCGCTCAAACTTGCGTAACTTCAATCCGAGCATCCGAACGAGGTATATCTCGACCTTCTTCGACCGCTTGTGTCGTCGAGAGTTACGCAATGACATGGATTAGAGGTTGTACGGGTCGAAGAGGGTCCATGCCCATGGTCTTCAAGCTTCAAATTCTATCCAAAGTATCACACGCGTAATAGTCACTCGGATTGTTACTCCTCTGCTTTGTGGGACATCGCTGATGTATGTATGTATGAAGTGTTGAGACGACGCGCAAGTGTTGAAGGGGCAAGATGACGCTTTGACTCTTCACCGGGTTATCGCCGGCTTGAGTTGAAAGTAGACGCTGCTCGTGGTTACATCCGAGATTGACTACTTGTTTGTATGCCGCGATATCATCTTGTGAGAGAAAAAACGCTGAGGCGGTAAGATGACGCTTTCACTCTTCACCGGTCATCGCCGGCTTGAGCCGAAAGCGTACGCTGCTCGTGGTTATATCCGAGATTGGACCGCTTGTTTTATGCCTCATCGCTCATCTCGGGGTGTGCTTGTCTCGCCCGCCTGTTAGCTCCGGTCCCGAGGTATGAGTGCCTCTACAGAGGTCTCGAGCTTGAAGTCGATCGCATGTATTTGAAACAAGCATTTTCGAGTTATCGCTCGGATCGCAATGGGCATCCTCGGGGCTATCATCACCAAGGATGGAGTCGCTACTCCTAGTGTTATTTCTGAGGCGGGGCATCGCAGTTGTTATCGCTGAGATGTAATTGTCCTCTACTCCTATATACCGAATGATCTCTAGTCATAATCATACCAATAAAAAGTTCATCTATTCACATAAGCCAAAGATACTCATCAATCAATAGTTCAACTTTGCACGTAAGCCAAAGATATACAACTATAAAACTAATAATCAATATCCATCTTTGCAACGTAAGCCAAAGATATACAATCAGAAAACTAATAATCAAAATTCATCTTTGCACGTAAGCCCAAGATATATAATCAGAAAACTAATAATTAATAGTCTATTATCGCACGTAAGCCAAAGATTTACTTTCATTATAATATAAGTATGAGGATGATGATAATGATATAAGCATTAATCAACGAAATCAAGGATAAATATTAAAGACTTTAAATTTATCCAGTTTAAAAATATCCAAATTGTCAATACGATATTGCAGGAGTAAAATTCAAGAATAATATTCATGTACCAAAATAATTTGGACGTAAAAGAAATAAATTTTCTGCAATAAGACCTACCCATGAATAGTACCACAATGAATTGTACTTCGAATAGTACCTCGTGAATAGTACCCCAAAGATAAAAAAGTACCCTAAATACCCGAAAGTGAATGATACTAGAGTGAATAGTAATCGGTGAATAATAACCCGTGAATAGTAACTCAGAAATAGTACTCCCACATTTAAAAAAGTACCCAAATACCCGAGTGAATAATACTAGAGTGAATAGTAACCGGGTGAATAGTAACTCGTAACAGAAAAATACCAAAGAAAACGATATTTTATGACGAGTACAAAAGAAATGATATCCCAGATTAGTATAATAGAATATACGAAACTACAAATGGATTTTCACCCGCCATACGGTAATCCACATAGACAGATCATTTCCACAATTTAATAAAGAATGAATACGAAGGATCATTCACCATGCATGCGGTGATCCACATAGACAGGTTATTCCAACCGAATAATAAAGAATGGAATAACAGAAGAATTCACCATGCATGCGATAGACCGCACAGACAGGTTATTCCAAACAGAATAATAAAGAATGGAACCAGGTCATGCGTAATTTGCATAGAAAAGATATTCTAACAAAATAATAAATAATGGAACCAGGTCATGCGTAATTCGTACAAACAGGATATTCCAACAGAATAATAAAAAACGGAATAACAACAGAATTCACAATGCATGCGATAGACCACGCGATAAAAGTTATTCCAATGTAATAATAAAGAATGGAATAATGTAAGAATTTCACCTTGATGCGGTGATTGCGATGCAGACAAGTTATTCCAACATAATAATAAAGAATGGAATAAAACCCTTATGAGTATTGAAAGAAAATAACTCTCTTCATGAATACGAAAGAATAATACCCTTACACACATAATAATGATATCCCTTACCTCGTAAGAAGATCGATACTAGAATAAAGAAGTAGCAGACTTCGATTCTTCTTTCTCTCTATAGCTTCTCTCTATAATTTCTCTATAATAATTACTCTTGTGAGACTTAGTGAATTGGTGAAAAAATAATGAAGGAATGAGCTTCTATTTATTTGAAAATATAGTTTCGATAATTGCACGTTTTGGGGCTCGAAATATTAAAGTATAATACCTTCATCTTTTCCTTCATTTTTAATTTAGTCATGCATGTATTATCAAACTTGCACCACCTCTCCTAATAGTAAATCATGCGAATTAATAGTAAATCATGTGACTCAATAGATCTAATCATGTGAAAATATGAATTACAGTATAGTACCTCCATCTATACCTCCATTTTTAACTTAGCCATGCAAGTATTATCAATCTTGCACCAACTCCCCTAATAGTAAATGAATGTGAATCAATAGTACACTTATGTGAACAAATAGTTATAATCATGTGAATCAATAGCAATTAATTGCTCATTTATCCGGTTAATTACCCGATTGGGTAATATAACCTCTAGACATCAATTATTATCGAAATAAATGTCATTTTTCACTAACACTAATAATTCCAACACAATGGAACTATCAATTTCATCTTTAATCAACACGAACTTATTCAAATAATTCACAATATTTAACAACCAGGTCGTTCCTAGGAAAGAGGGGGCTTTTCGATAAGGATTTCTCCTTATTGGCGCGCAATTAGGTGACCAAACCTCTCCTTGACAGAACTTCTAGACATTGTCAATATTGCAAATAATAATATGAATAACTTTGTCCTCTCAATTATTAATTTAATAATATAACATATTATGCAGAATATACTGTGACAATAATTGAATCAAAAATATGAGAGATATGATGCAACAATTACTGTAGCAATAATTGAGTATAACTGAGTGACTTCTCACGTAAGCATTAATAATCAATACCGTGTGCTACTATGCAACCACGTGTATTACTATACTTTTACTACAGGGCAGTTCAACAGTTTTAACGGTAATACTTTTGCCGTTATTTTTATAAAAAGATAATTCTGTCATTTTCTAAATACGACAATACTTCTGTTGTGGGGTCCACCAATGATTATGCCGTTGTACGAATATTCCCTGATAAAAAGAATATTCCCCGACCAAATGAATAACAACTTGCTTACTTTGTAAAATTTTCAAATATCACCCTTAACTTTAACCCTTTCTCAATTTAACCATTTACTAAATAAAATAATAATAAGAAAAATGAATACTTTCATTTCATAAAATTCAAGACCTCACAAATAGGGCACAGCCACCCAGTATCTAACAGAGGCCTATGAAAATATATAGGGAGAAATACATTAGAAGAAGTCAATGGTGTTGATGTCTACATCATTTATCTTGTTCATCTGATGTAACTCCTCTTGAGTCATTGGATCTCCACCAAGAGGGATGTCAGCCTATGCAATGGAGGATCTGCGATAGCAAAACCATATAGATCACCTGAAGGGCCAATCCCTGAGTTGGAAGGATCAAAAGTATTCGCCTCGGAAGGTTCTCTATCCAAATGCTGGATGAAAAAATGTGCCTGGTCCAACTGCCAGGTAAAGTTGTCAATCTGCGTCAAATGAGTAGGCTCTCAGATGCATGTCATCCAATCTGTCATCATCACAGATCCAGGAACCATATCCCCCATGAACTGAGTGGCGCGGGTCTGGGCTCCGATGGTACGAGGGGACCACCAACGGTAGAATACTTCCTGAGAGAACGGACCCTCTGACAAAGTAAAGCCGTCAACTCCCATCAACGGGATATCACTGACAGGCGACTGCAACACAAGTCAATAACACCTTGCAGGAGGACAGATCGGTATGCGAATCTCTCATGTGGTGATTCTAATAGCACGCTCTCCTAAATAGAGCTCTCATCCTCCATCTGTGTAGAGAGGAATCCTACGGGTGGATATCATATGCTCGACACCAGTTGGGAATCCATCCTTAAAGCAATCTGTCAAATGGTCCCCAAAATAGGGAACCCAAGTGATGACATCGGTCGTCAATAACTCCAATTGTAGGCGACAATGGGTGAAACCCTCAACTACAAGAACCTCCGCCAACATGGAGTGATGTCATATCACCCTTAACTTTAACCCTTTCTCAATTTAACCATTTACTAAATAAAATAATAATAAGAAAATTGAATACTTTCATTTCATAAAATTCGGGGTCTCACAATCTCCCCTCCTTTTGAAATTTCGCCCTCGAAATTTACGTAACTGGTAGTTCGAAGAGATGAGAATACCTTGCTTTCTTTTCGGATTGTACCTTCCCGGTTATTTCCTCTATATCATGATTTTTCCATTACTCATCTCCTGTATTTTAGATATCATTCTAGAATATATCTTCAAAACAAAGGTTAATTGATATATCACAATTTGTCAATTTATCAAGTAATTAATTTCAGCTTAGGTAAGTCACACACTAGCGAAGTATATAACTCGTCTCTCCCCTCCTAGTTCTAGACTCTTATCTCAGCCAACGACCATATCCCTAAGCTCTAATACCATTTGTGACGCCCCCAAAATAGGTATACATCACCCATTCTGAGTCGCCAGATATCACACTATAAAAATCATTTACAAACTTCATTTATACAACTGTTGAACCGTCATGCAGAATACCACCACAGTTAAACTGTGAGTTTTAATACAAATGTATGTAACTCTCATGGTGCCTCGACCACAACCTTACAATGGTACTTTACATAAAAGTACAATCAATAACTATTTTAGAAATTAAAATCTTTGGAAAATACTCAAGGAAACCTTCGTACATGGGAGGCCACGTGTCTAGGTTATGATAGATATCATATGTCCACAGAATTATCCTTGGTTGACCCAATAGTCCCCAAAGAAAAACAAGAAGATTACTATCATCTTATTTCCAATGGTGAGTCTTCTCTTGACATATAATTATCTCCGTTTTCTCCAAATGAGAATTATATTTCAAACAAACTCCAAAATCATATAGGTAATTCTCGTACATATACTCAGCAAGTGGATGTGCACAATCATGTCTTATGATAACACGAGGTTGTATGTCATTAGACATCTTGCATGATAGTGGCAAAACACCCTTCCAAAGTTGGGTTCACCTCACCCTATTCGGTTCACCAAAATTAAATATCAAATGACGTATACAATACGACACACTTATCTAAATTTCTCAATAAAATTATTTCCATACTATTTAGAGAGAACTTCAACAGCTATAGACCACCGTTCTATTCCCCTGTTATCCCCGCTCGACCCGGCAACACTCTTATTACCTGAAAGGAATTGTGAAGCAAAAAGGGTGAATGACTAGCCCAAGAAAGAATATCATGACTAAAGATAATTTACATCATCAATAGCCTTCATCGATGAATAAATCGTAGATTTAGAACATATGGTAGATGATAAAACTTTTCAACCATAGTTGCAGCGGAACGAGCAATCCATTAGAAAAGTCAAATAGACCATCAGGTCTATTATCTTCTCTATGTTAAAAGTCCACCAACAATGTTTTATCCCTTTAACATCAATTAACAATTCCTGTTCCACAATCATATGAATAACTCATAATCATAATTGTGATTCTAAATTTCTCTTCGCACCCAGGACGAAGATAATTTTCATCACCTATCTTCATCTGTAACATCAAAAATCATGGTTATAATGATAGAGTTTATGTTTAAACCAAAATTTGTATGTTAATTTCGGATATCAGTAGGCATTTTAGACTGTATATGTATTTTTCCATATGTTCATGAATAGTATCAATTTTAGTGGTCAATTCGTATAAGAAATTGTAAATTGAAACTTATATTTGGTAGTTCATTGAGATATGAGCATAATTTGAATGAGGTGATTTGGCCAACTAACGAATTCATAGTGATGATTTCTAGAATGAATATTAAAAAAATTAACTATAATTAAAATATAGTATGTGACTATAATTATAAACTAAAGTGTCTATTAAAATAAATTAAAAAAAAGATTTAAATTAGTTTTTGTCAAACAAGGCTATAGTATTTTAACTCTTTAATTTTAAATGATTTGCCAAACAAGCCTTATGGCTTTTGAAATTTCTAGTTTTTGAAATTAAATAAATAAATAAAATAATAAATATAATATATTTATAATTTGAGCGTTTGTTTTGTAACTGCCATTTTATTAAGTTGGCGTATTAAGATCTGGCAGTTTTATTTGTGCGCGTTGTTTATCAGTTAGTTTACGTATTCTATTTGCTAGCTTAGAGATTACAGAGAGTTAAGAGGATTGTGAGAAAACTTAAGCAAATTTCAGCAAGTTTAGCAAGGGTTTCAAGAATTAGCAAGGAACACAAGCTATTTTAAGGTAATTTACTTGACCTTGATATTTCATATATATATATATATATATATATATATATATATATATATATATATATATAATTCACTTCAGATATTTGTTTGTGTTCTATGGAATCAAAATTTATGAGTTATGGATATATATAGTTGGTAATTGTGGTTATATATGTTATAATGATAGAGTTTATGTTCAAACCAAAATTTGTATGTTAATTTTGGATATCGATAGAGACATTTTAGATCAGATATGTATTTTTCCATATGTTCATGAATAGTATCAATTTTAGTGGCCAATTCGTATAAGAAATTGTAAATTGAAACTTATATTTGGTAGTTCATTGAGATATGAGCATAATTTGAATGAGGTGATTTGGCCAACTAACGAATTCACAGTGATGATTTCTAGAATGAATATCAAAAAAATTAACTAAAATTAAAATATAGTATGTGACTATAATTATAAACTAAAGTGTCTATTAAAATAAATTAAAAAAAAAAAATTTAATTAGTTTTTGTCAAACAAGGCTCTAGTATTTTAACTTTTTAATTTTAAATGATTTGCCAAACAAGCCTTATGTCTTTTGAAATTTCTAGTTTTTGAAATTAAATAAATAAATAAAATAAATAGAATAATAAATAGAATATATTTATAATTTGAGCGTTTGTTTTGTAACTGCCATTTTATTAAGTTGGTGTATTAAGATCTGGCAGTTTTATTTTTGCGCGTTGTTTATCAATTGGTTTACATATTCTATTTGCTAGCTTAGAGATTACAGAGAATTGAGAGGATTGTGAGAAAACTTAAGCAAATTTCAACGAGTTTAGTAAGGGTTTCAAGAATTAGCAAGGAACACAAGCTATTTTAAGGTAATTTACTTGACCTTGATATTTCATATATATATATATATATATATATATATTCATATATGAATTCACGGTATATTTATTTGTGTTCGGTGGAATCAAAATTTATGAGTTATGGATATATATAGTTGGTAATTGTGGTTATATATGTTATAATGATAGAGTTTATGTTTAAACCAAAATTTGTATATTAATTTCGGATATCAGTAGACCTTTTAGACTGTATATGTATTTTTCCATATGTTCATGAATAGTATCAATTTTAGTGACCAATTCGTATAAGAAATTGTAAATTGAAACTTATATTTGGTAGTTCATTGAGATATGAGCATAACGTAATTTGAATGAGGTGATTTGGCCAACTAACGAATTCACAGAGATGATTTCTAGAATGAATATCAAAAAAATTAACTATAATTAAAATATAGTATGTGACTATAATTATAAACTAAAGTGTCTATTAAAATAAATTAAAAAAAAAAGGATTTAAATTAGTTTTTGTCAAACAAGGCTCTCGTATTTTAACTCTTTAATTTTAAATGATTTGCCAAACAAGCCTTATGGCTTTTGAAATTTCTAGTTTTTGAAATCAAATAAATAAATAAAATAAATAAAATAATAAATATAATATATTTATAATTTAAGCGTTTGTTTTGTAACTGCCATTTTATTAAGTTGGCGTATTAAGATCTGGCAGTTTTATTTGTGCGCGTTGTTTATCAGTTGGTTTACATATTCTACTTGCTAGCTTAGAGATTACAGAGAGTTGAGAGGATTGTGAGAAAACTTAAGCAAATTTCAGTGAGTTTAGCAAGGGTTTCAAGAATTAGCAAGGAACACAAGCTATTTTAAGGTAATTTACTTGACCTTGATATTTCATATATATATATATATATATATGCATATATTAATTCACGGTAAATTTATTTGTGTTCGGTGGAATCAAAATTTATGAGTTATGGATATATATAGTTGGTAATTGTGGTTATATATGTTATAATGATAGAATTTATGTTTAAACCAAAATTTGCATGTTAATTTCGGATATCAGTAGACATTTTAGACTGTATATGTATTTTTCCATATGTTCATGAATAGTATCAATTTTAGTGACCAATTCGTATAAGAAATTGTAAATTGAAACTTATATTTAGTAGTTCATTGAAATATGAACATAACGTAATTTGAATGAGGTGATTTGGCTAACTAATGAATTCACAGTGATGATTTCTAGAATGAATATAAAAAAAATTGAGTTTTGTATGAAAACATGAATTTTGAGAAATTAAAATAGCTTTAGTTGGTGTTAAATTGTTCCAATTGGTTGTAAATGTGAGCAATCATGTTTATCGTTGTGGTATATTTATCTTACGTGTTATTATCAATGTTTGATGGGTGAAAATTTTGTTTGTTAGGCTAAAGCTCCGCCATCGCTCATTAGCCTTCTCTCATGTCAATCAAGACCACAAGGCCTTGCTTATGCGAAGTGAAAAAAAATGGCGCACTACTTTGGCCCCAAGCTTTTATGTAATGCACAATTGCGCCATACCCTCGTTTTGAGATTCGACTTCTGCATTCTTATCATGCGGACATGGGATAGCATCATAGTATGGCCTGAAATTATGTTAGTATGTTAAATGGGTAATGTTAAGGTTAACACAACATAGTGAATTGTGGTTAATAAGCTCAAAGTTGCAAAAATGATTAGTAAGTCGAGAACGCGTTATGTGATAATTTAGTATACCTAATGAACATTAGACAAGTGTTGCGAAGTTAAACACTTAGAGTTTCTGAAATGTGTATGGTAATGAACATGTTTTGGTATGTTAGCATATCTAATAGATATTGTGGTTCTAAAATTATATGTATGTGTTCGTGAGTTTAATTTTATAGCTTTTGCTCAAGGCAAGTTTTCTAACTCTATATTTACATTGAGCAAGTTTCTAAACTTCTCTTTTTACATTGAGCAAGCCTTTTATCCTTACATTTCTGTTGAGCTAGTTCTTACTTTAAAGTTTCGTTAAATGAACTATTGTATTCTTAATCGTGATTTGAACAATCTAGCTATGACATTATTGTATTCAACCAAGTTTTAAGTCCAATACTTATTGATGCATTCCAACTTGTTTATCGTTAGACAAGTTTCATTATTGTTGTTCGAATATTATGAATGCAGTTTTCTTGAATTCTAATTTCAAATGTTGAATCATTATAGTTCATTTATTTGACACAAGTCATTCTCATGATAAGTGAGCTTTATTTTCAGCTTACTATTACTTAATGTTTATTCAATAATTCATAGTCCTAGCTTAATTTTATTCAAGCAAGGTTTATTATTGTCATTCAATACTTATGCTTTGTAGTTGTTTCTAAGCATGAGATCAAGTACAGATAGTTCGCTAACACTTATTTATTATTTCATATTATTATTGATCAACTGTTGTATTATCAAACACTATTGATTCAACTAGTCCTCTAGTTGATGTTCAGTAAACTTCAAATTACCCTTGAAAGCATATCCAAACCAAACTTTCTTTGGTGGGGACTTGTACTTTAAATACTGAGATGAACAACCCTATATCAGGGGATTATTTTAGAGCTACGAAGTAGCGTTAAGATGTTTGCGCTATACATAGTACAAAGGGCTGATCACCTGGAGTACGGAATGATGGTTCATATAGTCGTTTAGACTGTTAAAGGTTACAGTAAAAATAACTGTGAACCTAGGACATAGATGATGATTATAGTCTTCTAGACTGTTAAAGGTTAAAGTAGAAATATTTGAAAACCTAGAATAGAGATCATGGTCTTATGACCCTCAGTTATGTTTATTCCATATCTTGGATTTAGTTCCTGATTATCATTTTTAGAGTATTATCAAGTTTTTGATGAGCCTATTTGTTGGCATATATTATTTTTATTCTCCTGTTGATCCATTATTATATCTAGTGAGCAATTGTTTTGCTAACTCTTGCATATTTATAAACTCATTGCAGCTAAAGTGGAGAAGGTATAGCTCTCTTCATGAAAATGAAAGAAATAATACCCCTTACCTTAGAAGAAACTTGATATTGGAATAGTGAGGTACGTAGCAGACTTTTCTTCTTCTTTCTCTTTATAATAATTGCTCTATAGCTTTAGTGAATTGGTGAGAAATGAAGGAAGAATGAGCTTCTATTTATAGGAAAATATAGTTTCGATAATTGCACATTTTGGGGCTCGAAATATTACAAAACAATACCTTCAACTTTTCTTTCATTTTTTATTTAGTCCTGCAAGTATTATCAAACTTGCACCACCTCCCCTAATAGTAAATAATGTGAATCAATAGTTCAATCATGTGATTCAATAGTTATAATCATGTGAAAATACGAATTACAGTATAGTACCTCCATCTATACCTCCATTTTTAACTTAGTAATGCAAGTATTATCAATCTTGCACCAACTCCCCTAATAGTACATGAATGTAAATTAATAGTACACACATGTGAACAAATAGTTATAATCATGTGAATTAATAGCAATTAATTCCTCATTTATCTGATTAATTACCCGATAACCTCCACACATCAATTATTATCGAAATAAATGTCAATTTTCACTAACACTAATAATTCCAACACAATGAAACTATCAATTTCATCTTTAATCAACACAAACTCATTCATCATTAATATTATAATTCACAATATTTAACAACCAGGTCATTCCCAGGAAAGAGGGGGCTTTCCGATAAGGATTTCTCCTTATTGGCGCACAATTAGGTGACCAAACATCTCCTTGACAGAACTTCTAGACATTGTCAATATTGAAAATAATAATATGAATAACTTTGTCATCTCAATTATTGATTTAATAATATAACATATTATGCAGAATATACTGTGACAATAATTGAATCAAAAATATGAGAGATATGATGCAACAATTACTGTAGCAATAATTGAGTATAACTGAGTGACTTCTCACGCAAGCATCAATAATCAATACAGTGTGCTATTATGCAACCACGTGTATTACTGTACTTTTACTACCGGGTAGTTCAACTATTTTAACGATAACACTTTCACCGTTATTTTTATAAAAAGATAATTCTGTCATTTGCTAAATACGACAATACTTCTGTTGTGGGATCCACCAATGATTATGCCTTCGTACGAATATTCCCTGATAAAAAGAATATTCCCCGACCAAACGAATAACAACTTGCTTACTTTGTAAAATTTTCAAATATCACCCTTAACTTTAACCCTTTCTCAATTTTACCATTTACTAAATAAAATAATAATAAGAAAATTGAATACTTTCATTTCATAAAATTCGGGGTCTCACAATCTACTCTCCTTATGAAATTTCGCCCTCAAAATTTACGTAACTTGTAGTTCGAAGAGATGAGAATACCTTGCTTTCTTTTCAGATTGTACCTTCCCGGTTATTTCCTCTGTATCATGATTTTTCCATTGCTCATCTTCTGTATTTTAGATATCATTCTAGAATATATCTTCAAAACAAAGGTTAATTGATATATCACAATTTGTCAACTTATAAGTAAACAATTTCAGCTTAGGTAAGTCACACACTAATAAGTATATAACTCGCCTCCCTCCTAGTTCTGTACTCTTATCTCCGCCAATGACCATATCCCTAAGCTCGATACCATTTGTGACGCCCCCAAAATAGGTATACATCACCCATTCTGAGTCGCCAGATATCACACTATAAAAATCATTTAGAAACTTAATTTATGCAACTGTTTAACCATCGTGCAGAATACCACCACAGTTAAACTGTGAGTTTTAATACAAATATATGTAACTCTCATGGTGCCTCGACCACCAACCTTACAATGGTACTTTACATAAAAAGTACAATCAATAACTATTTTAGAAATTAAAATCTTTGGAAAATACTCAAGAAACCTTCAGATATGGGAGGCCACGTGCGTCTAGGTTATGATAGATATCATATGTCCACAGAAATTATCCTCTCGTTGACCTAATAGTCCCCAAAGAAAAAACAAGAAGATTACTATCATCTTCTTTCCAACGGTGAGTCTTCTCTTGACATATAATTATCTCCGTTTTCTCCAATTGAGAATTATATTTCAAACAAACTCCAAAATCATATAGGTAATGCTCGTAGATATACTCAGCAAGTGGATGTGCACAATCATGTCTTATGATAACACGAAGTTGTATGTCATTAGACATCTTGTATGATAGTGGCAAAACACCCTTCCAAAGTTGGGTTCACCTCACCCTATTCGGTTCACCAAAATCAAAATTTATGAGTTATGGATATATATAGTTGGTAATTGTGGTTATATATGTTATAATGACAGAGTTTATGTTTAAACCAAAATTTGTATGTTAATTTCGGATATCAGTAGACATTTTAGACTGTATATGTATTTTTCCATATGTTCATGAATAGTATCAATTTTAGTTGCCAATTCGTATAAGAAATTGTAAATTGAAACTTATATTTGGTAGTTCATTGAGGTATGAGCATAACATAATTTGAATGAGGTGATTTGGCCAACTAACGAATTCACAGTGATGATTTCTAAAATGAATATCAAAAAAATTAACTATAATTAAAATATAGTATGTGACTATAATTATAAACTAAAGTGTCTATTAAAATAAATTAAAAAAAAAGATTTAAATTAGTTTTTGTCAAACAAGGCTCTAGTATTTTAACTCTTTAATTTTAAATGATTTGCCAAACAAGCCTTATGGCTTTTGAAATTTCTAGTTTTGGAAATTAAAAAAATAAAAGAAATAAATAGAATAATAAATATAATATAATTATAATTTGAGCGTTTGTTTTGTAACTGCCATTTTATTAAGTTGGCGTATTAAGATCTGGCAGTTTTATTTGTGCGCGTTGTTTATCAGTTGGGTTACGTATTCTATTTGCTAGCTTAGAGATTATAGAGAGTTGAGAGGATTTTGAGAAAACTTAAGCAAATTTCAGCGAGTTTAGCAAGGGTTTCAAGAATTAGCAAGAAACACAAGCTTTTTTAAGGTAATTTACATGACCTTGATATTTCATATATATATATATATATATATATATATATATGAATTCACGGTATATTTATTTGTGTTCGGTGGAATCAAAATTTATGAGTTATGGATATATATAGTAGGTAATTGTGGTTATATATGTTATAATGATAGAGTTTATGTTTAAACCAAAATTTGTATGTTAATTTCGGATATCAGTAGACATTTTAGACTGTATATGTATTTTTCCATAAGTTCGTGAATAGTATCAATTTTAGTGGCCAATTCGTATAAGAAATTTTAAATTGAAACTTATATTTGGTAGTTCATTGAGATATGAGCATAACGTAATTTGAATGACGTGATTTGGCCAACTAACAAATTCAGAGTGATGATTTCTAGAATGAATATCAAAAAAATTTAGTTTTGTATGAAAACATGAATTTTGAGAAATTAAAATAGCTTTAGTTGGTGTTAAATTGTTCCAATTGGTTGTAAATATGAGCAATCATGTTTATGGTTGTTGTATATTTATCTTACGTGTTATTATCATCTTTATTGGGGGTGAAAATTGTGTTTGTTGGGCTAAAGCTCTGCTCTTATTCATTAGCCTTCTCTGTTGCTCTGTCAACACGGCTAGTAGCAATTTATACGGCTGTACCAAGGCAAAAAAAAATGGCGACTTCTTGCCGATCCTAAGCCTTTGTATGCACAAATTGCCACCATACCTCGGTTTGAGATTCTCGACTTACATTGTTATGCGGACTTGGGATAGCATCATAGTATGGCCTGAAATTATGTTAGTATGTTAAATGGGTAATGTTAAGGTTAACACAACATAGTGAATTGTGTTTAGTAAGTTTAAAGTTGCAAAAATGATTATTAAGTCGAGAACGCGTTATGTGATAATTTAGTATACCTAATGAACATTAGACAAGTGTTGCGAAGTTAAACACTTAGAGTTTCTGAAATGTTTATGGTAATGAACATGTTTTGGTATGTTAGCATATCTAATAGATATTGTGGTTCTAAAATTATATGTAGGTGATCGTGAGTTTAATTTTATAGCTTACGCTCAAGGCAAGTTTTCTAACTCTATATTTACATTGAGCAAGTTTCTAAACTTCACTTTTTACACTGAGCAAGCCTTTTATCCTTACATTTCTGTTGAGCTAGTTCTTACTTTAAAGTTTCGTTAAATGAACTATTGTATTCTTAATCATGATTTGAACAATCTAGCTATGACATTATTGTATTCAACCAAGTTTGAAGTCCAATACTTGTTGATGCATTCTAACTTGTTTATCGTTAGACAAGTTTCATTATTTTTATTCGAATATTATGAATGCAGTTTTCTTGAATTCTAATTTCAAATGTTGAATCATTATAGTTCATTTATTTGACACAAGTCATTCTCATGATAAGTGAGCTTTATTTTCAGCTTACTATTACATAATGTTTATTCAATAATTCATAGTCCTAGCTTAATTTTATTTAAGCAAGGTTTATTATTGTCATTCAATACTTATGCTTTGTAGTTGTTTCTAAGCATGGGATAAAGTATAGATAGTTCGCTTACACTTATTCATTATTTCATATTATTATTGGTCAATTGTTGTATTATCAAACACTATTGATTCAACTAGTCCTCTAGTTGATGTTCATTAAACTTCAAATTACCCTTGAAAGCTTATCCAAACCAAACTTTCTTTGGTGCAGACTTGTATTCTAAATATTGAGATGAACAACCCTATATCAGGGGATTATTTTAGAGTTACGCAGTAGCGTTAAGATGTTTGCGCAATACATAGTACACAGGGCTGATCACCTGGTGTACGAAATGATGGTTCATATAGTCGTTTAGACTGTTAAAGGTTACAGTAAAAACAACTATGAACCTAGGACATAGATGATGATTATAGTCTTCTAGACAGTTAAAGGTTAAAGTAGAAATACTTGAAAACCTAGAATAGAGTTCATGGTCTTATGACCCTCAGTTATGTTTATTCCATATCTTTGATTTCAGTTCCTGATTATCATTGTTAGAGTATTATCCAGTTTTTGATGAGCCTATTTGTTGGCATATATTATTGTTATTCTCTTGTTGATCCATTATTATATCTAGTGAGCAATTGTTTTGCTCACTCTTGCATATTTATAAACTCATTGCAGCTAAAGTGGAGAAGGTATATGAACCTTCGACTAGCAAAGGAAAGGGAAAATTGTACAAGTGATGCTGATTTGTACTCTTATTTATTATGTTGATCTTAGACTTTGTTTTAATGATGTAATGTAATAATTTAATTTTTCATTTGAATGATGTTTTAAGGTTAGATAACCTGGGATGTTTTTGAACTTAATGATGTAACCCTATTTAAGGGAAGGATTTTATGATTCAAATATTATTTTATTTGGGTGGATAGTATGAATGCTTGTTTAGTGAGCACCAAATCTTGTTGGAATGAAGTACCTAGATTTGGGGGTGTCACAGGTTGGTATCAAAGCTTTAGGTTATGAACCTTAGGTGGGGGAAAAGCCTTAGGAAGTAACCTTTGAAAAGATAGTGATGATAAACTCTTATCGAGTTTTAGGAAAAAGAAAGTAATAAAACACTTATGTGCTTATGTGATTACACCTTATGTGCTCGTGAGTGTCGAGTAGTAATAGTTAGTAATTAAAACTTAAAATTTGGTTGTCAGGATGACTATTGTAGGAGGATCCAGTCAGGCTAGAGAGGAGGAGCCTCGGGATATTCAGGTGATTTGGGAACAACTCTCGCCACGGAAACAGTTTAAATCATTGCCACATGAGTTGAAGCGGAGAGGTACCAAGAGGATGATGAGATAGAAACGGACGAGGAGGACCCCGTCGAGCTGCCACAGTCAGAGGATGAGGAGGACGAGGAGGAAGAGATTCCACTCAACTCGATAGCTGTCCGTATGTACGACGAGGTGTATGACCGCAATGTGGAACTTCAAGACACCGTTGAGGAGTTGCAGGAGATAGTAGCTGAACAACAGACCTCGATGGCACAAAAAGACGATGAGATCCAAGATTGAGAAGAACGATTGAACAACATTGAAGAGAAGCTGATTTACATAGAATGAGAGAATGAGCGAATGATGGAGAAGATTGCAGAACTCGAGATTAAGCTGAAAGAAGAATCTAACAAAAGGGCAAGAGTCGAAGACGCATACAGTGAAGCTTATCAATGAGCAGGAATAGCAGAGAGTGATGCACAAGCCAAGAGGAGGAAGATGGAATAAATAAGCAACGTATTCAACACCGTGGTCAATCGAGCTCAAGATCGAGTCATGAGTTATCCGATTCAGTTCGAGACGTTACCATCATACGTATTGGATCGCCGAACAATGTTCTGAATTATGGAGGAAGAGCGTCGTAAGGCTACGCAGTATCTTACTAGAACATTGTAGAAAATGTAATTGATAGGTAGTTTGATAATAAATGAAATGTAAATCCCGGGTATGATAACCAATGGGATAGATGATGATGGTGTTATCCTCAAGAACCATTATAGTTCAGAAAGTAATGTAAATAGCAGTGATGCTATTGTTTTGATGTTTTTATGATGAATGAATAAAAGTTATTGTTTTATTCAAAGTGTTAAATGTTATGTGATAAACTGTTATGATGTGAGACTTAAGTATATAATACTTAAGAGATTGAATTGAAGCTAATGGGTGTATTTTAACAGAAAATAGCTTCAAGACGTCAACCACCACGACGAAGAACCGTTGAGGAAAACAACAACAACAACAATAATAATGTGGAAGGAAACCCTGTTCAGCAGCTAGTGACGTTGCTAATGGGTGCTTTGCAGAATCAACCTCAGAATTAAGGTACGACGTTTAAGGACTTTAAGGCGGTTGGACCACCAGAATTCTGAGGGTCTATGAATTCAGTCGAAGCACAGACTTGGATCATGGAAATCGAGAAGGTTTTTGATGTTCCTGGGGTTGAGTATAATCAGAAGAGGACTTTTACAACATTCATGTTGAAAGCGAATGCTAGCTATTGGTGGTAGGCCAATAAAACTCAGGAAGGGCCAGGAGTGATGACCTAGGATAGGTTTAAGGAGCTATTTTTCGAAACTTATTTCCCAGAGAGTTTGAAGAGTCAGTTAGAGGTTCAATTTTTGGAATTGAAGTAGGGAACAATGTCGGTGTCTGAGTATGCCGCAAAATTCAACGAGTTGGCGAGGTTTGCGCCGTATCAAGTCAAGATGAGACGAGCCTTAAGGCGAAGAGGTTCGAGGTGGACCGAAACCACAGGTTGTACAAATGAGGTTTCCTGTTCTAGTTAAAGACGTTTACGACAGTGATGGAGAAGGAGATTCTCGCTGAAAATGCAGGGCGAGGTAGTAACAAAACATAATCAAGAGCAGCGGAAGAAGAAAAATGAAGGTGAAACTAAGAATAGTGGTGGTGGTAATGGCAACAATTTGAAGAGGAAGTGGAATGGGAATGGGAGAGTTGGAAATCAGCAAAGAAACCAGTAAAATAAGAAGTTCGAAGCATGTGCTACGTGCGGAAAGTTTCATAAAGGATTGTGTTTACTGGGGAAACGAGTATGCTTCAATTGTGGCCAGGAGGGTCACATCGCTCCAAATTGCACTCAAGCTAAGAAGAATGAGTGCTTAACGTAGGGATTCAAGGATCACTTTGCTCGTGAATGCCCTAAGAAGAGATCTGGTGAGACAAATGGGAGCAAAGGAAATACTAGTGGAGGAGCATTGGCTATTGTTGGGCCAACATCAACAAATAAGCCCACAGCCAGAACCTCAACATGACGTTGCAGGACGCGGTGCAATCAAAAGATGTCGTGTCAGGTATTATCCCAATCAATGTTATAGATGCATATGTATTATTTGATTCGAGTGCTACTTGCTCGTTTATATCTGATGAATTTGCTAAGAAGTTAGAAATACCTTGTGAAGAGTTAAATTTTCCTTTAAATATAGAAATTGTGAATAAGGAAGTGATTCCTGTTAGGTTCGTATACAAGAACTGTAGGGTGAATATTAAGGGGAATGTTATGAATGTAGATTTAATTCCGATAAAACTCGGAGAGTTCGATGTTATTTTGGGATTGGATTGGCTATTCAATTATGGAGCGATAATTGACTAAAAGAAGTGTGTAAACCTTTTGGCTCCGTCAAAGGTAGTTTTTCATGGTAGCAAATCGCCTAGACAAATGAAATGTCTGACGATGATGCAGGCCAAAAAGTTGTTAAGTAAAGGCTGTGTAGAGTACTTAGCCTACGTAGTTGATACTCAAAAAGGGTAGGGTATGAAATTGGAGGAAATACCAGTGGTTAGGGAGTTCGTGGACGTGTTTTGGGAAGATTTGCCAGGACTTCCACTTGACCGAGATATCGAATTCATAATCGACTTAGTGCCAGAAACCGCTCTGATATCGAAGGCCCCGTACAGAATGACCCCGGTAGAAATGAAGGAATTAATGGTACAACTGCAGGAGCTGCTAGACAAGAAGTATATTCAATAGGAGTGTGTCGATGGGGGGAGCCGGTGTTGTTTGTGAAGAAGAAGGATGGGTCAATGCGTCTTTGCATTGATTATAGGGAATTAAATAAAGTCACTATTAAAAACAAATATCCATTGCCAAGAATAAATGACTTGTTTGATCAATTGAAGGGTGCTAGATATTTCTCGAAAATAGACTTGAGAAGTGGATATCACCAATTGAAAGTGAGGAAAGAGGATGTACCAAAGACGACATTTCGAACTCGGTATGGACATTATGATTTTTTAGTAATGTCATTTGGTTTGACAAACGCCCCTGCAATGTTCATGGATTTGATGAACATGGTGTTTAAACCATTTTTGGACAAGTTTGTGGTGGTGTTTATCGATGATATCCTGGTGTACTCTAAAACCCAAGAGGAACACATGGAACACTTACGTCTGATGTTGGAGATGTTAAGAAAAGAAAAGTTATACGCAAAATTCTCTAAATGTGAATTTTGGCTGGAACGTGTACAATTTCTTGGGCATGTAATCGATCAAAATGGGATTTTCGTAGATCCATCAAAAGTTGAAGCTGTGATAAATTGGGAACAACTAAGAAATCCATCAGAAGTAAGAAGTTTCTTGGGGTTAGCAGGATATTACAAACGATTTATTCATGATTTTTCCAAGATTGCTACTCCGTTGACAAATTTGACAAGGAAGTCTGTAAAACTTGTTTGGACGGAGAAATGTGAAGAAAGTTTTCAAGAATTAAAGAAGAAGCTCAGTGTGGCACCTGTGTTGTCATTACCGGATGATACAGGAAACTTTGTGGTGTATAGTGATGCTTCACACAAAGGATTGGGTTGTGTCCTTATGCAAAACGACAAGGTTATTACGTATGCATCAAGTCAACTGAAGGACTACAAAAAATGATATCTGACTCATGACTTAGAGTTGGCAGCGGTTGTGTTCGCACTGAAGATATGGAGACACTACCTCTACAGAGAAAAATGTGAGATCTACACAGACCATAAAAGTCTAAAGTATATTTTCACACAAAAAGACCTGAACATGCGGCAAAGGAGATGGATTGAATTGATAAAGGATTACGATTGTGAGATCTTTTATCATCCAGGCAAAGAAAATGTGGTTGCAGATGCCTTGAGTAGGAGAGGCAGAGAAAAGGTGATGTTGTTAACAGATAAGGAAGAGCTTATTACAACAATGGCAAGGTTAGAGCTGGAAATCAAATTTCCAGAAGAGTCCGATGAAAAATTGTTCCAGATAAAAACTAGCCAAACTTTGGTGGACAGAGTGAAGAACGTGCAACTACAAGATAAAGAATGCAAGAAAATAAAGCAAAGTGCAGTCGAGGGTATAGAAACGATGTATAAGGTCGATGTTGAGGGAATGCTAAGATTCGAGAGAGGAATTTGGGTTCCAGCAGTGCAGGATATTAAAGAAGACATCTTAACGGAAGCACATAGCTCAAGATATTCCATTAATCCGGGAAGTACGAAAATGTATCACGATTTACGACGTCATTTTTGGTGGCTGAACATGAAAAGAGACGTTGCAGAATGCGTTGCAAAGTGCTTGACATGTCAGAAAGTGAAGGCCAGGCATCAATGACCAAGCAGATTACTTCAACCATTGGAGATACCGCAATGGAAAAGGGAGCACATCATAATGAATTTTGTGGTAGGTCTTCCAACGACTCAAAAAGGATATGATGCGATATTTGCTAAAATGCTATATTTAATTAAAATATAGTATGTGACTATAATTATAAACTAAAGTGTTTATAAAAATAAATTAAAAAAAGGATTTAAATTAGTTTTTGTCAAACAAGGCTCTAGTATTTTAACTCTTTAATTTTAAATGATTTGCCAAACAAGCCTTATGGCTTTTGAAATTTCTAGTTTTTGAAAATAAATAAATAAATAAAATAAGTAGAATAATAAATAAAATATATTTATAATTTGAGCGTTTGTTTTGTAACTGCCATTTTATTAAGTTGGCGTATTAAGATCTAGCAGTTTTATTTGTGCGCGTTGTTTATCAGTTGGTTTACGTATTCTATTTTCTAGCTTAGAGATTACAGAGAGTTGAGAGAATTATGAGAAAACTTAAGCAAATTTCAATGAGTTTAGCAAGGGTTTCAAGAATTAGCAAGGAACACAAGCTATTTTAACGAAATTTATTTGACCTTGATATTTCATATATATATATATATATATATATATATATATATATATATATATGAATTCACGGTATATTTGTTTGTGTTTGGTGGAATCAAAATTTATGAGTTATGGATATATATAGTTGGTAATTGTGGTTATATATGTTATAATGATAGAGTTTATGTTTAAACCAAAATTTGTATGTTAATTTCAGATATCAGTAGACATTTTAGACTGTATATGTATTTTTCCATATGTTCATGAATAGTATCAATTTTAGTGGCCAATTTGTATAAGAAATTATAAATTGAAACTCATATTTGGTAGTTCATTGAGATATGAGCATAACGTAATTTGAATGAGGTGATTTGGCCAACTAACGAATTCACAGTGATGATTTCTAGAATGAATATCAAAAAAATTGAGTTTTGTATGAAAACATGAATTTTGAGAAATTAAAATAGCTTTAGTTGGTGTTAAATTGTTCCAATTGGTTGTAAATGTGAGCAATCATGTTTATGGTTGTGGTATATTTATCTTACGTGTTATTATCACTATTTAATGGGTGAAAATTGTGTTTGTTGGGCTAAAGTCGGCTACTGTTCATTAGCCTTCTCTGCGTCTGTCGAACAACACTGCTTGCAATGCGTCTTGGTGTGCAAGGAAAAAAATGGCGAGTCTGCTACCGATCCTAAGCCTTTGTATGGCGATCCGTGCCCATACCCTTGTTTGAGATTCGACTTATCACATTCTTCGCGCAGACTTGGGATAACATCATAGTGTGGCCTGAAATTATGTTAGTATGTTAAATGGGTAATGTTAAGGTTAACACAACATAGTGAATTGTGGTTAGTAAGCTCAAAGTTACAAAAATGATTAGTAAGTTGAGAACGCGTTATGTGATAATTTAGTATACCTAATGAACATTAGACAAGTGTTGTGAAGTTAAACACTTAGAGTTTCTGAAATGTGAATGGTAATGAACATGTTTTGGTATGTTAGCATATCTAATAGATATTGTGATTCTAAAATTATATGTAGGTGATCGTGAGTTTAATTTTATAGCTTACGCTCAAGGCAAGTTTTCTAACTCTATATTTATATTGAGCAAGTTTCTAAACTTCTCTTTTTACATTGAGCAAGCCTTTTATCCTTACATTTCTGTTGAGCTAGTTCTTACTTTAAAGTTTCGTTAAATGAACTATTGTATTCTTAATCATGATTTGAATAATCTAGCTATGACATTATTGTATTCAACCAAGTTTGAAGTCCAATACTTATTGATGCATTCTAACTTGTTTATTGTTAGACAAGTTTCATTATTGTTATTCAAATATTATTAATGCAGTTTTCTTGAATTCTAATTTCAAATGTTGAATCATTATTGTTCATTTATTTGACACAAGTCATTCTCATGATAAGTGAGCTTTATTTTCAGCTTACTATTACTTAATGTTTATTCAATAATTCATAGTCCTAGCTTAATTTTATTCAAGCAAGGTTTATTATTGTCATTCAATACTTATGCTTTGTAGTTGTTTCTAAGCATGGGATCAAGTATAGACTGTTTGCTTACACTTATTCATTGTTTCATATTATTATTGATCAACTGTTGTATTATCAAACACTATTGATTCAACTAGTTCTCTAGTTGATGTTCGTTAAACTTCAAATTACCCTTGAAAGCTTATCCAAACCAAACTTTCTTTGGTGAGGACTTGTACTCTAAATACTGAGATGAACAACCCTATATCAGGGGATTATTTTAGAGCTACACAGTAGCATTAAGATGTTTGTGCAATACATAGTACAAAGGGCTGATCACCTGGAGTACGGAATGATGGTCCATATAGTCGTTTAGACTGTTAAAGGTTACAGTATAAACAACTGTGAACCTAGGACATAGATGATGATTATAGTCTTCTAGACTGTTAAAGGTTAAAGTAGAAATACTTGAAAACCTAGAATAGAGTTCATGGTCTTATGACCCTCAGTTATGTTTATTCCATATCTTGGATTTCAGTTCCTGATTATCATTGTTAGGGTACTATCCAGTTTTTGATGAGCCTATTTGTTGGCATATATTATTGTTATTCTCATGTTGATCCATTATTATATCCAGTGAGCAATTGTTTTGCTCACTTTTGCATATTTATAGACTCATTACAGCTAAAGTGGAGAAGGTAGATCAACCTTCGACTAGCAAAGGAAAGGGAAAATTGTACAAGTGATGCTGATTTGTACTCTTATTTATTATGATGATCTTAGACTTTGTTTTAATGATGTAATGTAATAATTTAATTCCACATTTGAATGATATTTTAATGTTAGATAACCTGGGATGTTTTTGAACTTAATGATGTAACCCTATTTAAGGGAAGGATTTTATGATTCAAATATTATTTTATTTGGGTAGATAGTATGAATGCTTATTTAGTGAGCACCAAATCTTGTGGGAATGAAGTACCTAGATTTGGGGGTGTCACAGTATTTTAGAAGAGTCAAGTAGAGCATGATATCTACTATCTTTTACGAATTAAAAGTGTATAATCAATATTTTATCGCTGAGACTCAGCTTAATAAATAATCCACATCATCGAATCATCCTCATACTCTACGGCCAAGATATTCATGTAATCATCAATGGTCATGATTATACCGAATAATCCCTAGTTATAATCATACCAATAACTGTCCATCAATACACTACGGGCCAATGATGACTTTTACCACATCAGCTATAATATTACGGGTTATGATTATACCGAATGATCTCCAGTCATAATCATACCAATAAAAAGTTCATCTATGCACATAAGCCAAAGATACTCATCAATCAATAGTTCAACTTTGCACGTAAGCCAAAAATATACAACTGTAAAACCAATAATCAACACTCCATCTTTGCACGTAAGCCAAAGATATACAACTATAAAACCAATAATCAACAGTCCATCTTTGCACGTAAGCCCAAGATATACAACTGTAAAACCAATATTCAATAGTCTATCTTTGCACGTAAGCCAAAGATGACTTTCATCATAATATAAGCATGAGGATGATGATAATGATATAAGCTTTAATCAAACGAAATCAAGGATAAATATTAAAGACTTTAAATTTATCCAGAGTTTAAAAATATCCAAATTGTCAACATGATACTACTTTGTGGAGTAAAATTCAACAATAATATTCATGTGCCAAAAATAATTTGGACAGAAAAGAAATATATTTTTCGGGTAAATAGTACCCCATGAATAGTACCCTGTGAATTGTACTTCGGGATAGTACCTCGTGAATAGTACCCCAGCATAAAAAGTACCCCAAATACCCGAGTGAATGATACTAGAGTGAATAATAATCGGGTGAATAGTAACCTGTGAATAGTAACTCGTGAATAGTACTCCGGCACGAAAAGTGCCCCAAATACCCGAGTGAATAATACCAGAGTGAATAGTAACCAGGTGAATAGTAACCCGTGAATAGTAACTCGTAACAGAAAAATACCAAAGAAAACGATATTTTATGACGAGTACAAGAGAAATGATATCCCATATTAGTATAATAGAATATACGAAACTGCAAATGGATTTTCACCCGCCATGCGGTAATCCACGTAGACAGATCATTTCCATAATTTAATAAAGAATGAATACGAAGGATCATTCATCATGCATTCCGTAATCCACATAGACAGGTTATTCCAACAGAATAATAAAGAATGGAATAACAGAAGAATTCACCATGCATGCGATAGACCGCATGCATGTGTTATTCCAAATGTAATAATAAAGAATGGAACCCGAGTGTCATGCGTAATCCGCGTAGACAAGATATTCAAACAGAATAATAAATAATGGAACCAGTCATGCGTAATTACATGCATGTGATATTCCAACGAAATAATAAAGAATGGAATAACAACAGAATTCACTGTGGCATGCGATAGATCCTTACAGATCGGGTTATTCCAATGAATAATAAAGAATGGAATAACGTAAGAATTTCACCATGTATGCGGTATTTGATGTAGGCAGTTATTCCAACATAATAATAAAGAATGGAATAACAACCCTTATGAGTATTGAAAGAAAATAACTCTCTTCATGAATACGAAAGAATAATACCCCTTACACAATAATGATATCCTTTACCTCAGAAGAAGACTGAATACTAGAATAGTGAAGTAGCAGACTTCGCTTCTTCTTTCTCTCTATAGCTTCTCTCTCTATAATTTCTCTATAATAATTGATCTTGTGAGACTTAGTGAATTGGTGAAAAAATAATGAAGGAATGAGCTTCTATTTATAGGAAAATATAGTTTCGATAATTGCATGTTTTGGGGCTCGAAATATTACAGTATAATACCTTCTTCTTTTCCTTCATTTTTAATTTAGTCATGCAAGTATTATCAAACTTGCACCACCTCCCCTAATAGTAAATCATGCGAATTAATAGTAAATCATGTGACTCAATAGTTCTAATCATGTGAAAATACGAATTACAGTATAGTACCTCCATCTATACCTCCATTTTTAACTTAGCCATGCAAGTATTATCAATCTTGCACCAACTCCCCTAATAGTAAATGAATGTGAATCAATAGTACACATATGTGAACAAATAGTTATAATCATGTGAATCAATAGTAATTAATTGCTCATTTATCCGGTTAATTACCTGATTGGGTAATATAACCTCCAGATATCAATTATTATCGAAATAAATGTCAATTTTCACTAACACTAATAATTCCAACACAATGGAACTATCAATTTCATCTTTAATAAACACAAACTTATTCAAATAATTCACAATATTAAACAACCAGGTCGTTCCTAGGAAAGAGGGGGCTTTTCGATAAGGATTTCTCCTTATTGGCGCGCAATTAGGTGACCAAACCTCTCCTTGACAGAACTTCTAGATATTGTCAATATTGCAAATAATAATATGAATAACTTTGTCCTCTCAATTATTAATTTAATAATATAAAAAATTATGCAGAATATACTGTGACAATAATTGAATCAAAAATATGAGAGATATGATGCAACAATTACTGTAGCAATAATTGAGTATAACTGAGTGACTTCTCACGTAAGCATTAATAATCAATACCATGTGCTACTATGCAACCACGCGTATTAATGTACTTTTACTACCGGGTAGTTCAATTGTTTTAACGGTAACACTTTTGCCGTTATTTTTATAAAAAGATACTTCTATCGTTTTCTAAATAAGACAATACTTCTGTTGTGGGGTCCACCAATGATTATGCCTTTGTACGAATATTCCCTGATAAAAAGAATATTCCCCGACCAAACGAATAACAACTTGCTTACTTTGTAAAATTTTCAAATATCACCCTTAACTTTAACCCTTTCTCAATTTAACCATTTACTAAATAAAATAATAATAAGACAATTGAATACTTTCATTTCATAAAATTCGGGATCTCACAAATAGGGCACAGCCACCCAGTATCTAACAGAGGCCTATGAAAAGATATAGGGAGAAATACATCAGAAGAAGTCAATGGTGTTGATGTCTACATCATTTATCATGTCCATCTGATGTAACTCCTCTTGAGTCATTGGATCTCCACCGAGAGGGATGTCAGCCTATACAATGGAGGATCTGCGACGGCAAAACCATATAGGTCACCTGAAGGGCCAGTCCCTGAGTTGGAAGGATCAAAAGTATCCGCCTCGAAAGGATCTCTATCCAAATGCCGGATGAAAAAATGTGCCTGGTCCAACTGCCAGGTAAAGTTGTCAATCTGCGTTAAATGAGTAGGCTCTCAGATGCATGTTATCCAATTCGTCATCATCACAGATCCAGGAACCATATCCCCCATGAACTAAGTGGCGCGGGTCTTGGCTCCGATGGTACGAGGGGACCACCAGCGGTAGAATACTTCCTGAGTGAACGGACCCTCTGGCAAAGTAAAGCCGTCAAATCTCATCAACGGGATATCACTGACAGGCGACTGCGACACAAGTCAATAACACCTTGCAGGAGGACAGATCGGTACGCGAATCTATTATGTGGTGCTTCTAATAGCACGCTCTCCCAAATAGAGCTCCTATCCTCCATCTATGAAGAGAGGAATCCTACGGGTGGATATCATATGCTCGACACCAGTTGTGAACCCATCCTTAAAGCAAACTGTCAAATGGTCCCCAAAATAGGGAACCCAAGTGATGACATCAGTCGTCAATAACTCCAATTGTAGGCGACAATGGGTGAAACCCTCGGCAATAAGAACCTCCACCAACATGGAGTGATGTCATCACTGTCCTCGTGGATAGGTATCTAAACCTAACAATCTAATTGGACGTAGACATAAGCCTCTCATAGGCCCAAAACCGCCAACACAAGAGCAAACATCTGCGGTCAGTCAACACTCTTAACCTGTACATAGGAAATCAAAAGAGAAATATTCACCAGCAGAAACGGGTAAAATCCTAGCCAAGCCTCTATCAAGCCCTGCAAACGCATGTGCATTCCCTTGAGGAAATAGGCAAAGGTATAGAAGCCCCAGTCATACTCTCTAATATGGTCCACCTCTCATGTGGCGCTGACCAAAGCAAATGACACTGTGGAAGAGTTATCCGCTACGAAATAATCCCAAAGGATGACCTGGAACACTCGCCGAAGAATGCGATCCCTGACTCTCACATCAGCGGGTATGGGCTCACTCAATGCCCCACTCATAGCATCTATGCTCAAAGGACCAATGCGGACTCTCCTACCTTTGAGCGCCTCAGCCGGGACTCCTGGCAAGGATCTAACGGCAATTGGGGTAATGTTCGCTGCACAAGGCACTATCGCCCCTATAAACTCTATACCGGTGATAAACCGCCAATCTATCGGCGTCATCATCACCTCGTAGTCCAGCAAATTGAGAGACTGGGTCTGGTGAAACCAAAGCTCAGACAATGCCTTGAGGTAACCCCAGGGACAACGACGGGGGAGGATGGAAAAAATGCCTCAAAGCCCCAGCCATGCACAATCTCTCGATACTCTGGATAAAGAGTTTGATATAGAGAGTGTATGCTAAACTAGTTCCCTCGAGGCTGTGTAAAGGCAGGAACCTGCGCCACAAATACAAATCAACATCAGAATCCTTACTCCTCATCTATAGGAAAAAGGAATATCAAACCCAGCTCTTACCTCGTTCGCCTGCAAGTAGACCGAGGGGTGGCGACTCAAATCATCCAGAAGCTGTAGAATAATCACATTAATGCCTAAAAGATCCCTACGGGGAGCATGAGCAGCAAGAGCAAGAGCCGCAACCGGTACGTCATCCTTCTCATCCTCAACATCTGGTACCTCAACCCGGATAGGATTAATCACTGCCTCCACCACCGACGAGGTTGTCAAACTACACGAGATCGAGGCACATCAGAAGCCCTCCAACTCACACTTGAAGTGGTTTTGCGGGAACTACTTGGCTGATCCGGATCCATATATCTGGACACAAGTCTCCAAATCACCTCAGAAAGGGTGTGATAAATTCTAACCTAGAGCTTTTCAAATGCATTTATGACTATATGCATGCATGCATGCCTCGACTCATGGAAAATTTTTGCCAAAGTGGATTGAGAATTCAAATACGGGAGTGAGAATTCAAATACGGGAGGACAACAAGGAAGTCAACAAAAGAAGAAGTTTGAAGCTTGTGCTACCTACGGGAATAACCACACTGGGGTGTGTTTGAAGGGTATGAGGGTGTGTTTCAATTGTGGCCAGGAGGGACACATTGCAGCAAAATATTTTAGCCCAAAGAAAGGAACATGTTTCACCTGCGGTTCGAAAGATCACATGGCTCGTGATTGCCCTAAAAAGACAGCGGGAAGTGAAAGTAGAGGAAAAGGAAACAATGGTGGTGGTAAATTGACTATCACCGGACAAGCACAATCAAGTCGACCTACTGCAAGGACTTTTAATATGACCGTGCAAGATGATGTGCCGTCAAAGGATGTGGTGTCAGGTATCATTCTGATTAATGGTATTAATGCTTGTGTGCTAATTGATTCGGGTGCTACTTGTTCATTTATATCCGATGAATTTGCTCAGAACTTAGATTTTCCATGAAGAATTAGAATTTCCCTTAAGCATAGAGATTGCGAATAGGGAGGTGATTCCTGTTAGATTCATATATAAGAATTTTAGAGTGGTTATAAAGGGTCATGAGATGATGGTAGACTTAATACCAATTGAACTAGGGGAGTTTGATGTTATACTGGGAATGGATTGGTTATTCAATTACGGAGCAGTAATTAATTGCCAAAGGAAATGTGTTAACCTTATGACTTCGTCAAAGGTAGTGTTTTATGGCAGTAAGTCACCTCGACAAGTAAGTTGTCTGACTGTGATGCAAGCTAAGAAGTTGTTGAGATAAGGATGTGTAGGATACTTAGCCTACATAGTCGATACATAGATGAAGAGTGTGAAGTTAGAAGAGATACCGAACATAAGAGATTTTGCAGACGTATTTCCAGACGATTTGTCGGGACTTCCGCTGGATCGAGAAATCGAGTTCGTGATTGACTTACTACCAAGAACGACCCCGATATCTAAAGTACCGTACAGAATGGCCCCAGTAGAGATAAAAGAGTTGATGGTGCAGTTGCAAGAATTACTTGACAAGAAGTATATTCAGTTGAGTGTATCACCATGGGGAGCGCCAGTGTTTTTTGTTAAGAAGAAAGATGGATTGATGCAGTTCTGCATTGATTATAGAGAATTAAATAAAGTCACGATTAAAAATAAGTATTCTTTACCGAGAATCGATGACTTGTTCGATCAATTAAAGGGAACGAGATATTTTTCAAAGGTGGACTTGAGAAGTGGTTATCATCATCTGAAGGGAAGGTTGGAGGATGTACCAAAAATAGCGTTCAGAACTCGGTATGGTCAGTACGAGTTTCTGGTTATGTCTTTTGGTTTAACCAATGCACCTCCAGTGTTCATGGATTTGATGAACAGAGTGTTTAAACCATTCTTAGACAAATTTGTGATGGTATTTATTGATGACATATTAGTGTATTCCAAGACCAAGGAGGAACATGTTGAACACTTACAAGTGATGTTGGAGACATTGAGAAAAGAGAAGTTGTACGCTAAATTCTCAAAATGTGAGTTTTGGTTGGAACGTGTACAGTTTCTTGGGCATATTATTGATAAGGATGGAATTTCGATAGATCCATCAAAAGTGGAAGCCTTAATAAACTTGGATCAGCTGAAGACATCGTCAGAAGTAAGGAGTTTCTTAGGATTGGCAGGATACTATAGGTGTTTTATTCAAGACTTTTCCAAGATCAGAACTCCGCTGACAAATTTAACTAGGAAGGCCGTTAAGTTTGTTTGGATGGAGAAGTGTGATGAAAGTTTTTGAGAATTAAAGAAGAGCTTAAGTTCAGCACCTGTGTTATCATTGCCTGATGATACAGGGAATTTTGTGGTATATAGTGACGCATCGCATAAAGGACTAGGCTGTGTGCTTATGCAAAACGGCAAAGTTATTGCATATGCATCACGTCAATTGAAAGATTACGAGAAATGGTATCCAACTCATGACTTAGAGTTGGTTGCGGTGGTGTTTGCCCTAAAGATTTGGAGACATTATCTTTATGGAGAAAGGTATGAGATATATACAGACCATAAGAGTTTGAAGTATATCTTTACATAGAAAGATTTGAATATGCGACAGAGAAGATGGTTGGAGTTGATTAAAGACTATGACTGTGAGATTTTCTACCATCCCAGAAAGGCGAATGTTGTTGCTGATGCCTTAAGTAGGAAGGGACGGGAGAAGTTAATGATGTTGACTACTCAGAAGAAGCTAGTATCGAAAATGGAAAAGATGGAGTTTGAAATTAAATATCTGACAGAATCAGACAAAAAATTATTCCAGATGGGAAACAGTTCAACGTTGGTAGATAGAGTGAGAAATGCACAACTCCAGGATGAAAACTGTGAAGAGATAAGAAGAAAATTGTCTGAAGGTGAGGAAAACAAATTTAAAGTTGATTCAGAAGGGTTACTTCAATTCAAAGGGAGAATTTGGGTTCCGTCAGTACCGGAAGTTAAAGAAGAAATTTTAAGTGAGGCCCATAACTCATAATATTCGATTAACCCTGGAAGTACGAAAATGTACCAGGATCTTAGATATTATTTTTGGTGGCCGAATATGAAAAAGGATGTAGCTGAGTGTGTGGTGAAATGCTTAACAAGTCAGAAAGTTAAAGCCGAACATCAAAGGCCAAGCAGATTATTGCAACCGTTGGAGATACCAGAATGGAAATGGGAGCATATCACAATGAATTTTGTGTTAAGTCTTCCAACGACTCAGCAAGGCTTCGACGTTATCTGGGTGATTGTCGATCAATTGACAAAGTTGGCACACTTTTTGCTAATCAAGATTAGATTTAATCTAGATCGGTTGGCAAAACTGTACGTGAAGGAAATTATTTCAAGACACGGTGTACCGGTGTCCATTGTGTCAAACAAAGATCCATGTTTCACATCAAATTTCTGGAAATGACAACAAGAATGCTTGGGAACGCAGTTAAGAATGAGCACAGCGTACCATCCTCAAACTGACGGACAGAGTGAGAGAACCATTCGAACACTAGAGGATATGCTCAGAGTATGTATTATGGATTTCAAGGGAAATTGGGATAACCATCTACCATTGGTTGAATTTGCCTATAATAATAGTTATCACGCGAGTATTGGCATGCCGCCTTCCGAAGAGTTATACAGCAAGAAATGCCAAAATTCATTATGCTGGGATGAGGTAGGTGAACGTCGGCTATTGGATCCAGAATTGGTACAACAAACTATTGAGATCATCAAGGTGATTCGAACAAGATTGATAGCTGAAAAAGATAGACAGAAGAAATATGTCGATCAACATCGATAGAATCAGGAATTCGATGTCGGTAGTTTTATTTTCTTGAAAGTGTCTCCCTGGAAGGGGAAAATTCGATTTGGAAAAAAGGGGAAATTAAGCCCTAGGTTTATAAGACCTTTTGAAGTGCTTCGACGAGTTGGTGAAGTGGCGTATGAGGTAGCTTTACCTCCAGAATTAGAACGTATTCATAACATTCCCCATGTCTTGGTATTAAGGCCATATAAGCCTGATTATAAGCATGTCATAGAATATGAGGCATTACAGTTTGAGAAAGACTTGTCATATGAAGAAGTCCATGTTCAAATTATCGACAGTAAAGAACAAGTATTAAGGAATAAAGTGATACCTTCAGTTAAGGTAATCTGGAGAAACTACAATGCTGAAGAAGCTACGTGGGAACTTGAAGATATTATGATGAAAAATTATCCTCTGTTATTTGCTTAATCTTGTATAGCGATTCTGGGGACAGAATTCTGTTAAGGAGGGAAGAATGTAACAAATAAATTTATTGGGTCGGATTCTGGGGACAGAATCCTTTTAAGGAGGGAATGATGTAACGATTGAGAAATTTTGTAATTAATTTAAATATTTATTGAATTAAATAAATATTTTTAATAAATTTATTTATTGAGAAAAATAAATAATTGATGAAATTGTGGTGCACTAATTTAGTAATTAAATTTATTAATGGAAATTTTATTACTTGAGGATTTAATTTAATAAAATAATTAAATTAAATGAATTGACTAATATTTAAGGAAATAATTAAAATAAATAAAATAATGTTCTAGTCTAGTTTAATAATTAAATTAGATATATAATGATTTATTAAGTATAAAGTATAATTATAATAAAAATTATAATTATTATAATTATAATTGTAAGAACATAAAATGAAGTAAATAAAGGTGTGACAAGTAAAACTATATAATATAAAGATTATAAAAATAAATTGAGAGATGGAGAGTTTGTGTATAGCCAAACAAGGCCTTGTGGCCTTTGGCTTATTTGAATTGACACAGCTTGTTGGGTTACACGTATTATTTCAAATTTCAAAGTCTAGTACAGAGAGTTGGAGAGGAAGAGAGAATTACAGAGAATTGAGAGTTGGAGAAGAAGGAGAATGATTGAGAAGGATTTGGTAGAACCTTGTTAACATCAAAGGATTAAGGTATAATCTACCTTAATTCTAAGTTTTAGTTTTTGTAATTTTCATTCTCTGAAATTGAGATTTTGTTGTAATGTGTTTAAGATATTAATTTTATATATGTATAACCTTGTTGTAAATCTGTTGGTTATCATCTATAATCGTATGTTGGTGTTCAAATTCGTGAAATTGGGTTTAAAGAAGAAAGATAGATTAACAGTGTGTATATGGGTAAAAATGGCTTAAATAAGTCCAAAATTTGATGTCCAATACTTGATAGAATTTGTAAATTGATTGTATATTGTGTTGGTATATCAAGAAACGAAAACAATGTAGTTGAAATGGTGTCAATTGGTTAAGAAACGAAGATTTGGCAATCGAATTCGCTAAAAGTGTTAAAATATGAAGTAATTGGAAAAAATGTGATTTTGATCCTTAAAAGTTAATTATAAATGATGTTATGTTGTTAGAATTATGAATTTCATGCTTATTGATGTTATTACAAAGTTTTAGTTGTTAGGTATGGTGAAATTCTGTGGAAATTGGGAAAATTTAGAGTGTGTTGTGTAGCGTAGCTCGCATTTTATCAGTAGTTTCGTTTATACGTGTCTGCAATAGTAATTGCCTTGATACCACGTGTAGAAAATGGCGGTGTCGCGCTGATGACCTTCGAGATTCTCACCAATAGCAATTGCTTATGGTGTTAGAGCTTAGGGCAAATGACTATTTCTGTTTGCCGTGAATTCTGATTATTTGTAGACTATAATACATGGACCTAATCTAGTATGGTATGCATGATAAATATGTTAAATCATAATATAAGATACAATAACAGAAGGTTATGTGTGGTGATAAAAAAAGAGTAGATTTTAAATGATCATTTAAACAAGTTATGTAATGAATAAAAATTGATGTTTACAAGAGTTATAGGTGAATGATAAAGCTTATATTAGGCGATAGTGAGATTTCAGATCCGTAAGAATAGTTAGCCAACATGATTAGACATTAAGTTAAAGGTTATGGCTTAAAGGGTGGGTTGAACCTATAAAGATAATGTTAATACAACTAATTGGTATTCCAATTTCAATGGTATGTGTAGGGTAATTGGTGAATGTTATTATATTTGTGTAGCTTACACACGAGACAAGTTCCCTAAATTCATTCTCTCTATAATGAATGCAAGTTTCATAACTACGTTATCTTTTGATGTCAAACACGCTTTATATTCCTAATTTATCATTGTGCAAGTTCCTAGATCTTATAATAAAGTTGAGCAAGCCTATTGATTCTATCTTGTGTATGATTGTACAAGCTCTTGTAATCTAATTTGTTACATCGAGCGAGTTCCACTTTCCTAATCCTTGTTATTGCTAGTCAAAGCATATACTGTTTAACTATATTATTTCTAATGAGGTTTCCTAACTCTTTTTGAATGTAGTACTTTGCATATATACACTATGTATATTTAATTATACATTGTTATTATCCAATCTTTGACTTAAACATCATTGTTCAATTCTAAATTATTATGTTGAACCTTCAAATAGCAAGCAAACTCTTATTGATCGGACTAATCTGTAATTGAATAGTGTTCTAAAATTCTAGAACCACTGATAAGCTAGTTCCAAACTAAACTTTCTTTAGTGCGGAAATTCTAAATTCAAACTGAGACGAACAACCCTGACATAGGGGATTATGTACGTATTAACGTTTAGATGTTTGTGCACAATACATGGTACAAAGGGATGATCCCCCTAAGTACGTAAAGAAGGGTCTGTATAGTGTAAATGACTGTTAAGGTTGAGGTAATAATACCTAATTACCAGGGACATAGTTCGTGGTTATAAGACCCTCAGATATAAAACTCGAGCTTGTTTTCTATTCTTGATTCGTAGAACAAGTTCACCATTATTCAGCATTTATTGTCCAGACTCATGTTGTTAATATTATTATTCTTTATATCAGTGGGCAATTGTTTGCTCACTCTTACATTTAAACACTGCAGCTAAAGTCGAGAAAGTCGATGAGCCATCTTCTAGCAAAAGAAAGGGCAAGATGTCCAAGTGTTGAAGATATATTTGAATCTATTTGGACGAATTATATTATAAGACTTAATTTATTTTGTGATGTATTCTGCAGACTTATGTAATAGTTTAAGGTTAGATTATCTGGGATTGTTTTATATGGATGTAACCCTTTAATGGGAAAGATTATTGTTTAAGTTATTTAAATTATGTCTTTATCCTTAATTATGGGTAGTTAGATGTAATAGTTTTGGATAGTGAGCACCAAATCCTGTGGGAATGGATTACCTAGATTTGGGGGTGTCACATACTTAAATGGCAGATTGATTGTTCATATATATATATATATATATATATATATATATATATATATATATATATATATATATATATCTCTGCTTACATATTTTGTACATTCTCGCTTCATCATCTGAGCCAAGTAATCATGTGATCACAGATTCAGTTCTTGAATCTAGATTCAGTTCCCGTGATGGACATTTTCAACTGCATCTAGCTGAATAAACTATTCACGGTGTTTTAATTTCCTTAGATGGCTTTCATGCCCATAAGGAGTTTGGCACTGCTATATATTTTATTTTCTTGAAGATGCTTCGCATCTCAAAAATAATAAAAGCAATTAAGCCGAACACATAATAAAATAGAAGTATCAAAGGCCTCAATTACTATTAAGCACAAGGGTTTGAAAAACCTGTTTTACAAAATATCATTGTCATATCTTGTTAAAATTAAACTTTTATACAAAATTCAAACCCTTTGTATATAGGTGCAAATGAGGCATAACACTACTTTCAGATAATTGCACATTGACCTACACACATACATACACATTCAGATAAAAGTTTAAATTGAAAAGTGGCGGTAATCGTGTCACCACGGAAGTTGGGGGGTGCCTAACACCTTCTCTCCGCTTAATCCAGCCCTCGGACCCTAACAAATCTCAATTTCACAGACCAGTTAAGCAGTGCCACGTCGTTAGGTTTTTGTGCAAATCTTTTCTCGGTTGAGTTGGTGCAACCATTTAAAAATACTAACTGGCGACTCTTATAGTCCAATCGTTGACATATACATGTCGGACCTTTTCAAACTTGTTTTTTCAAATAAATCTCACCTAACATGAGAACACCAAAAGATAAGAATAGAAAGGGACAAATAAAAATCCCGACGTCAACAATAATTATATTATAAAGTTTATTTAAATAAGTTACCTCATCATGTGTGATGAGACAATTAAATGTGTACTCTAAAATATGGGAGTAAATAAATATGTACTATTAAAATATTATTTCAATACCAATGTATAAGTAAATAGTAAAAGGAGATATTAAATTATTAGTGATCAATTAAATTGAGTCCACACATATTATAAGTATTAATTAGACTGGACTAATGTACATTGATTATATGATGTGGATACATAAATAATCCCTAACTTTACATTGTATAGTAGCATTAACATATTAAAATTATATTTTAGAAGTTCAAGGAACCAAACTAAGCTTTATTACTGAGATTAAAACTCGTGTCCCAAAATCAATGACCATCACAGTACATGAACAGTAGTTTCACTCTATAATACGCGAACATAAGTCGGTAGTTGAAGCTAGAATAGTAGTGATGATGGCTATGGAGGTTGGCAGTTGGACAACTCTTTCTTGTCTAGTGTTTTCTTCCTTTTTCCTTTGAATCAAACCATGGTGTCAGGCCATGAATTGGACCATCAATTCTCTATAAATAATACCCTCTTCTTCTCAATTCTCTATTGCTTAAAAGTGTCTGCTAAGTATAAACTAAGTCTGTAAGTTGCTAAGCAATTGAAGGAGTGTGATCAGTGTGTGAGGAATTCAACTAAGCTTCTAGGAGGTATAAATTCTATTTTTGTGTTCTTGAGATGGGTTTTTTCAAATTCTTGAAATCTCTTGAATTCTCTGTCAATTAGTATGAAATAACATGCTATCAAGTGTTTATAAAGTTTGTATGCATGAATAGAATCTCTAACATTTAGTTTGAGTGTGTTTGATTGAAAGAATTTGAGGTGGGAATGATACTCTGCAAAACAGAGTATCTCACTGCTACTGGTCCAGGAAGGGCACATTTGTGCCCAGTTTATACTAGGGTGCATCACAGCTGCGCCGGACCCTAGAACCAGAATCTGGTTTTTGTTGAACTATGTTTTTTCTAACTTTATATTAACACATAAACATGCATGAAAAGAAGTATAACATGTTGATTAAAGCTTCCTTAGGAGATATGAATGGGTCAACATGATTTAGCGGGAGATTTATAACAAAAACTGAAAGTTTTGAAAATAAACTTTGATGGAACTCATGTTCTACAAATTCTGAGCTTGATAGTATACAAATAAGACTGATTTCTGAACATGAATAAGCATGATTTATGATTTATTGTTCCTTTGTTCATAGCATAGTTGTTAGGCTTTTAGCTAGCGAACTTTTTCAAAGAAAAACTCGACATATTGAAGCTAATATCAATGAATACAGTACGAAGTATGTTCTGACCTTGTGAAGATATTAACATGATTTAACTACATATGAAAAGAGCTTTAAAGATGTTTTGTATGGGTTAAATTGAATTATTCAAGTTTAAAATGATTTCAAAAAGCAGACTCGGATGTGTTTTTAAACCAAGTTGGAATAGTGTGAGTAGTTAAGTTCTAAGGATTTAAGATGACATGTTTATATTTATTATGTCTCTAAACATGATCCTTATATGTTAAACATAATGGAAGTAAACCAAGCATGAGTTTAAGAATGTTTTAAAATGATAAATGATGTTAACTATGAATAAATGATGTGAACACTTATAAGCATGCATAGTACAGATTATGTGATCTCTTTATGTGGACATATAACCAAAGTTATAAAGAATTATGATTACATGACCTTATTGTGCTTTAATTCCATAGAAATCATAAACTAAAACATGTAAAAGTGAACTTAAGATGGTCATACGCTTATGTAAAGTTCTCCAGTATGTATGCATGTTAAGTGTAACAGCTTTGGTATGCTAAAGAATGGGACAGAAACAGGAAATGCAAGGCTCTACTGGTTGGTTTGGCCGGGGGAGGCGGTCTTGTTACTTGAATCCCTAAGCCTAGCCGGTATGCAAATTGTGCCATCCTGCAGAACAATCTGTCTACTTTATTTAAAATCTAAGATGTGGTGCATTCTTGTACTGTGGTCTAAATCTGTAATACATGTTTAATTGTAGTGTGTGAAGTATCTATAAGCATGTTAGTGTTAAAGATCATAGATTGGATATATGTTTATAAACTTTCAAATGATAAGTCCAAAAGATGTTTGCGAACTACAAAGCAATGATTAGAAACTATGTTGTTTGACTTTGTGGTGTCTTATGAACTGATGTTATGATATAAGTATGCAAGGTATGTGATGGAGTATGTAAAGAGTGTACAACTAAGTTAGACGTTTATATATACGTTTGAACTTACATATGATGTATGAGTATACATAACTAATGAATATCATATACACGTAACTATATGATGTTAGGATTCAAAGAGTGTTAATAAGCTATACTTTGGTAAACTACGCTTGAGTCAAGTACTCGAACCCTACTCTTTATTGAGCATTACTTGAACTTGTACTAATATTGATCGTACAAGTAAATCTTTGAGAGTATAATTCATATCTTATGACTTAATACTTCGTAGTCTAAAAATGAAATTGTTTACAAACCTTGATTTTAAACGATAATTGTTCATGTATTTACTATGAAAAAAATTGTCTAAGCCATTGCTTCAGCTAGACTATTGATATTTGATCTAAAGCTATCCAAACCAAATTAATTTGGTGCGGACTCTTATAACTGAGATGAACAACCCTCTTGGTAGGGGAATTATATATTTGTCGACCGAGGCAAGCGTGCATACGAGAAAAGATTAAATGTTATGCATGACATAGGGTACTTTAGGCTGATCACCTATTGTACTCGTTTTGTAGAATTATCAGTTTATTACTATTAATTCTAGGAGATGTTCATAGTTCTTAGTGACTACTCAGTATTCATTACTTTGAAATCTTGAATTGATTAATCGTTGAATATTATTGATATTTTCTATCCATAGCGACTATTGTTGATAATTATCGATACTTCTTGCTATCTTTGAACTATCATTATTATTGTACCTTTGAAAAATTTAAAACTACATTGAACACCCTTATTGTTATATTACTTGCTGGGCAAAATTGTTGCTCATCCTTGCTATCCTTAAAACTTTTAGTTAAGGCAGAACATGGTGAACCATCTGGCAAGGACAAGGATAATGAGAAGGCTTTGGAGTAGTTATTTCCATAGTACTAGGAATGTACTATTATTCTATTGTAGAAGAACTTATTTATATTAAGCTATGATTAGTTTAAGTTGTATTGTTTTAGTAACGGTTGCAAGACTTTGGAACAAGAATAATTATGTAATAACAATGTTATTTATTCTATTATTCCGTTGTGCGAGATTTTGATTTGATATTAGAGTTAGCACGTGACAACCAAATTTGAGACAAGTATGGTCTGAATTTGGGGGCGTCGCAAATTATATCTCCCTTCTATGTACTTACCCTTGACTGCTGATCAAGGTTTCTATTTATTGTAAATACTTTGTTAAGAAGAATTGTTAGAATAATTTTGAATAATTATAAAAAAAGGAGCACGGAGTGCTTGAAGAACCGTTTGTAATGAAGCCCAGGATTTAAATGTAATAATTATATTTAAATTTAATTCTTGCACCTTAGGGTTTGGCCTTTTGGTTCACTTTGTGGCTCTAATGAACCAAACTAGAATAAAGTTCATAATCAATTCTGGTAGAATATAATATTCTATATGTGGATGCTTATAATATATATATATATATATATATATATATATATATATATATATGTATGTGTGTGTGTGTGTGTGCTGTGGCATGTGTATATACTAAATAAGATGAGACAAATAATAACAAACCCCTCAAAGAAATTATATTAAGTCTGATTGAAGCGTTGAAAGATATTTGGAATATAGAACGTCGCCTTATAACATGATTAAACGATAGTATCAGTTAATCATTATAAGTTTGTTGTGTCACACAAGACTTATTTTTATTTTTTGAGATGTTTTATCACATTTAATGCATCTAAATAGATTGAACGATGTTGTTTTGTTGTGTCACACAAGGATAATGTTTTTCTGTTGAATATATTGAAGTGCTAGGTTGGACTTAACTTGAATAATTTTGATTTGGATATGTCACATTTGATCAAAATAATTTAAGAGGCAAAATAAAAAGAGTTGCATGTTGATGTAATTGACAAGAGTTGTCTACCTATTTATTTATATATAGTTTGTTATGTCACACAAGGCTATATACATTTGAAATGGGATCCTTATTCTCACTAGCAAATATTTAATTAGATTTTGTCGAACTATATAAGTGAGAGTAATATAGTTTGAAGAAAATAGTGGGAAATACCAATATAAAACAAGACCTAATTTATTTTGGTAATTAATAAATAAATGTATGCTAAAATATTGTTAATTACAAATTCATTTACAGAATTTTACAATGTCTAAAATTACTATCACTGTGGAGCATATTAGATGCTAATTAACCAGATCGAATTAAACGAATTGGTTAAGGAAATTGAGAATAGTTCTCACAAGTGAAAAGTTATCTTATATCCTTAATATGCATATCCCTGCAATAGTTGCAACCAATGCCTCTTAGGAAGAGATTGCTACTTTTAGAAAGTAGCAAGATGATGCACAGTTAGCTCAATCCATCATACTCGTAACCCAAAATTTCATACAGTTCAACACTCAACCTTGGTCGTATTCAATATGTCTTTATTCTAATTTTACATCATAATCAATGTTAAACTTAATAAAATTGCAGAATACTTTAAACTTTTATGTTTTTTACTTTATTTATTTTCCTGAATCATATCCTTTATCATCTACACATCTCTGAATCAATTTTATTTTCATTGTTCACTTCATCAGAGTTATTATATAAAATCTTTCATCTCAGCTCGATATCCTTGATACATTGGGTATGTGACGCCCCCAAAATAGGAATACATCACCTATTCTGAGTCGCCAGATACATGGTACAAAATTCAAATATAATCTTAATTATACAACAGTCGTGCAAAATACGACGACATATATACTGTGAGTTTTAATACAAATATTATAACATATATAATATGACAATATTCATACTCAAATTAATACATGCCATATAAAGTACAACAGCAAATATTTCAAGTCTCCAAAGGGACACGAGAAGATTTATGTTCTCTTCATTTTACTATGGTGCACTTTTGACGCTTTCAGGGTCGGGTTCTCATCACCCTATTGTTGTTCACCAAAATCAATTATTAAGTGACGTTTAAAATACGACACACACATCTTAGGTCCTCAATACAATTATATATTGCATGTCATGCCATAGTAAGGACTACTAATGCTATCATCTAGACCGTCACTCCATTCCCCAACTAGTCCCAGCTATATTCTCATTTCCTGAAGAGAACAATAAAAGAAAGGGTGAGCTCAACTAGCCCAGTAAGAAATATTACGACTAAGATAATGCAGAATAAATTATCATTAGTCTTTAACAATGTTAATTTGATAAAATACAATAGACATCAAGTTTAACTGCAGCGGAACAAGCAATCCATTAGAAGAGTCAAGTAGAGCATAAAATCTACCATCTTCTATGATTTAAAAAGATTTTCATAAACTTTATCGCTGAGACTCAGCTTAATAAATAAACCACATCATCCCTGCACCACGACCAAAGATATTCATGCAATCATCAATGGACATGATTATACCGAATAATCCATAATCATAATCATACCAACAACTGTCCACCAATGAACTACAGACCAATGAGGACGTTTACCACATCATTCGTTACATTATGGTCATAATTATACCGAATAATCTCTGCTTATAATCATACCAAGTCCATCTCTGCACGTAAGCCAAAGATGACTTTCATCACAATATAAGCATGAAGATGGTGACAATATTATAAGCATTAATCAAACTAAAACAAGGATAAATATTAAAGACTTTAAATTTATCCAAATATTATCCATTACTTAAATAACTCATAATTTAATATTGTTAATATTATAACAATATTTTAATCACTTCTTAAACTTATAAACAATTTAATTTAATTATTTACACTTTACCAAATAATGCATTTAATCATTCAAAAATGTCATACTCATAAGATTTCATCACCAATGATCAAATCACTCATCAAAAATCAAGATATATACCTTATATAGGATTTTCAAGCCCTAAAATCCTATTTACCAATTCTTCAACTTCACATAACATATTTAACTAATATGTTTTGAAACTAAACCATTTTCATGAAAAATTACCAAATCAACTTATTATTTTTCTATCCTTTGTCCAAACATATATACATATATTTCATACACAACAAGTATTTTTTTATAATTTTTCAACTCTCTTAAGTATTTTTCAAAAATTAATTTCTAATTAATTTCTTAAGAAATTAGCTACCTCAAGTTTAACTCCAGAAATTCCCAAATCTTGGCAGGATCTTACACATGTTAACGTGAGCTTACAGTTTAAATTTCATGGTCATCGGAGTTATAGAACTTCGGTTATAGCATTTTTTATCGAAAAAACCTAAATATTGAAATGGTCATAACTTGCTCATTTTAAGTCGGAATGAGCTCATTTTTGGACAGGAGGTACTTTATACCATATATTTCCATGTCCCAAAAGGCCAGAATTTTTCTCACAAAATAAGTGGCCGAAAATGCCCTTTTAAATTTATGGGCAGTAGCTTTTTGGTACTTTATAGTTTTTGACTCCTTTGCTAAAATCAGTCCACATGAAAATCTACAACACTTTTTTCCAGTGATTCCACTTGGATAAGTTAGAAAACTCATAGATCTAACTCTAGAACTTGACCACACTCAGAAATTCAAAATATAATAGGAGATATGGTCAATTGAATTTTATGTTCCATTATCACCAAAAATCTGATTTTCAACTCTTTGTGATTTCTAAGAAACTTTCATGTTTTCACATAATAACCAACATAACTCATCATAACACTTACTAATATTACATATACCCGTGATTTTAATCGGTCACCCAAAATAGGTATACAACACCCATTCTCGAGTCGCCAAATACATGGTACGTAAAAACAACTACAACTTTATTAATACAATTGTCGTCGCAAAATACGACAACACATAAACCGTGAGTTTAAAACAAATATTGTCTTCTAGATAATATCAACACTCAAATAAGTCCTCATTACAATTATTGATACACTATTTTACAAAATAGTGAGGACTACTAAAACGACTTTCTAGAACCTTCATTCCATACCCCGACTAGTACTCGCTACATTCTCGCCTCCTGAGAAGAAAAAAATGGAACAAAAAGGAAAAGGGTGAGCTCAACTAGCCCAGTAAAGAATATTATGACTAAGATAATATAGAACAAATTATCGTTAGTCTTCAACAGGGAAAAATCTGATAAAATACAATAGACAACAAGTTTTAAATCAATATTCGCAACGAAAATAATAATTCATAGAAGAGTTACGTAGAGAATGAAATCTACTATTATCTATGAATTTAAAAGTCCATCATCAATATTTTATCCCTGTAACATCAATCAATATACATCTTAAATCAAATATTCATCTTTGCACTACAGCCAAAGATATTCATCACCGGGTCATGTTCATCTCAACACTGCACATCTTTGCACTACTACTACCACAAAAGATATTCATAAAAAAATCATTCATCTTTGCACTACACAAGCCAAAGATATTCAAGAATATCATCATTTAGGACCGAGGATGATGAAAAATATTTTAAAGAAAACGAATCCAAAGTGAAACAAAAGAACAAATATTAAGGATTCATACTTTTAAACAATCCAAGTTCAAAAATACTTCATAAATAACCATAGAAGTAAAATTCAAGAATGATCAAAACATGGATACAATCAAAGCTAGTATCCATAATAGATATTTTGACAAAAAAAAAAATTTAATTTTTCTCGTGAATAAGGTCGTATTCGTGAATAAATAGTCAGATACGTGAATAATAAAGGTCGATACGTGAATAAGAACCCCACACTAAAAAGACAAGAATTTCACAAGAAAAAATCTTACCAATATTCCAAGATAATGATATTAGAAGAAATAATATCATTTTAAAAAAATAAACATCCCTTACCTCGAAAAGACAAAGATTTCTTGATTGAATACTCGATATATAAGTGTCAAGGAACTTGCACACCGATATAGCAACACTCAAAGTATCAAAATACTCACAAGAATACGCCGATAATATAGAGAGAGAGAGAGAGAAACTTTATTTATGGTGTGATTTTCAATTCTAACCTAAACACCCTATTTATAGAAAAAATGCTTAGAACAAAAAGTAGAAAATTTAATAAAATATTAATATATTTATATAAATTTTCCTTAGCCCACCTCTTTTTTGAATTCAAACATCAGCCATACACACACCAATCACAAAAAAAAAATTTTTCTTAAAAAATATTTAAAACTCCAAAAATCAATTATTTCAATATACTTAACTTCAATAATTCATAATAAATAGCCCTTTTATCGTAAAAATTCAAATCTTATGTCCATTCCATAGGAAATTCAATTCTCTACAACTTTGTAAGTTTAAGTTTTTCCAAATTCAAATGTAAAATTGACCAAATCCACATACCATGATGATTTTACACAAGCTATAAATCAAATTTCAATCAAGAAATGGGGTCCACAAACATGAAAAACATGTTTTAAATATTTTTAGTAACAAAAATACTCTTCCTCCTCATTTATTCATATATCCCACATTCATTGTAAAAATATCACCATTATTATATTATTAAAATATAATAATATATTTAAATGAATTATTTTATCAAAAAAGATAAAATATCAATTTTCAACAATTGTCACATTAAAATTTTCTCCATCTATATCCACATAAAATGAATATTTTCTTATCATATAAATCAATAATTAATTATTCACAAATAATATTACGTAATCACAATATCGACAACCGTGCCGCTCCTCTGAAAGAGGGGGCTTTCCAATAAGGATTTCTCCTTATCAAGCGCAATTAATTAGGTGACCAAACCTCTCCTAGAGATGTAACTTTCTAGACATTGCCAATAATGCTATCTAATAATATTATTCAAATAATATGAATTATTAATTCGATAAAGGAAAATATCAGTAGTAATGACAATTATCAAAACAACAATAATATAAAATATCAACGCAAATAATTATCAAATCAATAAAATAAAATATTGAATAAGAATTATCGTAATAATTATCGAGTAGTGCCTTCTTACGTAAGAATCAATAATTGATGCAATACCGTGTTCTACTATGTGTTTTAACCAATCGTATTCCAACAAGATAATCTGTAAATAACTACGCCGCTATTTATATAAACAACTTATACTTGTCGCTTTCTTCATCCAATCGCTTTCCATTATGGGCCCACATTAAGGTCAAGGCCGTCATTGCATTTAATATTCCCCGACAAAGAAGAATATTCCACGACCAAACTAATATTCCCCGACAACAATGAATATTTTATAACCACTTGCTTATTTGAAATATTTGCATTTTACCCATAACTAACCACATTAATCAAATCAACCCTTACTATTTCAAAATAATAAATAGAGGAAATTCAATTTCATTAATAATAAGTTGGGGTCTTACAACCTCCCTCCTTATGAAATTTCGTCCTCAAAATTGACGACGACGTACCTGTGTGTTTCAAAAGGTGAGGATACCTCGCTTTTCATTTCCGCTTTCCAACTCCCGTGTCATTTCCTCAATAAGACGGTTCCTCCACAAAACTTTCGACTTGTGGTATGACCTTTGTGCGTAGGGATATGCTCCTTCCTATCCAAGATCTTGACAGTACCTCTTCATACGTTAAGTCTTCTACTATCTCGTCCCGGTTCTAACTCAATAACGTGGTTCGGGTCTTTCACATATTTACGTAAGCACGATATATGAAAAACATTATGAACACGAGACATACTTGGAGGTAACGCGAGTCTATAGCCACATTTCCTACTCGGGCCAAGAATCAAATGGACCAATAAATCGTGGATTGAGCTTTCCTCTCTTCCCAAATCTTGTAACTCCTTCCATGGAGCAACACGCAACAATACACATGATCCCCAATACTAAATTCCACGCCCTTTCGATGAAGATCCGCATAACTCTTTTGTCGATCCTGTGGCCGCTTTGTATACGCTGTCGAATCATTTGATCTTTTCTCGTAGTCATACGCACCAACTCGTCCCAACAATGTTGCTTCACCCACCTCATCCCAACATACCGAGAGCGACACTTTCGTCCATATAATGCTTCAATGGAGCCACACCTATACTTGCTCGATAACTGTTGTTGTAGGAGAATTCCACCAATGGTAAATACTTATCCCAACTCCCTTTGAAGTCTAGGACACGTAGTCTTAATAGATCTTCAAGAGTTTGAATAGTCCTCTCCGATTGTCCGTCCGCTTGAGGATGGTATGCCGAATCAATCAGAATCTGCGCTCATAGCTTTTTGCAAGCTAACCCAAAATCGTGAAGTGAATCTTGGGTCACGATCCAAAACTATGGATACCGCATGCCATGCAATCTCACAATCTCATTTACGCACATACGAGCAAGACGCTCAAGGAATAAGTCTCCCGTGATTTCCAAAAGAAATGAGCAGACTTGGTTAATCTATCAACAATAACCCAAATAACATTTATGCCTTGAGAAACCGTGGGAAGACCCGAATCGAAATCCATGGTAATGTGTTCCCACTTCCATTTCGGAATCTCAAGTGGTTGCAATGGACCCTTAGGCACTTGATGTCCGCCTTTACACGCTGACAAGTTAAACACCTCGAGATAAACTTCGCAATCTCTCTCTTCATATTGTTCCACCAAAATGTATGTCAAGATCACGATACATTTTGGTACTTCCAGATGGATTGCAAATGGTGTATTGTGTGCCTCCATCATGATCTTGTACTTTCAAATCGTAGTCGTTAGAACACAAAAGTCCGGAGTGGACTCAAGTATTCCTTCTTCATCGATTCTTGCTTCTCGAATAACACCTTCTTGTACTTTCTTCTTCATACGCATCACCCGGTCCTGTGCTGGCTTGAGCAACTTTAACTTTTTCGATTAAAGTCGGTTCTACGCGATACTTGACATCATCGCACGGGTCCCCAAGTCTTGAATTCTATCTTCATCTTTTGTAAATCACACAAAATGGGCCTTTGTGTTGACAACATCGCACTCGCTCCTCGCATATGATCTTCTACTCAACGCGCCGCCACCACGCTCGCTTTTCCGTGATGGTATCAATGGTGTGGTCGTAATCTTTCAACAAATTGAGCCAACGCCGCTGCCGCATGTCGAGTTCCTTTTTTGGTGAAGAAATATTTGAGGCTTTTATGGTCCGAATATATCTCCACTTTCTCCCCATATAGATAAGTGCCTCCGCATCTTTAAATACGAAAAACGATCGCCGCTAACTCTAGATCATGAGTAGGATAATTCCTCTCATATTCTTTTTTGTTGTCATGAGGCATAGGCTATGACTTTCCCATGTTGCATGAGAACACATCCTAACCCTTTGCCCAAGCATCGTCAGAGATAACAAATCCATCCGAACCCGATGGTATTGTCGTAACAAAATAAATGAGTCTCCTCTTAAGCTCTTGAAAACTCTTCTCGCATTCCTCGCTTCCATACGAATTTTTATATCTTTCCGAGTCACCGAGTTAATGGAGTAGCGATTCGAGAAAATCCTTCCACGAATCTCCGATAATAACCAAATAAAGCCCGTAAAGCTACGAACTTCTGGCCACCGCCTTTTGTTGTTCCCAACTTTGTATTGCTTCAATCTTCGCCGGGTCAATGATACTCCATGTTTTGACACCACGCGCCCAAGGAATGCTACTTCCTCAAGCCGTAACTCGCATTTCTTCAACTTGGCATATAGCTTGTTTTCACGGGCCTTTGAGTACCAAATTTCAAATGGTGCTCATGATCTTCACGACTTTTGGAATATATGAGGATGTCATCAATAAAGACAACAACGAATCGATCCAAATATTCCTTGAATACTCGGGCTCATCATATCCATGAAAGTCCGCAGGAGCATTAGTCAATCCAAAAGACATGACTAAGAATTCATAATGCCCGCATCGAGTTCTCAAGGCGCGCTTTGAATATCCTCGCCTAATCTTCAAATGATGATATCCGTAATGAAGATCGATCTTTGAAAAGAATTATGCTCCTTGCAATCGGGTCAAACAGTCATCAATGCGAGGTAGCGGATACCTATTCTTGATGGTGACATGGTTCAATTCTCGATAGTCAATACAAAGTCGCATACTCCCGCTCTTTTCTTCTTTACAAATAAACAGAGCACCCCAAGGAGATGTACTAGACTAATGAAACCGATGTCCAACAACTCCTCGTAGTTGGACCTTTAACTCCTCAAGTTCAATAGAGCCATTCGATATGGGGTTTTAGAAATGGGCTTTGTACCAAAGTTCAAGATCAATAAAGAATTCAACTTCACGCTCGGGGTGTAGACCGGAAGTTCTTCAGAAATACGCCAGAAATTTACTAACAACAATGAATATTATTCAAATCGACGTGTCTTTTTATTCAAATCCATAACATGGGCTAAGAAAGCTTGACATCCGCTTTTTAATAAACGAATAGCTTTATGACTTGATATGACAAAGATTGATTTTAGTGGTTTAGTTGTTTGAATTGCATAACAAAGTTGGTTAGGAATATGAAAACTAACAACCTTACGAAAAACAATCAATTTTGGCATGATGAGTAGTTAACCAATCAATCCCTAAAATCACATCAAAAGCAAGTATCTTTAAAGAGATAAGGTCAATGTAATGTGATGGTGCCAACTTGATCAAACAAGATTTATAAACAAAGGATGATGTGATGAAAGTTTCTCCTAACTGAGTCTCCACAGATAAATCAAAGTCTAATTTCTCCGAGTCAAGTTTAAACGCTGAGCACAAGCAGAGAGATAAATGAATGGGTAGCACCGGATTCAGTAAGGTATAAACTTCGCAAGAATTTATGATTAGCTTACCCGTGATCACCTCGCTTGGGTTCCTCGATTTTGACCAAACAAAAAACGCCTTCTTCCAGAACCGCTGACTTTGACTTTTTCTCGATAACTTTTGAGTCACCATCCCCCCTGGACTTGGTTTCGCTATCGTACAATCTCGAGCGATATGTCCTTCCTTTCCACAATTATAACATACCTTGAACTGTTGTGGGCAGTTTGAACTGATATGTCCCTCTTTTCACATTTATAAGATACGACCGGTGGTCGCTTCTCCTCCCTTAGAACCAGCTTGTCATTGGTGCCGACGCCTTTCACATTGCATTGTCATCATTGTTGAATCTCCTCTTTTAAAATCTCCCCCGACTCGCTTCTTCTATTTTCACGGCCATGATTACCACCAGAGTGGTTACCGCTTTTTTCCCGTATTTTTCTTTCTCCGCCGGTTATCGTTGTTCGATGATCACCACCACCGGTATGATCCTCGTCAGGTCCTCTATTGAACGTACTCGTTATCTCGCTTCTAATAATTGAGCCCTGTTGACAACATCCGAATAGAGAGAAAATTTATGAGAAATGAGATATCGACGATGCCGGGTTTCAAACCTCTCGTAAACATCCGCCATATACGCTCCTCATTCTCCACCAAATGAGGTGCAAACCGATAACTCGCAAACTTCGCCTCGCATCGACACCACCGCCATGTTGTTTTGTTCCAATCTAATAAACTCCACTTCCTTCATATGACGAATACTTTCAGAAAGTACTTGTCATTGAATAGCTTCAAAACGCTTCCCAAGACATGCCGAAAAGCACCGGATGGGTACGCTTCACGATTCCCACCAAGAATCGCCTCATTACGAAACATAAAGGTGGCGAATGGAACCTTCTGCTCTCCGCCGCATCCCAAGACATCGAATATCTTGGTAATTTGTTTGACCCACGCTTCGCTTTAATCGGATCCGCTTTCCCCAAACTCGTGGTCCCAACTTTTGAACTGCTTGGGTGTGATAAACCGTATGTTGTTATCATTTCCACCTATATTTTGTACACGAAGTCTCCTCTCGCCTCGATTTTGCATGAACTGCAAAAAGCTTCTAAACATTCCATCGCTCATCGTCTCGATCAAGGGTGTTGTTTACAGGAGGAACATTGCACGCTCTGTTGCATCGCTTTTCCTCATCAGTGAGTAAAGGTGTTCCACTGGCCTCATTTACTCCACTCATAACATTCTCACCGCCATTCTCAAATACTTCCATAAAAACAAGGGTTAATTAAAGAAATCAACATATCACATAATATCCCTATATACTCGACCAACAACAAATAAGCTTAGGTAGGACACACTAGCTAAGGATTTACTCGCCTCCCCCTCCTAGTTCTATTCCCCGATCTCCGCCAGAGATCATATATCCCTAAGCTCGATACTAACCATGACGCCCCCCAAATAGGTATACAACACCCATTCTCGAGTCGCCAAATACATGGTACGTAAAAACAACTACAACTTTATTAATACAATTGTCGTGTAAAATACGACAAACACATAAACCGTGAGTTTAAAAACAAATATTGTCTTCTAGATAATATCAACACTCAAATAAGTCCTCATTACAATTATTGATACACTATTTTACAAAATAGTGAGGACTACTAAAACGACTTTCTAGAACCTTCATTCCCATACCCCGACTAGTACTCGCTACATTCTCGCCTCCTTAGAAGAAAATGGAACAAAAAGGAAAAGGGTGAGCTCAACTAGCCCAAGAAGAATATTACGACTAAGATAATATAGAACAAATTATCGTTAGTCTTCAACAGGAAAAATCTAATAAATATAATAGACAACAAGTTTTAAATCAATATTCACAATGAAATAATAATTCATAGAAGAGTTACGTAGAGAATGAAATATACTATTATCTATGAATTTAAAAAGTCCATCATCAATATTTTATCCCCGTAACATCAATCAATATACATCTTGAATCAAATATTCATCTTTGCACTACACAGCCAAAAGATATTCATCACCAATCATGTTCATCTCAACACTGCTCATCTTTGCACTACGGCCAAAGATATTCATCAGAAAATTCATTCATCTTTTTCACTACAGCCAAAGATATTCAAGAATATCATCATTTAGACCGAGGATGATGAAAAATATTTTAAAGAAAACGAATCCAAAGAAACAAAAGAACAAATATTAAGGATTCGTACTTTTAAATAATCCAAGTTCAAAAATACTTCATAAATAACCATAGTGAAGTAAAATTCAAGAATGATCAAAACATGGATACAATCAAAGCTAGTATCCATAATAGATATTTTGACAAAAAACAAAAATTTAATTTTTCCGTGAATAAAGGTCGATTCGTGAATAATGTCAGATACGTGAATAAGTGTCAGATATATGTGAATAAGAACTCCGACACTAAAAGACAAGAATTTCACAAGAAAAATCTTACCAATATTCCTAAGATAATGATATTAGAAGAAATAATATCATTTTAAAAAAAATAACATCCCTTACCTCGAAAAAAAAAGATTTCGATCGAATATCGATATATATAAGTCAAGGAACTTGCACCAGATAAAGAACACTCAAAGTATCAAAATACTCACAAGAATACGCTCGATAATATAGAGAGAGAGAGAGAAAAAAACTTGTTTCGTGTGATTTTCAATTCTAACCTAAGCACCCTATTTATAGAAAATGCTTAGAACACCAAAGTAGTAAAATTTAATAAAATATTAATATATTTATATAAATTTTCCTACGCCCACCTTTTTTGAAATCAACATCATTAATATACAAATGACAAAAAAAATCACAAAAACGTTTTTCTTAATAAAAAATATTTAAAACTCCAAAAATCAATTATTCCTAATATACTTCTAACTTCAATAATTCATAATAAATAGCCCTTTTATCGTAAAAAATTCAAATCTTATGTCCATTCCATAGGAAATTCAATTCTCTACAACTTTGTAAGTTTAAGTTTTTCCAAATTCCAAACAGAAATTGACTGAAATCCACATACGGACGATTTTACAGGCTATAATCAAATTTCAGTCAAGAAATGGGGTCCACAAACATGAAAAACATGTTTTAAATATTTTTAGTAACAAAAATACTCTTCCTCCTCATTTATTCATATATCCCACATTCATTGTAAAATATCACCATTATTATATTATTAAAATATAATAATATATTTAAATGAATTATTTTATCGAAAAAGATAAAATATCAATTTTTCAACAATTGTCACATTAAAAATTTTCTCCATCTATATCCACATAAAATGAATATTTTCCTTATCATATAAATCAATAATTAATTATTCACAAATAATATTATAGAATCACAATATCGACAACCAGAGCCGTTCCCAAGAAAGAGGGGGCTTTCCAATAAGGATTTCTCCTCATCATACGCAAATTAGGTGACCAAACCTCTCCTTAGATGTAACTTTCTAGACATTGCCAATAATGCTATCTAATAATATTATTCAAATAATATGAATTATTAATTCGATAATGGAAAATATCGTGTAATGACAATTATCAAAAACAATAATATAAAATATCAACGTAACAATTATCAATCAATAAAATAAAATATTGAATAAGAATTACCGTAATAATTATCGAGTAATGCCTTCTTACGTAAGAATCAATAATTGATGCAATACCGCAAAGCTACCGTGTTTTTAACCACCGGTATTCCAACAACAATTAATCTGTGAATAACTACGCCAAGTATTTATAAACAACTTATACTTGTCGCTTTCTTCATCCAATCGCTTTCAAGCATGGGGCCCACACACAAGCTAGGCCATTGCATTTATTCTCCTCATAAGAATATTCCACAATATATTCCCCGACAAAGAAGAATATTCCACCACCAAACGAATATTCTCACATTAATCAATGAATATAAACCACTTGCTTATTTTAAATATTTATAATAATAAAGATTTTACCCATAACTAACCACATTAATCAAATCAACCTTACTACTTTTCAAAATAAATAGAGGAAATTTAAATTTCATTAACTAAGCATAATAAGTTAATATCAATAACTTTGTTATCTCAATTATTGATTTAATAATATATAAAATATCGACAATAATTGAATCAAATAACGTGAGATACTATGCAACAATTACTGAAGCAATAATTGAACAAAACATAGTGACTTCTCACGTAAGCATCAATAATCAATACCGTGTGCTACTATGCAACCACGCATATTATTGTACTTTTAACACTGGGTGTTTCAATATTTAATGGTAAAACTTCCGCCGTTATTTTCATAAAAATATTTTTGTCGTTTTCTCAATTCGATAATAATTCTGTTGTGGGGTCCACCAATGATTGTTTCGTCGTACGGATATTCCCCAATAAAAAGAATATTCCCTGACCAATCGAATATTATATAACAACTTGCATACTTTTCAAAATTTATAAATACTACCCACAACTATAACATTATCTCAAATCCACACCATAATATTCAAAAATATTTCGAGAAAATTAAATCTTTATTCGTAAAATTTGGGGTTTTACAATCTCCCCTCCTTATGAAATTTTGCCCTCGAATTTACGTACGTACCGGGTATGCCGAAGAGATGAGAATACATTGACTTCATTTCAAATTCTAACTCTTGAGGTATAACCTTTGAGTGTTGAATACGATCCTTCTTATCCAAGATTTTAACACGTATCTCCTCATACGTTAAATCTTCTGCTATATCGTCTAGTTCTAATTTAATAACGTGGTTCGGGTCATCCACATATTTACGTAACATCGATACGTTAAAAACATTATGAACATGCGACATACTTAGCGGTAAAACGAGTCTATAGGCCACAGTTCCTACTCGATCGAGGATTTCAAATGGGCCAATTAAATCGAGGGTTGAGATTTCCTCTCTTCAGCAACTCTTGCTTTTAAAATAACGCCCTCTTGAACCTTCTTCTTCGTATTCATCAGCTCCAGGTCTGTAGCTTTAGCATCTTTAACATTATCGACTAAAGTCGGTTCTAATCATATATTCGTTATCTTCACATAGGTTCGTATATTCGCACTCGTAAACGCATACGATCTTCTACTCAACATGTCTGCTACCACGTTCACTTTTCCACGATGGTATTGAATGGTCGTAACCTTCAACAGCTCGAGCCATCGTCTTTGGCGCATTATACGTTCGTTTTGGGTGAAGAAATACTTAAGGGTTTTAGAAATGGGTTTTTTACTAGGGTCAATACAAAATTCGATTTCACGCTCTAGGGGTAGGCTAAAAAGTCTTCAAGAATACGTCAAGAAATTTATTAACAATAAAAATATCGTTTAAAAATTATAACTCTCATCTAAGACTTGGATAGTACATCACATTGACACCTATCAACTTGCCATCATCATTCACGGTGTCGCCTACAGAAAGTCTGGCTTCAGTGTATTCCAAGACTTGGAAGTCACCAACGAAAGGCTCGGGGCTTTTTACTTATGGCTTGATATGATAATGATTGACTTTCGTGGTTTGGTTACTTGAATTCTCATAACAGGTTGGTTAGGAATATGAAAGCTAACAACCTTACGAAAATAATCAATTTTGGCATGATGAGTAGTTAACCAATCGATTCCTAAAATCACATCAAATGTAAGTATTTTCAAAGAGATAAGATCGACAGGTAACGTGAAAGTGTCAATTTGAATTAAACAAGATTTATAAATAGTGGATGTAACGAAGGTTTCTCCAAATGGAGCTTCAACAGATAAGTCAAAGTCTAATTTCTCAAGAGCGAAGTTCAAACATTGAACACAACTAGGTGAAATAAAAGAGTGGGTAGAACCAGTATCTAACAAGGTATAGACTTCGCAAGAGTTTATGATTAACTTACCCGTGATAACTTTGTTCAGGTTCCTTGTCACAAAAAAAATGCTCTCTCTTAAACTACTGATTTTGACTTGTTTGGGACATCCCAGTTGGACTTAACTTTGTTGTAGAGTATATTCCACCCTTAATTGCTTCGTCATATTCCTGATCCATGATTCGAATCATTACTCTCCGATCCATATCGAATTGGGGTTGACCGCTCTACACAGGATAATTCCGAATTCGATGTTGGATTCTCCCAATTGCTGTCCAAAAAGCAAAATCCATTTCATCTATTTTGGCCGTATTGGATCGGACGTCTTTTTCTACAATATCTACGCGTCGTGCGGCTTTTACCCATGCATCATCTATTCTCATTCGTTCAGTTGCTTCTTCTTTAATCAGAACTTTAATCATAGCATTCTCACATTCCAGCTCTAATATCTTATACTCTGCCAAAGAGTGCTTCTGTTCAAGCATCGCACATCGGGTAACTCAATTTTGAGTTATTACATCTCTTTGCTCCACGACCGCCTGCCGTTCTTGAGCCTGTTCTTCTAACTCATGAATATGATTTTATAATTCTAAATTTTGATAATAAAATTCTTCTAACCAATTCTCATCATGTTCCTCTTCTTCCTCTTTTTCCTCACTCTCAGCTGCTACCTCTACAACTAGCTCGGGTGCAACTATTAGTTCTTCACTCACCACGTAAATATTCTAATTTCTTCTTCGTCTGACATCACATTAGCCTAGTTAGTGATTAAAGGTGTCTCAACAGTCTCATGTGCTTCATTGCTTATCTCAACATTTTTGGATGTCATTTTCAAATACTGCCACAAGACAAGGGTTAATTAACATATCACATATTATCCCTATACTCTGACCGAGCAATTAAATACCAAATAAACTTAGGTAGGTCATACTAGCGAAGAAATTCCCCGTCTCTCCCCTCCTAGTTCTTGTCTCACATCTCACCCAGGGATCATATTCTTAAGCTTTGATACCAACTGTGACGCCCCCAAAATAGGTATACATCACCTATTCTGAGTCGCCAGATACATGGTACAAAATTCAAATACAATCTTAATTATACAACAGTCGTGCAAAATACGACGACATATATACTGTGAGTTTTAATACAAATATTGTAACGTATATAATACAAAAATATTCATACTCAAATTAATACATGCCATATAAAGTACAGCAGCAAATATTTCAAGTCTCCAAAGGGACACGAGAAGATTTATGTTCTCTTCATTTTACCGTGGTGCACTTTTGACGCTTTCAGGGTCGGGTTCTCAGCATCCTATTGTTGTTCACCAAAATCAATTATTAAGTGAGGTATAAAATATGACACACACATCTTAGGTCCTAAATACAATTATATATTGAATGTCATGCCATAGTAAGGACTACTAATGCTATCATCTGGAACGTCACTCCATTCCCCGACTAGTCCCAGCTATATTCTCATTTCCTGAAGAGAACAATAAAAGAAATGGTGAGCTCAACTAGCCCAGTATGAAATATTATGACTAAGATAATGCAGAATAAATTATCATTAGCCTTTAATTATGTTAAACTGATAAAATACAATAGACATCAAGTTTAACTGCAGCGGAACAAGCAATCCATTAGAAGAGTCAAGTAGAGAATAAAATCTACTATCTTCTATGATTTAAAAAGATTTTCATAAAATTTATCGCTGAGACTCAGCTTAATAAATAAACCGCATCATCCCTGCACCACGACCAAGGATATTCATGTAATCATCAATGGTCATGATTATACCGAATAATCCCTGGTCATAATCAGACCAACAACTGTCCACCAATGAACTACAGGCCAATGAGGACTTTTACCACATCATTCGTTACATTATGGTCATAATTATATCGAATAATCCCTGGTCATAATCATACCAAGTCTGTCTCTGCACGTAAGCCAAAGATGACTTTCATCACAATATAAGCATGAAGATGATGACAATAATATAAGCATTAATCAAACTAAAACAATGATAAATGTTGAAGACTTTAAATTTATCCAAATATTATCCATTACTTAAATAACTCATAATCTAATATTGTTAATATTATAACAATATTTTAATCACTTTTTAAACTTATAAGCAATTTAATTTAATTATTTACACTTTACCAAATAATGCATTTAATCATTCAAAAATGCCATACTCATAAGATTTCATCACCAATGATTAAATCACTCATCAAAAATCTGCATATACCTTATATAGGATTTTCAAGCCCTAAAATCCTATATACCAATTCTTCAACTTCACATAACATATTTAACTCATATGTTTGAAACTAAACCATTTTCAAGAAAAATTACCAAATCAACTTATTATTTTTCTATCCTTTGTCCAAACATATATACATATATTTCATACACAACAAGTATTTTTTTATAATTTTTCAACTCTTAAGTATTTTTCAAAAATCAATTTCTAATTAATTCCTTAAGAAATTAGCTACCTCAAGTTTAACTCCAGAAATTCCCAAATCTTGGCAGGATCTTACACATGTTAACGTGAGCTTCCAGTTTAAATTTCATGGTCATCAGAGTTATAGAACTCCTAAGTATAGCGTTTTTTATCGAAAAAACCTAAATATTAAAATGGTCATAACTTGCTCATTTTAAGTCGGAATGAGCTCATTTTTGGACAGGAGGTACTTTATACCATATATTTCCATGTCCCAAAAGGTCGGAATTTTTCTCACAAAATAAATTTTTGAAAATGCCTTTTTAAATTTATGAGCAGTAGCTTTTTGGTACTTTACAGTTTTTGACTCCTTTGCTAAAATCAGTCCACACGAAAATCTACAACACCTTTTCTAGTGATTCCACTTGGATAAGTTAGAAAACTCATAGATCTAACTCTAGAACTTGACGACACTCAAAAATTCGAAATATAATAGGAGATATGGTCAATTGAATTTCATGTTCCATTATCACAAAAAATCTGATTTTCAACTCTTTGTGATTTCTAAGAAACTTTCATATTTTCACATAATAACCAACATAACTCATCATAACACTAACTAATACTACATATACCCGTGATTTTTATCAGTCCAATGCTTTTATTATGGCTTTCATCATAATCAACAGTCCAATGCTTATATTATGACTTTCATCATAATCTACGTAAACAGATCATTTCCACAATTTAATAAGGAATGAATACAAAGGATCATTCACCATGCATGTGGTAATCCACATAGACAGGTTATTCCAAAAGAATAATAAAGAATGGAATAACTGAAGAATTCACCATGCATGCAGATTGCTTGATGATTAAAGTTATTTGTAAAGACCGAAATTTTTTAAATAAAAAGGAATTTCCTTTATTTATTATTTTGAAATAGTAAGGGTTGATTTGATTAATGTGGATAGTTAAGGGTTAAATACGCAAATATTTCAAAATAAGCAAGTGGTTATAAAATATTCATTATTGTCGGGGAATATTCGTTTGGTCGTGGAATATTAAATGATCGTCGGGGAATATTAAATGACAGCCAAGTACCATGTGTGGGCTCCATAACTTGAAAGCGATTGGATGAAGAAAACGACAAATATAAGTTGGTTAAAAATAACGGCGTAAGTTATTACCGAATTAAGACTGTTGGAATACCCGGTGGTTAAAATACTGATACTGGCGTGGTTGCAGACAAGAAGACACCAGATTGCGGTATTACCGATTATTGTTGAATTATTGATCCTTACGTAAGAAGGCACTACTCAATAATTGTTACAGTAATTACTGTTCAGTATTTTATTTTATTGATTCAATAATTGCTGCGTTGGTATTTTATATTATTACTTTATTTCAATAATTGTCAAGACAAGATTTCCCATTATCGGATCAATAATTCATATTATTTGAATAATATTATTAGATAGCATTATTGGCAATGTCTAGAAAGTTACATCAAGGAGAGGTTTGGTCACCTAATTGCGGCGACCAAGAAGGAGAAATCCTTATCTGAAAGCCCCTCTTTCTGAAATGTAACGGCTGGTTGTCATAAATGTGATTACGTAATATTATTTGTGAATAATTAATTATTGATTCATATGATAAGGAAATATTTATTTTATGTGAATATAAATGATGAATTTATTTATGTGGTTATTAATGAAGGAATTAATCTTTGAGATGTTTTATTTGTATTTTGTCGGATTGAGGTATTAAAAGATCAAATCGGTTTTATTACGACTTTATTGTGTGAGTTATAATATTTAATCCGATTAGTTGGATCGTTGTAATTTTTGGATATGTTATACATACATAAGTTGAGTATATGTCCACAAATTTTGAACCGATAAAAATGAACGAATGATTTGTTATGAATTTTAAGAGGTGACTGATTCAGAAATTAGGTTATAAATAATTTTGGTGGAAAATTCTAGAATTGGTGGGCCCCACTTTTGGTTGGTGAGAAATGTGCTCAATTGAATTTTCAAATGTGGTGGGTGGGAATAGTAGCAGGTAAAGCCATCAGGTTGCAGGTTAAGTCTGCTTCGGCGTGCTAACATTTTTCTATAAATAGAGAGCTAAGTTAGAATTGAAAATTACACCAGAAACAAAGTTTTCTCTCTTTCTCTCTCTATATTATTGAGCGTATTTTGTGAGTATTTAGATACTTTGAGAGTTCTTGTTCAAAGATAAGTTTCATTCAAAGATCACTTCCGACCTTCCTTCCAAGTAATCGATTCTTTGAGGTAAGGGATATTATTTTTTTCATAATGATATTATTTCTTCAATATCATTATCTTTGAAATGTCGATCTGAAGTTTTATCAAATTTGGAACTTTTTCATGTATCAGGTTACTATTCACGAAGTTACTATTCATGAGTTACTATTCACGAGTTACTATTCACGAGTACTATTCATGAAGCGTGAAGATGTTTTTTGTGGAATTTCTATCTTTTGGTGTCTGAGTTACTTATTCACGTATACGACACTTATTCACGATATCTGACACTATTCAATTAAAAATAAAATTTCTTCTTTTCGTCCAAAATATCTATTCGGGTACTAGCTTTGATTGTATCCATGTTTTGATCATTCTTGAATTTTACACCACTATGATTATTTTTGAGGTATTGTTGGACATGGATAAAACAAAGTACTAATCCTTAATCCTTAATTCTTGTCATTTTGTTTCACCGGATTCGTTTCTTTAAAATATTTTTCATCATCCTCGCCTTAAATGATGATATTATTGAATATCTTTGGCCCAGAGTGCAAAGATGAATGATTTCTGAAGAATATCTTTGGCACAGAAAAGCAAAGATGAGCAGTGTTTAAATGAATATGACCGATCGATGAATATCTTTGGCCTTTAGTGCAAAGATGAGCAGTGTGTTGAGATGAATATGACCGATTGATGAATATCTTTGGCTCAGAGTGCAAAGATGAATATTTGATTTGAGATGAATATTGATTGATGTTACAGGATAAAATATTGATGATGGACCTATTAAATTCATAGATTATAGTAGATTTCATTCTCTACGTAATTCTTCTATGAATTATTATTTCACGCGAATATTGATCCGAAACTTGTTGTCTATTGTATTCTATCGATTTTTCCTCTGTTGAGACTAACGATAATTTGTTGTATATTATCTTAGTCATAGTATTCTTCTTCGAGCTAGTTGAGCTCACCCTTTTCCTTTTTGTTCCATTCTTCTCAGGAGGCGAGAATATAGCAAGTACGAGTCGGGGTATGGAATGAAGGTTTTAGAAAGGATTGTTTAGTAGTCCTCACCATTTTTGTAAAATAATGTATCAATAAATGTGATGAGGATTTATTTGAGTATAGATATTGTCTAGAAGATAATATTTGTATTTAAACTCACAGTTTTATTGTTGTGATAATAAAGTTGTAGTTGTTTCTTTACCATGTATTTGGCGACTCAGAATGGGTTGGATGGAATGGACCTATTTTGGGGTCGTCACAGTTGGTATCAGAGCTTAGGGATATGATCTCTGGCGGAGATCGGGGAATAGAACTAGGAGGGGAGAGACGAGTAAATCCTTCGCTAGTGTGTCCTACCTAAGCTTATTTGTTAGTTGGTCAGTATATAGGGATATTATGTGATATATTGATTTCCTTAATTAACCCTTGTTTTATGACAGTATTTGAGAATGTCGACTGAGAATATTAACAGTGGAGTAAATGAGACCGTGGAGATGCCTGTACTCACCAACGAGGAGAACGTGCAACAGGCTGGCAATGTTCCTCCTGTGAACAACACCACTGAGCAGATGATGAACGAGGGATGTTTAGAAGTTTTTTGCAGTTCATGCAAAATCGATTTAGGAGACTCGTGTTCAAAATACGAGAAGAAATGATAGCAATTCACGGGTTGTCACAAACCAAGCGCTTCAATGAGTTGGGACCACCGAATTTAAGGGAAAGCCGATCCGATCATGGCGGCGAAACATGGGTCAAGCAAATTACCAAGATATTCGATGTCTTGGGATGCACGGAGAAACGAAGGTTCCATTCGCCTCCTTTATGTTCCGTGGCGGCGGCAGACATCGGTGGGAATCATGAAGCGTACCCATCCAACAAGCTTCTCAAAGATGTCATGGGAGACGTTTGAAAGCAGTTCAATGACAAGTACTTCCCCGAAAGTATTCGTCATATGAAGGAAGTGGAGTTTATTAGACTAGAGCAATAACATGACGGTGTCCCAAAGATGCGGCGAAGTTCATGGAGTTATCCAGTTTGCACCTCATTTGGTGGAGAATGAGGAACGTATGACGCGATGTTTCTTAGAGGTTTGAAACCCGCGATACGCCGATCTCATTTCTCATAAATTTTCTCTCTATTCAGATGTTGTCAATGTGGCTCGATTGTTAGAGCGAGATAACGAGTACGTTCAACCAAGGACCATAACCGAGATCATACTCAAGATAGCGAAGCCATCGTAATAACGATAACCAATGGAGAAAGAAGAATACTTGACAAAGGCGGTAACCACTCCGGTGGTAATCGTGGCCATGAAAATAGAAGAAGTGAGTCGGGAGGAGATTTTAAAAGAGGAGATTCAACAACGACCATTTGAAGACGCCGGCCAAAGAGTAACTAGTTTTAAGGGTGGAAACGACCACCGGTCATATGTTACAAATGCGGAAAGAGGGACATATCACCAAACCGCCCACAACAGTTTAAGGTATGCTATAATTGTGGAAAAGAAGGACATATCGCCGAGATCAGACGATATCGAAACCCAGATCCAAATGAATGGTGACTCAAAAGGATGTCCCGTAAAAGTCAAAGTCAACGGTTCTTGGAAGAGCGTTTGTAGTGACCAAGTCATTAAAATGCGAGAGAACCCGAACGAAGTTAGCACGGGTTAGTTAATTATAAATTCTTATGAAGTTTATACCTTACTAGATAATTCTGTTCTACCCATTCTTTTATCTCTCTTGCTTGCGCTCAACGTTTGAACTTGACTACGGAGAAATTAGACTTTGACCTATTTATGGAGACTCCGTTAGGAGAAACTTTCATTACATCCGTTGTTTAAAAAATCTTGTTTGATTCAAGTTGGCACCATTACCTTACCTGTTGACCTTATCTCTTTAAAGATACTTGCTTTTGGGGATTGATTGGTTAACTACTCATCATGCCAAAATTGATTGCTTTTGTAAGGTTGTTAGTTTTCATATTCCTAAGCAACTTGTTATTCGAATTCAAGCAATCAAACCATTGTAGTCAAACATTTTCATATCAATCCATGAAGTCATTCGTTTATTACGGATGTCAAGTTTTCTTAGTCCATGTTTTGGATTTGAATAAAGACACGTCAGATTTGAATAATATTCTTGTTGTTATTGATTTTTCTTGACGTATTTTCTGAAGAATTTCTTGGCTTACTTCCAAAGCCTGATATTAAATTTTGTATCGACTTTGAACCCGGTACAAAACTCATTTCTAAAATCTCATATCGAATGGCTCCTATTGAACTTCAGGAGTTAAAAATTCAACTATAGAATTTGGTACCTGAGCCTTTATCTGGTGACTTCCTTTGTGGAATGCACCGAAGCCAGACTCTCCGTAGGGGACACCATATTCGTGTGATAGTAAACTGATAGGTGTCATTGTAACGTGTTATCCAAGGTTGGGATATGAGTCACAGTTGAGAACAACCTAAGTCGGTAATCGAAATACGTAGCTTTCTAGGCTTAGTTGGTTATTATCGGAGATTCGTTGAAGGATATTCTCGAATCGCTATTCCATTAACGCAGCTGACTCGTAGAGATACAAAATTTGAATGGAGCAAGGAATGTGGGAAGAGCTTCGAAGAACTCAAGAGGAGCCATCCTGGAAAAGCGAACGTGGTAGCTGACGTGTTTAGTAGAAGATCGTATACAAGTACGAGTACGATATTGTCAAAGACTCATTTCGTATAATTTACAAATAATAGAGATGGAGATGAAAACTCTAGGTACCCACGTGATGATATTCGAGTACGTGATGATATACGAGTATAATCGACTTTAATCGATAACGTTAAAGCCGCTCAAGCTACACACCGGAGCTGATGAATTTGAAGAAGGAGGTGCAAGAAGTTGTTATTTCAAAAGCGAGAGAATCGGTGAGGTGAGGTGAGGAAAGCTCAAAACTTCGATTTATTTGAAATCCTCGATCGAGTAGGAACTGTGGCCTATAAACTCGCCTTAACGCTAAGTATGTTGCGTGTTCATAATGTTTTTCACGTATCGATGTTACGTAAATATGTGGACAACCCAAACCACATTATTGCGTTAGAATCGGACGAGATAGCCGAAGACTTAACGTATGAGGAGTTACCTGTCAAGATTTTGGATAGGAAGGAGCATGTCCCACGCTTGAAGGGTCATACCACAAGTTAAAGTTTTGTGGAGGAATCATGCTATAGAGGAAATGACACAGGAATTGGAAGCGGAAATGAAAGCGAGGTATCCTCATCTTTTGAAACACAGTGTACGTCATCGTCAATTTCGAGGACGAAATTTCATAAGGAGGGAGGTTGTAAGACCTCAAATTTTTTAAATAAAAAGGAATTTCCTTTATTTATTATTTTGAAATAGTAAGGGTTGATTTGATTAATGTGGATAGTTAAGGGTTAAATACGCAAATATTTCAAAATAAGCAAGTGGTTATAAAATATTCATTATTGTTTGGGAATATTCGTTTGGTCGTGGAATATTAAATCGCTTGTCGGAATATTCGTATGCGACGGCAAGGTAGACCATGTGTGGGCTCCATAACGGAAAAAGCGATTGGATGAAGAAAAAAACGACAAATATAAGTTGGTTAAAAATAACGGCGTAGTTATTACCAATTAAGATCTGTTGAATACCGGTGGTTAAAATACGATGTCTGGCGTCGTTTGCAAAGATGCTACCGGTATTGCACATATTGTTGAATTATTGATCCTTACGTAAAGAAGGCACTACTCAATAATTGTTACGATGAATTACTGCTCAAAGATTTTATTTTATTGATTCAATAATTGTTTGCGTTGGTATTTTATATTATTACTTGTTTCAATAATTGTCATTTGCAGAAAGATTTCCCATTATCAGATCAATAATTCATATTATTTGAATAATATTATTAGATAGCATTATTGGCAATGTCTAGAAAGTTCTGTCAAGGAGAGGTTTGGTCACCTAATTGCGCGCCAGTAAGGAGAAATCCTTATCGGAAAGCCCCCTCTTTCCTGGGAACAGCCTGGTTGTCATAAATGTGATTCTGTAATATTATTTGTGAATAATTAATTATTGATTCATATGATAAGGAAATATTTATTTTATGTGAATATAAATGATGAATTTATTTATGTGGTTATTAATGAAGGAATTAATGCTGAGATGTTTTATTTGTATTTTGTCGGATTGGAGGTATTAAAAGATCAAATCGGTTTTATTACAGCTTTATTGTGTGAGTTATAATATTTAATCCGACCGTTGGATCGTTGTAATTTTTGGATATGTTATACATACATAAGTTGAGTATATGTCCACAAATTTTGAACCGATAAAAATGAACGAATGATTTGTTATGAATTTTAAGAGGTGACTGATTCAGAAATTAGGTTATAAATAATTTTGGTGGAAAATTCTAGAATTGGTGGGCCCCACTTTTGGTTGGTGAGAAATGTGCTCAATTGAATTTTCAAATGTGGTGGGTGGGAATAGTAGCAGGTAAAGCCATCAAAGTTGCAAAAGTTAAGTCCGCTTGGTGATAACATTTTTCTATAAATAGAGAGCTAAGTTAGAATTGAAAATTACACCAGAAACAAAGTTTTCTCTCTTTCTCTCTCTATATTATTGAGCGTATTTTGTGAGTATTTAGATACTTTGAGAGTTCTTTATCAAGATAAGTTTCATTCAAATCACTTGAGCCTTTCCTTCCGGCAATCGATTCTTTGAGGTAAGGGATATTATTTTTTTCGTAATGATATTATTTCTTCAATATCATTATGCTGAAATGTTGATCTGAAGTTTTTATCAAATTTGAAACTTTTTCATGTCGGGGTTACTATTCACGAGTTACTATTCATGAGTTACTATTCACGAGTTACTATTCACGAGTTCTATTCATGAAGCGTGAAGATGTTTTTTTGTGGAATTTCTATCTTTTGGTGTCGGAGTTACTATTCACGTATACGACACTATTCACGATATCTGACTATTCAATTTAAAATAAAATTTCTTCTTTTCGTCCAAAATATCTATTCGGGTACTAGCTTTGATTGTATCCATGTTTTGATCATTCTTGAATTTTACACCACTATGATTATTTTTGAGGTATTGTTGGACATGGATAAAACAAAGTACGAATCCTTAATCCTTAATCCTTGTCATTTTGTTTCACTGGATTCGTTCTTTAAAAATATTTTTCATCATCCTCGGTCTTAAATGATGATATTATTGAATATCTTTGGCCTCAGTAGTGCAAAGATGAATGATTTCTGAAGAATATCTTTGGCTCAGTAGTGCAAAGATGAGCAGTGTTTAAATGAACATGATCGATCGATGAATATCTTTGGCCTTTAGTGCAAAGATGAACAGTGTTGAGATGAATACGACCGATTGATGAATATCTTTGGCTGTGGTGCAAAGATGAATATTTGATTTGAGATGAATATTGATTGATGTTACAGGGGATAAAATATTGATGATGGATTTATTAAATTCATAGATTATAATAGATTTCATTCTCTACGTAATTCTTCTATGAATTATTATTTCACCGCAAATATTGATCTGAAACTTGTTGTCTATTGTATTCTATCAGATTTTTCCCTGTTGGAGACTAACGATGATTTGTTGTATATTATCTTAGTCATAGTATTCTTTACTGAGCTAGTTGAGCTCACCCTTTTCCTTTTTGTTCCATTCTTCTCAGGAGGCGAGAATATAGCAAGTACGAGTCGGGGTATGGAATGAAGGTTTTAGAAAGGATTGTTTAGTAGTCCTCACTATTTTTGTAAAATAATGTATCAATAAATGTGATGAGGATTTATTTGAGTATAGATATTGTCTAGAAGATAATATTTGTATTTAAACTCACAGTTTTACTGTTGTGATAATAAAGTTGTAGTTGTTTTTGTACCATGTATTTGGCGACTCAGAATGGGTTGGATGGAATGGACCTATTTTGGGGTCGTCACATTATTCCTAACAGAATAATAAAGAATGGAATAACTGAAAAATTCACCATGCATGCGGTACTTCGTATAGACAGGTTATTCCTAACATAATAATAAATAATGGAACCAGGTCATGTGTAAATGCACAGACAAGATATTCCGACAGAATAATAAAGAACGGAACCAGGTTAGGCGAAATTCGCACCGATAGGATATTCCAACAGAATAATAAAGAATGGAATAACAACAGAAATCACCATACATGCGATAGACCGCACAGACAGGTTATTCCAACAGAATAATAATTAATGGAACCAGGTCAGGCGTAATACGCACCGACATGATATTCCAACAGAATGATAAAGAATGGAATAACAGAAGAATTTTACCATGTATGCGGTACTTCGCATAGACAGGTTATTCCAACATAATAATAAAGAATGGAATAACAGAAGTTCTCTTCATGAATACGAAAGAAATAATACCCCTTACGAGTACAACAAATAATATCCCTTACCTTATAAAGAAGAGTACTCTGACGGGTAGGGCGGGGATATACTTTGAAGAAAACTTGCACTACGCTCAAAGCTTCTTAAAACTCTAAAGAAATACACTCAAGATTATAGAAGAGAATTCTCTGAATTTCTGGTGTGATTTCAATTCTAACTAAGCATCCTATTTATTGGAAAATAGAAAGGATACTATGCAATAAAATATAATATAAAATATATATATATATATTTATTGTAAGACCCCGAAATTTTTTTAAATAAAAAGGAATTTCCTTTATTTATTATTTTGAAATAGTAAGGGTTGATTTGATTAATGTGGATAGTTAAGGGTTAAATACCCAAATATTTCAAAATAAGCAAGTGGTTATAAAATATTCATTGTTGTCGGGGAATATTCGTTTGGTCGTGGAATATTCGTGATCGCTTCGGGAATATTCGTGATGACGACGCAAATGCCCATGTGTGGGCCCCATAACTGAAAGCGATTGGATGAAGAAAACGACAAATATAAGTTGGTTAAAAATAACTACAGTAGTTATTACTGTTAAAATCTGTTGGAATACCCGTGGTTAAAATACGATGTCTACGCTGTGGTTGCACAAAGAAGACACCAGATATTGCATTGCATTGTTGAATTATTGATCCTTACGTAAGAAGGCACTACTCAATAATTTTCACAGTGAGTTAATGCTCAATATTTTATTTTATTGATTCAATAATTCTTTGCGTTGATATTTTATATTATTGTTGTTCAATAATTGTCACTTGCATTATTATCTCCATTATCGGATCAATAATTCATATTATTTGAATAATATTATTAGATAGCATTATTGGCAATGTCTAGAAAGTTACACAAGGAGAGGTTTGGTCACCTAATTGCGCGCCAAGAAGGAGAGAAATCCTTATCTGAAAGCCCCTCTTTCCAGGAACTACCGGTTGTCATAATTGTGATTCATAATATTATTTGTGAATAATTAATTATTGATTCATATGATAAAGAAATATTTATTTTATGTGGATATAAATGATGGATTTATTTATGTGGTTATAAATGAAGAAATTATTGTTGAGGTGTTTTATCAAGATTTTTACCGTTGGAGGTATTAAAAATTAAATCGTGGGTTTTGAGATATATTATGGGGTTATAATTTTTAATCCGACCGTTGGATTGTGGTAATTTTTGGGTATGTTATACATACATAAGTTGAGTATATGTCCACAAATTTTGAACCATTAAAATGCACGAATGATTTGTTATGAATTTTAAGAGGTGTCCGATTTAAAATTAGGGTTATAATTGATTTTGGTGGAAAATTCTAGAATTGAGTGGGCCCCACTTATGGTTGGTGAAGAAATGTGCTGAATTTTATTTCAAATGTGGTGGGTGGCAATAGTAGCGGTAAAGCCATCGTGTAGCGGTCAAGTCTCGCTTGTACGGGCTAACATTTTCCTATAAATAGAGGGCTAAGTTAGAATTGAAAATCACACCGAAACAAAGTTTTCTCTTTCTCTCTATATATTGTTGAGCGTATTTTGTGAGTATTTAGATACTTTGAGAGTTCTTTGTTCAAGATAAGTTTCATTCAAAGATCACTTCCGACCTTTCCTTCCTAAGTCTTCGATTCTTTGAGGTAAGGGATATTATTTTTTTTGGTAATGATATTATTTCTTCAATATCATTATCTTTGAAATGTTGATCTCAAGTTTTTATCAAATTTGGAACTTTTTCATGCCTGGGGTTACTATTCATGAGTTACTATTCACGAGTTACTATTCATGAGTTACTATTCACGAGTTACTATTCACGGTACTATTCATGAAGTGTGAAGATGTTTTTGTGGAATTTCTATCTTTTGGTGTCTGAGTTACTATTCACGTATCTGACCTTATTCACGATATCTGACACTATTCACGATATCTGGCACTATTCATCGAAAAATAAAATTTCTTCTTTTCGTCCAAAATATCTATTCGGATACTAGCTTTGATTGTATCCATGTTTTGATTATTCTTGAATTTTACACCACTATGATTATTTTGAGGTATTGTTGGACATGGATAAAACAAAGTACTAATCCTTAATCCTTAATCCTTGTCATTTTGTTTCACCGGATTCGTTCTTTAAAAATATATATTTCATCATCCTCGCCTTTAATGATGATATTATTGAATATCTTTGGCCTGTAGTGCAAAGATGAATGATTTCTGAAGAATATCTTTGGCCCGTAGTGCAAAGATGAACAGTGTTGAGATGAACATGAATGACGATCGATTAATATCTTTGGCCTCAGTAGTGCAAAGATGAACAGTGTTTAAATGAACATGACCAATCGATGAATATCTTTGGCTCAGTAGTGCAAAAGATGAATATTTGATTTGAGATGAAAATTGATTGATGTTACAGGATAAAATATTGATGATGGATCATTAAATTCATAGATTATAGTAGATTTCATTCTCTACGTAACTCTTCTATGAATTATTATTTCATTGCGAATATTGATCTCGAAACTTGTTGTCTATTGTATTCTATCGATTTTTCCTCGTTGAAGACTAACGATAATTTGTTGTATATTATCTTAGTCATAATATTCTTTTATCGAGCTAGTTGAGCTCACCCTTTTCCTTTTGTTCCATTCTTCTCGTGAGGGCGAGAATATAAGTGACGTACAGTGCGGGGTATGGAATGAAGGTTTTAGAAAGGATTGTTTAGTAGTCCTCACCATTTTGTAAAATAATGTATCAATAAATGTGATGAGGATTTATTTGAGTATAAATATTGTCTAGAAGATAATATTTGTATTTAAACTCACAGCTTTCTCGTTGTAATAATAAAGTTGTAGTTGTTTCGTACCATGTATTGACAACTCGTAATGGGTGATGTATACCTATTTTGGGGGCATCACGGTTGGTATCGAGCTTAGGGATATGATCTCTGCGGAGATCGGGAATAGAACTAGGAGGGAGAGACGAGTAAATCCTTCGCTAGTGTGTCCTACCTAAGCTTATTTGTTAGTTAGGTCAAGATATAGGGATATTATGTGATATATTGATTTCCTTAATTAACCCTTGTTTTATGATAGTATTTGAGAATGTCGAATTGAGAATATTAACAATTGGAGTAAATGAGATCGTGGAGATGCCTCTGATTTTACCAACGAGGAGAACGTCAATGTGTCATTTGGCTATGTTCCTCCCCGTGAACAACACCATGGAGCGTATGATGAACGAGGGGATGTTTAGAAGTTTTTTGCGATTCATGCAAAATCGTGACGAGGAGACTCATGTTCAAAATACGAGGAGGAAATGATAGCAATTCACGGGTTGTCACAAATGCAAGCGCTTCAAAGAGTTGGGACCACCGTAATTTAAGGGAAAGCGAGATCCGATCACGGGCGGAAACATGGGTCAAGCAAATTACCAAGATATTCGATGTCTTGGGATGCACGGAGGAATGTAGGTTCCATTCACCACCTTTATGTTTCCGTGGCGAAGCGGACTATCACCGGTGGGAGTCCGTCGGCGTACTCCATCTAGCCGCACTCAAAGATGTGTCTTGGGAGACGTTTCAGAGACTATTTAATGACAAATACTTTCCCGAAAGTGTTCGTCATATGAAGGAAGTGGAGTTCATCGATTAGAGCAAAACAACATGACGGTGTCTCAAAGACGAAGCAAAGTTTGCAGAGTTATCCAGTTTGCACCTCATTTGGTGGAGAATGAGGAACGATGACGCGATGTTTCTTAGAGGTTTGAAACCCGGATACGTCGAAGATCTCATTTCTCATAAACTTTCTCTTTATTCGATATGTTGTAAATGGGCTCAATTATTAGAGCGAGATAACGAGTACGGTCAACCGAGGGACCATAACCGTGGATCGTACAGAGAGATAGCAATCAATGAATAATGATAACTCCGGAGAAAGAAATGAGACGGACGTAAATGGTAACCACTCGGGTGGTAATCATGGTCATGAAAATGTAAGAAGCGAGTCGAGGAGGAGATTTTAAAAGAGGAGATTTAACAACGACTATGTGAAGACGACAAAGGCTTGACAAAGAATCGGTTCTAAGGAGGAGATCGACCACCCATATATATGCTACAAATGCGAAAAGAGGGACATATCGGTCAAACCGCCCACAACAGATTCAAGGTATGCTATAGTTGTGGAAAGGAAGGACATATCGCCGAGATCAGATTATGCGATAGCGAAAAACCTAGTTCGATGGGGGGACGGTGACTCAAAAGACTCCCCCCGAAAAAGTCAAAGTCAACGATTCCGGAAGAGCGTTTGTTGTGATCGGTCATAATGCGAGGAACCCAAACGAGGTGATTACGGGTAAGCTATTTATAAATTCTTGCGAAGTTTATACCTTACTTGATACCGGTATACCCATTCATTTATCTCTCCGCATGTGCTCAACGCTTAAACTTGACTCCGGAGAAATTAGACTTTGACCTATCTCATGGAAACTCCGTTAGAGAAACTTTCATCACATCCAATCGCTTATAAATCTTGTTTGATTCAAGTTGGCACCATTACCTTACTGTGACCTTATCTCTTTAAAGATACTTGCTTTTGATGTGATTTTAGGGATTGATTGGTTAACTACTCATCATGCCAAAATTGATTGTTTTCGTAAGGTTGTTAGTTTTCATTCCTAACCAACCTGTTGTGCTAATTCAAGCAACTAAACCATTAAAATCAATCAACGTCATATCTAATCATAAAGCTATTCGTTTATTGAAAAATGGATGTCAAGCTTTCTTAGCCCATGTTATGGATTTGAATAAAGACACGTCAAATTTGAATAATATTCTGTTTGTTATTGACTTTCCGACGATTTCAAGAACTTCCTGCCTACCCCGTAACGTGAAGTTGAATTCTTTATTGATCTTGAACCCGCATAAAGCCCATTTCTAAAACCCCATATCGAATGGTCGCTATTGAACTTCGAGTTAAAGGTCCAACTACGGAATTGTTGGACATTGGTTTCATTCGTCCCAGTACATCTCCTTGGGGTGCTCCTGCTTTATTTGTAAAGAAGAAAGACGGAGTATGCGACTTTCAGATTGACTATCTGAATTGAACCATGTCACCATCAAGAATAGGTATCCTCTACCTCGTATTGATGACTTGTTTGACCAACATAAGGGGCACAATTCTTTTCAAAATCGATCTTCGCTTACGGATATCATCAAATGAAGATTAGAATCGAGGATATTCCAAAGACCGCCTTCGAACTCCAGTATGGGCATTATGAATTCTTAGTCATGTCTTTCGGACTAACTAATGCTCCTCATGGCTTTCATGGATATGATGAACCGAGTATTCAAGGAATATTTGGATCGATTCGTTGTTGTCTTTATTGATGACATCCTTATATATTCCAAAAGTCGTGAAGATCATGAGCACCATTTGAAGTCGGGTACTCTCAAAGGCTTCGTGAAAACCAACTATATGCCAAATTGAAGAAATGCGAGTTCGCTTGAGGAAGTAGCATTTCTTGGGCATGTGTGTCAAAACATGGAGTATCTGTTGATCCGTGAAGATTGAAGCAATACAAAGTTAGAGCAAACCAAGTCGGTGATCAAGTCACGTAGCTTTTGGGCTTAATTTGGTTATTATCGGAGATTCGTGGAAGGGTTTTCTCGAATCGCTACTCCATTAACTCAGCTAACTCGAAAGGATACGAAATTCGTTTGGGGCGAAGAATGCGAGAAAAGTTTCCAAGAGCTTAAGAGGAGACTTATTTCGGCACCTGTTCTAACAATACCATCTGGTTCGGATGGATTTGTTATCTACAGCGATGCTTCAGGCAAAGGGTTAGGATGTGTTCTCATGCAACGTGGGAAAGTCATAGCCTATGCCTCGCGACAACTTAAAGAGTATGAGAGGAATTATCCTACTCATGATCTAGAGTTGAAAGATGATCGTTTAAGGCTTAAAGATATGGAGGCACTATCTATATGGGGAGAAAGTGGAGATATATTCAGATCATAAAAGCCTTAAATATTTCTTCACTCAAAAAGAACTCAACATGCGGCAGCGACGTTGGCTCGAGCTATTGAAAGACTACGACCACACTATTCAATACCACCCTGGTAAAGCGAACGTGGTAGCTGACGCATTGAGTAGAAGATCATATGCGAAACGAATTGCGATGATGTCAAGTATACGCATAGAGCCAACTTTAATAGAAAAAGTTAAGGTTGCTTCAAGCCACCCAATCTTGAGCCGATGCGTATGAAGAAGAAAGTACAAGAAGGAGCTATTCCGGAAGCGAGAATTGATGAAGAAGGAATACTTCGAGTCCACTCTAGACTTTGTGTTCCTAACGACTCTGATTTGAAGTACAAGATTATGATGGAGGCACACAATACACCATTTGCAATCCATCCTGGAAGTACTAAAATGTATCGTGATCTTCGACATACATTTTGGTGGAATAATATGAAGAGAGAGATTGCAAAGTTTATCTCGATGTGTTTAACTTGCCAACGTGTAAAGGCGGAGCATCTAGTACCTAAGGGTCCGTTTCAACCACTTGAGATTTCGGAATGGAAGTGGGAACACATTACCATGGATTTCGTTACGGGTCTTCCTACGGTTTCTCAAGGCATCAATGCTATTTGGGTTATTGTTGATAGATTAACCAAGTCCGCTCATTTCTTGCCGATACGGAGACTTATTCTCTTGAACATCTTGCTAGTATGACGTAAATGAGATCGTGAGGTTGCATGGCATGCTGTATCCATAGTTTTGGATCGTGACCCAAGATTCACTTCAAGATTTTGGGTTAGCTTGCAAAAAGCTATGGGCACGGATTTGCGATTTAGTTCTAAGACCCATCCCCAAACCAGAGACGGACAATCGAGAGAGGACTATTCAAACTCTTGAAGATTTATTAAGACTCATGTCCTGAACTTCAAGGGCGATTGGGATAAGTATTTACCATTGGTGGAATTCTCCTACAACAACAATTATCGAGCAAGTATAATTGTGGCTCCATTCAAGCATTATATGGACGAAAATGTCGTTCTCCAATATGTTGGGATGAGGTGGGTGAAGCAACATTGTTGGGACCCGAGTTAGTATCGAATGACTACCGAAAAGATCCAAATGATTCGACAACGATACAAACGGCTCAAGATCGATAAAAAGAGTTATGCGGATCTTCATCGAAAGGACGTGGAATTTAAAGTAGGGGATCATGTATTGTTGCGAGTTGCTCCATGGAAGGGAGTTACAAGATTTGGGAAGAGAGGAAAGCTCAATCCACGATTTATCGGTCCATTTCAAATTCTTGACCTAGTAGGAAATGTAGCCTATAGACTTGCGTTACCTCCGAGTATGTCTCGTGTTCATAATGTGTTTCACATATCCGCATTTCAGAAATATGTGAAAGACCCAACCACGTTATTGAGTTAGAAACCCGACGAGATAGCAAAGACTTAACGTATGAGGAGGTACCTATCAAGATCTTGGATAGGAAGGAGCATGTCCTACGCCAAGAAAGGTCATACCACAAGTTAAAGTTTTGTGGAGGAATCATGCTATAGAGGAAATGACCCGAGAATTGGAAAGCGGAAATGAAAGCGAGGTATCCTCACCTTTTCAAACACCAGTACGTCGTCAATTTCGAGGACGAAATTTCATAAGAAGGGAGGTTGTAAGACCCCAGAAATTTTTTAAATAAAAAGGAATTTCCTTTATTTATTATTTTGAAATAGTAAGGGTTGATTTGATTAATGTGGATAGTTAAGGGTTAAATACGCAAATATTTCAAAATAAGCAAGGGTTATAAAATATTCATTGTTGTTTGGGAATATTCGTTTGGTCGTGGAATATTCAAATCGCTTGGGGAATATTCAGTACAACGACGTAGCCATGTGGGCCCCATAACTGAAAAGCGATTGGATGAAGAAAACGAAAATATAAGTTGGTTAAAAATAACTACGAAGTTGTTATTCTGAAGTAAGACCGTTGGAATACCGGTGGTTAAAATACGATGTCTGGCGTGGTTGCACAAAGAGCAGCACGGTATTGCATGATGATTGTTGAATTATTGATCCTTACGTAAGAAGGCACTACTCAATAATTTTCACGATGAGTTACTTTTCAATATTTTATTTTATTGATTCAATAATTGCTTTGCGTTGATATTTTATATTATTGTTGTTCAATAATTGTCACGCGCATTATTATCTCCATTATCGGATCAATAATTCATATTATTTGAATAATATTATTAGATAGCATTATTGGCAATGTCTAGAAAGTTCATCAAGGAGAGGTTTGGTCACCTAATTCACGGCGCCAAGAAGGAGAAATCCTTATCTGAAAGCCCCTCTTTCCTGGAACTACCGTTGTTATAATAATTGTGATTACGTAATATTATTTGTGAATAATTAATTATTGATTCATATGATAAAGAAATATTTATTTTATGTGGATATAAATGATAGATTTATTTATGTGGTTATAAATGAAGAAATTATTGTTGAGGTGTTTTATCAGTATTTTACCAAATTGGAGGTATTAAAAATTAAATCAGGAGTTTTGAGATATATTACGGGGGTTATAAAATTTAATCCGACCGTTGGATTGTGGTAATTTTTGGGTATGTTATACATACATAAGTTGAGTATATGTCCACAAATTTTGAACCATTAAAAATGCACGAATGATTTGTTATGAATTTTAAGAGGTGTCTGATTCGAAAATTAGGGTTATAATTGATTTTGGTGGAAAATTCTAGAATTGAGTGGGCCCCACTTATGGTTGGTGAAGAAATGTGCTGAATTTTATTTCAAATGTGGTGGGTGGCAATAGTAGCGGTAAAAAGCCATCGTGTAGCGAGTCAAGTCCGCTTTCTACGGGCTAACATTTTCCTATAAATAGAGGGCTAAGTTAGAATTGAAAATCACACCGAAAAACAAAGTTTTCTCTCTTTCTCTCTCTATATTGTTGGCGTATTTTGTGAGTATTTAGATACTTTGAGAGTTGCTTTGTTCAAGACAAGTTTCATTCAAAGATCACTTCCGCCTTTCCTTCCGGCAAATCGATTCTTTGAGGTAAGGGATATTATTTTTTTTGTAATGATATTATTTCTTCAATATCATTATCTTTGAAATGTTGATCTGAAGTTTTTATCAAATTTGGAACTTTTTCATGTCGGGTTACTATTCATGAGTTACTATTCACGAGTTACTATTCATGAGTTACTATTCACGAAGTTACTATTCACGAGTACTATTCATGAAGTGTGAAGATGTTTTTGTGGAATTTCTATCTTTTGGTGTCGAGTTACTATTCACGATATCGGACTATTCACGATATCTGGCACTATTCACGATACTCTGGCACTATTCATCGAAAAATAAAATTTCTTCTTTTCGTCCAAAATATCTATTCGGATACTAGCTTTGATTGTATCCATGTTTTGATTATTCTTGAATTTTACACCACTATGATTATTTTTGAGGTATTGTTGGACATGGATAAAACAAAGTACGAATCCTTAATCCTTAATCCTTGTCATTTTGTTTCACTGGATTCGTTCTTTAAAAATATTTTTCATCATCCTCGGTCTTAAATGGTGATATTATTGAATATCTTTGGCCTCAGAGTGCAAAGATGAATGATTTCAAGAATATCTTTGGCCTCAGAAAAGTGCAAAGATGAGCAGTGTTGAGATGAACATGATCGATCGATTAATATCTTTGGCACAGAGTGCAAAGATGAGCAGGTGTTTAAATGAACATGACCAACTGATGAATATCTTTGGCCTGTAGTGCAAAGATGAATATTTGATTTGAGATGAAAATTGATTGATGTTACAGGGATAAAATATTGATGATGGACTGTTAAATTCATAGATTATAGTAGATTTCATTCTCTACGTAACTCTTCTATGAATTATTATTTCACATCATGAATATTGATCCAAAACTTGTTGTCTATCAGATTCTATCGATTTTTCTGTTGAAGACTAACGATAATTTGTTGTATATTATCTTAGTCATAATATTCTTTAATCGAGCTAGTTGAGCTCACCCTTTTCCTTTTTGTTCCATTCTTCTCAGGAGGCGAGAATATAGCGAGTACGAGTCGGGGTATGGAATGAAGGTTTTAGAAAGGATTGTTTAGTAGTCCTCACCATTTTTGTAAAATAATATATCAATAAATGTGATGAGGATTTATTTGAGTATAAATATTGTCTAGAAGATAATATTTGTATTTAAACTCACAGTTTTACTGTTGTAATAATAAAGTTGTAGTTGTTTCTGTACCATGTATTGACAACTCAGAATGGGTGATGTATACCTATTTTGGGGGCGTCACATTTATATATTTTATTTAAAATCTAATAAAATAATTAAATTTATAAAAGTATTATGTTTTATATAAAAAGATTTTACTATGCAAACACTATTCATAATAAAGTATATTATAGTCTAATTATTATCTAATAAAACAAATAACTTTATAAAAGTATTTTATTTTATATAAAATGATTTTACTATGCAAAATACTATGCAGCACTATGCAAACACTATGCATAATAAAATATAAAATATTCTAATTATTGTCTAATAAAACATATAACTTTATAAAAGTATTACATTTTTATATAAAAGATTTTCTGTTTTATTACATTAATAATACTAATAAAACAAAATTTATATATATATATATATATAAACTTCCGTGACTTCATAAAAAACACCTCAATATATTTAACAACATTTATCATCATTATTATAATTCACAATATTAATCGACCAGGTCGTTCCAAGGAAAGAGGGGGCTTTCCAATAAGGATTTTCTCCTATTGGCGCGCAATTTGGTGACCAAACCTCTCCTTGGCAGAACTTCTAGACATCGTTAATATTGCAAATATTAATATTAATAACTTTGTTATCTCAATTATTGATTTAATAATATATAAAATATCGACAATAATTGAATCAAATAACGTAAGATACTATGCAACAATTACTTATGCAACAATTGAACAAAACTGAGTGACTTCTCACGTAAGCATCAATAATCAATACCGTGTGCTACTATGCAACCACGCCAGATTCGCATTTCTTTAACACCGGGTGTTTCAACAGCTTAATGGTAAAACTTCCGCCATTATTTTCATAAAATATTTTGTCGCTTTCAATCCGACAATAATTCCGCTAGGGGTCCGCTTGATGATTGTGTCCTTGTACGAATATTCCCCGATAAAAACAATATTCCCTGACCAATCGAATATTATATATGCATACTTTGCAAAATTTATAAATACTACCCACAACTATAACATTATCTCAAATCCACACCATAATATTCAAAAAAATATTTCGAGAAAATTAAATCTTTATTCGTAAAATTTGGAGTTTTACAGGGTAGCTCAAACTTTACAACTAAATATGAAATTTCACATCATAAATTATCAGGTACATTTCTCAAAACCTTAAACATGGTTTAATAATATAAAAACTATAGCTAAAGTGTTTAATCTTCATGCATTGCATCTGATCCATGTCATTCAAGTAGCAAATAACGTTACCTTGAATCCTTAACCTGTAAAAATGGTTATTTACAAGGTTGAGCTTGACAGCCCATCAAATCTAACAGCTTTCATGCATCACGTAGCACGTAATAACATGCTCAACATATATCTTATAATTATACATGCTGGAATTCACATAACAAGTATAAAGATTGAGTTCCTTACTCAATCAACATTCTTTACTTAATCAACGTAGTCATAAATTGACTTTAACGTTTCATACTTATAACATATATAATACATCATTCTCTTTGCAATACAGATTTAAAACATTTCATCATCTAGTTCACATAACCAATAGAAACTGAAAGACTTGTCTGGTTTGTAAATTACAAGAACTGGTTAACAACTTATAGCTATATATACTTCATGAATCCTACACAACTTATCATCATGCATATCAACTCTCAGACACATAACAATGCGGAGTAACTACTTAAGTAACTCTACTTTACGATCTATGATCACCTTCTTTAAGTTTGATACACAATGTACAATTATGTGTTTAAGTCTTGTTAGGGCTTCTCATTGTCCATTTGATTTGTTTATGTTAAACTTCCTTTTCCTTCTCATTAAGTTTCTTTTTAATTGACACTTAACATTTATTGGCATTAATCAATTCAACTTCTAACTTATGCATTACTTAATAATCACTTAATATTTAATTAAGTAATTATTTATTGCCTTCACATTATTTTAAATTTATATTAGATTAAATTATTAAAGTTAATTAAACTAATCTCTTTATTATACCATAAATTTAATCTTTCAATTTGATGCTTAACTTTTAAGTGTTTAAAGCTTCCCATAATAACTTATTAACTGTATTATGTTTTTTAAAATCAATTAGAATTAATTTCCCTTAGGTCATCCTTGAAAACAACTCTTCTTCAGACCGATGGTCACCGGCACACTACAACGCCGGTTCCTTTGTATTATCAAGTGACTGTATGCTACGGGTCCGGATCTTAGAAGACGGGTGGGCGGCGCTACGGTGCCTAATTTAACCTTAAAACTTGCGCTGCAGTGCCAGATTCTGATTTTCATCGACTGCCACGTCCGCATTGCAGTGCTCGAGCTTAGTTCATAAATGGCGCTACTGCGCCTCAGAGTAGAAATAGTTCTCCAATTTTTTATTCTTCGCAAATTTTTAACCCTTTCCCTTTTTAATCTTTATAACCCAACCATTAAACATCTAATTGAGTCCGTTTTTGACCTTATGGATTTGTAATTCATAAAACTACAACATACCTAAAAATTAACATCTTCTACGAACATTACGACCATTCTAAAACCCAATTTCAAGGTTTATACCAATTTTCATGTTTTTAACATATTTAATGTAATCACTCACCACAGATTCAATTGTTAACCAAATCAATCTATTTAACCTTCGTTGTTTTTGTTTTTCAACGTTTTAACAACATCTATCATCAATTTACAGATTACAACACGGATTTACCCTCAATTTTGACTCCAAAACAAGCCAAAATGTGCACATTTCAATAAAACTCAACTTCTTCTTGTTTATCCCTTCTTTCAAGAATTAACTTAACCAAAATCATTTATAAATAATATATAATAGATTGTAAACCTCTACAAAACTAAACCATCTAAAGTTCCATCAACAAACCTCCTTAAAAAAAACTTCATGAAACATAAACTAAGAACACAAAACTAAAGTATTACCTTTGGTTTCCTATAAAACTTGAAAGCTTGAACAATTTTTGCTTCTCCTTTCTTTGATTCCTAAACTTCTTTAGAGAATTTCTTCTCTAAATTTTCTCTCTTCTGCCCTTCTCTGTGTTTTCAAATAAACTTCTCTAACTAATAAAACACTTAACGTGTTTTCATATTTTACTCGCATTATACTAACATATTACATTTCCCTGCAGTTTATTACCTTCTCACTTTATTAAATCAATTATACTTGTATTAATTCACTATTTTAATTAATTGAATTATTCACATTATTCATGAAAATTAATTCATAGCAACTCCATTGCAAATAAGGCATAATGATCAAATTATATTATCTCATAATATAATTAAATTAACTAATATTATGTAGTCGAGTTTTCTTTTCATAGTAATTTCATTTAATTTCTTCAATAGTTTAATTAACTATTAATTTTTTTTCAAATACATGAATATATAATTCTTGTGAGACTCCAAATTTTATGAATAAAGATTTAAATTTTTGAAATATTTTTTAAAATTATGGTATGGATTTGAGATAATGTTATAGTTGTGGGTAATATTTATAAATTTTGAAAAGTATGCAAGTTGTTGTATAATATTCGTTTGGTCGGGGAATATTCTTTTTATCGGGGAATATTCATACGACGGCACAATAATTGGTGGACCCCACAACGGAATTATTTTCGGATTGAGAAAATGACAAAAAAAAATTTATGAAAATAACGGCGAAAGTTTTACCGTTCAAACTGTTGAACTACTCGGTAGTAAAAGTACAGTAATACGCGTGGTTGCATAGTAACATACGGTATTGATTATTGATGCTTACGTGAGAAGTCACTCAGTTTTGTTCAATTATTGCTTTAGTAATTGTTGCATAGTATCTTACGTTATTTGATTCAATTATTGTCGATATTTTATATATTATTAAATCAATAATTGAGATGACAGAGTTATTAATATTATTATTTGCAATATTAATGATGTCTAGAAGTTCTGTCAAGGAGATGTTTGGTCACCTAATTGCCAATAGGGAAAAATCCTTATTGGAAAGCCCCTCTTCCCAGGAACGACACAGTCGATTAATATTGTGAATTATAATAATGATGATAAATGTTGTTAAATATATTAAGGTGTCTTTTTATGAAGTCACGGAAGTTTATATATATATATATATATATATATATATATATATATAAATTTTGTTTTATTAGTATTATTAATGTAATAAAATAGAAATGTTTTTTATATAAAAATGTAATACTTTTATAAAGTTATTTGTTTTATTAGACTATAAATAGAATATATTATATTCTATTATACATAGTGTTTGCATAGTGCTGCATAAGGTTTTTGCATAGTAAAATCTTTTTATATAAAATGTAATACTTTTATAAAGTTATTTATTTTTTAGACTATAAATAGAATATATATATATTTTATTATGCATAGTGTATGCATAAGTACTGCGATAAGATTTTATATAGTAAAATCTTTTTATATAAAATGTAATACTTTTATAAAGTTATTTGTTTTATTAGACTATAAATAGAATATATTATATTTTATTTAAAAGATTTTGTTTTATTAGAATATTTTATTAATACTGCATAGTAAATTAATATGGACCGTCCGTTTAAAAGTAAATCAATCTGGACCGTTCATGAATTAGTTACTATTCAGTCCATTCTCCTATAAATAGAAGCTCATTCCTTCATTATTTCTTAAGAATTCACTGAAACTCTAGAGAGAAAAACTATAGAGAGAAAGAAGAAAAGTATTCTGCTACTTCACTACTCCTATATCCAGTTCCTTCTAAGGTAAGGGGTATTATTTCTTTCGTATTCATGAAGAGAACTTCTGTTATTCCATTCTTTATTATTCTGTTGGAATAACCTGTTTACGTGGGCTACCCTATACTTGGCGAAATTCTTCTGTTATTCCATTCTTTATCATTATATTGGAATAACATGTCTATGCGAAGTACCACATACATGGTGAAATTCTTCTGTTATTCCATTCTTTATTATTATGTTGGAATAACTTGTCTATGCGAAGTACCGCATACATGGTGAAATTCTTCTGTTATTCCATTCTTTATGATTTTGTTAAAATAACCTGTCCGTGATGTCTATCGCATTCCTGGTAAAGTCTTTTGTTATTTCATTCTTTATTATTCTGTTGGAATGTCCTGTTTGTGCATTTACGCATGACCTGATTCCATTATTTATTATTCTATTGGAATATCTTATCTGTGAGTTTACGCATGACCTGGTTCCATTATTTATTATTCTTTTGGAATATCCTGTTAGTGCGTTTACGCATGACCTGGTTCCGTTATTTATTATTCTGTTGGAATAACCTGTCTGTGCGATCTATCGCATGCCTGGTGATTTATTTTGTTATTCCATTCTTTATTATACTCAGTTGGTTAAAGTTTTGGCTTTTATACTCCATGAAATTAGTGGAATATCTTTGATATTTGCGCTTCATCCAGTTTCTTTACATGGAAATATTCTTCTGAGCATTCTTGAATTTTACTCTACAAAGCAGTATCATGTTGACAATTTGGACGTTATTAAATTCTGGATAAATTAATTCTTGAACTTGTTTTATTGGATTCTTATATCATTGTCATCATCCTCATGCTTATATTATATTGAAAGTCATCTGTGGCCTGTTGTGCATAGATGGACTTGGTATGATTATGACCAGGGATTATTTGGTATAATCATGACCGTAATGTTACAAATGATGTGGTAAAAGTCTTCATTGGCCCGTAGTGCATTGATGGACAGTTGTTGGCATGATCATGACCACTGATGAATACACGAATATCCTTGGCCCGTAGTGCATGGATAATTTGTGGTTGTGATACTAATGAATATCCTTGCCCGTAGTGCAGGGATGATATGATTTATTTATTGAGCTGAGTCTCAGCGATAAAAATTAATGAAAACATTTTAAATCATAGAAGATAGTTGATTTTATTCTGTACTTGACTCTTCTAATGGATTGCTTATTCATTGCAGCTTAAACTTGATGTTTGTTATATTGTATCGCTTTAACATCATTGAAGGCTAACGATAATTTATTCTCGCATTATCTTAGTCATAATATTTCTTCTTTGGGATAGTTGAGCTCACCTTTTACTTTCACCGCTCTCTTCAGAAATGAGAACGTAGCAGGGACTAGTCGGGGAACGGAGTGACGGTCCAGATGATAGCATTAATAGTCCTCACTATTCTATGAAATAGTGTGTTAATAAATGTATTGAGGACTTATTTTCAGTTTGAATACTGTCTAGAAGACAATATTTGTATTAAAACTCACCGCTCATGTTGTATATTTAAGATTGTATTTGTATTATATACCATGTATTTGGCAACTCAGAATAGGTGATGTATAACTATTTTGGGGGCGTCACAGTTGATATCAAAGCTTAAGGATATAATCTTTGGCTGAGATGTGAGACAAGAACTAAGAGGGGAGAGACGGGCCAATTCCTTCGCTAGTATGACCTACCTAAGTTTATTTGGTCGGTCAGGGTATAGGGATAATATGTGATATGTTAATTAACCCTTATTTTGTGGCAGTATTTGAAAATGACATCCGAGAATGTTGAGAAAAGCAATGGAGCACAGGAGACCGTTGAGTCTTCACAGATCAATAATCAGGATAATGTGCATCAGGAAGGCGACAATCCTCATGCAAACAACAACACTGACCAAATGATGAACGATGGGATGTTCAGAGGCTTTATGAAATTCATGCAACAACAGGTAAGAGAGACTCCTGTTCAAAATATAGGTGGAAATAATGGCAACCCATGGTCGGTCACCGCTAAGCAGTTCAAGGAGCTGGGACCACCGGAGTTTTTGGGAAACCCAGAACCACTTAAGGCGGAGACGTGGTTAAAGCAGATCACCAAGATATTTGATGTCTTGGGATGCTCCGAGGAGCATAAGGTTCCCTTTGCCACCTTTATGTTACATGAAGAGGCAGATTACTGGTGGGAATATGTAAAACCTACCCAGCCTGACGCACTCAAGATGTCTTGGGAGAAGTTCCAAGAGCTGTTCAACGATAAGTACTTTCCCGAAAGTATTCGTCACATGAAGGAGGTGGAGTTTATCAAGTTGGAGCAAAATAATATGACCATGTCGCAATACGAGGCTAAATTTTCGGAGTTATCCCAGTTTGCATCCGATTTGGTCGATAATGAGGAGCGAATGACGCGAATGTTTCTAAGAGGTTTGAAACCCGATATACGTCAAAACCTCATTTCTCACAAACTTTGTTTATATTCAGATGTTTTGAATAGGGCTCAATTATTGGAGCGCGATAATGAGTCAAAGACAACCAAAAGGCAACGACCAACAACAACACGATAATAATCGCATTCGCGGCAACGGCCATTGGAACAATGATAACCATCGTGGGGGAAATTATCATGCCAAGAATGGTAACCACTTCGGTGGTAATCATGGCCAAGATAATAGAAATGGAAATTTCAAGAAGAGAAGGTTCAATAATGATGGAAAGGCAGCAGCACCAGCACCCATTTCAAAGGAAGAAGAACGACCACTGGTCGTATGTTTCAAATGCGGACAGGAGGGACACATCCGTCCAAACTATACGCAGCAATCCAAAGCGTGTTTCAATTACGGAAGAGAAGGTCACCTAGCCCGATTTTGTCATGCACCAAAGTCAAGTCCAGTTGGGACGGTGGCACCAAATGCGGATACGAACAAAACAAAGTTGGTGGTTTCAGGAAGAGCGTTTTTCGTGACTTCTCAAAAAGCGAGTAACCCAAACGAAGTTAGCACGGGTTAGTTAATTATAAATTTTTGCGAAGTCTATACCTTATTAGATACCGGTTCTACCCATTCTTTTATCTCTCTTGCTTGCACTCAACGTTTAAATTTTACCCCAGAGAAGTTAGACTTTGACTTATGGGTTGAAACTTCGTTAGTAGAAACCTTCGTTACCTCCACTGTTTATAAATCTTGTTTGATTCAAATTAACACTTTCACGTTACCTGTCGATCTTATCTCTTTCAAAATACTTGCCTTTGATGTGATTTTAGGAAATAATTGGTTAACTACTCATCATGCTTTTCGTAAGGTTGTTAGCTTTTATATTCCTAACCAACCTGTTATGCAAATTCAAGCAACCAAACCACTAAAGTCAATCACTGTCATATCAGGCCATAAGTAAAGAGCCTCGAGCCTTTCGCTAGTGACTTTCTTGTGTGGAATGCACCGAAGCTAGACTATCCGTAGGTGATGTTGTGAACAACGATGACAAGTTGATAGGTATCAATGTGACGTACTATCCAAGTCTTGGATGAGGGTCACAGTTTTGAATGATATTTCTATTATTAATAAATTTACTGACGTATTCTTGAAGACTTATTAGCCTACCCCTAGAGCGTGAAATCGAATTTTGTATTAACCCCAGTACAAAACCCATTTCTTCAACCCTTAAATATTTCTTCAACTAAAGTGAACGTAACATGCGCCAAAGAAGTTGGCTCGAGCTGTTGAAGATTATGATTATACCATTCAATACCATCCTTGAAAATCGAACATGGTAGCTGACGCATTAAGTAGAAGATCATATGCGGGTACGAGTGCGATGTTGTCAACACAAAGGCCCATTTTGTATAACTTACAAATGATGAAGATAGAGTTAAAGACTCTAGAGACCCACGTGAAGATAACAAATATACGAGTAGAATCGACTTTAATCGATAAAGTTAAAGCCGCTCAAGCTACATACTCAGAGCCGATGAATGTGAAGAAGAAGGTTCAAGAGGGCGTTATTCTAGAAGCAAGAATCGACGAAGAGAGGAAATCTCAACCCTTGATTTTATTGGTCTATTTGAAATCCTTGATCGAGTAGGAACTGTGGCCTATAGACTCGTTTTACCACAAAGTATGTCGCGTGTTCATAACATTTTTCACGTATCGATGTTACGTAAATATGTGGATGACCCAAATCACGTTATTAAATTAGAACTAGACGAGATAGCAGAAGATTTAACATATGAGGAGATACGTGGATAAGAAGGATCGTATTCAACACTCAAGGGTTATACCTCAAGAGTTAGAATCTGAAATGAAGTCAAGGTATCCTCACCTCTTCGGCATACTAGGTACGTATGCAAATTTTGAGGACAAAATTTCATAAGGAGGGGAGATTGTGAGACACCAAATTTTATGAATAAAGATTTAAATTTCTCGAAATATTTTTTAAAATTATGGTGTGGATTTGAGATAATGTTATAGTTGTGGGTAATATTTATAATTTTGAAAAGTATGTAAGTTGTTGTATAATATTCGTTTGGTCACGAAATATTCTTTTTATAGGAGAATATCCATACGACGGCACAATCATTGGTGGACCCCACAACGGAATTATTGTCGGATTGAGAAAATGACAAAAAAAAATTTATGAAAATAACAGCGAAAGTTTTACCGTTAAAACTGTTGAACTACTCGGTAGTAAAAGTACGATGAATACGCTGTGGTCGTGATAAGTAGCATACCAGTATTTATTATTGATGCTTACGTGAGAAGTCACTCAGTTTTGTTCAATTATTGCTTCAGTAATTGTTGCATAGTATCTCACGTTATTTGATTCAATTATTGTCGATATTTTATATATTATTAAATCAATAATTGAGATGACAGAGTTATTAATATTATTATTTGCAATATTAACGATGTCTAGAAGTTCTGCCAAGGAGAGGTTTGGTCACCTAATTGCGCGCCAATAGGGAGAAATCCTTATTGAAAACCCCCCTCTTTTCTGGGAACGACCTGGTCGATTAATATTGTGAATTATAATAATGATGATAAATGTTGTTAAATATATTGAGGTGTCTTTTTAATGAGTCACAGAAGTTTATATATATATATATATATATATATATATATATATATATATATATATATATATATATATTATATAAATTTTGTTTTATTAGTATTATTAATGTAATAAAATGTAAAAACTTTTTATATTAAAATGTAATACTTTTATAAAGTTATTTATTTTATTAGACTATAAATAGAATATATTATATTCTATTATGCATAGTGTTTTACATAGTAAAATCTTTTTATATATAAAATGAATACTTTTATAAAGTTATTTGTTTTATTAGAGAATAATTAGAATATATTATATTTTATTATGCATAGTATTTTGCATAGTGCCTACATAGTGTTTACATAGTAAAATCTTTTTTATATAAAATAGAATATTTTTATAAAGTTATTTGTTTTATTAGACTATAAATAGAATATATTATATTTTATTATGCATAGTGTTTTTCATAGTACTGCATAGTGTTTTGCACACTAAATTTTTTTATATAAAATGAATACTTTTATAAATTTATTTATTTTATTAGACTATAAATAGAATATATTATATTTTATTTAAAAGATTTTATTTTATTAGAATATTTTATTAATAATCGCATATTAAATCAATATGGACCGTCTGCTTAAAAGTAAATCAATCTGGACCGTTTCATAAATTAGTTACTATTCACCATTCTCCTATAAATAGAAGCTCATTCCTTCATTATTTCACTACGAATTCAATTTGAAACTCTAGAGAGATAAACTATAGAGAGAAAGAAGAAAAGTATTCGCTACTTCACTACTCCTATATCCAGCCCTTCTAAGGTAAGGGGTATTATTTCTTTCAGATTCATGAAGAGAACTTCATTATTCCATTCTCTATTATTCTATTGAATAACTCAGATATCACGCCGAGCTACTACCTATACTTGGTGAAATTCTTCTATTATTCCATTCTTTATCATTATGTTGAATAACTCGCTCTATACTGGTACCGCATACATGGTGAAATTCTTCATTTATTCCATTCTTTATTATTATGTTGGAATAACCATCTATCTGAAGTACCACATACATGGTGAAATTCTTCTGTTATTCAATTCTTTATGATTCTGTTGGAATAACCTGTCTGTGCGGTCTATCGCATTCCTGGTGAAGTCTTTTGTTATTTCATTCTTTATTATTCTGTTGGAATATCTTATCTGTGCGTTTACGCATGACCTAGTTCTATTATTTATTATTCTGTTGGAATATCCCGCTCATCTGCATGCGCTTACGCACGACTGTTTTCATTATTTATTATCCTGTTGGAATAACCTGTCTATGCGATCTATCGCATGCTTAGTGATTTATTTTGTTATTCCATTCTTTATTATACTCGGTTGTTAAAGTTTTGGCTTTTATACTCCATGAAATTAGTGGAATATCTTTGATATTTGCGCTTCATCCAGTATCTTTTCATGGAAATATTCTTCCGAGCATTCTTGAATTTTACTCTACAAAGCAAAGATCATGTTGACAATTTGGGCGTTATTAAATTCGGATAAATTAATTCTTGAACTTGTTTTATTGGATTCTTATATCATTGTCATCATCCTCATGCTTATATTATATTGAAAGTCATCTGTGGCCTGTTGTGCATAGATGGACTTGGTATGATTATGACCAGGGATTATTCGGTATAATCATGACCGTAATGTTACAAATGATGTGGTAAAAGTCTTCATTGGCCCGTAGTGCATTGATGGACAGTTGTTGGCATGATCATGACCATTGATGAATACACGAATATCCTTGGCCCGTAGTGCATGGATAATTTGTGGTTGTGATACTAATGAATATCCTTGGCCGTAGTGCAGGGATGATGTGATTTATTTATTGAGCTGAGTCTCAGCGATAAAAATTAATGAAAACATTTTAAATCATAGAAGATAGTTGATTTTATTATGTACTTGACTCTTCTAATGGATTGCTTATTTCACTGCAGTTAAACTTGATGTTTGTTATATTGTATCAGTTTAACACTGTTGAAGGCTAACGATAATTTATTCTGCATTATCTTAGTCATAATATTTCTTACTGGGATAGTTGAGCTCACCCTTTTACTTTCATTGTTCTTTTCAGGAAATGAGAATGTAGAAGGGACTAGTCGGGGAACGGAGTGACGGTCCAAATGATAGCATTAGTTGTCCTCACTATTCTATGAAATAGTGTGTTAATAAATGTATTGAGGACTTATTTTGAGTTTGAATCATCGCCTGAAGACAATATTTGTATTAAGACTCACAACTCATGTTGTATATTTAAGATTGTATTTGTATTCTGTACCATGTATTTGGCGACTCAGAATAGGTGATGTATACCTGTTTTGGGGGCGTCACAATTCTCTTCACACCAAATCACATATTTCACAATATATACACATACTCAAACTCAAAACATCTCATAATAAGAATTTTATTTATTAAATTTTTATTTTAATAATTTTTGAAAATTCGAGTTGTCACATCCTTCTCTCCTTATAAGTATTTCATACTCGGAATCACCGAAACCACCCTTAATCGGTTTTCATTTGTACTCTTCCAACATTTTCTCGTAGAACCTCTTCGATGTATTAACTTAATATAGGTTTTATATTTCCTATTATATTTACTTTCTCACTAAATTATTGCAAGGTTTATTTCATAACCTTCACTTAAACTCAATTGTATTCGAGTACTATATATTCTTTAACCCGTTCATTACATTTTCTAAGGTTCATTACCATATACTCTACTCGTGGAAATCATATACTTCATAATTCACTATCTTGTAAGTATTCAGATTTATCACATTTGCCCATTCTTCTAAGAATTTCGTCCCCGAAATTTCATCTTACTAATCTTAATTCATTTGATTAATCAAAATACATTTTATGCTAATCTTTAATCTTCCATTAGGTTCTATAACTAAATTATTTCTCTAAAGATTTTTATAACATCATTGCTATGAGACCCCAAATTTTATGAATAAAGATTTAAATTTCTCGAATTTTTTTTAGAATATTATGGTGTGGATTTGATATAATGTTATAGTTGTGGGTAATATTTATAAATTTTGCAAAGTATGAAAGTTTTTATATAATATTCGATTGGTCAGGGAATATTCTTTTTTGCTGGGGAATATCCGTACGATGGCACAATCATTGTTGGACCCCACAACGGAATTATTGTCGGATTGAGAAAACGACAAAAATATTTTATGAAAATAACGGCAGAAGTTTTACCATTAAAACTGTTGAACTACTCGGTAGTAAAAAATAAAGATGTCTGGCATTAGTTGCATAGTAGCACATGGTTTTGATTATTGATGCTTACGTGAGAAGTCACTCGCTTTTGTTCAATTATTGCTATAGTAATTGTTGCATAGTATCTCACGTTATTTGATTCAATTATTGTCGATATTTTATATATTATTAAATCAATAATTGAGATAACAAAGTTATTAATATTATTATTTGCAATATTAACGATGTCTAGAAATTCTGCCAGTGAGAGGTTTGGTCACCTAATTATGCGCTAATAGGGAGAAATCCTTATTGGAAAGCTCCCTCTTTCCTGGGAACGACCTGGTCAATTAATATTTTGAATTATAATAAAGGTGATAAATTTTGTTTTATTATTATTATAAATGTAATAAAAAAGAAAACTTTTTATACAAAACAGTAAACTTTTATAAAGTTATTCATTTTATTAGACTATAAATAGAATATATAATATTCTATTATGCATAGTGTTTGTATAGTAAAATCTTTTTATATAAAATAGAATATTTTTATAAAGTTATTCATTTTATTAGACTATAAATAGAATATATAATATTCTATTATACATAGTGTTTGCATAGGGCTGCGTATAAGTTTTGCATAGTAAAATCTTTTTATATAAAAGCAGAATATTTTTATAAAGTTATTCATTTTATTAGATTATAAATAGAATATATTATATTTTATTTAAAAGATTTTGTTTTATTAGAATATTTTATTAATACTGCATAGTAATTGAATATGGACCGTCCATTTAAAAGTAAATCAATCTGGACCGTTCATGAATTAGTTACTATTCAGTCCATTCTCCTATAAATAGAAGCTCATTCCTTCATTAATTCTTACAAAATCACTGAAACTCTAGAGAGAGAAAATATAGAGAGAAAAAAGAAAAGTATTCGGCTGCTTCACTACTCCTATATCCAGTTTCTTCTAAGGTAAGGGATATTATTTGTTGTACTCGTAAGGGATATTATTTGTTGTACTCGTAAGGGATATTATTTCTTTTGTATTCATGAAGAGAAATTTCGTTATTCCATTATCTATTATTCTGTTGGAATAACCTGTATACGCGGACTACCGTATATATGGTAAAATTCTTCTGTTATTCCATTCTTTATTATTCTGTCGGAATATCTTGTCTATGCATTTACGCATGACCTGAGTTCCATTCTTTATTATTCTGTCGGAATTTAATGTTTGTGCGTTTACGCATGACCTGGTTCCATTCTTTATTATTCTATTGGAATAACTTGTCTGTGCGGTCTATCGCATGCATGGTGAATTCCGTTGTTATTCCATTCTTTATTATTCTATTGGGAATAACCTGTCTGTGCGGTCTATCGCATGCATGGTGAATTCCGTTATTATTCCATTCTTTATTATTACGCTTGGGAATAACTCAGATGTAAGGGCCTATCGCATGCATGGTAAATTCTTCTGTTATTCCATTCTTTATTATTCTGTTGGAATAACATGTCTATGTGGATTACCGCATGCATGGTGAATGATTCTTCGTATTCATATGAATAGTATTGTCATTCAAAAAGGGGTTTTTTTTAGGGGCAATTTTGTAATTTTTCTAACCCTCAAAAATTCTGGAAAAATTTGAAATGATAATTTGATGAGTTTTCTATATTGTGTCCAAAAATGGCAATTTTTGGATGTATAGATTAAGAGTTATGAATTTTACGGGAAAAGACTATTTTAAAAGTAAACCCTTATAACTCCTTGTGGTTAACTCCAAAATTGATAAAAAAAAATTGGGAGTACATGTATATAACAGGAGTATATCCTGTAAATTTTTGAATTTTTAGACAAAAGTACAATTTATGATAAATGTCTAAATATTCAGCAGTTTTAGCCATATGAAAAATAGTAAATGAATTTTAAAAATTCTGAAAAAAATATATGTTCAATATGGGACTATATTCTGCTAAATCCCAGAAAAGAAATATTTTTAGGACTGATTTGATATTTTTCATGAAAATGAACTAGTTATGAGTAAAAGAATTAAATATGTTATGTGAAGTAATAAAATTAGAAAATAGGATTTTATGGCTTGGGAATCCTATATAGGGTATATGCAGATTTTTGATGAGGGATTTGATCATTGATGATGAAATCTTATGAGTATGACATTTTTGAATGATTAAATGCATTATTTGATAAAGTATAAACAATTGAAATAAATTGTTTATAAGTTTAAGAAATGATTAAAATATTGTTATAATATTAATGATATTAGATTATGAGATTATTAAGTGATTAATAACATTTGGTTATTATTGAACGTTGGATAAATTGTATTATAAATGTTTAATATTTATCCTTAATCTTATTTGATTAATTCTTTATATCATTGTCATTATCCTCATACTTATATTATGATGAAAGTCATCTGTGGCCTGTAGTGCATAGATGGACTTGGTATGATTATGACCGGGGATTATTCGGTATAATCATGACCGTAATGTTACAAATGATGTGGTAAAAGTTCTCATTGTCCAGTAGTGCATTGATGGACAGTTTTTGGTATGATTATGGCTTTTGATTCTCTTCGTCCAAGGGTGCAAAGATGAATTAATTTAAGGCATGATCAAGACCGTTGATTAAAATACGATTATCTTTGGCCCGTAGTGCATAGATAATTCATGGTCGTGATATTAACGAATATCCTAGGCCTGTAGTGCAGGGATGATTCGATGATGTGGATTAATTATTGAGCTGAGTCTCGCAATGAAATATTAATTCATGGATGTGATATTAACGAATATCCTCGGCCAGTAGTGCGTAGGGTGATTCGATGATGTGGATTATTTATTAAAATTTGAGTCTCAAATGATAAAATATTGATAATAAACTTTTAATTCATAAAAGATAGTAGATTTTATGCTCTACTTGACTCTTCTAAAATACAGTTGTATGTCTTTGGCCTGTAGTGCAAAGATGAATTGTTAATGAATATCTTTGGCCGTAGTGCAAAGATGAATTTATTAGTATGATTATGAAAGAGTAAATTGTGATTTGGTATAACCATGATTTTTGATGTTTCAGGTGAAGATAGGTGATGAAAATTATCTTCGTCCTAGGTGCGAAGAGGAATTTAGAATCACAATTATGATTATGAGTTATTCATATGATTATGGACAGGAATTGTTGATTGATGTTACAGGGATAAAATATTATCGGTGGACTTTTAACATAGAAAAGATAATAGATCTGATGGTCTATTTGACTCTTCTAATGGATTGCTCGTTCCGCTGCAACTATGGTTGAAAAGTTTTATCATCTACTATATGTTCTAAATCTCTGATTTATTTCTGATGAAGGCTATTGATGATGTAAATTATCTTTAGTTATGATATTCTTTTATCATTAGTTGTGCTCACCCTTTTTGCTTCACAATTTCTTTCAGGTAATAAGAGTGTAGCTGGGTCGAGCGGGGATAACAGGGGAATAGAACGATGGTCTATAACTGTTGAGGTTCTCCCTAAATAGTATAGAAATAAATTTATTGAGAACTTTAGATAAGTGTGTCGTATTATATACGTCATTTGATATTTAATTTTGGTGAACCGAATAGGGTGAGGTGAACCCAACTTTGGAAGGGTGTTTTGCCACTATTATACAAGATGTCTAATGACATACAACCTCATGTTATCATAAGACAGGGTTGTGCATATCCACTTGCTGAGTATATCTACGAGCACTACCTATATGATCTTGGAGTTTATTTGAAATATAATTTTCATTTGGAGACAGTGGAGATAGTTATATGTCAAGAGAAGACTCACCATTGGAAAGAAGATGATAGTAATCTTCTCGTTTTTCTTTGGGGTCTATTGGGTCAACCAAGGATAATTCTGTGGACATATGATATCTATCATAACCTAGACGCATGGCCTCCCATGTACGAAGGTTTCCTTGAGCACTTCCTAAAGATTTTAATTTCTAAAACAGTTTTTGACTATACTTTTATGTAAAGTATCATTGTAAGGTTGTGGTCGAGGCACCATGAGAGTTACATACATTTGTATTAAAACTCACGAGTAATCGTGGTCGTATTCTATCTGACGCTTCAACAATTAATATAAATGAAGTTTGTATTTGATTTTTATAGTGTGATATCTGGCGACTCAGAATACGTGATGTATACCTATTTTGGGGGCGTCACAATTGCATTTTTCACATCTTTCTCTTTTAAAAATTTTACATTTTCCTTTGATAACTTCATCCCTTCTCTCATTAGAATTTCTTTTCTTTCCAGGAATTATTTTGATTTACTTAATTTTTTTTCTCATCATCACATGTCGCATTCTACAGCTTACTTCCTTCTAAGGAATATCCTCATTTCCACTTTGACCTTTAAGAACAATAAAAATCTTCCATAATTGCTCAATAATTGGGAAGTGATATGAATAAATCAGGAATTTAAAAGATTCCAAATCATGCTGAAGGGTCATAAGACCTTGAACTCTTCTCCATGTTTAATAATGCATCAACACTGTAAACCATCTTTAATAGAAAACACTCTCTGCAAGTACTCTAGGTGATCACCCTATCGTACCCTTACGTCGTGCACAACGTATTACATCTCATCATCGTAATGATTACATGCGTTATTTTTGGAACCATTGTCTTTGATAGCATGTCCCCTTTTATAAAAGGGTTGCTCACCTCTTCTTCTTAACATATGAATCCACACCAAAATAATTGGTTTGGCATAATTTGACAAATAACGCTTGAATTTCATAAACATCTTTCAATATTTGTCTAGCTGAATCAAATATCATAGACTTCTAGCAACAACTTGGACATTAATTGATATATATATATATATATATATATATATATACATTTATAACCAAATAAATTGGCATACCTTTCTTAGCTTAAAGAAAACCAAAAATTCCTTTTTTTAAAAAAAAAAATCTTTATTAGCATATCTTCTCAAAGTCAAAGAAAACCAAATTATTATTATTTTTATCACTATACCGTACATTATTAATGGAATGTTAAGGATTCAGTCATGCTACATCATACCATAGTGGGCTGACAATCTTATAATCACATCCAACACTAGGTTCAATTGCATTGATGACTCCCTTGATTATTATTTTCACACCATATCAAATGATGCATATGATCACATAAAATACATTTTGATAATTTCAAATCATTTTTGTCTAGCTGAAATAATTATCATAGACATAAGAACAATAGCACTGTTTTAAAAAACAATTGATTCAATCATCTGTTCCAACATTTTTTAAAAACACAGAAGTGCAACATCAGCACGAAGTCAATAAATTTTGATAGCTAGAAGATTTAAAATATCCAATTTTCTTCCATCAACTTAAATCTTTACTCCACTACTTCATTACTTAATCATTCTACTAATCTTTAGCACCATCAATGCTTACTATACCAAAAATTCTTAGTCCTTGCTTCACAACTTTTCTATACACAATATATTTCATCAATCTTACCACACTTTGGAAGTTCAGGAACTAGCAACAATAATATGATTTTAGGAACTTGTCCTAGCAATATGTAGTTCAAGAACCAATCAGGAACTGTCCATACGCTTAAGCGCTTAAAAACATATATATGATCATGCGTCACGAATTTACCACAAGCATGAGTTTTAAGAACTCGCACCTAATACTAATAATATCTGACTAATCTTAATAGTCTCTAACTATCAAATATACACATGAGAAAAGAATAACCTTTCCGCCATATATACATTGATAGTGTGACACCAACATTCCAATGATCATCAATGTAATAGACTAAGTACAAGCACAAAACCTCCGTCTATACAAAGGTTTGTATAACTCAGCCATCACATGAGTTCTCAATTGAAATCTCACCTAGCTCTATCCTGCTCTTAACTTAATCTTTGCTCAATACAAACTTTCCATATTTCATCATTTATAACTCCTCGTAAGCTTACCTCATACCATTTCATAGTACCTTCTTGTTATAACATCAATCTATAACCATTCAGTCATTACAGACCATCTGTTATTTCAAAACATTTCTGATCACGTCGTGATCTTATTCTACAATCAACTTCCCTTGTGATTTTTTTCTTCTATTTATGATCATTTTGGTTTTACGATCCTCATTAATTCTACTTTAATTATATTTTCTTATAATTATTTAACTCAAATTTAGTTCTTCAGGTTATTCTTTGAATCAAATCACATCATCTTAATTTATTTCATACGAATTCTCTGAATTATCCTCGTTTAAACTCTATTTGAGTTTATTTTTATTATCTTTATTATCTTCATCTTATTGACAATGTCTATTTATTAAAACTTAACATTTTTTATTACTTGAGTCAGATAACTCCTGATTCTTATCTTTTTATAGCTCTTCAAGATTCTTCTTTGAATCTTCTTATATATATTTTAATATCTTTTTTATATACATTTCCTAAATTTATCTCTTATTGCTCAAACTCAATTTGAGTTTAATCTTTATCATCTTCACCTTTCTTCTCTAAGGTTATAGCCTTAGATACTCTTACCTAAAGTTCATATCCTACAGCTCTGATACCAACTGTAAAGACAACAAAATTCGTACAATTTAACTCTCAATCTTGGTCGTATTCAATACGTCTTTATTCTAACTTTACATCATAATCGATGTTAAACTTAATAAAATTCCGGAATAATTTAAACTTTTCTGTCTTCTTACTTTATTTATTTCCTTGAATCATAACATTTATCATCTACACATCTCTGAATCAAATTTATTTTCATGATTCACTTCATCAGAGTTATTATATAAAATCTTTCATCTAAGCTTGATATCCCTGATATATTGGGTAGCTCAAACTTTATAACTAAATATGAAATTTCACATCATAAATTATCAAGTACATTTCTCAAAACCTTATACATGGTTTAAAAGTATAACAACTATAGCTAAAGTATTTAATCTTCATGCATTGCATCCGGCCGATGTCATTCAAGTAGCAAATAGCATTACCTTGAATCCTTAACCTGCAAATATGGTTATTTGCAAGGTTGAGCTCGACAGCCCAACAAATCTAACAACTTTCATGCATCACAAAGCACATAATAACATGCTCAGGATACATCTCATAATTATATATGATGCAGTTCACATAACAAGTATAAAGATTGACTTCCTTAGTCAATCAACATTTTTTACTCAATCAACGTAGTCATAAATTGACTTTAACGTTTCATACTTACAACATATATAATGCATCATGCTCTTTGCAATACATATTTAAAATAGTTCATCATCAAGTTCACATAGCAAATAGAAACTGAAAGACTTGCCTGGTTTGTAGATTACAAGAACCGATTAACATCTTATAGCTATTTACACTTCATGAATCTTACACAACATATCATCATGCATATCAACTCTCAGAGACATAACAACGCGGAGTAACTGCTTAAGTAACTCTACTTTACGATCTATGATCATCGTCTTTAAGTTTAATACACAATGTTCAATTATGTGTTTAAGTCCTGTTAGGGCTTCTCATTGTCCATTTGATTTGTTTATGTTAAACTTCCTTTTCCTTCTCAGTACATTTCTCTTTAATTGACACTTAACATTTATTGGCAATAATCAATTTAACTTCCAATAATAATCACTTAATATATAATTAATTAATAATGTCTTGCCTTCACATTATTTTAAATGTATATTAAATTAAATTAATTGAGTTAATTAAACTAATCTCCTTATCATTCCATAAATTTAATCTTTCAATTTGATGCTTAACTTTTAAGTGTTTAAAGCTTACTATAATACCTATAAGTGTATTATGTTGTTTAAAATCAATTAGAATTAATTTCCCTTAGGTCATCCTTGAAACATCTCTTCTCTACGCCTAACTGGTCATCGGCGCCGCGGCACCGGGTCCGGATCTCAGAAGAAGGGTCAGGCGGCGCTACGACGCCTGATTAAATCTTAAGACATGCACTGCAGTGCCATGTCCTGATTTTTGTTGACAGCTAAATTCAGCGCAGCAGAGCTCGAGCTTAGTTCACAAGCAGCGTTGCGGCGCCTCGAAGCAGAAGCAGTCCTCCAGTTTTTTGTTCTTTGCGAATTTTTGGCCATTTCACCTTCCAATCTTCATAACTCAAACATTAGACATCCAATTGAGTTTGTTTTTGACGTTATGGATTTGTAACATCTTCTACGAACATTACAACCATTTTAAAGACCCAATTTTAAGGTTTATACCAAATTTTCATGTTTTTAACATATTTAACGTAATCATTCACCACTGATTTGTTTAACCTTTGTTGTTTTCATTTTTCAACGTTTTAACAACATCCATCATCAATTTACATATTACAACACAGATTAACCCTCAATTTTGACTCCAAAACTAGACAAAATGTACTTTTTTAAATAAAACTCAATTTCTTCTTTAATGAATTAACTTAACCAAAATCGTTTATAAATAACATATAACAGATTATAAATGTAAGACCCCAACTTTTTATGAATAGAGATTTAATTTTCTCTAAATATTATCTTGAATAATGAGGTGTAGAGTTGATATAATGTTATAGTTGTGGGTAATATTTACAAATTTTGCAAAGTAAGCAAGTTGTCATAAAATATTCGTTTGGTCGGAGAATATTCGTACGACGGCACAATCATTGGTGGACCCCACAACAGAATGACTTTCGGATATAGAAAGCGACATAAATAACATTTTTATAAAAATAACGACAAGACTTTTACCATTAAACTATTGTAATACCTGGTGATAAAAGTACAGTAATACGCGTAATTGCATAGTAGCACACGGTATTGCACAGTATCTCTGATTATTGATGCTTACGTAAGAAGTCACTCAGTTTTATTCAATTATTGTAATAGTAGTTGCTGCATAGTATCTCATATTATTGAATCAATTATTATCATAGTATCATATGCATAATATTTTATATTATTAAATCAATAATTGAGATGACACAGTTATTCATATTATTATTTAAATTATTGACAATGTCTAGAAAGTTCTGTCGAGGAAATGGGTTAGGTCATCTAATTGCGCATCAATAAAGAGAAGTCCTTATCGGAAAACCCCATATTTCCTGGGAATGATTTGGTTGTTAATATTGTGAGTTATAATATTAATGATGAATAATTGTTGAAAGATTAAAAATGTGTTTATTGAAGATAAGTGATTTGTGATAAATATTTATTCAATTTTTTATATAAATAAAGGAGTTTGTCATGAAGTATTTGTTATAAATTTATCTTATTACATGGTCCCCCACTTACTCATTTTTCAAAATCATCGGTAGAAAGTTGTCTCAGTTTTGTTTTATTATTATTATTATTATCGAGAATTAAACAAAGTAACAATTAACAACAGATATCCACTATCGAGGATAGATAAATTTTTTGATCAACTGAAGGGAGCAAAATTTTTCTCAAAGATCGACCTATGGACAGGATATCACCAACTGAAAGTACAGGATAAGGACATACCAAAGACTGCGTTTCGAACCCGTTATGGACATTACGAGTTTTTGGTAATGTCATTTGGTTTGACTAATGCTCCGGTAGCATTCATGGACTTGATGAATCGAGTTTTCAAGCCATACTTAGATAAATTTTTGGTGGTTTTCATCGACGACATTTTGATCTACTCGAAGACAGAGGAAGAGCACGCCGAACATCTGAAGATTGTTTTGGAGGCACTACGGAAGGAAAAGATGTATGCAAAATTTTCAAAGTGTGAATTTTGGATGAAGAAGGTTCAATTCTTAGGCCACGTGGTGGATAAGAATGGAATCTCAGTAGACCCCGCAAAGGTCGAAGTAGTAAGTAATTGGGAACAACATAGAACACCGAAGGAGGTGAGAAGTTTCTTAGGGTTGGCTGGGTACTATCGAAGATTCATCCAAGATTTTTCTAAGATAGCGACCCCGTTAACTAATCTAACAAGGAAGATGGTGAAATTTGTATGGACCGACAAATGCGAAGAGAGATTTCAAGAGTTGAAGAAAAGATTGAGCGAAGAACCTGTGTTATCACTTCAAGATGATGCGGGAAATTTTGTGGTGTATAATGATGCATCGCACAAGGGACTTGGTTGCGTGCTCATGAAACAAGGCAAAGTCATTGCGTATGCATCACAACAACTAAAGGATTATGAAAAATGATACCCTACTCATGACTTAGAGTTAGTGGCAGTAGTTTTTGCGTTAAAGATATGGAGGCAATATTTGTACGAAGAGAAATGTGAGATATACACGGACCACAAAAGTCTAAAATATATCTTCACACAGAAAGAGTTGAATATGCGACAGAGGAGGTGGTTAGAACTGATTAAGGATTATGATTGTGATATTCTTTATCACCCGAGGAAAGCGAATGTAGTAGCCAACGCGCTAAGTAGGAAAGGAAGGGAGAAATTGTTTCAATTGACGACTCAAGAAGAGTTAATAAGAGAAATGGAGAAATTGGAAATAGAGGAAGTTATTTGTAATGGAAGCTTGTCCGACATTGTTGGATAGAGTAAAAGAAGCATAAGAGAAAGATGAAGAATGTGAGAAGACCAGGAAAAGGATTACAGAAAATGAGAAAGAGAAATTTTGAATGGATAAAGACGGTATCTAAAGATTTGAAGGAAGAATGTGGGTACCAGTGGTAACCGAGTTAAGATAAGAGATTTTGCACGAGGCACATAATACCACGTATTCCGTTCATCCGGCAGGCACTAAGATGTACTAAGACTTGAGACAACATTTTTGGTGGCCCAATTTGAAACGAGAAGTCGCAGAGTGCGATAATAGATGTTTGACTTGCCAACACATAAAAGCAGAGCATCAGCGACCGAGTGGTTTACTACAACTGTTGGAAATAACAAAGTGGAAATGGGAGCACATTACGATGGATTTTGTGGTAGGACTTCCAGTTACGCAGAAAGGTTATGATGCCATTTGGGTTATCGTGGATCGACTTACAAAGATCGCACATTTTTTATCGATCAAGATCCGCTACAGTTTAAATCAGTTAGCAAGTCTGTACGTAAAGGAGATTGTTTCATGACATAGAGTGCCGGTATCAATTATCTCTAATCGAGACTCGCGCTTCACATCCAAATTCTAGAAAAGCTTGCAAGAAAGAATGGGAACACAGTTAAGGTTGAGTACCGCTTATTATCCTTAGATAGACGGACAGAGTGAGCGAATAATACAATTCTGGAAGACATGCTTAGGACTTGCGTGATGGACTTCAAGGGAAATTGGGATGATCACCTACCCTTAGTCGAATTTACTTATAATAATAGTTACCATGCGAGTATCGGCATGCCAGCGTACGAGGCTCTTTACGGAAGAAAGTGCAGAACGCCATTATGTTAGGACGAAGTCGGAGAGCGACGAATACTCGGGCCAGAGTTAGGACAACAAACCGCAGACGTGGTGACAGTGATAAGAGCCAGACTAGAAGCATCTCAAGATTGCCAGAAGAAGTATGCAAATTTGCATCAGCAGAACCGAGATTTTAAAGTCGGCAGTTTCGTATTCTTGAAGGTATCTCCATGGAAGGGAAAAATCCATTTTGGCAAGAAAGGAAAATTGAGTCCGAGATTTATAGGACCATTCAAGATACTGAAGCGAGTGGCCGAAGTGGCGTACAAAGTTGCATTACCACCCGAGTTGGAGCACATCCACAACGTGTTCCACATTTTCGTGTTACGACCATACAAGGCCGACTACAAGCACATGATTTCTTATGAACCCATTCAAGTGGAGAAGAACTTAGCGTATGAAGAAATTCCTGTCCAAATTTTAGATAGAAAAGAGCAAATATTAAGGAATAAAATTATCTCTTCTATAAAAGTACTTTGGCGAAACCACAATTCCGAGGAGGCCACGTGGGAATTAGAAGATAAAATGAGAAGGGATTATCCCCATTTATTCGTGTAACCTTGTACCAATTCCGAGGACAGAATTTTTATAAGGGGGGGGGGGAGGAGAATGTAAGAACTTTGAATTTCATGAATAAATATTATTTTGATAAAATAAGAGAATGAACATTTATTTAAATATAAATAATGATGTGTTGAGAAATGAATAATTCAACTAAGCTAAATTGAATTTATAAGAATGTGGATTGTGATGAGAATTGTGAAAATGCCTTGTGTGGCATAAGAACGGAGATTTAGGGAATTGATTTAATTGACAGATGATTAAATTAAGGAGTGAGGGATTAATTAATATTATATTATTAATTAACTGATGAGCAAAGTAATTTACATAATTAGAATTGTATTACTTATTTAATTGTTGTGTGTAAGACAAGTGATATTATATAGTTCTTACCTTAAAAAGAATGTGTAGTGTGACACCTTTTGGTAACTATATTATATATAGAAACTATATAGAAAAATGAAAAGAATTATAACTTACATAAATAATTGCATATGTGACAATAAGTATATGTGTGAACATTAAAGATGTACTATATCAAAGAATTATAAATTAGTACAATAAGTGAGTATAATTGGAATAATAAAGTTTCAAGAAGATATAAAATTATTAGGGACCAATTAAATTAAGTCAATACATGTTATAAATATTAATTAGACTTGAGTAATGTACATGGATTATATGATGTGGATGCATAAATAATTCCTAACTTTCCATTATGTAGTAGTATTGACACACTAAAATTGCATTTTAGGAGTATAAGAGAACCAACTAAACATGATAAACACGTTGCTGGGATTTAAAAGTTTGTTTCCCATATTAAGAGTCCCAAATAGTGATGCACAGTAGCCTATCTCCTTCATTGCGTAAAACTCCAGCTCCATAACATTAGTAGTGATGATGGCTATGAATTGGCAGTTGGCCAACCCTTCTATACCCAACATTTCTTCTCAATCTCCATTGAATCAAACCAAGGTGTAAGAGCAATGACTGGACAACCAATCTTTATAAATGGAAGCTCACTTTCTTCATTTCTTTGTTGATGAGATTATCTGTTAAGTACACATTGAGAAGGAGAGTAGCTGAGCATTAAGTTAGTGCTTTGAGGAATTCAATTAAGCTTCAAGGAGGTATAAATTCTACTTTTGTGTTCTTGAGCATAAGTTTTGTCAAATTCTAGAAATTGTTTAAATTCTCTGTTAATTGATGTAGAATAACGTGCCATTGTGTTGTCTGAGGTTGTTTGCATGCTTAAAAGCCTTGTAGTTGGTTTGGTTGCAGATTTAGCATGGTTTGTGTTAAGGCACTGCAAATGCAGAGCCATTATTTTTCATTCTGCTAGAAGTGGTGCGGGCGCGCCACTTCTATAGTACATAAACAATCATGTGTACTAATTTTTGTAATCTTGTTCCATTCAGAGCATGCTACTTTGGTTATTATATGCTTAAAAACAACCTTAACACATGGAGTGAGGATGTTATGTATATAGTGAGCCATGATTAGTTATTTTAGTTTAAATATTCAAGGAAACTTAGAGTTTCAAAATGGACATTGACTTATTATATTTGTTTTGATATTCTAATCTTGCAAGCATGTTAGTATGGTTTTGAAATGCATGTCGGACATACTAACTTACGTATATGAATTTTGTAATGAAGCATGATCATGTAAGATTTATTAGTAAGCTTTACTAAATGAAAATACAAACTTTGAACGTGAATATTAACATACTACTTTGAGAGTTAGAATCTGATATTTGTGAACATGTTTGATGATACTCTTAGACTCACTCATGTATCATAAATATATATATACCATGCTTAGGTATCATAATTCAAGTGAAAGCATAAACGAAACATATTTTCAATCCAAAACAATGCTAATTACACATATGTGATATGAATCCTCACAACTATGTCTAATATGAGTTATATGACTACCTTATATGTTTAAGAATCAAGCATGTTAGACTTTGTGATTTCTCGAATAACCCAATATTATCAATATAATTAAATAAGAAATTTTGCTTATAATTTTTTTAAAAAAATCAAAGGTGGGAATATGTACAAGGTAAAGCGTGATGTATTTATGTGATAAATAAAATTTTATTTATTACATGAATAATTGCAAAATATTTCTTTAAAGAATTATTGATCATTATAAAATATATTTTTAGTAAAAATATTTTTATTATTTATTTTCTATGAAAATATGATTATAATATTATTTAATATATGAAATGATTATTAGAATTATCATAATAACTATTTTATTAAATTAATTTATTCAGATTAGTTAAGTTAATTATTTTAACTTAATTAATAATTGTATATATGATGTAAAGTGGGATATGGATTCAAAACCCTAATTCTGGATTTTGAATAAGGAATGAGAATAATAATATTAGGCAAAAAGCACTTTTACCCCACTGTGGTTGTAGTGTTTTAAGCAATTAGCCATTGTGCTTTTAAAATATTCAATTAGCCCACTGTACTTTTTAAAAATATTCAATCAACTCATTCCGTCCAATTTGAGTAACTGACGTTAACAAATCAGCTTGGATTGCTTATGTGGCTTTTTGGAAAAAAAATAAAAAAATTACCTGGTAATTACGTGGCAATAGATACATATCATGTTCCTGTCTGCTCCTTTCTTTTATTTTTAATGGATTTTCTTTATAAAATTTTCTTTTCAAACAAAAAATAAAATAATAAAATCATTATGTGGTAAAAAAAAATTTAAATTTAAAATTAAATTAAAATAAATATTTTAATTCATTTTTTTATAATTTTTTCTCTTCCTTTTATCTTTTCCTTTCTTTTAATAATTATTTTTATTTTTAAAATTAATTCCAAATAATACAAATAATATATCAAAATTTTTGTATCAATGAGATCTATTACAACATTACATTAATTTCAACAAAAAAATAAAAAAAAAATCATTAATTACGTTGCTTCCTCCCACTTCTCCTCGAAGTGAATCCTATCCATAACCTCCATTTCTAACTGAGTACAGAGAGCCTCCTTCTCCATCCTCTCACTCAAAACCCTCTGCTCCATTTCGGACCACTTGTGTCGAGAGTTACGCAATGACATGGATTAGAGGTTGTTCGAAGTTAGGAAGAGGGGTCTATGCCCATGGTCTTCAAGCTTCAAATTCTATCCAAAGTACTGCCACGCGTAATAGTCACTCAGGATTGTCAATCCTCAGCTCTTGTGGGACATTGTTGGATGTATGTATGTATGAAGTGTCAAGACAACGTGCCATTGTCGAAGGAATAAGATGACGTTTGACTCATCGCCGGGGTTATCGCTGGTTTGAGTTGAAAGTATACGTTGCTCAAGGTTACATTTGAGATTGGACTACTTATTGATATGTTGCGATATCATCTTGTTGAGACAGTAAGATGACGTGTTGACTCCTCACCAGGGTTATCGCCAGTTTAAGCGGAAAGCAGACGTTGCTTAGGGTTACATCTGAGATTGGACTGCTGCTTGTTTGTATGTCTCACTATCATCTGTGGATGTTCCTGTCTGCCCGTTGTTATCTCCGGGTCTTAGGTGTGTGTGCCTCGACAGGATGTTTATGGTTGAAGCTGATTGCATATGTTTGAAACAAGCATTTCTGAGGTTATTGTCGAAACTGCAATGGCTTCTCTTGGGGCTATCACCAAGGATTGGGTTGCTACTCCCAGTGTTTCTCTTGGACTAGAACTGAGCATCGCGGTGTTATCGCTCGAGACGTAACCGCCCTCTCCTAGATTGTTGTTGTTTGGCCTTTTGATCTGCATATCTCGGGGTTATCTCCGAGATTGGAAATGACATTCTCGGTGCGTGTTCCGGGTTTGAGATGATGTTCTCGGTTTGTGTTCCGAGTTGGAACTAAACTTCCGGTAGTATCCGGAATGGATGTAATCTATCTTTTAGGGTTATCTCCAAAAGACGGATCTACCCTCCTACAATGTTAGTAATAGGAGTGCAGAAAATTTCGAGTGTCTACACATACCATTATATCGATGATTCTGGCAGAGACCTTGAGGTCAGCCACGTATTGCTAGTCCCAATCTTTGGGGGTATTTACAGGCAGTTTGGTCTTGATGTACGTGTAGTTTATGACACAATTGATACCGATTAGCACATTCCGACACCATAGGTATTGTTTTTCTCATGAGATAGCCATGTCTTACTCCTTTCAGCAGGTGGAGTGTATAGACACTACTTCTTGGTTGATTCTCTTGGCAGGGATCGAGGATCCATTTGATATTCTGTCGTGTTCAGGGCTTAGTTCTCCCTATAGCTTCATTACTCATGCATCTGGCATGAATTATCTTCCTCTGGCTGGTTTGAGGGGTGTGACCACTTATCATCCGCTGGCTGTGATGGCACAGTTTGACTAGTTTCGGGATGTTCATCCCTTTGAGGGGGCATTGGGTCAACGTTTATCATCTTGACTTTTATCAGTAGACGACTTGTCCAGAGTTTATGCCTGTTGAGCCCAGCGTGATAGAGCTAATTTTATTACTAGCCATCCAGGCTGTTCTACAAAGTATTCTACATGGTTGGAGGTAGAGATTGCATCGGCTATAGTTATATCCATGGAGCCGGGTGTTGATTCTGACAGTTGGGAGCCCATGGAGGACACTGATTCTCCCACTGAGGATGAGCTATTCTCTAGGTTGACAGCAGCTCTGATTGATTCTCCTAGTATTTATGCTACTGTGACTCCACCTTTTGTAGAGTATTTAGAGCAGAGTCTATATCTGATGACATTTGAGAGGGATAAGGCTAGGGCTTTGATGTTGACAACTCTTTTTGGTAGAGATGCCACTCTAGTTGAGAGAGATGATGCTCTAGCTCATAGAGATACCATTATTGCTGAGCGGGACGAGGCTAGATCATATAAAGATGCAGTTGTTACTGAGCGAGATGGTGCTATATCTGCACAAGATGCCACTATTACAGATAATACTACATTGAGGTCCCATACTACTGATATCATTGTAGAAATGAGCACGTTCATTGATGAGCATAGTGTCACCATGCAGATGGCTGTGGATCTCTTGGCTTGTGTAGATACCCTAGGGCAGGAGCTCATAGAGTTACCCCTTCTTCTGAGAGGGATGCCATATTGGACTTGATAGCGCATTTATCCACTGGTTTTTAGATTAGCTTGGATTTTCCTACATAGACTAGCTCAGCAATTTTTGTCATGTACAAGACACATTGTATCTATCAAATAGTATTATATGGCAAGGAAATATATTTTAATTCAATTATCTTTTTAGTTATGCCTTGTTACTTGCTTGATATTTGCCTGTTCTCCATGGTTTGTGATCTTGATGTATTTTGAACTCCCCCTTGATGGATAGACATTGAGATATCTCAAGATCTTTCAGAATGGATCATTGATCTGTGTATTCTGTACCCTCTGGTGTCTTGAGATTGGTTTCTATATGTAGTTATGGAGGGATTGTGGCTTTCCTCTTTGAGGTTGACCGCCCCACAGATGGTCACCGGTACTCATTTGTATTAGGGAGACCAGATAGTTCCATCTCTTATAGATTAGGGAGACCAGGTAATTCCATCCCTTTGGTCTAAGCCAATGAGGTTTGGTTTAAAGGTTTGAAGGATGATCCCAGTACCATTGACAAGCTTTTGTGTTTTGGTAGGGGTGAGACTGCACTGTGAATGGCTGCCTACGTACTCCCATTGGGAAAGGGAGATCAGGTCTGCGTAGTTCCAACCTAGCGTGAAAAGGTTGAAAGTTGTAGGTGGTAAAGAGGGTGTAGAGAGATTTTTTTTCCTATAGTTAGACCAAACCATAAAAATGGCTGGCTACGTACTCCTGTGTATTGCGTAGATCAGGTCTGCGTAGTTCACCCCTGGTGGGACAGACTGCAGATGTGAATAGTTTTATCCCTGGTGGGACAAACTAAAGTTGTGAAAAGTTTTATCCCTAGTGGGATAAACTGAAGTGGTGAAAGGTTTATCCTGAGTGGGACAAACTGAAGGTATGAAATGTTTATCCCAAGTGGGACAAACTGAAGTGGTGGAGATTGTATGTAGTAAAGAAGGTTTTGAAAACCTGAATTGACTAGGGATTGTTGGGTAAAATCTAATTACGCACAACACGTAAGTATACGTGGTCAACAAGTAATACAGTAATAAGTCAAGTATCGTTCCCACGGAGATAAATTAGCAAATAACTTAACTTACAATTACCAATCTTTTATTAACCCTAATTTTATTAAACAAACCAAATCAATAATTTAAATTATCAAAACTAAAATTAAAAATAATTAAATTAGCACAAAACAACCACGAATATCAAAATCTGAATTTTAAACAATTAATGGAGAATTAGACTTATGATTTCACCCTAAGCTTCACTTTGATTTTAACACCTTTATTCCAATTCAACGCACTATCCCAGCTTATTAATCAAGAACACGAACGTAGTATTAACCACCTCTCGATGCACTAATACCATATTAACTTCAATCCACAATTAAGATAGAAATCCGTTAAACACCTTAATCAACTAACCCAATATATCTCTATGTGAATTACAATTGAAGAAGGTTGAAGAATAAGTTCTCTATCCGATTACATGCGTCACAAGCATATCTCTACCTTAACACACATCAAGTTTAAGCTACTAACAAAATCCTGAACACATGCTATATTAACTAGGTCTAGATTTGAATATCCTCTCTCGATTCCACCCAACTCCACAAAGAATTGTTGATCAGGCAATTCATAGATTCAAGGACAAATTAATATAGATAAACTGGAGATAGCTTATTAAATTGGAAATCAAAGTTTACAAAATCATCGATTCACTCAAGGATCCATCACAAGCCTAAAAAGTGAATTAGTTCATAATAAATGAAATAAATGTTGAATAAATCATAGAAATTATTCTCTCAATTACAAATAATAATCTAACACAAAGAATATTAGAAAACACCCTTCACGTAGACCAGAGTTGCAATTGTCTTGAAAAACTCCTCGAAATACCCCTCTACACTTGTTCTCTAAAACTCATCTTTTTTCTTCATAAATTGTCTTCTGTAATCTCCCTTTTTGTGTTTGATAGAGTCCTAGATATCTAGCCTCCAATTCCAGCTGCAATCTCTATCCATTAGAGTTATACTAACATGCAAAATGCTAAAATTCATACTCTAAAGGAATTATAACTGAAACAGGACACTCAGGATTTCATTCACCCCCGCCCCGGCGGGGGTTTGTACACTATAGATGCCCGCCCCGGCGGGCTTGCCTCCTGTTTTCTCGAATGAAGACCCCCACCTAACGGGGTGTGTAGTTTAATAATGCACTTTTGTGGCTTGTGGTTCTGTTAATCGATTTGAAAGACCCCACTTGGCCGAGGGTTGATCTTTGTTATAAGGGCACCCCCTACGGGTACCTCTATCTCGACTTAGTCTGATCTTGAGTTGCTTCCAAATATGCTCCATTTAAGTTCCAAACACACCGAATACCATCAATTGTACGTTAAATGCCACAACCACCAACCTACACATAAAATAACATAGAACAAGTAAAAATGCACATGATTACAAGAATATAGCAACGAATAAGCATGAATTAGATATGAAATCGCGTATATAAAATACACTTATCAGGGATCTGGTGATCAAGAACTAGGATGTTGGTTTGCAGGTAACTTCAGACATAGTACCATTTCACGGTGTCCAAGTTAATGGGGAAATTCATCACCATACATCTCTTATAATCTGAGGGCTCCTCCTATCAATACCTTTTTGACAACAAACGGGCCTTCCCAGTTTGGGACGAATTTTCTTTTGGATTGATCTTGGATGTCAAGAACTTTCTTCAAGACCAAGTCATGTTCTTTAAATTTTCGTAGCCGGACTTTCTTGTTGGAGGATCTAACTATCCTCTATTGGTACAACTGACCATGGAAGATGGTTGCGGCCCGCCTTTCATCTATCAGAGATAATTGGTGGTACCGATCTTGTAACTATCGGTCTGCATCTAGCTGAACATCTATCAACACTCTAAGGGATTCCATTTCCACCTCTATGGGGAGCACTACTTCTATGCCATAGGTTAATGGGTAGGGGGTTTCCCCAATGGAAGTGCGCATTGACATTCTGTAGGCTAATAGAGTCAGAGGCAACAAGTCAGGCCATCCTTTGTGATTGGCAGACATCTTTTGTAGGATCTTTTTGATATTCTTATTAGCTGCTTCAATAGCACCATTCATCTTTGGACGATAGATGACAAAGTTGAGGAGTTTAATGTTGAATTTACTACATAATTCCTTCATTATTTGGTTGTTGAGGTTTTTGGCATTGTCTGATACAATCACCTTTTGTTGTCCATATCGACAAATGACATTGTTTCTGATTAAACAAATGATCACCTCTTTAGTAACCCTGGTGGAAAAGGCTGCTTCTATCCACTTGGTGAAGTTGTCGATCATGGTGAAGATAAACCGATGACCATTATTAGCTTTGGGCTCGATGGTCCCGATCACATCCATTCCCCACATTGAGAAAGGCCAGGGTAAACTCATATTGTGGAGTTCCCTTGGAAGGGCGTGGATAGAATTCCTATGAATTTGGCATTGGTAACATCTCTTGATGTGATCCTCATAGTTAGTTGTGAGAGATGGCCAGAAATGCTCTGTTCTTAGGATTTTCTTGACAAGTAGTGGGCCACTCATGTGTGGGCCGCATACTCCACCATGGATTTCATCCATGAGCCTCTGAGCTTGATCTTTGTCTAGACAACTGAGAAGGCATAGTCCTGCATCTCTTTTGTAGAGTGCATCTCCTCTTAGGTAGAATTTTATGGACATTCGATGGATCCGCTTTCTTTCAGCTTGAATTGCCTCAGCGAGTGTAGATCCATCTCCCAGATACTCCTTGATACGCTAATACCAAGGGTGTTGGATGGGAGGTAACTGATGAGTGGGTTTTATACCCATTAATTGAGTGCATTTGAGCTTAATCTTTTGGAAGTTTTTAAGTGTTTGTGTCTATTCATGCATGTTTTATGTTGTTTTGTAGGAATTGGGATAAAAGTTACTTGGATCGACGTTTGGGGTTGCTAGATTCGTATTTTTGGCTTGCCAGTTACATTTCAGCCACTTTTTAGCATTGCTCCAGCCATTATTTTTCAAAATATAAAGAATGAAAGTTGTAGAGCTCGTTGAGAGTTTCGATTTATTAGGTGGCAGGCTCTATAACTCCTCCCGGATCAAACGTTATGGTTGTTTTACGAGAGGACACTGCAGTTGAAAAAAGGACCCCCGCGGTGGCGGACTTTATAGAGGAAAATGTCTGCCGGGGCGGGGGTATAAGCCCAAAAATAGAAGCCTAGCCTGCCGAGGCAGGCCTATCAGTAATAAAATGTCCGCCAGGGCGGGGGTACGCGTAGAAAAAGCATTTTTTGTCAAAATTTGAGTTTAAGAAAGATTGGTTCGAGCTGATTGATTCAAGGACTTCTAGGAGGACTTAAAGACATATAAAGAGGCATATAAAAGGAGGAGAATTGCAAGGATTAAAAGGGAGAGGATTCTACTAGATTAGATTAGATTAGATTTAGGTAAAACCCTAGTTCTTATTAGTTTTGGAGATTGATGCAACTTGGAGACCATTGAAGATCAAGAGCAGGAGCTTGAGGAAGATATAGATTTGCTAACAACAGATTTATTCTTCACTCTACTATTATTTTTGTCTTTTAATATTTATTCAATTGTGGATTCTTAGTTTTAATTCATTAATCATGAACTAAATCTTTTGTTTAAGATTACACTAGAGCTTATTGCATAGTTTATTTTTAGTTTGCTTCTCTATTAATTATTGTGATTATTCTTGGATTGTCTATTATGATTTGTGATGAATTGTTTAATTGCTTAGCTAACAATTACCGTGATAATCTATATGAACTCGAGAGATGAAGTATAGATTTAGATCTGATCATAATAACATGTGATTGTGTTTTCTACATGGAGTTGGAATACATAATTTATGTTTAGGATAGAGATATACCTATACATCACATGTAATCTGATAAATAACATGTGTTTAAAATCCTCTTTAATTGTAATTCACATAGAGATATAGTGAATTAGTTAATTAGGGTGTTCTTCTTAATTCTATCATCTGTGGATTTAAGTTGATTTGAGTATGATGCATTGAGAGATGGTCATATTTACTTATGTGTTCTTGATTAACAATTCAGAATAGTGAGCATAATTGATAAGAAGTGTATTAATTTAAGTGAAGCAATAAGTGAAGTTGTGATCATAAATCTCCATAATCTGATTTGTAATTAGTGTTAATTAGAATTAGTTTAATTAAATAAAATACTTTATAACATTAAATTAATTGTTTAAATAAAATTAGTTTGGATAAGAGTTAGTATTTGGTAATTTGTATTAATAATTCCTCATGGGAACGATACTCTACTTTCACTGTATTACTTGTTGACCACGTATACTTGCGTGTTGTGCGTAACTAGATTTTACCCAACAAGTTTTTGGTGCCGTTGCTGGGGAATTAGTTTAATATTTTTTTGCTAATATTAGCTCCAATCAAATTAGTCTTTATTTAAACATTTTTTTATCTTCCTATTTTTCTCTCTTTTCATGTACCATGGCTGGATGCAATTATCAACGGCCATATTCCAGTATGACTCAACCAAGGGACACAAGAATTGATGGCGTCAATGTATTTTCTGCATTGTCAGCACAAATTGAAACACTTTTGAAGAGTGTAGACACTCGAAATTTTCTGCATGCCTGTTACTAACATTATATGAGGGCAGATTCATCTTTCGGAGATATCCCTGGAAGATAGCTTACATCTATTCCGAATACTACCGGAAGTGCAGTTCCAACCCGGGACACAAACCAGGAACCTCAGTTCCAACCCGGACCACAAACCGTGAACTTCATCTCAAACCCGGAGCACACACCGGGAATGTCATTTCCAATCTCGGAGATAACCCCGAGGTTTGCGAGATCAAAAGACTGGCAACAACACCGGAGAGGACAATTCTGTCTTGGCGATAACACCGCGACGTTCAGTTCCAGTCCCAGAAACAACACTGGGAGTAGCAACTCCATCCTTGGTGATATCCCCAAGAGATGCTTTTGCAGTTCCGGAGATAACTCCAGAATTGTTTCAAACATATGCGATCAACTTCAAGCTCAGACCTCCTACCGAGGCAATCATACCTCAGACCCAGAGCTAACAATGGGTAGATAGATTCTTTCACAAATGACCTTGCGGTATTCAAACACTTGCAGCAATTCAATCTCAGATGTAACCCTGAGCAACGTCTGCTTTTCGCTCAAACCGGCGATAACCCCGACAAGGAGTCAAAAGCGTCATCTTACCACCTCAACAAGATGATATCGCGGCATACCAACAAGTAGTCCAATCTCAGATATAACCCTGAGCAACGTCTACTTTCAGCTCAAACCGGCGATAACCCCGGTGAGGAGTCAAACATCATCTTTTCTCTTCAACACCTGTGCGTCGTCTCGACACTTCATACATACATACATACAACAATGTCCCACAAGAACCGAGGAGTAACAATCCCTAGTGACTATTATGCGTGGCAGTACTTTGGATAGAATTTGAAGCTTGAAGACCATGGGCATAGACCCCTCTTCCTGACTTCGTACAACCTCTAATCCATGTCATTACGTAACTCTCGACACAAGCAAATCCAAGAAGGTCGATATACCTCGCTCGGATGCTCTCGATTGAAGTTCGCAAGTTCGAAAGGACATTACAAAGGCACGAGTGCATGTACTACGAGACGATGGGACCCATGAGGCTCGGATGCACCACGACCAGCCGTAGGTACAACTGCGGCTATCGCAGGTGTACCTGTGGCCATCCGTCTATATATACAAGCCTTGGGGTCAGCCATTTGAGAAGAGAATAGAGAGAAAAGACGAGGAAGCCCTGTCCATTTTACTCTGCATACACATCTTTTGAGTGTTTCCTCACTTTTAAACACTTGTTAGCTCACATAGAGCTATCTTTTATCCGGTGGGAGCTGAGTGTTTATCCATTTAAAGTCATAGAAGTCTACTTTACGGATGAGGAAGAATGTTTTCGAATGGATTTAATTGAGCAAATCATTAGTGAAGATATAAGCAAGAGTTTGGTCAACGATCCATTAGAAACAACTTTATTGGGGGATGAAGAGGTCGACGACCCGGAGTTGGTGGATTACTTACAAATGCTAGACTCATTGTCACGAGTTTCCAGATTCAGAACACCGTTTGAACCATTGCACACGGAGGAAGTAGCCGTAGAAAAATAGAAACCATTATTGGAAGAGCCACCAAAGTTGGAACTTAAGCCACTCCCTAAACACCTCAGGTATGCGTATTTAGGCAATTCAAATTCTTTACCTGTTATTATTTCTGCTGCACCTAACGAATTGCAGGAAGAAACGTTGCTTCAGGAACACAAATCAGGGTGCTTCGGGAACACAAATCAGGGTGCTTCGGGAACACAAATCAGCTATTGGGTGGACGATCGCGGACGTAAAAGGAATCAGCCCTTCATTTTGCATGCACAAGATTTTGATAGAAGATGAAGCAAAACCAATGGTGGAACAACAGCGGTGACTTAATCCGATTATGAAGGAAGTTGTGAAGAAGGAAATTTTGAAGTGGTTGGATGCCGGTATCATCTACCCAATTTTCGACAGCAAATGGGTTAGTCCGGTCCAGTACATGCCGAAAAAGGGAGGAATGATGGTGGTGCAGAATGAGGACAACAAATTAATACCGACTAGAATAGTGACAGGTTGGAGGGTTTGCATGGATTATAGAAAATTGAACAAGGAAACCCGAAAAGACCATTTCCCGCTGCCCTTTATTGATCAAATGTTGGATATATAGATTGGCGGGACATGAATATTACTGTTTGTTGGATGGATACTCGGGCTATAACCAGATAGTCATCGCTCTGGAGGATCAAGATAAGACGACATTCACATGCCCTTACGGCACATTTGCATTCAGGAGGATGTCATTCGGGTTATGCAATGCACCTGCAACTTTCCAACGGTGTATGATGGCCATTTTTTCAGATATGGTGGAGAAAAAATTTGAAGTCTTCATGGATGACTTTTCGGTCTATGGGGACAGCTTCGATATTTGTTTAAAGAATCTGGTCATGGTGTTACAGTGATGTAAGGATACGAATCTCGTACTAAATTGGGAAAAATGCCACTTCATGGTTGAAGAGGGCATAATTTTGGGCCATAAGGTATCGTCTCAAGGATTGGAGGTTGACAAAGCAAAGCTGGAAACTATCGAAAAACTGCCTCCACCGAGCTCAGTTAAGGGTATTAGGAGTTTCTTGGGACATGCTGGGTTTTACAGGAGGTTCATAAAAGACTTCTCTAAAATTGCAAAACCTCTATGTAGTCTTTTAGTGAAGGATGCGACTTTCAGCTTTGATGAAGAATGCAAGACAGCTTTTGATTTATTAAAGAAGAAATTGACTACAGCCCCTGTGATAGTCGCGCCGGATTGGAGCATGCCATTTGAGCTAATGTGTGATGCAAGTGATTACACGGTTGGGGCTATATTGGGCCAACGTCGAGACAAGGTGTTTCATGCCATATACTATGCAAGAAAAACACTTATAGAGACTCAAATGAATTACACAACCACAGAAAAGGAATTTCTTACAGTGGTGTATGTGTTTGACAAATTTTGAGCTTACTTGATCGGGACTAAGGTGATAGTCTACACAGACCATGCGGTGATTCGGTACCTGATAGCGAAAAAGGATGCTAAGTCGTGCCTTATCTGGTGGATTCTCCTACTTCAAGAGTTTGACTTAGAAATAAAGGATAGAAAAGGGACAGAGAACCAAGTAGTCGATCACTTGTCTAGGTTGAAAAACCAAGGGAAAGCGAAAGACGACAGATGTGAGATTAATGAGTCATTCCCAAATGAGCAATTGTTTGGGATTTCAGCAGAGATTCCTTGGTATGGGGATTATGCAAATTTCCTGGTGAGCAACATTCTACCACCTGACCTCACAAGACAACAGAAAAGAAAATTTCTTCATGACGTAAAATGGTACATGTGGGACGAACCATATTTGTTCAAGCAATGTGCCAACAAAATGATTCGACGGTGTGTCCCCTATAATGAAGTGAAGAACATTCTGCACGAGTGTCATTCATCTTCTTATGGCGGACATTATGGGAGTGAGAGGATAGAAATGAAGGTGTTACAAGCAGGTTTTTATTGGCCTACATTATTCAAGGATGCCCACCATTTTGTCAAGCAATGCGATAGGTGCCAAAGAGTGGGAAACATTTTGAAACGGAATGAGATGTCGTTACAAACAATTCTTGAAGTGCAAATCTTTGACGTATGGGGTATCAATTTTATGGGGCCATTCCCTTCGTCTTTGAACAATCAATATATTCTACTCACAGTGGATTACATATCGAAGTGGGTTGAAGCTGCAACATTACCATCCAATAATGACAAGGTGGTCCTCAAATTCCTGCAAAAGAACATCTTCACGAGGTTTGGCACACCAAGAGCAATAATAAGTGACAAAGGTAGTCACTTCTGCAATAAATCGTTTACAGCTCTTTTGGCTAAGTATGGAGTCAACCACAAGGTAGCTACAGCGTATCACCCTCAAACAAGTGGACAGGATGAGGTATCAAACAGAGAAGTCAAGAAGATATTAGAGAAAGTGGTGAATCCAAGTCGGAAAGATTGGTTGCTTAGATTGGATGATGCATTATGGGCATACCGGACTGCATACAAGACACCAATCGGGATGTCGCCATATCAACTACTGTACGGGAAGGCATGTCACTTGCCGGTCGAGCTACAGCATAAGGCATATTGGGCGGTGCAAAAACTCAATTTTGATCAACAAGCTGTAGGTGAGAAGAGACTACTCCAATTGAATGAACTCAATGAATTTCGCCTTCACGCCTATGAGAATTCCAAATTATACAAAGAAAAGGTAAAAAATGGCACGACCAGAAAATTATGCATCGAACATTCGAGCCGGGTCAATCAGTATTATTGTTCAACTCACGGCTGCGATTGTTTCCCGGAAAGCTTAAATCAAGATGGTCGGGACCATTTACTATCAAACGAGTTTTCTCTCATGGCGCAATGGAACTCTACAGTCGCAATCCACTAGATACGTTCAAAGTAAACGGACACCGTTTAAAGCATTATTGGGGTGAAAAAGCCAACACCGACATGATTGCCATCACATCGACCACACACACAACACGAAAGCGAGAAAGTAGTCAAATTTGAAAGACTTAAAATCAAGCGCTAATTGGGAGGCAACCCAATCTTTAGTTTATTTATCATATTTTCAATTCATATTTGCTTAGTCATAGTTTTCATTAAATTACTAGGTAGAAGAATAATAAAAGTCTCGTTAATCTCTCCACACTACATTATGTTATCAATAACTCACTAAATCTCATGTGTATATCTTGCAAGATGGAAAATGGAGCATTAAGTGAGCTACAATGAAGTAAAGTAAGAAAACAAGGGAATCGACAGAAGAAGATAGCCACCAAGGCGCGAGCCCCTTTACACTATAACCCCCTTTGAGTATGGGGTCTCCAAAAATGTTTGATGATAAGCAAGCCCACGAGGCAAACAACAAAATACTACAACCCCAGTGGTGGGGTCCCCAAACCTAGTTGACAGAACACAAGCCCGCCGGGGCGGGTCTTCCTAGTACAATACCCCCTGCCGGGGTGGGGGTCCTAGAATCCAACCAACTTTGGTAGTTGCACACAGAATTCTCTCATTCCCAATAAAACCCCACTTTCTCCACTTCCCCACTACAGCAATTAAATCCCATAACCACCACCCACTATCACCACTTCTACTTCCCATTAATTCCTTAACTCCATTACTCCTTTCCACCTCTTCACTCCACCAATGGTAGCCATCCTTCCACCTCTATATATATCACTACCTCTCATATCAAATCTCTCACAACAATTGATATAGAACATTCATAGAGTATACTTGAGAGTTAGAGAAGATCAAATTAAAAAGTTTGGGGGAAAGCTAAAGCAAGTCAAGCACTAGAGCGAGAAAATGGCTTCACAATCATCTTCTAAACGCCAAAGGGGAGAAAGTTCACGGCCATCTCAACCAACCCGCACCTTCGATCGCCGAAAATTTGCAAGTGTCGCCGCCGCCGACCGGTATGACTACATGCTCACCAAAGCCCTTACACTGGAGTGGGGGTTGGCACCAGATCCTAATGATGGGGAGCTGATGCCCCAAATTTACCAAAACGGATGGACCAAATTCACCGAGGAGCCGGAACCAGCCGTTGTTAACATTGTCAAAGAGTTCTGTGCAAATGCTGAGGACAAAGAACCATTCCACGCATTTGTGCGAGGTCGGTTAGTTCCATTGAGCGCTGACGCAATCAACACTTACTACCAACTGTTGGTACCTCGCCACTGCCTTTATGTTCATCTACGTAATTTTGATCCAGATTATGACGTTATAATCACGGAGATGACAAAGCCGGGAACATCCTAGATCAAGGGTCGGAAAGGAGGCACCGTGTTCCATAGCAAGGACCTTAGCCGGTATGGCAAAATCTGGTACGCATTCTTATGCGCAAAATTGTTTCCGTCCCAACATACCTCAGACGTCACTAAAGAGAAGGTGCTACTATTGTATGCCATTGTGCAAGATTTCATTATCGACGTCAGGGCCATTATTTGTTCCTCCATCCGCCAGTACTTACGTGGAAATTTTTTTGGAGGCTTGCCACACCCATCACTCATTTGTGGATTGTGTCGCAACACCAGGATTAGATGGTCCGATGACAAGCCCACACAAATGTCGCTTGCATTACTTGATTCTAGAATGATAGCGTGGTATTCCGTATAGGCAGGGGGCGAGTCCAATCCGCGTGGTCTGGGGTTCATTTTCCCGTCGGATTCGGAAAACGACGTTGATGCTACAGAGACATTGGGGGATGATGATGAAGCAATGGTCAATCAAGGGGCTGAGCAGGTACCGCAGGCTAAGGCCATATCCAGTCCTTAGTTCCTTGATTTTCAAAATCAAATGAATGCGCACAACAAGACAACACATCGGGAAATACAGCGATTGGAAATGAGGCAAGATTACATGTTCGATGCTATGAACGCATTTTTTGCTTCTCTAAACACAACTCTTCAAAGCTTCAACCCGACAGCACAATTTCCTTACCAGCAGACTGGACCAATGCTGAGGTTTCCACCAAGTGATTCGGACGAAGAAGAACAACAACCACCTCCTCAGGCTTAAGTGATAGCAGGGAAGTCCTCAAGTACTTATTTTGATTATTCATCCAATGAGAACATTGTATTACTTAAGTTTGGGGGATTTAAATACATGTTTGCATGCATATGTAGTACTTAGGTTGCATTTTGTCATTTAAATTTCAGTATTGCATCTTAATTTCAGTATTGCATGATAGCTTAGGTGTATACATAGTAGTTAGGTTAATGTTGGTCATTGCATAGTAATTAGTTTTGAAAATAGTGAATTTTGTTATCGCATTTTGTTATCTATATATTTTATAAAAAAAATAGTTAGTTAAATATTGTGTTTGTGTAAGTCCATCAATGTTGTAGTTCATATTATTTGTAGGCCAATGATGTGATTGACAATAAGTTAACAATTACAGTATTGAGTATTAGAACTGTGATATAATTTCTGCTATGAATCGAATCTTGAGCTTGTTTGAAACTGGTATAAAAGGATAGCACGATTAATAAACATCTGTGTTGATTGGTCAGTTCAAATTGATACATAAATAGTCTCTAAAGGATAATGCTAGAGAAAATGAGAAAACGACAATGATAGACAGTGAAGGCAAAAACTTAAGCAAGAACCTAAGTTTGGGGGATGATATGTGGGGTATATAAGCTTATTTTCATCTAAAAAGAGTATATTTATATCGTGACTAGTCTTGTTTCGGGGCCTATATTAGTTGAGCAAGTATGCCCGAGGGGATTGTTTTTACACCTAGTGCCCTAAGGTCTTTTATTGTCTGGGAGTCGTTGGTTGAAAGCTCGCTAAGGGGTAGCACTGTCAGCCTAATGGAATGAGACATTGCACAGTCACGTATGTATGTAAAAAGGAAAAAATGAATAAAACGGGAAAAAAGCAAAAAGCCCCCGTCAAAAAAATTTATGAAAATAAAGTATAAGTACCCTGCTTGAACCCCCAAGATTAGTGATTGTTTAGTTTTAGTGAAGTTATCTGTTTTTAAAATTTTTAATTTTGCGCTGTATGATTCCTTCTAAGAGATTGATTATGTATTGAATTTGAGACCGTATCAGTTATCATAGATGTTGCACACACACACACTATACCAGTGATGATGGCTTGAGATTGGAAGATTGAAACTGAATTGTAGATTGGTTTTCAGTGGTTGATATTGTATAGTTGCTTGTTTTCGCTGAGGCCGTTAAGATAATCTTGATTCTGCGATATTGTTGGATTCGAAAGCATATAAGTGAGGTCATATTCATTTCATTTCATTGCATTGCATTGCATATAGTATTTTGTGCTCGAGGACTAGCACGGTTTAAGTTTGGGGGATTTTGATAAGTGGAATTTATATATGCGAATCAATGTCCATTTTATGCTTATTTGTTGCTAAATTCTTGTGATCATGTTCCTTTTTACTCGTTTTATGTTATTGCATGTGTATGATGGTGGTTGTGGCATTTAACATACATTTGGAACTATTCGGTGTGATATGGAGTTAATTGGTACAAAGTTGGAAGAAATTTTGAAGTTCAGCATGTCATTCAGCAGAATAGAGGCCCGTCGGGGTGGGGGGTCTTAATCTTCATTTAGCAGATAGGTAGTCCGCTGGGGCGGGCATAATTAGCCTATACACCCCCGCCGGGACGGGGGGTCTTCATTCGAGCTTGACAGAAAGGTGGCCCGGCAAAGGCGGCGTTTATAAGATACATGAACCCCGTCGTAAAAGAAGTGTCGATTCTTAAGTTGTCCTGTTATGATTGAAATTCTTCTTGGGCATGGTTTCTAGCATTTGGATAGCAAATGGAATTCTAATTGAAGGGAATTTTGGCTGGGACTTGTGTGTTGGACATCTATTACTCAATTAACAACACATACAACAACACACAAGACACAAGACAAAGATCCAATCTCAGTTTTTCATAGCAAGTGTGGAAGAGTATTTCGAGAAGATTTTCGAGACGATTGCGATTTTAGGCTACGAGAAGGGTGTTTTCAATATACTTCGTCTTAGGCTATTATTTGTAATTACAATAATGATTTCTATGATTTATTCAGTGTTTATTTTGTTTATTATGAACTAATTCACTTTTTAGGCTTATGATGGATCTCTAAGTGAAACGATGATTTTGTAACCTTTGATTTCCATTTCAATAATCCATTTCCAGTTTATCTATATTGATTTGAGCTTGAATTTATGAATTGTATGATCAACAATTCTTTGTGGATTCGTATGGAATCGAGAGAGGATATTCAAATCTAGACCTAATTAATATAGCATGTGTTCATGAATTTTGTGAATAACAGAATCTTGATGAATGTTAAGGTAGAGATATGCTTGACATCGTATGTAATTGGATAGAGAACTTATTCTTAAACCTTCTTTAATTGTAATTCAAATAGATATATAGTGAGTTAGTTGATTAAGGTGTTTAACGTGTTTCTATCTTCATTGTGGATTTATGTTAATACGGTATTAGTGCATCGAGATGTGGTTAATACTACGTTCGTGTTCTTGATTAATAAACTGGGATATTGAATTGAATTAGAATTAAGGTGTTGAGATCAGAGTGAAGCTTAGGGTGAAATCATAAGTCTAATTCTCCATTAATTGTTTTAAATTCTAGATTTTGATATTTGTGATTGTTCTGTGATAGTTTAATTATTCTTTAATTTAGAGTCTTTAATTTTAATTATTGAGTTGACTTGTTTAATAAAATTAGGGTTAATAGGAAATTGGTACTTGTAAGTTAAGATTATTGCTAGTTGATTTCTGTGGGAACGATATTCTACTTATCACTTTATTATTTGTTGACCACGTATACTTGTGTGTTGTCCGTTTATAGATTTTACCCAGCACTTAACCTTAATCTGCTAAAAAAACAAGTAAACATATAAATACCACCCTAAAATACTCAAAAACAACAATAAATCAAGCATATACATATCCAATTCATGGGTATATTACCCATTAATCAAATACCCCCAAACTTGAATCATTGCTTGTCCTCGAGCAACAAAACATAATGCAACAAGAAAAACTAAATATACCATGCAAATGCAATTATAATTATCTAAATGTTTATAATTCCAGCAGTCAAACAGAATAAAGTATACCCATCAGGCCTCAGAAAAATCACAATAACATGCTAGTACATCATATCAAGACAGATCAATAATCTCCCAACAATCATCAAATCTAAGCCTGTTATTACTTATATCGTGCGTGTGTGCTCAACAACCATGCTAACTGATGAAAAGCAAAATAAGAAACATAATAGATTTCTTGGAAGGAATCATACAGTATAAACTCGAGAACTCCAAAAACAAACTAGATCCAGCTAAAATCACACACTTATCAAAGTCCAAGGGTCAACATGGAATACTTATGCTTTATTTTTATTTTATTTTTTATTTTTTTCTCTAACGGGGGCTTTTTGCACTTTTTCCCGTTTTATTCATTATATATATTTTTTTCTCTCATGACTGTACAATGTCTCATTCCATTAGGCTAACAGTGCTAGCCCTTAGCGAGCTTTCGACCAACGACTCCCAGACCATATAAGACCTTAGGGCGCTAGGTGTAGAGACACTCCCTCGGGCTTACTTACTCAAGTAACAAAGGCCCCGAAATAAGACTAGCCACAAGTTTTTATTTCTTTATATTTTTTTATTTTTTTTTAAGCTTATATATCTCAAATATTTCCCCCAAACTTAAATTCATGCCTAACTTCAGCCATCACTAACTATTCTTGTTATTCTTCCATTCAACTAGCATTATCCTTTAGACATCCATTATCTATCCATTTATACTTAATCAGCCAACACGGTCATTTCTTAACATGTTCTATCTTGATAATATCAGTTTCAAACAAATAAAGATGTAAATCACGTCAAGAGATCACATCACAGGCTTAACAATCTTTACTAAACTTGTTTATGCAATTTTAGTTTCATCATTAGCCCCGAATATACTTAAACTATTTAACAGTTGGAATTATATGAAATCCTAAATGCAACACTTAACGAAAAAGTTAACATCAAGTTTAACAAACAAACTAAAACATGCTCACAACCTAATTTCCACAAACTAACATAAATAGGCCACCTAAAAATGCAAATAAAACTAAGCTACCCCCAAACTTATAATGAGCAATGTCCTCATGCGACAAATATAGCAATTTAAAACAGAGGACTTCCCTGACGAGATTATTTCTCGGGCGCATCATCATCATCCTCGCTCATCTCTTGATCAGAAGGTGGAAACACAGGCAGAACAGGAGCAGTAGGGAAATGGCTAAGATCAACTACAGGGTACAGCTGAGCATAATAGCAGTCTAGGCTATTAAGTAGTCGACTATAAACTTGTAGATCACATCTTGGTGTTCAGATAGGCGGACATTTTGGGCTTCGAGATTGTAGAACCAACCGTCAATTTTGTGCTGAACCACATCGAGAACAACACCACGCTGAGCCGCAGAGGAGGAACCATAAGTGGGTGGAGCAGGAGCTTGTGAAGCCTGTGGAGCTTCAACTTGAGGAATTATAAAGCCCAATCCACGTGGATGATTTGCACCACCAGTCCACACTTAGTACCTGATTATCATCTTATGGTCCAAAACCGACATTGGGGGCTGAATCATTTCATCCGACTTCCATTTGACCCCAAACTTAGAACATAAAGCAAAAATGAGAGAAGGATGGGGTAACCCTCCCGTGGTACCTCCTTAGGCAGCTCTCAAAATTGACTTCTGAATAATTAGGCCCACATCCATCTTCAACTCTTGAATTATAGAATACAGCAACACAACCCTTTCCTTGGTGACATGGCTAACATGTGTGCACGACATTAATTTGGCGCATATGAAGGCGTACCAACCCTTCCCATAAAGACTGAGGCGCGAATGGGGAAAGGTCATACTACCACGTTCATGCATTGTCCAAGTTGTTCCCTATTGACATAATTCACGGAAGATCACTTCATAGTCTGGTCCTTGGCTCACAAAGCTAGCATATTCATTGTGTTGACCCTCCGAAGGTAGTTGGTAGCAATCATTGATGTACAAACTATTCTTCTTCCAGTTAAAAATACATCTATTATTGCCAGTCCTTTCAAGATTTCAGATAGTAATAAAGATGATAAAAAGATCATTGAACAATTAAATTTCAGTAACCAGTATCTAGCAACTGTAGGTTAGCAGCTAGATAGAATTGAAGAAAAATTTGAGGAAACCATTATTAAAAAACCCAATTCAAAGATTGAACAACCTTTGTTAAAATTACCCGAAAATAGAAGTAAATTAGGTTTACCCAACAAAGATGGTGAACTTACCCGTGCAATTGATAAATTATTTAAAAAATTAAAAATTGAACCTGGAACAAGTGACACTATAGTTATTATTGATCAAGTTGAAACTGACAATGAGAGCAATAGCCAATCAGATCATTCTGATACTGCTTCAGTCCCAGATTTTAATGATCAGCTAAATAAATTAACAGTTAATAACACTATTATAACCAGAAATTGGTATTCTAGACCTACTCCTCCGGATCTACAATTCGAAGAGAGAAATCTAGATAAACAATTCTCTATTTCTTCTAATAAAATTTATGAATGGAACATTGATGGTTTTAGTGAACAAGAAATTTTAAACAAGTTAAATCATATGTCCATGGTAGCTAATAGCTATATCACTAAATTCAACAATCTGACTCAGCCAGATATTGTTGAGTTAATAGCTAGTGGATTTACTGGTATTTTTAGATCTTGGTGGGAGAAACATCTCATAGAAGATATTTGGTTATCAATAATCCATGATGTCCAATTGGATGATGACGGCAACCCCATCTTTGATGAAGATGTTGGTGTTGGTCCGCCTAATGGAGTTAAGACTTTAATATTTACCATAATTAAATATTTTGTTGGAACTCCTAGTAATATCACTAAAAGAATTCACGATCAGTTAAGTAATCTCACTTGTCCCACTCTAAGTGATTTTAGGTGGTACAAAGATGTGTTTACTTCTCGAGTTATGATGTGTAATGATAGCAATAAACTATTTTGGAAAGAAAAATTTGTTAATGGTTTACCTTAATTATTTGCTCATAAGGTTCGTGAAGAATTAAGTAAAAATCTAGGTTAGATTGATTATGACAATTTAACCTATGGAGATATAATCAGTTATATTCAAAAAATTGGATTAAAAATGTGTATAGATTTTAAACTAGCTAAGCAAGCTAATAAAGATAAGAACAAAGCTAAATATGAGTTAGGGACTTTTTGTTAACAATATGGTTTACCCCCTGTTGCTCCCTCTAGAAGAAAGCACAGACATAAACATATTGATCCTCACAAGAGTCACAAACGTCATAAAAGAAGACATATTCAAAACAAAAATAAAAATCAAGACAATTATTATACTAAACCAAAGACATCAGGTAAAAAATCAACTAAAAAGCCTAAGAGGTTTGATAAAAGTAAAATTGTTTGCCACAATTGTGGGCAAAAGGGCCACTACAAAAATGAGTGCAAAATAAAACAAAAATTGTCTCAGTTAAATGTTTCAAGTGAAGATACTGAACAACTATTGGAATTAATGAGAATCGAGAACAACATCAGTAATGATGAAGGTTCTAACATTCCTTATTCCTCTAATGGCAGTATTAGTAACAATGAAACAGATAATGACAATGAAGAAGTTACTATTTGTGCTGATAATTGCAACAAAAATTATTACAATAAAAGATTAAATGTAATTACCAAAGAAGATGAAGAAAGCTCTTTGTTAATTGATTTAATTAGTAAAATTTCTGATCCTGAGCTAAAGGTTCAATACACGAAACAGTTAAAAGATTTGTTAACTAAAGATAATAGAGTTAAAGATAAGATTATTAAAGCTAAAGAAAAACCAATATTTAGCCTTAACAAAACCCTTGAAAGATTTAAAGCTCCGGTTAAAGAAGTTATCCTTCCAGAATTAAATCAAGAAGTTAATAAACTTAAAAGAGAAATGTCTAGCCTAAAGTTAGATGTTTCTAATTTAAAAAAAGAGATTGGAGACAAAAAATCTGACCTTCAAGTTCATGATTCCTCTTCTAGTGATGAAGATCACGATGAGCTAGAATCATTAGGTACTAAAGACGAACCAGATCTTTTTGTTCAAGGTCTTTCTCTTAAAAGAATTAAAGATATTACCATCCAGAAATGGTATATCTCTATTAACGTGGTTATCGATAAAACCTTCTCGATACAACTTCCTTCTTTAGTTGATACAGGTGCGGATCTGAATTGTATCCAAGAAGGATTAATCCCAACCAAGTACTATAAGAAAATTAGTGAAAAATTGAATTCTGCTAATGGTAGTCAAATGAAAATAAAATATAAACAGCCTAAAGTTCATATTTGTCAAGATAACATGTGTTTTAAAACATCATTTGTTTTAATCCACAATCTTACAGATAAGATCATCTTGGGGTTACCGTTTATATATTTATTGTATCCTTTTACTACCAGTAATGAAGGAATAAGTTGTAAACATTTAGGAAAAAAAATAATGTTTAAATTTCTTATTAAACCAAAAGAAAGAGATTTAAGATTTATCCAAGATGAATCTATTTCTAAATCATTGAATTTGTTAAATTGCAAATTTATCCATTTAAACTACTTAAAAGAAGAGATTAAATATAAACATATTGAAGAACAGATTAAAATTAAAGGGGTTCAAGAAAAAATTGAAGAGTTAAAAACTTATTTAAAAGATAACCTTTGTTCTGACTCTCCTAATGCCTTTTGGCATCGGAAGAAGCATATTGTAACGCTTCCTTACGCTAAGGAATTCAAAGAACATTTGATTCTTACTAAGGCTAGACCAATATAAATGAATCACGAATAAATGGAGTTATGTAAAAAGGAAATTAATGATCTCCTTAGTAAAGGATTAATTAAACCTAGTTAATCTCCTTGGTCCTGCCCTGCCTTTTATGTCAACAATAAAGCAGAAAATGAGAGAGGTGTCCCCCGTTTAGTTATCAATTACAATCCATTAAACAAGGTCCTAGAATGGATTATGTATCCCTTACCTAATAAGGAAGACCTCATAAATAGATTAAGCAATGCCACTATCTTCGGTAAGTTTGACCTCAAATATGGATTCTGGCAAGTTGCCATTCATACCGATGATAGGTACAAAACAGCCTTTACCACCCCATTCGGTCATTACGAATGGAATGTGCAGGCATTCGGTTTGAAAAATGCCCCCAGTGAATTTTAGAATATTCTCAATGACATTTTGAATCCTTTCAGTCATTTTTTCGTCGTTGACATTGATGATATTCTCATTTTCTCCAAATCTATTGAAGAACACATTAAATATTTGAAATCATTCTTTAAAACAATTAAAGATAATGGACTCGTCCTGTCTCCTTCCAAATGCAGTTTGTTCCAGACTAAAGTTCGGTTTCTTGGTCTCAATATTTATCAAGGACTTATTCAGCCTATTGATAGAGCTATTCAATTTGCTGACAAATTTCCTAATAAGTTTACCAATAAAACCCAACTTCAGAGATTTTTAGGCTCGCTCAATTATATTGGCAAGTTCAATAAAAATCTCAAAAAAATATACAAACCTCTTTTTCAGCGTTTGCAAGACAATCCTCCCCCTTGGACTGACATTCACACTTCTGTCATCCAGCAAGTTAAAAATTATGTTAAGGCATTGCTAAACCAGTTGATCCTTTCTGCGATCAATCTAGGGCCTCCTCCTCAAATCCCAGTCACCCTTCTTCTCAGTACATGCTCAAGTGGGATAATCATTTGTTTCATATTGAACCTCATATGAAGCCAAAGGATGACACAATTAAGCTTGCTTCCCAGTATTTTCCTGCTGGATGGAACTTTGTTCCTCTTGCTCCTTATAAATCCCTTGTGTATTATAAGGATATTCTTTTAAAAACCGAGTCAATCTTCATCAAACCTATTTATACTAGGGATGATGAATCTAAAGTCCTCTATCATTCACTCTACATTAAACAAATTATTCAAATCACTGACTGGGGAAGTCATCCCTCTGATCTTAGATAACTCTCCAGTCAAAATAACTCGTTCTGTTATTTCAATTATATGGAAGCTTGGAATAAGATCTTCCTTTACCAGAATGAGTCACATAGTCACTCGTGGTTCTTACAATTTGACCACAAATTCAAAAGTCAGATTCCTTTTTGGTTTACTCTTTGGTGGTCGAGATTTGGTTAGTCCTTCAACCTCCTTCCTGACCCCTTAAAGGCTCAACTCAGTCAATTTTGCAATCACAGTAAACATCAACCAAAATATGACGGTATCCCTGTTCTTGTCCATTTTATTAGTAAATATAAAGTACCTTGGATTCTTAAATGGCAGTACGACATTCAAACCCCAACTAAGGTAACAAGTTTCCAGTTACTGGTGTAACCATCCAAGATTTTATTTATAATTTAAAATATTTATTAAATTAAATAAATATTTTATTAATAAATTTGTTGTTTTATAATTTAAAATATTTCTTAAATTAAATAAGTATTCTATTTATGTGTTTGTTATTAGTAGATATGTGTGAATTAAATTTATTAGATAACACTTTAATAAATATTTTGTTGATGTGATTGTTGTTATTAAATATTTATGAATTAAATTTATTAGATAATATTCTAAATTAATTTAATTTATAATTTAGAGAGTTGTAATATAACATGAGATGTTATATTGTTGTTTTGATTTAATAATTTAAGTGGTATTTTAAATTATTAAATAAAATTATAATTTTGTGATATTTGTTAAAGTGGAATATTTAATTAAAATATAATATGTGTAACTAATTTATTTGATTAATGTTGCATATGGAAATCCAAATAAATAATAAGTGATTATAAATTATAAACGAAATTGTTTATTAAAATAAAACTAAAGTAATTTTAAATTGATTTAACCAAACAAGGTTTAAAATATTAAGTCTTTAATTTTTAAAGAGTTTTTGCCAAACAAAGCCTTATGGCTTTTGGATTTTTATTTTTTTGAATTTTTTAGATAAAAAAAATTAAAATAATAAATAAAATATATTTATAATCTATACGTTATATTTTGGTAAGTGATATTAGTTATTTAGATTATTAAGGCCATATCAGTTTTTTTTAGTTTACGCATACTTGTTCTCAGTTTACTTTTGTTTACGTCAATTGTATGTGGTCTAAGACTGAGCCAAAGAAAGAAAAGAAATGAATTGAGAGGGAGTTGAGAGAGAATTCTTGAGTTTTCCAAAGCAATTTCCAGCGATTTTAGCAAGGATTACAAGTTAAGTGAAGGTATCTAAACCTTAGTATTATATATATATATAAATGTGAGTTTGCGGCATAACTTATATGTTCTATGAATTCAATTTTTGTTGAATTGTTGCTATACAACTGAATTGTGATGATTATATGTGTTGGTTATGTTTGAGTGGGTATGTAAACAAGAATTCATATGCTAATTGCAGTTAAAAAGGAAGAAAAGTAATGACAGTATATATTTTCTCATGTGGCTTGTGTAAGTACCAATTTTAGTGGTCAATTTGTATGGTAAACTATAAATTGAGTCTTGATTATGCTAATTCGGTAAGAACCGAAGAGAACGTAGTTTGAATGAAGTAATTTGGATAAGAATAGTGATCACAGTGATGATTTTTGTAAAGAATGTCAAAAATAGAGTTTTTATATGAAAATATGAAAATTAAGGAATTAAATTATTTAAAATGGTTGTTAAATTGTTCTATATTGATGAATATGTGAGGAAACATGTTTATGATAGTTTTAAACCAAACGTATGTGTTAATTTCACTATTTTGTTGGTGAAATTCGTGTTAGTTGGGCTAAAAATGGAACACTTTGTTCTTTGCGTTTACAGTTACATACATGCACCGTATGATTCTTGGCCGAGTGCCAAGGCCAAAAAGCACGCAATGTTGCATCGATCCTGAGCTTGTGTATAAGCAATTTGCGCCCATACCCCGATTTGGGGACGAGTGGCTTCTACTACTGCTGCAGACCTGGGATATCGATATAACTTGGTCTAATGATGTGTTAATGTAATAAACATGTAACAACAAGGTTAAAACAGAATCGTGTTATGTGGTTAGTAATTTCAAAGTTTCAAAAATGAATAGTAAGTTACTAACGCGATATGTTAGAACTTAGTGTATATAATGATTAGTAAACAATTGTTGTGAAGGTTAACATTTGAAATTTCTGATATTTACCTAGTAGCATAAGACTTGTACTAAATTAACAAGTTTAGCTAGAAATGGGTGTTATTTTGGAAATGGATGTTAACATGTCTAATAGATATTGCGATTGCACTAAAATGTGTAGGATATTGGAGTACGTGAGTTGTAATTGTATAGCTTATGCAAGAGGCAAGTTCCCTAACCTTTGCTACTTTATTATTCAGCAAGGTTACTTTTCAATGTCATGTTCTACTTATGCAAGTTCATTATCTCTAATCTCTTGTTGAGCAATTTATTTTTATGCAAGTTCTTTAACCCTCATTAATTGTTGAGTAAGTTAATTAATCTTTGTTTCTTTATTCCAAACGAGATTACTTTAGTTATTCAAGGTTTACAATTTTATTATAAGAAATATGTTTATTCAGCTACTAATAATTATTGTTTGATCTTCGTTCTCCAATGACATTGTACTATCTTACATTATTATACCGAACTCTAAGTTGCCTAGTGATTCTTTACTAATTCAACGAATCCTTAGTTGATGAATTTTCTAAACTCTAAATTACCCTTGAAGTCAACCCAAACCAAACTTCCTTTGGTTTGCTTATGTACTCACACAATTTTGATAGCATGTTGAAGATGATAACATTTGTTCCATTTAGAAATTGTTAATACTCTAGCTCTTATTGATTCATCGATATACCTTGTTCATGAAGATATTATAATCAAACTCTTGAATAGTTATTGGTCTCTATCTGATTCAACTAGTATTTGGTTGAGGAGCATTCTAAAGATCTAGAATTCCTTTGAAGTTAATTCCCAACCAAACTTTCTGTTGGTTTATATCTTTTGTGATTGTAATAATGACAATATATTTGTGAATCTATTTTGGTGAGATTTCAATTCAAATTCGAATCGGAGCTTTTTAAGGAATTGATTTTGCTAAGGAGTCTGTTTATATTTAAAAAGGAGTCTTATAAGAAATTGTTTTGAAATGCTCAAACTCTATCAGGTTTAGTTTTCTTTCCTTTATTCTAGCTATTTTGGTTTGACTAGGATACTATATATTTATTATCTAAATATTATATCTGTTGAGTTATTCTCTTGGACTTTTTCTTTCCTTATATCTATGATAGTTGATTTGGTTTATATATATCCGTTGGTCTAGTCAAAATTTGTTGCTAAAATAATGTGATATATTAATTGTGGTCTAAGGCTTTCCTGCTAACAAATTCCTTATAAGTTTGTTTGCCTTTAAACATTACCATTCAGTAAAAAGGTAACTAGTTTAATTTTAATAGGAGACTAGTAAGGTGGTTTGAAAAAGGACTCTAAATATTTTATCTTCTTTGACTCCTTTTCTAATTTGACTTGATTTTTGTCTTTGGAAAATATCTGTCAAGTATATCAGGTCCTTGAAATTTCAAAATCTATATGAGGATTTCATGCTAACAATATTCAACTAGCCGTTGCTTGCTTCTACATAAATATTCATTCAGCTGGGCTAAAGAACTTAACCTCACATGAAGCTGAAAATCATCATTGAGTACATCCATAGAGCTTTATAAATCTGATTCTAGTTATTGTATCTCTCATATATATTCTTTTTGAGCTGGAAGAAAAACTATAATATTTCATAATCTTTGTAATTCAAGTGGAAGCCTGTTTTGGCTTGGGTGTCATTGTAATAGGTATTCTGTTCAAAGGTAGTCTCAAGGTCTCAGAGGTGGGAAAAGTTGCAGAGGTGGAAAAGTTGCAGATGTACAAGGGGGCAGTGGTGTCCATCAGTGTGAAGCTATTTTGAACAGGGAGTTCTTTTTCTTTGTACTTAATTGAGTATTAAAGTTTAATAAAAAGAGTCTCCAATCCTAGTTGGGATTGGACGTAGATTAGGCTACTAAACTAGAGGATAGGGGCCGAACCACGTAAAAATTCTCGATGTGATTTACTTTTCACGTGTTTCTGATTTTAAGTTTTATAGTTTGCATATTTTGGTTTTAGTTGGAAAATTTTATACTAATACGGACAGGTATTAGCTATCAGTTAAGAACATAACTAATACGGATAGGGTTAGACCGTCCAATTATCGCCTGCTATAGTAAACTTTAAAAATTGGCCACTGTAGATCACGTCTAAGTATTTACACCTATTCACCCCCCCCCCCTCTAGGTGTGCTTAATTACAGAATTTCATATGGTATCAGAGCAATCCATAAGTCGGCCACCTTTGTTGCTCAGAAGTGAAAACTTCAACTTTTGGAAGTTCAGAATGAAGATTTTTCTTAAAAGAGACCCATGGGAATGGTGGGTAGTTTAAAATGGACCTGTCATTCCTAGACATGATGATGGCAACCCAAAGGCTCTCATGGAGATGGATACAAACGAAAGCTATATGTTTTCTTACAACTCAAGAGCCATGAACACCTTGCTAAGCGGAATGGTCCAAGCTGAAATTGATAAAGTATCATCGTGCAACACAGCAAAAGAGATGTGGGACACTATTTTGATGAGTCATGAAGGTACTTCAAAAGTCAAAGAGGTGAAGTTAAGTGTGCTAATGCAAGACTATGAGTTATTCAAGTTAGAAAAGGATGAAACAATTAATGACGCTCAAGGGAGATTTCTCACTCTTATGAACTCTCTAAGTATGCTCGGCCGAAAAATTGATCAAAGGGAGATAAATAGAAAGATACTTAGAGTCATGCCCAAACAATTTGCACCGAAAGTCACAACTCTCCAAGACACACCACCAATTAGTACGATGGAAACTCTCACTTTATTCGGAGAGCTTGAAGAATTCAAAAATCAACTAAAGAGGTATGATGAAGAGGATGAAGCACCAATAAAGAAAACATTGGCACTTCAAGTCGAGAGAAACAATGAAAGTGATCATGAAGATCTTGATGAAGAAATTGAAATGATCTCAAGAAAAATCGAGAGATTACTACAAAGGGAGAAACAAAGAAAAAATCAAAAAGGTAGCTCAACTTCAGTAAGCAAGTCCGAAACGAAACAAGAAGAAGAAAATGTCCAACTCTGTTTCATGGGACTAGAAGATGATGATCAACTTGAGGTAACAAATTTTCATAAAGCTTTTGAAATATCTATGCCTGATTATATTGCTTTACAAAATGAAAATCAACAGCTCAAAAAGAAAAGTGCTTATTTTAAGAGTTGTGTAGATGAGCTAATAAATGAAGTTAAGTCGCTTATTAAAGACCGAAAAGAAAATGAATATCTTAAAAATGAAAATAAAGTGTTAAAAGAAAATTTGAAAATGAGAGATGCATGCATAGATGCTTTTAATGATGGAAAAATGATGAATGTTCAACATGATGATAATATAACAAATGCAGAAATAGCATCTTTAAAAAATGATCTTGCTAAATTTGTGCAAGGAGAAGAGAACCTAAATGTTATGTTAGGGGCACAAAGGTCTAGTCTTGATAAACAAGGAATTGGGTATAATCCTATGAAAAATGTGAAAAATAGAACTAATGATAATATTAGAATGATTAATAGTAAACCAAGGTTTAAACCACTTTATTGTTCACCGTTTGTTACTTGTAGAAAATGTGGTTTTAAAGGTCATTTTGATTCTAATTGTAATAAAATTAGAATAAAACAAATTTGGGTAAAGAAATGTGATTTATATGCTACTAACCCAAAAGGACCCAAGAAGATTTGGGTACCAAAAAGGTAGAGACTATTTGTTCATTTTGTAGATGTCTCAAGATCAAAGAGGAGACGAATAATAGTTATCTATAAATTATTTGGCGAAATCTGTAAGTACCTCATATTATTTTTTAAATAATGTTTTAATTAGATATATGGATTTTCTAACACAAGGGTTCATAATATTATTTATTCTAAAGTTTTTATTGTGCTAAATGTTTCATATTTAATACACTTGACAATCATGATGAGGAATCTGTATTTATAATTTTTTTTATGAACTTAACCGTGATCTATCAAAGGAAGAGAATGAGTATTCTGCAGGAAAAAGTAATCTGGAACGTGGAAATAAAATAGCAGAATCTGGATGACTAAAGTCGCCCAATCGGAAGGAAAGATAATTTGAAATCGAATACGATCGACCCGTCCGTTTTAGTTGAAAAAAGTCGTATGCGATACACCAAAAAAGATGACCGGAACGGACTAGTCTGATTTAGAAGAAAAATCAGAAACATAAATTGATATATCACAGTTTGAATATAACGAACAGATGACCACTGCCAAGCTTCCTAGATCATCTCGAACTGTAAGAAATCATCCCAAATTTGATTATAGGTGACCGCCACATTGGATGATCAAAAGAAGTGTTTTGAAGAAATTTGATTATGAAGATCCAAAATCAAAAACTTCATAGCACATCTAGAAAGCATACTATTGGTAACAAAAATGTTGATATATAGGTAACAAATCACAAAGGTATGATCGTATTGTTTACTTGCTATATGTGATTTTATTATAAACTTGCTCCAATGATATTCTTTATCTTTGAACTTATTCTTTTAATATTGACAAATGGGGCGAGATAACTATTTAGCTAAATTGATATGAATTAATTTTTGTTGATGACAAAAAGGGAGAGATATTTGGGTAATGATGATTATATGTTAATCAACTTGTGCTTAATGATTTCTTTTTGATAATGACAAAGGGGGAGAGATATTTGGTATTTGAAATTTGAATTGAATTGGTATTCATGTTGGTAGTGAGATACTATATGCAATGATGGATCAAGTCATTTTTTTTTACTCCTTAATATGCATAAATTTCGTGGGAGCCTTATTGATAGGGGGAGTATATAAATTCAAAAGATAATATATTGTCATCATCAAAAAGGGGGAGAATATTGGTTTATATCTTTTGTGATTTTAATAATGACAATATATTTGTGAATCTATTTTGGTGAGATTTCAATTCAAATTCGAATCGGAGCTTTTTAAGGAATTGATTTTGCTAAGGAGTCTGTTTATATTTCAAAAGGAGTCTTATAAGGAATTGTTTTAAAATGCTCAAACTCTATCAGGTTTAGTTTTCTTTCCTTTATTCTAGCTATTTTGGTTTGACTAGGATACTATATATTTGTTATCTAAATATTATATCTGTTGAGTTATTCTCTTGGACTTTTTCTTTCCTTATATCTATGATAGTTGATTTGGTTTATATATATCCGTTGGTCTAGTCAAAATTTGTTGCTAAAATAATGTGATATATTAATTGTGGTCTAAGGCTTTCCTGCTAACAAATTCCTTATAAGTTTGTTTGCCTTTAAACGTTACCATTCAGTAAAAAGGTAACTAGTTTAATTTTAATAGGAGACTAGTAAGGTGGTTTGAAAAAGGACTCTAAATATTTTATCTTCTTTGACTCCTTTTCTAATTTGACTTGATTTTTGTCTTTGGAAAATATCTGTCAAGTATATCAGGTCCTTGAAATTTCAAAATCTATATGAGGATTTCATGCTAACAATATTCAACTAGCCGTTGCTTGCTTCTACATAAATATTCATTTAGCTGGGCTAAAGAACTAAACCTCACATGAAGCTAAAAATCATCATTGAGTACATCCATAGAGCTTTATAAATCTGATTCCAGTTATTGTATTTCTCATATATATTCTTTTTGAGCTGGAAGAAAAACTGTAATATTTCATAATCTTTGTAATCCAAGTGGAAGCTTGTTTTGGCTTGGGTGTCATTGTAATAGGTATTCTGTTCAAAGGTAGTCTTAAGGTCTCAGAGGTGGGAAAAGTTGCAGAGGTGGAAAAGTTGCAGAGGTGCAAGGGGGCAGTGGTGTCCATCAGTGTGAAGCTACTTTGAACGGGGAGTTCTTTTTATTTGTACTTAATTGAGTATTAAAGTTTAATAAAAAGAGTCTCCAATCCTAGTTGGGATTTGACGTATATTAGGCTACTAGACTAGAGGATAGGGGCCGAACCACGTAAAAATTCTCAATGTGATTTATTTTCACGTGTTTCTGATTTTAAGCTTTACAGTCTGCATATTTTGGTTTTAGTTGGAAAATTTTATACTAATACGGACAGGTATTAGCTTTCCGTTTTTAACAGTTAAGAACATAACTAATACGGATAGGGTTAGACCGTCCGATTATCGCCTGCTATAGTAAACTTTAAAAATTGTCCACTGTAGATCACGTCTAAGTATTTACACTTATTCACCCCCCTCTAGGTGTGCTTAATTACAGAATTTCACTGTCTTTGATTCGGAACCTGATAATCTAAGCTGAGATGAACAACCCTATATTAGGGGATTATTTTAGAGCTACGCAATAGCGTTAAAATGTTTGCACAATATATAGTACAAAGGGCTGATCACCTGGAGTACAGGATGATGGTCCATATAGTCGTTTAGACTATTAAAGGTTATAGTAGAAACACATGTTAACCTAGGTGAGAAAAGTTGCAGAGGTGCAAAAGTTGTAGAAGTGCAAGGGGGCAGTGGTGTCCATCAGTGTGAAGCTACTTTGAACGGGGAGTTCTTTTATTTGTACTTAATTGAGTATTAAAGTTTAATAAAAAGAGTCTCCAATCCTAGTTGGGATTGGACATGGATTAGGCTACTAGACTAGAGGATAGGGGTCGAACCACGTAAAAATAATTCGTATGTTAATCGCAGTTAAAAAGGAAGAAAAGTAATGACAGTATATATTTTCTCATGTGGCTTGTGTAAGTACCAATTTTAGTGGTCAATTTGTATGGTAAACTATAAATTGAGTCTTGATTATGCTAATTCGGTAAGAAACGAAGAGAACGTAGTTTGAATGAAGTAATTTGGACAAGAATAGTGATCACAGTGATGATTTTTGTAAAGAATGTCAAAAATAGAGTTTTTATTTGAAACACCCATTCTGAGTCGCCAAATACATGGTACAGAAACAACTACAACTTTATTAATACAATTGTCGTGCAAAATACGACAACACATAAACTATGAGTTTAAAAACAAATATTGTCTTCTAGACAATATCAACACTCAAATAAGTCCTCATTACAATTATTGATACACTTTTTTACAAAATAGTGAGGACTACTAAAACGACATTCTAGAACTTTCATTCCATACCCCGACTAGTACTCGCTACATTCTCGCCTCCTTAGAAGAAAAATGGAACAAAAAGGAAAAGGGTGAGCTCAACTAGCCCAGTATAGAATATTATGACTAAGATAACATAGAACAAATTATCGTTAGTCCTCGACAGGGAAATAAATCTTATAGAATACAATAGACAACAAGTTTTAAATCAATATTCGCAGCGAAAATAATAATTCATTAGAAGAGTTACGTAGAGAATGAAATCTACTTTCTTCTATGAATTTAAAAGTTTTTCGTCAATATTTTATCCTTGTAACATCAATCAATAAACATCTTGCATCAAATATTCATCTTTGCACTACAGGCCAAAGATATTCATTAGTTGGTCATGTTCATCACAACACCTAAACATTTTTGCACTACGGGCCAAAGATATTTAACAGAAAATCATTAATCTTTGCACTACAGGCCAAAGATATTCAGTAATATCATTATTTAGGACTGAGGATGATGAAAAATAATTTAAAGAAAACGAATCCATGAAAACAAAGAACAAATATTAAGGATTAGTACTTTAAACAATCCAAGTTTAAAATACTTCAGTAAATAATCATAGTGAAGTAAAATTCAAGAATGATCAAAACATGGATACAATAAAAGCTAGTATCCATAATAGATATTTTGGACAAAAATGAAAATTTAATCTTTACGTGAATAAGTGTCGTATTCGTGAATAATGTATGATATCGTGAATAGTGCAGTAGATATCGTGAATAATGTACGCAGAACACTAAAAGACAAAATTTCACAAGAAAAATCTTACCAATATTAAAACATAATGATATTAGAAGAAATAATATCATTTAAAAAAATAACATCCCTTACCTCGAAAAGACAGTACTTCTGACTAGAATACAGGATATAGTGCTGAAGGGATCTTGCACCGTATAGCAACACTCAAGGTATCAAAATACTCATAAGAATACGCTCGACAATATAGAGAGAGAAAGAGAGTGAAAACTTATTTCTGGTGTGATTTTTAATTCTAACCTAAGCACCCTATTTATAGAAAATGCATAGAACACCAAAGCAGAAAATTTAATAAAATATTAATATATTTATATAAATTTTCCTTAGCCCACTTTTTTGGTCAAGACATCAGCCATACAAGTGACAAAATCACCAAAAACGTTTTTCTAAATAAAAATATTTAAAACTCCAAAAATCGATTCAGACCCGATATACCGGAACTTCAATAATTCACAATAAATAGCCCTTTTATCAGAAAAATTCGAATCTTATGTCCATTCCATAGGAAATTCAATTCTCTACAACTTTGTAAGTTTAAGTTTTCCAAATTCCAAGCAAAAATTGGCCAAAAATCCACATACGGACGATTTTTACAAAGCTATAATTAAATTTCGGTCGAGAAATGAGGTCCATGAACATGAAAAAATGTTTTAAATATTTTAGTAACAAAAATACTCTTCCTCCTCATTTATTCATATATCCCACATTCATTGTAAAATATCACCATTATTATATTATTAAAATATAATAATATATTTAAATAAATTATTTTATCGAAAAAGATAAAATATCAATTTTCAACAATTGTCACATTAAAAATTTTCTCCATCTATATTCATATAAAATGAATATTTTCCTTATCATATAAATCAATAATTAATTATCCACAAATAATATTACAGAATCACAATACTTACAACCGAATGTCGTTCCCGGAAGAGGGGCTTTCGATAAAGATTTCTCCTTCTTGGCCGCAATTAGGTGACCAAACCTCTCCTTAGATGCAAACTTTCTAGACATTGTCAATAATGCTATCTAATAATATTATTCAAATAATATGAATTATTATTTCGATAAAGGAAAATACTGTGTAATGATAATTATTGAAACAACAATAATATAAAATATCAACGCAGCAATTATTGAATCAATAAAATAAAATATTGAACAGTAATTACTGTAACAATTATTGAGTAGTGCCTTCTTATGTAAGAATCAATAATTGATGTAATACCGTGTTCTACTGTGTTTTAACCACCGGGTGTTCCAACAAGATAATACTTGGTAACAACTACTGTAGTTATTTAAAAACAACTTATACTTGCCGTTTTCTTCATCCAATCGCTTTCCGTTATGGGGCCCACACAAGGCTGTGCCGACGTACGAATATTCTCCGACATTAAGAATATTCCACAACCAAACGAATATTTCCCGACAACAATGAATATTTTATAACCACTTGCTTATTTGAAATATTTGCGCATTTTACCCATAACTAACCACATTAATTAAATCAACCCTTACTAATTTCAAAATAATAAATAGAGGAAATTCAATTTCATTAATAATAAGTTGGGGTCTTATAACCTCCCCTCCTTATGAAATTTTTTCCTCGAAATTGACGTACGTACCTGGTGTTTCAAAAAGGTGAGGATACCTCGCTTTCATTTCCGTTTCCAACTCCCACGTCATTTCCTCAATAGCATGGTTCCTCCACAAAACTTTGACTTGTGGTATGACCTTTGTGCGTAGGACATGCTCCTTCCTATCCAAGATCTTGACAGGTACCTATTCATACATTAAGTCTTCAGCTATCTCGTCCGGTTCTAACTCAATAACGTGGTTCGGGTCTTTCACATATTTACGTTGCACAGATATATGAAAACATTATGAACACGAGACATACTTGGAGATAATGAGAGTTTATAGGCCACATTTCCTACTCGGTTAAGAATCTGAAATGGACCAATAAATCGTGGATTGACCTTTCCTCTCTTCCTAAATCTTGTAACTCCCTTCCATAGAGCCACACGCAATAATACATGATCCCCAATACTAAATTCCACTTTCTTTCGATGAAGATCCACATAACTCTTTTGTCGATCCTGTGCCGTTTGTATACGTTGTCGAATCATTTGGATCTTTTTTGTAGTCATACGTACCAACTCTAGTCCCAATAATGTCGCTTCACCCACCTCGTCCCAATATACTGGAGAGCGACACTTTCGTCCATACAATGCTTCAAATGGGACCACACCTATACTTGACTAATAACTGTTGTTGTAGGAGAATTCCACCAATGGTAAATACTTATCCCAACTCCCTTTGAAGTCTAGGACACAGAGTCTTAATAGATCTTCAAGAGTTTGAATAGTCCTCTCTAATTGTCCGTCCGTTTGAGGATTGTATGCCGAACTGAATCGTAAATCCGTGCCCATAGCTTTTTGCAAGCTAACCCAAAATCGTGAAGTGAATCTTGGGTCACGATATGAAACTATGGATACTGGCATGCCATGCAATCTCACAATCTCATTTACGTACATACGAGCAAGATGTTCAAGGGAATAAGTCTCCCGTATCGGAAAGAAATGAGCAGACTTGGTTAATCTATCAATAATAACCCAAATAGCATTTATGCCTTGAGAAACCGTGGGAAGACCCGTAACGAAATCCATGGTAATGTGTTCCCACTTCTATTTCGGAATCTCAAGTGGTTTCAATGGACCCTTTGGCACTTGATACTCTGCCTTTACACATTGACAAGTTAAACACCTCGAGATAAACTTCGCGATCTCTCTCTTCATATTGTTCCACCAAAATGTATGTCGAAGATCACGATACATTTTGGTACTTCCAGGATGGATTGCAAACGGTGTATTGTGTGCCTCCATCATGATCTTGTACTTCAAATCAGATTCGTTAGGAACACAAAGTCTAGAGTGGACTTGAAGTATTCCTTCTTCATCTATTTTTGCTTCTAGAATAGCACCTTCTTGTACTTTCTTCTTCATACACATCAGCTCCGGGTCTGTGGCTTGAGCAACTTTAACTTTTTTGATTAAAGTCGGTTTTATGCATATACTTGACATCATCGCATGGGTCCCCGGAGTCTTGAATTCTATCTTCAACTTTTGTAATTCACACAAAATGGGCCTTTGTGTTGACAACATCGCACTCGTTCCCGCATATGATCTTCTACTCAACGCGTCAGCTACCACGTTCACTTTTCCAGGATGGTATTGAATGGTGTGGTCGTAATCTTTCAACAGCTCGAGCCAACGTCGTTACCGCATGTTGAGTTCCTTTTGGGTGAAGAAATATTTGAGGCTTTTATGGTCTGAATATATCTCCACTTTCTCCCCATAAAGATTGTGCCTCCAGATCTTTAGCGCAAAAACGACTGCTGCCAACTCTAGATCATGAGTAGGGTAATTTCTCTCATATTCTTTAAGTTATCATGAGGCATAGGCTATGACTTTCCCATGTTGCATGAGAACACATCCTAACCCTTTGCCTGAAGCATCGCTGTAGGTAACAAATCCATTCGAACTAAACGGTATTGTCAGAACAGGTGCTGAAATGAGTCTCCTCTTAAGCTCTTGGAAAATCTTCTCGCATTCCTCGCTCCATACAAATTTTATATCTTTCTGAGTCAGCTGAGTTAATGGAGTAGCGATTCAAGAAAATCCTTCCACGAATCTCTGATAATAACCAGCTAAGCCCAAAAAGCTATGAACTTCGGTCACCGTCTTCGGTTGCTCCCAACTTTGTATTGCTTCAATCTTCGCCGAGTCGACAGATACTCCATGTTTTGACACCACGTGCCCAAGGAATGCTACTTCCTCAAGCCAGAACTCGCATTTCTTCAACTTGGCATATAGCTTATTTTCACGAAGCCTTTGGAGTACCAGCTTCAAATGGTGTTCAAGATCTTCACAGCTTTTGGAATATATGAGGATGTCATCAATAAAGACAACAACGAACTAATCCAAATATTCTTTGAATACACGGTTCATCATATCCATGAAAGCCGCAAGAGCATTAGTCAATCCAAAAGACATGACTAAGAATTCATAATGCCCGTACCGAGTTCTGAAGGCAGTCTTTGGAATATCCTCAATTCTAATCTTTAGCTGATGATATCCAGAATGAAGATCGATCTTTGAAAAGAATTGTGCTCCTTGCAACTGGTCAAACAGGCCATCAATGCGAGGTAACGGATACCTATTCTTGATGGTGACATGGTTCAATTCTCGATAGTCAATACAAAGTCGCATACTCCCGTCTTTCTTCTTTACAAATAAAATAGGAGCACCCCAAGGAGATGTACTAGGACGAATGAAACCGATGTCTAATAACTCCTGTAATTGGACCTTTAACTCCTGAAGTTCAATAGGAGCCATTCGATATGGGGTTTTAGAAATTGGCTTTGTACCAGATTCAAGATCAATAAAGAATTCAACTTCACATTCTGGGGGTAGACCGGGAAGTTCTTCAGGAAATACGTCAAGAAAGGTACTAACAATAGGAATATTATTCAAATCTGACGTGTCTTTATTCAAATCCATAACATGGGCTAAGAAAGCTTGACATTCATTTTTCAATAAACGAATAGCTTTATGACTTGATATGACAGTGATTGATTTTAGTGGTTTAGTTGCTTTAATTCGTACAACAAGTTGGTTAGGAATATGAAAACTAACAACCTTATGAAAACAATCAATTTTGGCATGATGAGTAGTTAACCAATCAATCCCTAAAATCACATCAAAAGCAAGTATCTTTAAAGAGATAAGGTCAACAGGTAATATGATGGTGCCAACTTGGATCAAACAAGATTTATAAACAGTGGATGTAATGAAAGTTTCTCCTAACAGAGTTTGCACAGATAAGTCAAAGTCTAATTTCTCCGGAGTCAAGTTTAAACGTTGAGCACAAGCAGGAGAGATAAATGAATGGGTAGCACCGGTATCTAGTAATGTATAAATTTCACAAGAATTTATGATTAACTTACCCATGATCACCTCATTTGGGTTCCATGCATTTTGACCTGTCATGACAAACGCTCTTCTAGGAACCATTGACTTTGACTTTTCTGGGGCAGCCTTTTGAGTCACCATCCCCACTGGACTTAGTTTTGCTACAGTACAATCTCGAGTGATATATCCTTCCTTTCCACAATTATAACATACCTTGAACTGTTGTAGGCAGTTTGGGCTGATATGTCCCTCTTTCCCGCATTTATAGCATACGACTGGTGGTCGTTCTCCTCCCTTAGAACCAGTTGTTGCTGGTGCTAACGTCTTCACATTGTCATTGTTGAATCTTATCTTTTTAAAATACCCCCCCCCCTGACTCGCTTCTTCTATTTTCATGGCCATGATTACCACTAGAGTGGTTGCCGCTCTTGTCCGCATTTTTCTTTCCCCGCTGGTTATAGTTGCTCCGATGACTGCTGTCACCGGTATGACCCTGGTTGTTGTCCCTCGGTTGAACGTACTCGTTATCTCGCTCTAATAATTGAGCCATGTTGACAACATCTGAATATAGAGAAAATTTATGAGAAATGAGATACTGACGTAAGTCAGGTTTCAAACCTCTCATAAACATCCGCTGTCATCGTTCCTCATTCTCCACCAAATGAGGTGCAAACACGGATAACTCTCTGAACTTACGCCTCGTCTTTGGGACATCGTCATGTTATTACACTCCCGATCTAATAAACTTTACCTCCTTCATATGACGAATACTTTCAGGAAAGTACTTGTCATTGAACAATTTCTAAAACATTTCCCAAGACATGCTGAGTGCGGCTGGATGGATACGCTTCACAGATTCCCACCAGTAATATGCCTCATTACGGAACATAAAGGTGGCGAATGGAACCTTCTGTTCCTCCATGCATCCCAAGACGTCGAATATCTTGGTAATTTGCTTAACCCACGTCTCCGCCTTAATCGGATCAGGTTTTCCCCAGAATTCTGGTGGTCCCAACTCTTTGAACTGCTTGGCTATGACAAACTATGTGTTGCTATCATTTCCACCTGTATTTTGTACATGAGTCTCCTTCATCTGATTTTGCATGAACTGCAAAAAGCTTCTAAACATCCCATCGTTCATCGTCTGATCAGTGGTGTTGTTTACAGGAGGAACATTAATCGACTGTTGCCGTTCTCCTCATTGGTGAGTAAAGGAGTCTCCACGGTCTCATTTACTCCACTGTTAACATTCTCAGTTGTCATTCTCAAATACTGCCATAAAACAAGGGTTAATTAAAGAAATTAACATATCACATAATATCCCTATATTGTGACCGACCAACAAATAAGCTTAGGTAGGACATACTAGCGAAGGATATACTCATCTCTCCCTCTAGTTTTATTCCCCATCTCACTTGGAGATCATATCCTAAGCTCGATACCAGCTGTGGCCCCCCCAAATAGGTATACAACACCCATTACGAGTGCTTGAATACATAGATGCAGAAACAACTACAACTTTATTAATCTGATTGTGCGTGCAAAATACGACACACATAAAGCTATGAGTTTAAAAATAAATATTGTCTTCTAGGCAATATCAACACTCAAATAAGTTCTCATTACAATTATTGATACACCTTTTTACAAAATAGTGAGGACTACTAAAACGACATTCTATACCTTTCATTCCATACCCAGAGCTAGTACTCATTACATTTAAAGCCTCTGAGAAGAAAATGGAACAAAAAGGAAAAGGGTGAGCTCAACTAGCCCGATTATAGAATATTATGACTAAGATAACATAGAACAAATTATCGTTAGTCCTCAACAGGGAAAAAATCTAATAGAATACAATAGACAACAAGTTTTAAATCAATATTTGCGGTGAAATAATAATTCATTAGAAGAGTTACGTGAGAATGAAATCTACTTTCTTATGAATTTAAAGTTTTTCATCGATATTTTATCCTGTAAAATCAATCAATAAACATCTTGCATCAAATATTCATCTTTGGTCATGTTCATCAACTGATGAATATATTTGGCCTGTAGTGCAAAGATGAATATTTGATGCAAGATGTTTATTGATTAATATTACGAGGATAAAATATTGATAAAAAAATTTAATTAATAAAAGAAAGTAGATTTCATTCTATTAATGCCAAAAATATTTGAAATAAAGTTTGATTTTTTTGATAATGAGTGTTGTAGATTTTTGACGTTATGATCAACTACGTTACAATTGTGAATAAAATTAAGTGACTTCTCACGTAAGCATCAATAATCAAAGATATTCTTGTTACAAATTGAATAAAATTAAGTGACTTCTCACGTAAGCATCGATAATCAAGATGTTATACATACCATTGTACTTTTATCTTTGGCGTATTCTTTCTTTTATCCTTTGGGAATTTAGTTTAACGGTAAAAGTCTTGTCGTTTTTTATAAAAAGGTTATTTATGTCGCTTTCTAAATCCGACAATAATTTTATTGTGGGGTCCACCAATGATTGTACCGTCGTACGGAAATTTCTTGATAAAACGAATATTCCTCGACCAAACGAATATTTTATGACAACTTGCTTACTTTGCAAAATTTGTAAATATTACCCACAACTATAAGCTTATATCAAATCCACACCTTATTACTCAAAATTATATTTAGAGAAAATTAAATCTTTATTCATAAAAGTTGGGGTCTTATAGTGTATAGACGCCTTTAGGAGCTATTACATGACTTATGCCTGACAGATCATAGACATCAATCATACAACTAATCAATTACACTTTTGAGCCCTAATTTCACTGAAGATTTAGAGGAGCAAAGCAAGGAATCAAGATTCATGAAAATTGCAGATTTGAGTGAGGATAAGGGTGGTGTATTACTATTCTTAGTCTTTCAATTCAATTGTTGTAATTGAGATGATGAATTTATTTATCTTTTTAGTTTTTAAGTAATTCATGATGAACTAATTATCTAATTAGGCTTTCAATAGATCTTTGATGCCGAACAATGATTGTCATGCTTTAATTTCAGTTTAATAATACTATCAATTCAGTTCATCTATTGTGATTCATACTTAATTTATGAATTGCTTGATCACCAATTTTATGTGGATTTGTATAGACTCAATAAATGATATATGAATCTAGACCTAATCATAATAGCATGTGTTCTTGATTTCTGCGCTTGATGGATTTCTTTATGTATTTTTAGGATAGAGATATACCTAACATCGCATGTAATCAAATAAAGAACTTGAGATTTAAACCTTATTTGATTTTAATTCACATAGAGATATAGTGAATTAGTTAATTAGGTTGTTTGGCTTAATTCTATAAATTGTGGATTTAAGTTAATATGGGGTTAGTGCATTAAGAGATAGTTAATTCTACCTTAGTGTTCTTGGTTAATGAACTGAGATAGTTAATTGAATTGAAAAGAAGTGTGATAATTTGAGTGAAACTTAAAGTGAAGTTGTAAGCCTAATTCTCCATTATCTGCTTGAAATTTATGGTTATTAGTTGTGTTGATTTGTTTAGATTTTTAGTTTTATTAGTTTTTATTAATTACAATCTTTAATTCGAATAGTTTAATAAAATTGAATTACTATAAAGCGGGTATTTGATTGATTAAAATTCACACTTGTCTCTGTGGGAACGATACTCTACTTACTATTATATTACTTGTTGATCATGTATACTTGCGTGTGGACCTTAATTTAAAATATACCCAACACTTTCCCCCCCTTAAAAAGATTCTATCCCCAGAATCACGATTCACTTAATTCGTCCCGTTACACACCCGGGCAACCGCGGGTAGATCCGTGACTATTCAGGTATATATATATATATATATATATATATATATATATATTTACTGTTGCTTTGATTGCTTTATATATATATATATATATGATTATATATATAATAAAATAGTTTGGCTTGATTTACTGCTTTGGATTCTATGTATATGATTATGTGGCCTTTTTTTTTACTACTTTATATATATATATATATATATATATATTAATTTTTTACTGTGTTTAAATATCTATTTTAATTGTTCATTCAATGTAAATCCATAATATTTATATTTATGGACTAGATTTATCTAAATCTAGCCATATCTAACTTTTTAGACCTTTCTCTTTAAAAGTTATAAAATTGAATTACTGAAAGCTAGCTAGAATGGCTAATAGAGATTTATTTAAATCTAGTTTTCTTTCTAGTTTTTTGTAAATATTAAGCAACCACGTGACCCTAGATCTGTATCTAGAGGGAACGAGAAGCTGGGCTACGTGAAGGCAGGGATTTAACTGATGAATCCTTTGTTTTGCATTGTTTAGATTAAATATCTGTTTTATTTCAATATCCTCGTTATGCAGGATATTCATATAATATTATGTGAGCCTAGGAGTCACGGGATCTAAGATCCAGCTGACGGATCTAGATCTGGTTCCTATGATGGACCCTTTTCAGTTGTACAGTTAGCTTGTAAATCATATTTGTGGTGTTTGGACATCCTTCGATGGCTTTCATGCCCACAAGCAGCCTGACACTTATATGTATATTATTTTGTCGAAAATGCTTCGAGAATAAAATCAAATCAAGCCGAATACGGAATAAAATGGAAGTATCAAAGGCCTCAATTACTATGTGATCATAAGGGTTTGAAAACATGTTTTCAAAACATCATTTATGCATATATTGCTTAAAATTGAACTTTTATACAAGTCAAGCCCTTTGTATATAGGTGCAAACGAGGCATAGCGTTACTTCCAAATAATGCACTTAGGCCCAATTTCCTGCACGCACACACACTTTAAATAAATAAAGAATTGAAAAGATATGATAACCGTGTCTTCACGAAAGTTAATGGGTGCCTAAAACCTTTCCCTCGCTTAATTAAACCCCCAAACTCTATAAATCTTGGTTTCCAAGGCCTGTTAAATAGAGTCCAATAATTGGGTCTTTCTGTAAACCTATTCAAATTCGGTTGAGTTGGTACAACCATTTCACTATTACCAACTAGTAACTCTGAATTTTCAAATCATCGACATTTTGTGTCGGACTCTTTTCAAAATCGCCCTTTCAAACGAAATGCAACACATATAAAACTTAAAGGGTAAGAAATCATTAAAAGAGGAATTCCAAATAAAGGAAATTTTTCTCGACGTCGACATCAGGGTCAGTACTTTTCTTTGAACGGTTCTCCTTAGCCCTATTTATGCGAGGGATCAGGATTTATTCTTCTGAATAGTCATTATCTGTGATATCCTCGTTCATACCCTTGGTATGTGCCAGAAAATACATCTATGCAAACCGATTTTGCACTTCTTGCAGGAACCTTTCATTCCTTTCCTTGTTTTCCTTAACAGGAGTTTGGATTTCCTTTTCATTGGCCGAATTAACCTTAGGAATTAGCATTCCTGATACAGCCACAAGGATTTTCCTTGTTGGTTTCACAAATCCTGTATCCGTAAGGTTTGGTAGCAGAATGGTAGAGGAAGGAACCAGCAGATTCTTGTACGAGTTCCGATGGTCTGATCCAGAGGAATAACCTAATCTAGCCTTCCATGTCTGGCTAGGAATTTGAACCGGACTTCTGATTCCTTATTGATTCTTCCCTAACCCTTGTCCAGACCAGAAACCCAAGGATATCATTTCTTGACTGGCCGACATTACTTCAGTGGAAACTTTGTGCTTTAAAGTTGGGGCCCCAATAGGTTGATACTGAGTGTTGCTCACCTCAAGGGCTTGAAAACTGACAGGCTTAACTCCCTCATCGAGACTAATCATAGGCATATCGCTCTGTACATGGACACGATATTCTGGTTCAACATTGATAGTTACCAGATTTCCATTAATGATGTACTTGACTTGTTGATGAAGGGTAGATGGAACTGCTCTTGCCATATGGATCCACGGTCTTCCTAACAACAAATTATATCTAGTGGTAATGTTTACACTTGAAAGGATATGTAGAAGGTATATGGATCGATCTCCACTGAAAGTTCAATTTCTCCTACAACATTTCGTCGAGACCCTTCAAAAGCTCTTATGACTATGTGGCTGCTTCGGATTAGATTAGGATTGATCTTCATTCGTTCCAACGTGGCATAGGGACATTTGTTTAAGGACGATCATCCATCTATCAATACACCTCCTACCATATATCCTGAGGACATCACTGCTATGTGCAATGACTTGCAATGACCCGTCTCTTCTGATGGTATGTCATCATTGGTGAACGATATCACATTACTATTAAAAACATGATCTATAAAATGAGGAAACTTCTCAGTATTTGTCGTCTTTGGCAGTTGAGTTTCTTCCAGTATTTTCACTAAGACCTTGCGATGATCTTCCGAAGATAAAACCAAATCCATATTGTATATCTTTTGGGGTAGTTCTTTTAATCTTTGCACCACTTTGGCTCCATTATGCCCCATCTTTATAAGACCCCAACTTTTATGAATAAAGATTAATTTTTCTCTAAATATCATTTTGAGTATTAAGGTGTGGATTTGATATAATGTTATAGTTGTGGGTAATATTTACAAATTTTGCACAGTAAGCAAGTTGTTATAAAATATTCGTTTAGTCAGAGAATATTCATTTTATCAGGAAATATTCGTACGACGGCACAATCATTGGTGGACCCCACAACAGAATTACTATCGGAGTTAGAAAATGACAGAAATAACTTTTTATAAAAATAACGGCAAAAGTTTTACTATTAAACTATTGAAATACCCAGTGATAGAATTACAGTAATACGCGTGGTTGCACAGTAGCACACGGTATTACACAGTATCTTTGATTATTGATGCTTACGTGAGAAGTCACTCAGTTTTATTCAATTATTACCACAGTAATTGCTACATAGTATCTCACATTATTGATTCAATTATTGTCACAATATTTTACATTATTAAATTAATAATTGAGACAACAAAGTTATTCATATTATTATTTATATTATTGACAATGTCTAGAAAGTTATGTCGAGGAAAGGGGTTTGGTCACCTAATTGTGCGCCAATAAGGAGAAATCCTTATCGGAAAGCCCCCTCTTTCCTAGGAATGATCTAGTTGTTAATATTATGAGTTATAATATTAATGATGAATAAATGTTATTAAAAATATTTTTAGTGAAGATAAGTGAATTGAGATAAATAGAGGAGTATTTTATGAAGTAATTGTTGTAAATTTGGTTTTTACATGGACCCCCACTTACTTATTTTTTTTTAAACCGTTAGTAGAAATTTATATATATATATATATATATATATATATGTGTGTGTGTGTGTGTGTGTGTTTATTTTATTTATATATATATATATATATATATATTATAAAGTTTTCGTTTTATTAGAATATTTTATTGCATAGTACTGCATAGTGTGTGCATAGTGCTGCATAGTGCAGCATAGTAAAATTTAAAAAAAAATCAACGAATTCAGCCGATTGCAACGCCCGTGATTTTCCTTTACTGTGCAGTCCGTGATTTTTCCTAAATAGTATCATGCCATTCTCCTATAAATAGGATGCTTAGTTTAGAATTGAAAATACACTAGAATCAAAGAATTCTTCTTCTATAATATTGAGAGTATTTCTTTTGAGTTTAAGGAAACTTTGAGTGTAGAAAATAGTATAAGTTTTCTTCAAGAATATCCCCGTTATACCAATTAGAAATACTCTCCTAAGGGATATTATTTTTGTTCAATATTCGTAAGAAATAATATTTTCTTCCATACTCTGTAGTGTGTAAGTAATATTATTTCGTTTCATATTCCTAATTTTACACTCATTTTATTAAGTATTGCTTTTATACTTCATGAAATTAGTAGAATATCCTTAAAATTTGCGCTTCATCTAGTATCTTTTTACGGAAATATTATTTTGAATATTCATGTTAATTTTTAATCTTTTCATGCTGGAGTATTATTCAGAGGTACTATTCATAAAGTACTATTCACGGAATACTATTCACTTGGGTACTATTCACCTAAGGTACTATTCATGACAAAAATTAATTTCTTTTCTGTGCAAATTATTTTTGATACAATATTATTCTTGAATTTTACTCCACAAAGCTGTTATTATATTGACAATTTGGACATTCTTGAACTCTGGAAAAATAAAATTATACATCTTTAAAATTTATCCTTTCTTTCACTTAATTGAATTCTTATATCATTGTCATCATCCTTATGCTTATATTGTGATGAAAGTTATCTTTGGCCCGTAGTGCATAGATGGACTGTTGATTGGTATGATTATGACCAGGAATTTTGTATCGGTATAATCATGACCTGTAATATTACAAATGATGTGGTAAAAGTCTTCATTGGCTCGTAGTGCATTGATGGATAGTTGTTGGCATGATCATGACCATTGGTGATAATAACGAATATCCTTGGCCTATAGTGCATGGATAATTTGTGGATGTGATACTAACGAATATCCTTGGCCCATAGTGCATGGATAATTCAGTGATGTGGATTATTTATTGAGCTATGTTACAACGATAAAATATTAATGATGAACTTTTAAATCATAGAAGATAGTAGATATCATGCTCTACTTGACTCTTCTAGTGGATTGCTTGTTCCGCTGCTATTAAACTTGTAGTCTATTGTATTATATCAGTTTTATACTGTTGAAGGCTAAGAAGAAATTATTCTACATTATCTTAGTCATAATATTCTTTATTGGGCTAGTTGATATCACCATTTGCTTTCATTGTTCTCTTTAGGAAATGAGAATATAGCCAATACTAGTCGGGGAATAGAGTGACGGTTCAAGATGATTGTTATAGTAGTCCTCACTATTCTATAAAATAGTGTGATAATAATTGTAATGGGGACTTCATTTGAGTTTGGATATTGTCTACGAGACAATATTCGTGTTAAAACTCTCAGTTTATGTTTTGTTGTATTTTACACGACAGTTGTATAATTAAGTTTGTATTTGAATTCTGTACCATGTATTGGACGACTCAGAATGGGTTGTGTATACCTATTTTGGGGGCATCACAATCTTGTTGAGGAATTCTTCAATTTTTTCCTCGGGCACTCTTCCCGTGGATTTAATGACTGGTGTTATCTCTCGTTGAGGTAAATACAGCGGGTTTTCCTTCAATATAGCAACAGTTTGATTTGAAGTTGATCCCTCATCTTTCACATAGTTCTAGAGGACTCTTTTCAAGCTGATTATAGGATATTGTGGTCTGAACAAAAAATATTAGAGGCTCGGAAGCAGCCACTTTCAAAGGGTTTTTTACTCCTTTTATCTTCATTCCTTAGATTGTAAGAGGTGGTGCAGACAAGTCTCCTTCAGAGGATATGACGGGTATAACTTCCCTTCATCTCTGTGTTCTAGGAGAAAATATTTCCTCCTCTTCAGGCAAGGTATTACCACTATTTACCATTTGCAGGTCACCGCTATCGATCATATTTTGGATTAGGTGACGAAGTACCCAACAACTTTATGTGCTCTGGCCAAGAGTCTTGGAGTGATATTGGCATATCCTATAGCATCAAATTTCTTGGAACAGGGATTGATTAGAGGTAACAGTTATGTGATCTTCCTTTCATTGATCAACATCTGTAGGATCTCCTTCATCGGCTGACCTAAAGGAGTGAAATTTCTTTTATCTGCATACTCTCGTCGAGCCTGGGATCTTGCTTTCCTTGCAAGTTTTTCTTCCCAAGTTTCATTCTCTTGGAATCATTTTTGATCCCTTATTATGATGGAGAGGAGATTTGTTTGCCCCTAACTGATCAGCTGTCGAGTTATTTGGTTTTGATGTTCCATTAATTCTGCTAGTTGACTCATATACTCCTTGATAGACTTTATTTATTGTTCTATCAAAAACTGAATTTCTAAATAGTCCCAGTTTCTAGAGCTATCCTTGTTTACTTGGGATGAGTCCCCAACGTACTTGAGGTACTTGGAACCTTCTCCACTTCCCATACTAATCATGTTGACATTCTCTTCTGACGCAGAAGATTATCTTAAACATGTGGTTGCTCTTGTGTAGTGACCACAATTTTCCCTCTGTCTATAATATCTTGAATTTTGTGTTTGAGAGACCAGCAATCTTGGGTATCATGTGTGATTCCCCCAGAATAGGTCCACATGACCCATTCTGAGTTGCCAGATATACGGTACATAATTCAAATACAACTTCATTTGTACAACTGTCGCGCAAAATATGACAACACGTAAGCTATGAGTTTTAATACAAATATTGTCCCGTAAACAATATCCAAACTCAAATAAAGTCCTCATTATAATTATTGTCACACTATTTTACACAATAGTGAGGACTACTATATGAACAATCTTGGACCATTACTCCACTCCTCAACAAGTCCCAGCTACATTGTTGCCTCCTGAGAAGAACAATGGAACCAAAAGGAAGAGGGTGAGCTCAACTAGCCCAATAAAGAATATTATGACTAAGATAATGTAAAACAAATTATCTTTAGTCCTCAAAAGGGAAAAATCTAATAAAATACAATAGACAATAAGTTTTAGATCAACAACTGCAGCGGGAATAGCAATCCATTAGAAAAGTCGGAGTGAAGCGTGATGTACTACTTTCTTCTATGATTTAAAAGTCCATCATCAATATTTTCTCCCTGTAACACCAATCAATAAATATTTCAGATCAACGAATTATCCATGCACTACGGGCCAATGATATTCGTATGTATCACCAATGGTCATGATCATACCAAACAACTGTTCATCTATTCACTATGTGCCAAAGAGGATTTTCACCACATCATTTATCTGTAACATTACAGGTCATGATTATACCAATACACAATTCCTGGTCATAATCATATCAATCAACAGTTCATCTATGCACCACGGGCCAAAGATGACTATCACCACAATATAAGCATGAGGATGATGACAATGATATAAGGAATCAATCAAGTGAGATCAAGGATAAATATTAGAGATTTATAATTCAATTTATCCCGAGTTCAAGAATGTCCAAATTGTCAACATGATAACGAATTTTGGAGTAAAATTCAAGAATGATATTCATGTATCAAAAATAATTTTGGACAAAAAAGAAATTATTTTTATCGTGAATAGTACCCCGAATGAATAATACTCAAATAAAAAGTATCCCCAATGAATAGTACCCAAATGAATAGTATCCCAAATGAATAGTATTCCAAATAAATAGTACCCCGACATAAATAGTATCCCGCCATTAAATAAGAAAGTTCAAACCAATAGTGAAATGATAATAGATGAAGCACAAACTATTAAAAATATTCTACTAATTTTAAGGGTTTTCACTATTTAATAATAAGGTTATGGAAACAAACAATAAATTCGTGCCATAAATGGAGAAATACAAAAGAAGAAGATATCCCTTGATGAGTACAAAAGAAATGACATCTCATACGAGTATAAAAGAATATATGAAACTGCAAATAGATTTTCACCCGTCATGCGGTAATCCGCGTAGACAGATCATTTTCATAATTTAATAACGAATGAATATGAAGGGCTATTCACCATGCATGCGGTAATCCACATAGATAGGTTACTCCCGTAGATTAATAAAGAATGAATACGAAGGGTCATTCACCATGTATGCGGTAATCCGCGTAGACAGGTTACTCCCGCAGATTAAAAAAGAATGAATAACACCATGCATGCGGTAATCCGCGTAAACAGGTTACTCCCGCAGATTAATAAAGATTGAATATGAAGGGTCATTCACCATGCATGCGGTAATCCGCGTAGACAGGTTACTCCCGCAGATTAATAAGTAATAGAATGACAATCCTTATGAATATGAAGAAAATAACATCATTTATGAATACAAAAGAAATAATTCCCTTTACCTTAGTAGAAGATTGGATACTGCAATAGTGAAGTAGCAGGATACTCTTCTTCTTTCTCTTTTTTGTTTCTCTCTGATACGTGGGTTTTATACCTACTTATTGGATATCAATTCACGAGAACTATGCCCATCTCAAGTACATTTTAGTGTGTTTTTAGTTGCATTTCATAATATTTTGCATTGCATGTACTGAGAACTCCTTGGGTGTAAAAGTGCAGGAAATGGCATAGCTTGGCGATGGTAGATGGCATGAGGCTAATGGAAGCATGACGCAAGGAACAATTGGAGATAGGCAAATGAGGATGGATGAAGGAAGAGTGGCATGTCAAAGAATTAGTAGTGGATACTGACGCGATGAGCAATGATGAAAGCACGAAATTTAAAATGCGAGGCCATGGCCGGGTGCGAGACTATCTGAGTAAAAACTTCGCGCTGTAAATCACCCGACCGAGCATATTTTTAAACACCGCTAGCGCGTGATGATTACGAAGAAGGGACCTCATGGCGCACCTTGCCACATCTATAATTGCTAAATAATTTTATTTTAATTTTTAAATTATAAGAGTTTGGGTTGGTTAAAAACTATTCTGGTTGGTACCAGACGCGACTATCAACTATTTATACATTTTTTTCATAAGGGAGAACTAGGGTTTTACACTTTGAGAGAATTCCAATGTGAAGCCAAGCATAGACTCACTATTTTCTACTTCGTCTTTGGATTTCAATCATTGTGGATGAACTACTTTTATGTTGCTGGATATTAGTGAGGATTTGAACGTTACGTTTGGATTATAATCAGCAATTGGGTTTGATCGATTATTTCTTCTCTCTTTCAATTGTTTATTTATTTTCCATGCGTTGCTTTGATCCCATAATGGCTTTTGGTTCAGTCATGAACTAAACTCCATTATGGGATTCTAACGAATTTTAATACGTAGTCTAACTTATGGCCTGATTGCTGGACTATTTGTGTATCATAAGGAATTTCTATCATGGTTGATTTGAATGCATGAATGATTGATCACCATTCGTTTTATGTGCTTGTATGGAATTGAAAAATAACATGCGAGTATGGATTGAAATCATGATAGCATGTGTATATGGGGTTGTTTTGCTTAGCTTTGTATTTTGTGAATCAGATAGACATATACTGTTTCACCGTATGAGTTATATAAGGGCTTGTGCTTAAATTCAATATGGTTGCAATTTCACATAGAAGTATAGTGAGGTTGGTTTTATTGATGATTACATGATGTCTATTGTATGTGGATGTTATGTGTGTAGGTCATAATACATTGAAAAATTGTTATGTCTACATTCGTGCTCTTGGCTAATTTTCTGTGATACGTGAATAATCTTGCATGATGGTGGTAATTAGATGAACTATTAAATGAAGTTAGGATCCCATTATTTCCATAATTGATTTATTACTTTTATATTCATCTTTTAGTTATTATTTGAGTTTAGAGTAATTTCCAATAATAAGTATTAGTTTGAGCATATAAAAATAGTGATTTAGTTTATGCATAATAATTTAAGTTAGAAACCTTTCTCCGTGGATCGATACTCGACTTACTCTGTATTGCTTGTTGACACATGTATGCTTGCATGAGTTAGAGCTCTTCTGTTAGAACTAAAAAAGAGGCAACACTCTCTCTAGAGTTTTAGTGAATTCGTAAGAAATAATGAAGGAATGAGCTTCTATTTATAGGATAATAGACTAAATAGTAACTAATTCATGAACGTTCCAGATTGATTTACTATTAAAGTAGATGGTCCATATTGATTTACTATTAAAACTTCAACCGACGGTCCATGTTGATTTACTATTATAACTTCAATCAGCGGTCCATACTGATTTACTATTATAACTTCAACTAGCGGTCCATATTGGTTTATTATAATAACTTCAACCGAAGGTCTAAAAAATTAGCAAATCTCCCCATGGAATAATAAGCCAAACTTACAACAAATACCTCATGACAAACCACTCTATTTATATCAAAAATTAAATAAATATTTACCATAAATCACTTATATTTAATCAAAACATTTTTAATCTTTCAACAATTATTCACCATTTCATATTATAGCTCACAATATTGACAACCAGATCGTTCCCGGGAAAGAGGGGGCTTTCCGATAAGGATTTCTCCTTATTGACGCGCTATTAAATAACCAAACACCTTTCCTCGACCGAGCTTTCTAGACATTGTCAATAAGGCAAATAATAATATGAATAACTGTGTCATCTTAATTATTAATTTAATAATATAAAATATTATGCAAATGATACTGTTACAATAATTGAATGAATAATATGAGATATACTATGCAGCAACTACTGTTGCAATTATTGAATGAAACTAAGTGACTTCTTATGTAAACATCAATAATTAGAGATACTATGCAATACCATGTGCTACTGTGCAACAAAGCGTATTATTATACTTTTATCATCGGGTATTTCAATAGTTTAATGGTAAAAGTATTGTCGTTATTTTTTATAAAAGGTTATTTCTGACGCTTTCTATATCCGACAGTTGTTCCATTATGTGGTCCACCAATGATTGTACCGTCGTACGAATATTCCCCGATAAAAAGAATATTCCCCGACAAAACGAATATTTTATGACCACTTGCTTACTTTGCAAAATTTGCACATATCACCCATAACTATAACATTATATCAAATCAACACCTTACTATTCAAAATAATATTTAGAGAAAATTAAATATTTATTCATAAAAGTTGAGGTCTTACAACCTCCCCTCCTTATGAAATTCCTTCCTCGAAATTGATGTGCGTACCTGGTATATCGAAGAGGTGAGGATACCTTATTTTCATTTCAGATTCTAACTCTCAGATCATTTCCTCAATATCGTAGTTTCTCCATTAAATTTTTACTTGAGGTATAACCTTTGAGCGTAGAATATGTTCCTTCTTATCCAAGATTTTAACAGGTACCTCTTCATACGTTAAATCTTCTATTATCTCGTCTGGTTCTAATTCAATAATGTGGTTCGGCTCTTCCACACATTTATGTAACATAGATATGTGAAAAAAGTTATGAACACAAGACATACTTGATGGTAAGGCAAGTCTATAGGCCATAGTTCCTACTCGATCGAGGATTTCAAATGGAACAATAAATTGAGTGTTGAGATTTCGTCTATTCGTCGATTCTTTCTTCTAGAATAACACCTTTTTGTACTTTTTTCTTCATATTCATCATCTCTGGGTCTGTAGCTTGAGCAACTTTAACTTTATCGATTAAAGTTAATTCTAATCGTATATTCACTATCTTCACATGATTTCCTAGAGTCTTTAACTCTATCTCCATCCTTGTAAGTCATACAAAATGGGTTTTTGTGTTGACAACATCGCACTTGTACCCGCATATGATCTTCTACTCAACGCGTCAGCTACAACGTTCGCTTTTCCAGGATGGTATTGAATAGTATGGTCGTTATCTTTCAATTGCTAGAGCCAACGTCTTCGGCGCATGTTAAGTTCCTTTTGGGTGAAGAAATGACTTTTATGATCTGTGTAGATCTCCACTTTCTCCCCATATAGGTAGTGTCTCCAAATCTTTAGCACGAAAACGACTGTTGTCAACTCTAGATCATGAGCAGGATAATTCCTCTCATATTCTTTGAGTTGTCAAGAGGCATAGGCTATGACTTTCCCATGTTGCATGAGAACACATCCTAAACCTTTGTCTGAAGCATCGCTGTAAATGACAAATCCCTCTGAACCTGAAGGTATTATCAGAACATATGTTGAAATGAGTCTCCTCTTGAGTTCTTGAAAACTCTTCTCACATTCCTCGCTCCAACCAAATTTTGTATCTTTTCGAGTCAGCTTAGTTAATGGAATAGTGATTCGAGAAAAATCCTTCTACAAATCTCCAATAATAATCAACTAAGCCTAGAAAGCTACTTATTTTGGTTAATGACTTAGGTTGCTCCCAACTGTGACTCGTATCCCAACCTTGGATAGCACCTCATAATGACACCTATCAGTTTGCCACTAAATAAATATGGCATCCCCTACGGAAATTCTGGCTTTGGTACATTCCACAAAGGAAGTCACCAGATAGAGGCTCGGGGTCCAACTCCTGTAGTTTAATAGGAGCCATTCTATATGAGGTTTTGGAAATGGGTTTTGTACCGGGTTCAAGGTCAATACAAAATTTGATTTCATGTTCTGGGGGTAGGCCAGGAAGTTCTTCGAGGAATACGTCAAGATATTTATTAACAACAGAAATATCATTCAAATTTGACATATTTTTGTTTAAATCGGTGACATGAGCTAAGAAAGCTTGACATCCATTTTTCAATAAACGAATGGCTTTATAACTTGATATAACAGTGATTGACTTTAGCAGTTTGGTTGCTTGAATTTGCATAACAGGTTGGTTAGGAATATGAAAACTAACTACCTTATGAAAACAATCAATTTTAGCATGATGAGTAGTTAACCAATCAATCCCTAAGATCACATCAAATGTAAGTATTTTCAAAGAGATGAGATCAACAGGTAATGTGAGGGTGTCGATTTGAATCAAACAAGATTTGTAAACTATAGATGTAACGAATGTTCTCCCAATGGAGTTTCAATAGAGAAGTCAAAGTCTAATTTCTCCGGAGTCAAGTTCAAACATTGAGAACAAACAGGTGAAATAAAAGAATAGGTAGAACCGGTATCTAATAAGGTATAGACTTCGCAAGAGTTTATGATTAACTTACCCATGATAAATTCGTCTGTGTTCCTTGCTTTATGGGAAGTCACGACAAACGCTCTCTCTTGAACCACCGACTTTGACTTGTCCGGGACAGCCTTTGGTATTACCATCCCAACTAGACTTGTCTTCGCTGCACGATAAAATCGAGCTAAGTGACCTTTCTTTCCACAATTGAAACACACTTTGGGTTGCTGCATACATTTTGCACTGATGTGTCCCTTTTGTCCACATTTGTAGCATACGACCAGTGGTCGTTCTCCTTCCTTAGAAATAGGTGTTGGTGTTACTACCGATGTCTTTCCGTCATTGTTGAATCTTCTCTTCTTAAAGTTGTTCCCACTTAGTTCACCTCTCCTATTATCTTGGCCATGATTACCACCGAAGTGGTTACCATTTCTAGCATGATAATTTCCTCCACGATGGTTATCATTGTTCTAATGGCCATTGCCACCGGTACGATTATCATCATGTTGTTAGTTGTTGTCTTTTGGTTGAGCTGACTCATTATCGCGCTCCAATAACTGAACCCTATTCACAACATCTAAATACAAACAAAGTTTATGAAAAATGTGGTATTGGCGAATTTCAAGCTTCAAACCTCGCAGAAACATTCGTGTCATTCGCTCTTCATTATCTATTAAATGGGATGCAAATCATGATAGCTCCGTAAACTTTTCCTTGTATTGCGATACAGTCATGTTGTTCTGTTCCAGTTTGATGAATTCCACCTCCTTCATGTGATGAATAATTTCTGGAAAATACTTGTCATTAAACAATTTCTGAAACTTCTCCTAAGACATCTTAAGTGCGTACAGATGAGTATGTTTTACAGACTCCCACCAGTAATCTGCCTCTCCACACAACATAAAGGTGGCGAAGGGAACCTTTTGCTCCTATGTGCATCCCAAGACATCAAATATCTTGGTGATCTGCTTAATCCAAGTTTCTGCCTTGAGTGGTTCTGGCTTTCCCAAAAACTTCGGTTGTCCCAACTCCTTGATTTTGCTAAGCAGTGGCCAGCCGTGAGTTGCCATTATTTCCACCTGCATTTTGAACAGGAGTCTCTCTTGTTTGGGGTTATATGAATTGAAAAAAGCTCATAAACAACCCATCGTTCATCATTTGGTCGGTGTTGTTGTTTATATGAGGATTATTTCCTTCCTGCTGTACATTATCGTGGTTATCGATTTACAGTGTCTCAACGGTCTCATGTGCTCCATTGCTTCTCCAAATTTTCAGATGTCATTCTTAAATACTGCCACAAAATAAGGGTTAATTAAAAAAATTAACATGTCACATATTATCCCTATATTCTGATCGACCAATTAAATAATAAATAAGCTTAGGTAGGACACACTAGCGAAGGATTTACTCATCTCTCCCCTCCTAGTTCTAACCTCAAATCTCCGCCAGAGATCATATCCTTAAGCTCTGATACCAACTGTGACGCCCCCAGAATAGGTAAACACGATCCATTCTGAGTCGCTAGATATACGGTACAGAATTTAAATACAACTTCATTTATACAACTGTCGTGCAAAATACGATAACACATAAGCTATGAGTTTTAATACAAATATTGTCTCGTAGATAATATCCAAACTCAAATAAAGTCCTCATTACAATTATTGTCACACTATTTTACACAATAGTAAGGACTACTATAAGAACCATCTTGGACCATTACTCCACTTCCCGACTAATCCCAGCTACATTCTCGCCTCCTGAGAAGAACAATGGAACCAAAAGGAAGAGGGTGAGCTCAACTAGCCCAGTAAAGAATATTATGACTAAGATAATGTAAAATAAATTATCCTTAGTCCTCAAAAGGGAAAAATCTAATAAAATACAATAGACAATAAGTTTTAGATCAACAATTGCAGCGGGAATAGCAATCCATTAGAAGAGTCAAGTAGAGCATGATGTCTACTATCTTCTATGATTTAAAAGTCCATCATCAATATTTTTTCCCTGTAACACCAATCAATAAATATTTCAGATCAACTAATTATCCATGCACTACGGGACAATGATATTCGTATGTATCACTAGTGGTCATGATCATGCCAAACAACTGTCCATCTATGCACTACGGGCCAAAGTGGACTTTCACCACATCATTTGTCTGTAACATTACAGGTCATGATTATACCAATACACAATTCCTGGTCATAATCATACCAATCAACAGTCCATCTATGCACTACGGGCGAAAGATAACTTTCACCACAATATAAGCATGAAGATGATGACAATCAAGTGAAATCAAGGATAAATATTAGAGAATTATAATTCAATTTACCCAGAGTTCTAGAATGTCCAAATTGTCAACATGATAACTAATTATGGAGTAAAATTTAAGAATGATATTCATGTATCAAAAATAATTTTGGACAGAAAAGAAATCAATTTTGTCGTGAATAGTACCCCGAATGAATAGTACTCGAATGAAAAGTACCCCCAATTAATAGTACCCTGAATGAATAGTATCCCGAATAAATAGTATTCTGAATGAATAGTACCCCGGCATAAATAGTATCCCGCCATTTAATAAGAAAGTTCAAACCAATAGTTAAATAATAATAGATCAAGCACAAACTATTAAGAATATTCCACTAATTTCAAGGATTTTCACCATTTAATAATAAGGTTATGGAAACAAACAATAAATTCATACCATAAATGGAGAAATACGAAAGAAGATGATATCCCTTAGTGAGTACAAAATAAATGGCATCTCATACGAGTATAAAAGAATATATGAAACTGCAAATGGATTTTCATCCGTCATGCGATAATGCGCGTAGACAGATTATTTCCACAATTTAATAACGAATGAATACGAAGGGTTACTCACTATACATGCAGTAATCCGCATAGATAGGTTACTCTTGCAGATTAATAAAGAAGGAATACGAAGGGTCATTCACCATGCATGTAAGACCCCAACTTTTATGAATAAAGATGAATTTTTCTCTAAATATCATTTTTGAATATTAAGGCGTGAAATTGTTATAATGTTATACTTATGGGTAATATTTACAAATTTTGTAAAGTAAGCAAGTTGTTATAAAATATTTGGTTGGTCGAAGAATATTCGTTTTAACAGGGAATATTCGTACGACGGCACAATCATTGGTGGACCCCACAACTGAATTATTGTCGGAGTTAGAAAATGACAAAAATATCTTTTTATAAAAATAACGGCAAAAGTTTTATTGTTAACTGTTGGAATACCCTGTGGTAAAGTAAATGCGATGTCTGCGTGGTTGCGTAAGAAGCACACTAGTATTGATTATTGATGCTTACGTGAGAAGTCACTCAGTTATTGCTACAGTAATTGTTGCATAGTATATCACATTATTGATTCTATTATTGTCACAGTATCATCTGTGTAATATTTTATATTATTAAATCAATAATTGGGATGATAAGTTATTCATATTATTATTTGCATTATTGACAATGTCTAGAAAGTTTTGTCGAGGAAAGGGGTTTGGTCACCTAATTTCGCGCCAATAAGGAGAAATCCTTATCGGAAAGCCCCCTCTTTCATGGGAATGATCTGGTTGTTAATATTGTAAGTTATATTATTGATGAATAAATTTTGTTAAAAATATTGAGGGGATTTTTATGAGGTATTTTTTGTAAATTTTGCTTATTATGTGGACCCCCACTTACCCATTTTTCAAAATAATTAGTAGAAAGTTATTCAGTATATATATATATATATATATATATACTATAAGTGGTGGGGCCCACAGTGGAATGGAAATGAAATGGAATCACGGATGGTAAAGGGTGTATATTATTATATATATTATAATAAATTTTGTTTTTTATGAAAAATAGAATATATTATATTTTATTTGCATAGTGTTTACTATACAGTACATAGTAAATTCTTGTGAAATCAGAATTCGGCGTTCGTAATTTATAAATACTGTTCACCCGTGATTTTATTCAAATAGTATCCTTTCCATTTTCCTATAAATAGGATGCTTAGTTTTGAATTGAAAATCACACCAAAATCAGAGAATTCTTCTTCTATAATATCAAGTGTATTTCTTTAGAGTTTAAGGAAGCTTTAAGCATAGGAAACAGTATAAGTTTTTTTCAAGAATATCTCCGCCCTACCAATCAGAAGTACCCTTTTTTTAAGGTAATGGATATTATTTTTGTTTAAAACTCGTAAGAAATAATATTTTCTTCTATACTCTATAGTATGTAAGTAATATTATTTCGTTTTAGATTTCGAATTCTACACTCATTTTGTTAAGTTTTGGCTTCTATACTCCTTGAAATTAGTAGAATATCCTTAAAATTTGAGCTCCATCTAGTATCTTTTCATGAAAATATTATTCTAAGCATTCTTGATAATTTTTAATCTTTTCATATTGGGGTACTATTCACAGGGTACTATTCCCAAAATACTATTCACGGGGTACTATTCACTCAAGTACTAATCACCCGGGGTTGGGTACTATTTGTAAGACCCCAACTTATTATTAATAAAATTTAATTTTCTCTATTTATTATTTTGAAATAGTAAGGGTTGATGTGATTAATGTGGATAGTTAGGGGTAAAATACGCAAATATTTCAAAATAAGCAAGTGGTTATAAAATATTCATTGTTGTTTGGGAATATTCGTTTGGTCGTGGAATATTCGTATTTGTCAGGGAATATTAAATGCGATGGCCAGCGACCGTGTGTGGGCCCCATAACTTGAAAAGCGATTGGATGAAGAAAACGACAAATATAAGTTGGTTAAAAATAACAGGCGTAGTTGTTACCGTTAATACTGTTAAAATACTCGGTGGTTAAAACACAGTAGCACCAGATTATTGCACCAATTATTGATTCTTACGTGAAAGGCACTACTCAATAATGGTTACGATAATTACCGCTCGATATTTTATTGATTCAATAATTCTTTGCGTTGATATTTTATATTCTGTTGTTTTTGATAATTGTCATTACACAATATTTTTCATTATCGAAGCAATAATTCATATTATCTGAATAATATTATTAGATAACATTATTGGCAATGTCTAGAAAGTTCTGTCTAAGGAGAGGTTTGGTCACCTAATTGCGCGCCAGTAAGGAGAAATTCTTATTGGAAAGCCCCCTCTTTCTTGGGAACTGCCTGATTGTCAATATTGTGATTCTGTAATATTATTTGTGAATAATTAATTATTGATTCATATGATGAGGAAAATATTGATTTTATGTGGATATAGATGGAGAAAATTTTAATGTGACAATTGTTGAAAATTGAAATTTTATCTTTTCTCGATAAGATAATGTATTATTATATTTTAATAATATAATAATGGTGATATTTTTACAACGAATGTGGATATATATGAGTATCTGAGGAGGAAGAGTATTTTTGTTGCAATAAATGTTTAAAACATGTTAAACATGTCGGTGGACCCCATTTATTGACCGAAATTTGATTATAAACAATAAAAATCGCCTTGGTTTGTGGATTTCGGTCGATTTACTGCTTGGAATTTGGAAAAACTTTCTTCCGCAAAGTTGTAGAGAATTGAATTTCCTATAAAACTCACGAGATTCAAATTTTTCTGATAAAAGGGCTATTTATTATGAATTATTGATGTTCGAAATTCTGAATAATTGATTTTTGGAAGTTTTAATTATTTTAAATAATAAAAACGTTTTTGATTTGTTTGGTAGACTTATTTGTTGTCAAGCATGGCTGAATTCAGATCATAGATTGTAAAGCGTAGGAATTTATATATAATATATTAATATTATATTAAATTTTACCTTTTGTTCTAAGCAATTTCCTATAAATAGGTGCTTAGGTTAGAATTGAAAATCACACCGTAAACTGAAGTTTTCTCTCTATATATTATCGAGCGTATTCTTGTGAGTATTTTGAGTATAATTTGAGTATTGCTATTCTTCTGCAAGTTCAAGTCATAGCCTATATCCTGTTTCAAATTTAAAGTCTTGATCTTTCGAGGTAAGGGATGTTAATTTCTTCTCAAATGATATTATTTCTTCAATATCATTATCTTTGAAATATTGGTTGGAACTTTTTATCAAATTTGGAACTTTTTCATGTCGGGGTTACTATTCATGAGTTACTATTCATGAGTTACTATTCACTAGTTACTATTCACGAGTTACTATTCACGAGTACTATTCACGAAGCGTGAAGATATTTTTGTGGAATTTCTATCTTTTGGTGTCGGAGTTACTATTCACGTATACGGCACTATTCACGATATCTGACTATTCAATTTAAAATGAAATTTCTTCTTTTTGTCCAAAATATCTATTCGGATACTAGCTTTGATTGTATCCATGTTTTGATCATTCTTGAATTTTACACCACTATGATTATTTTTGAGGTATTTTTGAACATGGATAAAACAAAGTACTAATCCTTAATCCTTAATCCTTGTCATTTTGTTTCACCGGATTCATTTCTTTAAAAATATTTTCATCATCTTCATCTTAAATGATGATATTATGGAATATCTTTGGCACCGTAGTGCAAAGATGAATGATTTCTAAAGAATATCTTTGGCTATATAGTGCAAAGATGAGCAGTGTTTAGATGAACATGACCAATCGATGAATATCTTTGGCACTGTAGTGCAAAGATGAATATGTGATTCCGATATATATATTGATTGATGTTACGAGGATAAAAGATAGACGATGAACTTTTAAATTCATACATGGAAGATAGTAGTTGGCATTCTCTACTTAACTCTTCTAATGAATTATTATTTTCATTGCGAATATTGATTTAAAATTTGTTGTCTATTGTATTCTATTAGATTTTTCCTGTTGAAGACTAACGGTAATTTGTTGTATATTATCTTAGTCATAATATTCTTTCTTGAGCTAGTTGAGCTCACCCTTTTCCTTTTGTTCCATTTTTCTCGGGAGGCGAGAATATAAGCGAGAGTACGAGTGGGGTATGGAATGAAGGTTCTAGAGAGTTGTTTAGTAGTCCTCACCATTTTGTAAAATAATGTATCAATAAATGTGATGAGGATTTATTTGAGTATAGATATTGTCTAGAAGATAATATTTGTATTTAAACTCACAGTTTTACTGTTGTAATAATAAAGTTGTAGTTGTTTCTATACCATGTATTGACAACTCAGAATAGGTGATGTATACCTATTTTGGGGGCGTCACACTATTCATGATAAAATTTAATTTCTTTTCGGTCCAAATCATTTTTAATACAATATTATTCTTGAATTTTACTCCACAAAGCAGTATCATGTTGACAATTTGGACATTATTGAATTCTGGATGAATTGAATTTTAAATCTTTAAAATGTATCCTTTGCTTTCATTTAATTGAATTCTTATATCATTGTCGTCATCATCCTGCTTATATTGTGATGAAAGTCATCTTTGGCCCGTAGTGCATAGATGGACTGTTGATTGGTATGATTATGACCAGGGATTATTCGGTATAATCATGACCTATAATGTTACAAATGATGTGGTAAAAGTCCTCATTGGCCCGTAATGCATTGATGGACAATTGTTGGCATGATCATGACCATTGGTGATAACACGATTATCCTTGGCTCGTAATCCATGGATAATTCGTAGACGTGATACTAACGAATATCCTTGGCCCGTAGTGCATGAATAATTCATTGATGTGGATTATTTATTGAGCTGAGTCTCAACGATAAAATTGATGATAAACTTTTTAAATCATAGAAGATAGTAGATATCATGTTCTACTTGACTCTTTTAATGGATTGCTAGTTCCGCTGCAGTTAAACTTGATGTTTATTATATTTTATCAGTTTAACACTGTTGAAGGCTAACAATAATTTATTCTGCATTATCTTAGTTATAATATTTCTTACTTGGATAGTTGAGCTCACCCTTTTGATTTCATTGTTCTCTTCAGGAAATGAGAACGTAGCTGGGACTAGTCGGGGAACGGAGTGATGGTCCGAGTTGGTGGCTATAGTAGTCCTCACTATTCTATGAAATAGAGTCATAATAAATGTAATAGGGACTCCATTTGAGTTTGGGTATTGTCTATAAGATAATATTCGTGTAAAAACTCTCATCTCATATTGTATAATTAAGTTTGTATTTGTATTTTGTACCATGTATTTGGCGACTCAGAATGGGTGATGTATACCTATTTTGGGGGCGTCACAGTTGGTATCAAAGCTTAGGGATATGATCCCTGACTGAAATGTGAAACTAGAACTAGGAGGGGAGAGATGGGTTAATTCTTCGCTAATATGACCTACCTAAGTTTATTTGTTATTTAATTGGTCGGTCAGAGTATACGGATAATATGTGACATGTCAATTAACCCTTGTTTTGTGGCAGTGTTTGAAAATGGCATCTGAAGATGTCTAGTTAAGCAATGGAGCACATGAGACCGTTGAGTCACCAACAATCAATAACCAGGATAACGTGCATCAAGAAGGCAATAATCCTTAGGTAAACAACAACACCGACCAGATAATGAACGATGGGATGTTCAGAGGCTTTATGCAATTCATGCAACATCAGGCGAGAGAGACTCCTGTTAAAAATGCAGGTGGAAACACTGGCAACTCTCGGATGGTCACCGTTAAGCAGTTTAAGGAACTAGGACCATCAGAGTTTTTAGGAAAGCCAGAACCACTTGAGGCAGAGACGTAGATAAAGCAGAGCACCAAGATAAAGCAGAGCAAAAGGTTTCCTTTTCCACCTTCATGTTGCGAGGAGAGGCAGATTACTGGTGGGAATCTGTAAAACGTACTCAATTTGTCGCACTAAAGATGTCTTGGGAGAAGTTCCAAGAATTGTTTAACGACAAGTACTTTTCCAAAAGTATTCGTCATATGAAAGAGGTAGAGTTCATCAAGCTGGAGTAAAATAATATGACTGTGTCGCAATACGAGGCTAAGTTTGCGGAGTTATCCCGTTTTACATCCCATTTGGTAGATAATGAGGAGCGTATGACGCGGATGTTTCTAAGAGGTTTAAAACCCGAGATACGTCAATACCTCATTTCTCACAAACTTTGCTTGTATTCAGATGTTGTGAATAGGGCTCAGTTATTGGAGCGCGATAATGAGTCAACCCAACCAAGAGAGAGCAGCCGGCAAAATGATAATACCAGTGGTAGCAGTCATCGAAGCGGTGACAACAAACGTGGAAGGAATCAACATGCCAGAAATGATAACCACTTCGGTGGTAGTCATGGCCAAGACAATAGAAGTGGAAATTTCAAGAGGAGGAGATTCAACAATGATGGAAAGACGTTAGCACCAGCACCTATTGTTAAAGAAGGAGAACGACAACCGATCGTATGCTTCAAATGCGGAGGGGAGGGACACATCAGTCCAAACTACACGATGCAGTCCAAAGCGTGTTACAATTGTGTAAGAGAAGGTCACCTAGCCCAATTTTGTTGTGCAGTGAAGTCAAGTCCAGCTGGGATGGAGGCACCAAAGGCCGTCCCAGCACGAAATGAAAAGCCGATGAGTTCAAGGAGGCGTTTGTCGTGACCTCCCAAAAAGCGAGGAACCCGAACGAAGTTATCATGGGTAAGCTAATCATAAACTCTTGCGAAGTCTATACCTTATCTGATACCGATTCTACCCATTCTTTTATTTCTCCTACTTGCGCTCAACATTTAAATTTAACTCCGGAGAAATTAGAATTTGACTTATCTGTTGAAACTCCGTTGGAAGAAACCTTCATTACATCCACTATTTATAAGTCTTGTTTGATTCAAATCGGTAACCGCACATTACCTGTTGATTTATCTCTTTGAAAATACTTGCATTCGATGTGATTTTAGGAATTTATTGGTTAACTACTCATCATGCTAAAATTAATTATTTTCGTAGGGTTGTTAGCTTTCATATTCCTAACCAATCTATTATGTGAATTCAAGCAACCAAACCACTAAAGTCAATCATTGTTATATCAAGCCATAAAGCTATTCATTTATTAAAAAATAGATGTTAAGCTTTCTTAACCCATATCACAGATTTAAATAAAAATATGTCAGATTTGAATGATATTTCTATTGTTAATAAATTTTCTGACGTATTCCCTGAAGAACTTCCTGGCCTACCCCCAGAGCATGAAATTGAATTTTGTATCGACCTTGAACCCGGTACAAAACTCATTTCCAAAGCCCCATATCGAATGGCTCCTATTGAACTTCAGGAGTTAAAAACCCAATTGCAAGAATTGTTAGACATCGGTTTCATTTATCCTAGTACGTCTCCTTGGGGTGCTCATGTTCTATTCGTAAAGAAGAAAGATGGGAGTATGCTACTTTGTATTGATTATCGAGAGTTGAATCATGTTACCATCATAAATAGGTACCCGTTGCCTCGCAATGATGACCTATTTGACCAGTTACAAGGCGCCAAATTCTTTTCGAAGATCGATCTTCGTTCCAGATATCATCAATTAAAAATTAAAACTGATGACATTCCAAAGACTACTATCAAAACTCGATACAAGCATTACGAATTCCTAGTCATGTCTTTTGGATTGACTAATGCTCCTGCTTCCTTCATGGTTATGATGAATCGAGTATTCAAAGAATATTTGGATCATTTTGTGGTTGTTTTTATTGATGACATCCTCATATACTCCAAAAGTCGTGAAGATCATGAGCAACACCTGAGGCTGATACTCCAAAAGCTTCGTGAAAACAAGCTATACGCCAAGTTGAAGAAATGCGAGTTCTGGCTTGAGGAAGTAGCATTCCTTGGGCACGTGATATCAAATCATGGAATATCTGTTGACCCGGCAAAGATTGAAGCAATTCAAAGCTGGGAGCAACCTAAGTTCGTAACCGAAGTACGTAGCTTTTTGGGCTTATCTGGTTATTATCGGAGATTCGTGGAAGGATTTTCTCAAATCGCTACTCCATTAACTCAGCTGACTCAAAAAGTTACAAAATTTGGTTGGAGCGAGTAATGTGGGAAGAGTTTTCAAGAACTTAAGAGGAGACTCATTCCAGCACCTGTTCTGACAATACCATCTAGTTTGGAGGGATTTATAATCTACAGCGATGCTTCAGACAGAGGGTTAGGATGTGTTCTCATGCAACATGAGAAAGTCATAGCCTATGCCTCACGACAACTCAAAAAATATGAGAGGAATTATCCTACTCATGGTCTAGAGTTGGCAGCAGTCGTTTTTGCTCTTAAAATCTGGAGGCATTGCCTATATGATGAGAAAGTGGAGATCTATACGGGTCATAAAAGCCTCAAATATTTTGTGAGACCCCAGATTTTATGAATAAAGATTTAATTTTCTCAAAATATTTTTTTCAAAATTTTGGTGTGGATTTGAGATAACGTTATAGTTGTGGGTAATATTTATAAATTTTACAAAGTACGCAAGTTGTTATATAATATTCGATTGGTCGAGGAATATTCATTTTAAAAGGGAATATTCGTACGACAGCACAATCATTGGTGGACCCCACAACGGAATTATTGTCAGATTGAGAAAACGACAAAAAATATTTTTATGAAAATAACGGCGGAAGTTTTACCGTTAAAACTGTTGAACTACACGGTAGTAAAGTAAATGCGATGTCTGGTCGGTTGCATAGCGACTACGGTATTTGATTATTGATGTTTACGTGATAAGTCACTCAGTTATACTCAATTATTGCTATAGTAATTGCTGCATCATATCTCTCATATTATTGATTCGATTATTGTCACAGTGTCATCTGCATTATATGATATATTATTAAATCAATAATTGAGACAACAAAGTTATTCATATTATTAAATTATAATATTTATAATGTCTAGAAGTTCTGTCAAGGAGAGGTTTAGTCACCTAATTGCGCGCCAATAGGGAGAAATCCTTATTGGAATGCCCCCTCTTTCGTGGGAACGACCTGGTTGTTAAATATTTTGAGTTATGATATTAATGATGAATGTTATTATAATCGAATTTGAGTTTGGAGTTGAATTTAGACACGCGGACGTGATATTTGAGTCTGGAATGATGAAATTATTAGAAATAGACTATAAACACAAAAATTTTTGAGGTTAACTTTTTGGTCAAAAAAAGTCAACAGTTGACTTTTTTGAAAAAAGTCAAACGTCGAAATTTCAAAAATGAAATTTTCGAGAAAAATATTTTCATTGTGTTGGGATTGTTAGTGTTAGTGGAAATCGACACTTATTTCGATAGTAATTGATGTCTGGAAGTTATATTGACCAATCGGATAATTAATCAGGTAAATGAGCAATTAATTGCTACTAATTCACATGCTCATATAACTATTTGTTCACATGTGTGTACTATTGAATTACATTCTTATACTATTAGGGGAGTTGGTGCAAGATTGATGATACTTGCATGACTAAGTTAAAAATGGAGGTATAGATGGAGGTACTATACTGTAATTAATTTTTTCACATGTTTAGAACTATTAAGTCACATGATTTACTATTGATTCACATGATTTACTATTAGGGGAGGTGTTGCAAGTTTGATAATACTTGGATGACTAAATTAAAAATGAAAGAAAAGTTGGAGGTATTGTACTGTAATATTTCGAGCCCCAAAATGTGCAATTATCGAAAATATATTTTCCTATAAATAGAAGCTCATTCTTCCTTCATTTCTCACCAATTCACAAAAGCTATAGAGCAATTATTATAGAGAGAAATTATAGAGAGAAAGAAGAAGAGAAGTTTGCTACCTCACTATTCCAGTATCCAGTTTTCTTTTAAGGTAATGGGTATTTTTTCTTTCTTATTCATGAAGAGAACTTCTGTTATTCCATTCTTTATTATTATGTTGGAATAACCTGTTTATGCGAAGTACCGCATACATGGTGAACTTCTTTTGTTATTCCATTCTTTATTATTATGTTGGAATAACTTTTGATATGCAAAGTCTTTATATACGTGGTGAAATTCCTCTATTATTCCATTCTTTACTATTCTGTTTAATATCCTGTCATGCATTTTACACCTTACTGGTTCCATTATTTATTATTACATTGGAATATCCATGTACGTAAGGCGTTCTGTGGGACTGGTTCCATTATTTATTATTCTGTTGGAATATCCTGTCGGTGCGAATTTCGCCTGACCTGGTTCCGTTCTTTATTATTCTGTTGGAATATCCTGTCGGTGCGGATCACGCCTGACCTGGTTCCATTCTTTATTATTCTGTTGGGAATAACCCATGTCTGTGCGGTCTCTATCGCATGCATGGTGAATCCTTCTGTTATTCCATTCTTTATTATTTTGTTGGAATAACCTGTCTATATGAATTACCACGTGCATGGTGAATGATCCTTTGTATTCATTCCTTATTAAATTGTGGAAATGATCTATTTACGTTGATTATGATGAGAGTCATAATAAAAGCATTGGACTGATGAAAATCATGGGTATATGTTGTATTAGTAAGTGTTATGATGAGTTATGTTGGTTATTATGTAAAAACATGAAAGTTTCATAGAAATCACAAAGGGTTGAAAAATCAGATTTTGGTGAAAATGGATCATGAAATTCAATTGACCATATCTCCTCTTATATTTTGAATTTTTGAGTGTGGTCAAGTTCTAGAGTTAGATCTATGAGTTATATAACTTATCCAAGTGGAATCACTTGAAAAGGTGTTGTAGATTTTCGTGTGGACTATTTTTAGCAAAGGAGTCCAAAGCTGCAAAAGAGGAAAATGTTATTGCCTAAAAATTTAAAGGGGTTGTTTTGACCACTTAATTTATGAGAAAAATTTCGGCCCTTTGGGACATAAAAGTATATGGTATAAAGTACCTCTTGACCAAAAATGTGCTCATTCCGACTTAAAATGAGCAAGTTATGACCATTTCAATATTTAGGTTTTTCCGATTTAAAATATAACCGAGTTCTATAACTCAGATGACCATGAAATTTAAACCGAAGCTCACGTTAACATGTGTAAGATCCCGCCAAGATTTGGGAATTTCTAGAGTTAAACTTGAGGTAGCTAATTTCTTAAGGAATTAATTAGAAATTGATTTTTGAAAAATAAAAAATGAATTTTAAAAAGTCCGAGAAAAAATATATGTTCATTATGGGACTATATTCTGCTAAATCCCAGAAAAGAAATATTTTTGGAACTGATTTGGTATTTTTCATGAAAATTATTTAGTTACGAACATATGAGTTAAATATGTTATGTGAAGTAACAAAGTTGGAAAATAGGATTTTATGGCTTGGAAATCCTATATAAGGTATATGCAGATTTTTAATAAGGGATTTGATCATTGGTGATGAAATCTTATGAGTATGGCATTTTTGAATGATTAAATGCATTATTTGGTAAAGTATAAACAATTGAAATAAATTGTTTATAAGTTTAAGACGTGATCAAAATATTGTTATGATATTAATAATATTAGATTATGAATTTATTATGTGATTGATAATATTTGGATAAATTTAAAGTCTTTAATATTTATCCTTGTTTTCAGTTGATTAATGTTTATATCATTGTCATCATCCTCATGCGTATATGGTGATAAAAGTTATCTTGGCTTACGTGCAAAGATGGACTGTGGATTATTAAATTATATATCTTTGGCTTACGTGCAAAGATGGACTGTTGGTTGTCGGTTTTATAGTTGTATATCTTTGGCTTACGTGCAGAGATGGACTTGGTATGATTATGACTAGGGATTATTCAGTATAGTCACGATCATTGATGATTTAATGAATATCCTCGGCCGTAATACGTGAATGATTCGAAGATGTGGTTTATTTATTAAGCTAAGTCTCAGCGATAAAAATTGATGAAAAAACTTTTTAAATCATAGAAGATAGTAGATTTTATTCTCTACTTGACTTTTCTAATGGATTGCTTGTTCCGCTGTAGTTAAACTTGATGTCTATTGTATTTTATCGCTTTAACATTATCAAGACTAATGATAATTTATTCTACATTATCTTAGTCATAATATTTCTTACTGGGCTAGTTGAGCTCACCCTTTCTTTCATTGTTCTCTTCAGGAAATGAGAACGTAGCCGGGACTAGTCGGAGAACGGAATGACGGTCCAGATGATAGCATTAGTAGTCCTCACTATTCTGTTAAATAATGTGACAATAAATATAATGAGGACTCCATTAGGTGTGGATATTGTCTAGATGATAATATTCTTATTAAAACTCTCAGTTTATGTTTCGTCGTAATTTACACGACAACTATATTATTAAGTTATATTTGAATTCTGTACCATGTATTTGGCAACTCAAGATGGGTGATGAATACCTAATTTTGGGGGCGTCACATATTTCTTCACCCAAAAGGAGCTCAACATGCGGCAACGACGTTGGCTTGAGCTGTTGAAAGATTACGATCATATCATTCAATACCATCCTGGAAAAGCGAACGTGGTAGCTGACGCTTTGAGTAAAAGATCATATGCGGGTACAAGTGTGATATTGTCAACGCAAAGGCCTATTTTGTATGACTTGAAAAGGATGGAGATAGAGTTAAAAACTCCAGGGACCCATGTGATGATGACAAATATACAAGTAGAACTGACTTTAATCAATAAAGTTAAAGCTGCTCAAGCTACAGACCTGGACCTGATGCGTATGAGGAAGAAATTACAAGAAGGTGCTATTTCAAAAGCAAGAATAGATGAAGAAGGAATACTTCGAGTTAACTCCAGACTTTGTGTTCCTAACGACCTTGATTTAAAGTATAAGATCATGATGGAGGCGCACAACACACCATTTGCAATCCATCCTGAGAGTACCAAAATGTATTGTGATCTTCGACATACATTTTGGTGGAGTAATATGAAGAAAAAGATCGCGAAATTTATCTCAAGGTGTATAACTTGTCAACAAGTCAAAGCAGAGCATTAAGTGCCAAAAGTTCCATTGCAACCACTTGAAATTCTAGAAAAGAAGTGGGAACACATTACCATGGATTTCGTTACTGGTCTTCCCAAGGTTTCTCAAGGCATAGATGCAATTTGGGCTATTATTGATAGATTAACCAAGTCTGCTCATTTCTTACATATACGAGAAACTTATTCACTTGAACGTCTTGCTCGTATATACATAAATGAGATTGTAAGACTGCATGGTATGCCAGTATCCATAGTTTCTAATCGAGGTCCAAGATTCACTTCACGATTCTGGGTTAGTTTGCAAAAAACTATGGGTACGGATTTACGATTCAATTTGGCATATCATTCTTAGACGGACGGGCAGTCGGAGAGGACTATTCAAACTCTTGAAGATCTATTAAGACTGTGTCCTTGACTTCAAGGGAAGTTGGGACAAGTTCTTGCCATTGGTGGAATTCTCTTACAACAACAGTTATCAAGCAAGTATTTGCATAGCTCCATTCGAGGCATTGTATGGACGCAAGTGTCGTTCTCCAGTATGATGGGATGAGGTGGGTGAAGCAACGTTGTTGGGATTGGAATTGGTATGCATGACAACGGAAAAGATTCAAATAATCTAACAACGTATAAAAACCTCACAAGATCGACAAAAGAGTTATGCTGAACTTCATCGAAGAGACGTGGAATTCAATGTTGGAGAGCATGTGTTGTTACGTGTTGCTCCATGGAAAGGAGTTACAAGATTTGGAAAGAGTGGAAAGCTCAATCCTCGATTCATTGGCCCATTTGAAATCCTTGATCGAGTAGGAACTGTGGCCTATAGACTCGCCTTACCGCCAAGTATGTCTCGTGTTCATAACGTTTTTCACATATCTATGTTACGTAAATATGTGGAAGACCTGAACCACATTTGATTTAGAATCGGACGAAATAGCGGAAGATTTAAAGTATGAAGAGGTACCTGTTAAAATCTTGGATAAGAAGGAACATATTCTACGCTCCAAGGTTATACCTCAAGTCAAAGTTTTATGGAGAAACCACGATATTGAAGAAATGACCTGGAAGTTAGAATCTAAAATGAAATCAAGGTATCCTCACCTCTTCTCATACCAGGTACGTACCCCAATTTCGAGAACGAAATTTCATAATAAAAGGAGGTTGTAAGACCCCAACTTTTATGAATAAAGATGAATTTTTCTTTAAATATCATTTTTGAATATTAAGGCGTGAATTTGTTATAATGTTATAGTTGTGGGTAATATTTATAAATTTTGAAAAGTAAGCAAGTTGTTATAAAATATTCGGTTGGTCGGATAATATTCGTTTTAACAGGGAATATTCGTACGATGGCACAATCATTGGTGGACTCCACAACGGAATTATTGTCGGAGTTAGAATATGACAAAAATATCTTTTTATAAAAATAACGACCAAAGTTTTACCGTTAACTGTTGGAATACCCGGTGGTAAAAATACAGTAATACGTGTGGTTGCATAGTAGCACACGGTATTGATTATTGATGCTTACATGAGAAGTCACTCAGTTATTGCTACAGTAATTGTTGCATAGTATATCACATTATTGATTCTATTATTGTCACAATATCATCTGCACAATATTTTATATTATTAAATCAATAATTGGGGTGACAAGTTATTCATATTATTATTTGTATTATTGACAATGTCTAGAAAGTTTTGTCGGGGAAAGGGGTTTGGTCACCTAATTGCGCGCTAATAAGGAGAAATTCTTATCGGAAAGCCCCCTCTTTCCTGGGAATGATCTGGTTGTTAATATTACAAGTTATATTATTGATGAATAAATGTTGTTAAAAATATTGAAAGAATTTTTATGAGGTATTTGTTGTAAATTTGGCTTATTATGTGGACCCCCACTTACCCATTTTTCAAAATAATCGGTAGAAAGTTATTCAATATATATATATATATATAAGTATTATATATACTATAAGTAGTGGGGCCCACAATGGAATGGAAATGAAATGGAATCACGGATGGTAAATGGTGTATATTATTATATTATATATATATTATAATAACTTTTGTTTTTTATGAAAAATAGAATATATTATATTTTATTTGCATAGTATTTTATTATGCAGTGCATAGTAAATTCTCATGAAATCAGAATTCGGCGTCAGTGATTTCTAAATACTGTTCACCCATGATTTTATTTAAATAGTATCATTTCCATTCTCCTATAAATAGGATGCTTAGTTTAGAATTGAAAATCACACCAGAATCAGAGAATTCTTCTTCTATAATATCAAGCGTATTTCTTTAGAGTTTAAAAAAGCTTTGAGCGTAGGAAACAGTATAAGTTTTCTTCAAGAATATCCCCGCCCTACCAGTCAGAAGTACTCTCTTTTAAGGTAAGGGATATTATTTTTGTTCAATACTCGTAAGAAATAATATTTTCTTCCATACTCTGTAGTATGTAAATAATATTATTTCATTTTATATTCTGAATTATACACTCATTTTGTTAAGTTTTAGCTTCTATACTCCTTGAATTAGTAGAATATCCTTGAAATTTGCGCTTCATCTAGTATCTTTTCATGAAAATAATATTATGAGCATTCTTGATAATTTTTAATCTTTTCATGTTGGGGTACAATTCACGGGATACTATTCACTCGGGTACTATTCACCCAGGGTACTATTCATGACAAAAATTAATTTCTTTTCGGTCCAAATCATTTTCGATACAATATTATTCTTTAATTTTATTCCACAAAGCAGTATCATGTTGACAATTTGGACATTATTGAATTCTGGATAAATTGAATTTTACATCTTTAAAATTTATCCTTTGCTTTCATTTAATTAAATTCTTATATCACTATCATCATCCTCATGCTTATATTGTGATGAAAGTTATCTGTAGCCCGTAGTGCATAGATGGACTGTTGATTGGTATGATTATGACCAGGGATTATTCGGTATAATCATGACCTATAATGTTACAAATGATGTGGTAAAAGTCCTCATTGGCCCGTAATTCATTGATGGACAGTTGTTGGCATGATCATGACCATTGGTGATAACACAATTATCATTGGCCCGTAGTGCATGGATAATTCTTGGACGTGATACTAATGAATATCTTTAGCCCGTAGTGCATGGATAATTCACTGATGTGGATTATTTATTGAGCTGAGTCTCGCGATAAAATTGATGATAAACTTTTTAAATAATAGAAGATAGTAGATATCATGCTCTACTTGACTCTTCTAATGGATTGTTAGTTCCGCTGCAGTTAAACTTGATGTTTATTATATTTTATCAGTTTAACACTGTTGAAGGCTAACGACAATTTATTCTGCATTATCTTATTCATGATATTTCTTACTGGGCTAGTTGAGCTCACCCTTTTGCTTTTATTGTTCTCTTCAGGAAATGAGAACGTAGCCGGGACTAGTCGGGGAACGGAGTGATGGTCCGAGTTGATGGCTGTAGTAGTCCTCACTATTTTATGAAATAGTGTGATAATAAATGTAATAGGGACTCTATTTGAGTTTGAATATTGTCTATAAGACAATATTCATGTAAAAACTCTCAGCTCATGTTCTATAATTAAGTTTGTATTTATATTTTGTACCATATATTTGGCGACTCAAAATAGGTGATGTATACCTATTTTGGGGGTGTCACAATGCATGCGATAATCCGCGTAGACAGGTTACTCCCATAAATTAATAAAGAATGAATAGGAATGGTATTTCACCAATCATGCGGTAATCCATGTAGACAGGTTACTCCCACAGATTAATAAAGAATGAATACGAAGGGTCATTCACCATGCATGCAGTAATCCGCGTAGACAGGTTACTCCTGCAGATTAATAAAGAATGAATACGAAGGGTCATTCATCATGCATGCGGTAATCCGCGTAGACAGGTTACTCCCCGCAGATTAATAAGGAATAGAATGACAATCCTTATGAATATGAAGAAAATAACATCATTTACGAATACGAAAGAAATAATACCCCTTACCTTAGTAGAAGATTGGATATTACAATAGTAAAGTAGCAGAATACTCTTCTTCTTTTTCTCTATAGTTTCTCTCTCTAGAGTTTTAGTGAATTCGCAATAAATAATGAAGGAATGAGATTCTATTATAGGAGAATTCATGAACAGTCCATATTGATTTACTATTAAAACTTCAATCGATGGTCCATATTGATTTACTATTATAACTTCAACCAGCGGTCCATACTGATTTACTATTATAACTATAACCAGCAGTCCATACTGATTTACTATTATAACTTCAACCAACGGTCCATATTGGTTTATTATTACAACTTCAACCGACGGTCTGAAAAATTAGCATATCTCCCCATGGAATAATAAGTCAAACTTACAACAAACGCCTCATGACAAATCCTTCTATTTATATCAAAATTTGAATAAATATTTACCACAAATCACTTATATTTAATCAAAACATTTTTAATCTTTCAACAATTATTCATCATTTAATATTATAACTTACAATATTGACAACCAGATCGTTCCCAGGAAAGAGGGGCCTTTTCGATAAGGATTTCTCCATCCTGACGCGCAATTAAATAACCAAACCCCTTTCCTCGACAGAGCTTTTTAGACATTGTCAATAATGCAAATAATAATATGAATAATTGTATCGTCTCAATTATTGATTTAATAATATAAAATATTGTGCAGATGATATTGTGGCAATAATTGAATCAATAATATAAGATACTATGCAGAAACTACTATGGCAATTATTGAATGAAATTGAGTGACTTCTTATGTAAGCATAAATAATCAGAGATACTGTACAATACTGTGTGCTACTGTGCAACAACGCGTATTACTATACTTTTATCACCTGGTATTTCAACAGTTTAACGATAAAAGTATTGCCGTTATTTTTTATAAAAAGGTTATTTCTGTTGCTTTTTATATCCGACAGTTATTCCGTTATGTGGTCCACCAATGATTGCACCATCGTACGAATATTCCCCGATAAAAAGAATATTCACCGACCAAACGAATATTTTATGACCACTTGCTTACTTTGCAAAATTTGCACATATCACCCATAACTATAACATTATATCAAATCAACACCTTACTATTAAAAATAATATTTAGAGAAAATTAAATCTTTATTTATAAAAGTTGGAGTCTTACATCATGACCCGTAGCTCCAAAATGATAAGCACATTTCTTATTTTCTTATGTGCCGTCAGAAGGTTCAATATATTTTCCAATGAGTCCCCTAAGGGTGTAAAAACTCTTCAATGTCTGACCTCTCTAACTTTTTTGCAATGGAGGATTTGAGGATTGTGCAGATGCTTGAAAAGGGAAATAATTTTTTCTTTGAATGGGCAAGTTTTGATTGCCACTTTGAGTTTGTCCTTGCAGTACTAAGGATACATCCTCTTCTTTCTTTTTATGAACCCTCCGAGAGTTATTCCCATAATTTCCAGCTTGAATGTGCTCAGACATGACTTCTAATGCAGTAAGGTCTTTAATCTTTCCAGACTTCAACCCCATTTCAGCCATTTCTCCGTGTTTAATATTTTCTAAAAATGGTTTTCCTATGCCTGCCAAGACTCTCTCATAAAATGGAGCTTCTTGTATATCAATGAATGTCATTACTATCTCAATTTTTGTCATTGACGGGATGACTTGAGCAACCAAGCGTCTCCACCTTTGGGCATATTCACGAAAAGATTCATTGCTTTGCTTCTTAACCTTGGTAATTTAATTTCTATCTGGAGCCATTTGTGAGTGGAAACTGTATTGATTTAGAAAAGAATGGGCTAATTCTTCCCAGCTATGAATTTTGGAATTGTCAAGTCTGGCATACCAGGATCTGGCCTCTCCAGTCAGACTCTTCTGAAACAACTGCATCTTTATTTTCTAATCTTCGGCATAAGACCCAAGTCTCCAATGAACACTTTCAAATGAATATAAGGATCACCAAATCCGGAGTTTTAAACTTGTCAGGGTAATGGACCCCTGGAAAGATACAAAGGTCTGACTAAGTCACACTCCCATACGCTCAAGTCCCTTTGATTGACCAGATGGTTTCTTCTATTTGTTGAACTTTCTTTCAAATATCACCAATTTCTCGATCTTCTTTACGATTGGTGATTTTAAGGGTTTTGTTGGATTTTTCATGGATTTGAGGTTCAGGTATCTGCGCTTCCTTTTCTTTTTTGTCAGTACCCTGGCTTTCTCCTTGTGCAAAGGTTTCTGTTTGATTGGGTATTTGTTGAACCTGAGTCTTTTTGTTCTGTTCTTTCAAAAAGACAACTAATTCTACTATCTGGTTTTTTAGTCCCTCTAACTCCTTCCGAGAAACAGAAGTAGATTCATATTGGGCACTTGCAACCATGTCTGAAGATGGGCTTAGTGCCTTTTTAGACTTTGATCGGGTAATAGGACCAATTGCTTCCCTACAAAAAGATTATGTAGTTTAGTCTTGGTAAACATTAATAGTCTACAATGTAATGTGTCTGTTTTAGGATTTTTTTAATGTTTTCCTGCAAAACAGATGTTAGTTGTTTTGATGACAGGATAGCATGACAGTTTTTGATATAGAATGGAATGTAAATTTATATTTTTCTTTTTCTTTTCTTTATATTTACATGGAATCGTAATTTACATTGAATCGAAATTTACATAGAATTAAAAGGGAAAGCCATAAAGAGACTCCCCTTCGCGTTTAATTTATCAAAGGCTGATCTATCTTAGGCTACTCTCGTAGCTTTTTGGCATAAAGGTCCCTAGATCATCCCAATTTACTAGATAGAAAATTAATCCGATCTTTCAATTGAAGCAAGTCTGAGTGGTTCATTTCCTGAGCCTCGCAGGATTATTCTCCGTTGAGTTCAGTAATCAAACACCGGCAGGTTCGCTTCTTGGTGGAGGAATCACACAATATACATTCACATATATCGTGTCTCATCGTGTGAAATAATGACATTGTGTGAGGCACTAATACAAAACACAGAGTTTGTGTGAGGCACTAAAGTGCAGTAAATAGAGCATTCATTCACATCCATTTAATGTACAGATAACATTCACACACACGCAAGAAAGGGAATTTGAAAAGATTGAAATGTGGCTTAAGCCCTCTACTATCCCAAGCAGAGTTGTCACCTGTCGACGTCGGGGAAAATTTCCTTTTTTTGGAATTCCTCTTTTAAATATTTCTTACCCTTTATATTTTTTATGTGGTTCGAATTTGGTTTAAAAGGGTGAAATTGATAAAGGAGTCCGACATGAAATGTCGTCGATTTGAAAATATTGATTTTTACAGAGCCACCAGTTGGTAGGAGTGAAATGATTGTACCAACTCAACTGAGTTTATGAAAGGTTTTGCAAAAAGGCCCAATTATTGGACTCTGTTTAATAGGCCTTGAAAACCGAGATTCATAGAGTTCGGGGCTTGCTTAAGTAGGGAGAAGGTGTTAGGCACCCCCGACTTTCGTGAAAACACAGTTACCGCGTCTTTTCAATTCCCTAATTTATTTGAAATGTGTGTGTGTGTGTGTTGCAGTTCATTGGGCCTAAGTGCTTTATTTGGATGTAGTGCTATGCCTCTTTTGCACCTATATACAAAGGGTTTGATTTGTATAAAAATCTAATTTTAAGCAAAATATACAGAAATGATGTTTTAAAAACAGGTTTTCAAAATCTTATGCTCACATAGTAATTGAGGTCTTTGATACTTCCATTTTATTATGTATTCGGCTTGTTTTGATATTATTCTTAAGATGCAAAGCATCTTTCACAAAATAATATACATATAAGTGTCGGGTTCCTTATGGGCATGAAAGCCTTCAAAGTATGTCCGAGCACCACACATATGATTTGTAAGCTAGCTGTACAAATGAAAAGGGTCCATCATGATAACTGGATCTAGAGCTGTCAGCTAGATCTTAGATCCCATGACTCATAGGCTCACATAATATCATATGAATAGCTTGCAAAACAAATATACTGAAATAAAATAGATATTTAATCTAAACATCGCAAACAAAGAATTCATCAGTTAAATCCTTGCATGCGCGTAACCAAAGTTTCCTACTTCCTCTGGATACAGATCTAGGGTCGCGCGGTTGCTTAATATTTACAAAACTAAAAAGAAAACTATATTTAAATAAATCTTAGCCATTCTAGCTCAACGGTTCCAGATTTACAACTTTTGAACCGATTAATAGTTAGATATGGTTAGATTTAGATAAATCTAGTCCACAAATTTAAAGATTGCAGCTTTACATTGAATGAACAGTTAAAACTGATATCACAGTAAATAAGTAATTAATATATATATATATATATATATATATATTAAAGCACGAAAAAAGCCACGGATCGACGATCCAGGCACAACTAATTGATATATATATATATATATTAAAGTAGATGAAAGCTTTGGATCGGAAAAGATCTTACAGTGTGTAGCGAGGGAGGCTTTAAACTACTTTTGAAGCTTCAAAACTCAATTTTCACCGGTTAAAACTTGATATGTTGTAATATATATGTATACAAGTGTTTACAGATAACAAAGTTTGGAACACTGTAGAAGAGGTTAAGAGTTGAAATGGACGGAATTCCCTTTCTTTTTCTCTTGTTTTCTCTCCTTTTTTGGCTGATGGGGAGGTCTATTTATAGACCAAGTAGCCATGGGTCTACCTGCAGCTAACCCGAGTAGGCCCAACCCCATGGGTCTCATTGTCTCGAAGTACATGCACTTGTACCAACGCGTCGTCTTCTTGAACCTTCATAACTTTCAATCTCGGAGTCTGGTGGAGGCGTGCTATACCTTTCTGAAAAGCCCTTGACGAGAGCTACACAATGACATGGGATTTGACCTTTTCTGAATCCGGGAAGATGGGTCCATGACCATATCTTCAAGTCTTCGCAGTCAGTTCGTTGAGCTGTCTTGTGTTATTTTCACTCGGGATTGACGTTATGGTTCTGCATGACCTTCATGGTAGTGATTTGACTTGATTTGATGTTATGTTGGCAAAATTATTATCTTGTCCGTCTGGGTTGCCTCAGAGTTTGATGAAGTGGTAACTGTCTTTTCTCAGGGTTGTCTCCGAGATTAGACTGTTGTTGACTTTTGTTAGTCCTCAAGGTTATCTTTGAGGTTGGTTTGTTGTTTCCCGGGATTATCACCAGAGTTTGACTTGATCTCCCGGGGTTGTCATCGAGGTTTGGCTTGATCTCCCGGGTTATCGTCGGGGTTTGGTTTGATCTCCTAGGGTTGTCGTTGAAAGTAGTATGCACACAAGCCAATCATGTTTGATGATAAAGCATATACTTTGTAACAATCTTATTCATTTATTAATAAAGAGTATTAATTTATTAAAGGCTTTTAATTATCTACATGATGCTGCTTTATAATATGTGATAAACCCATAGTTTTAAGCAATGATTTTAGAATAATGATGATGATTATTCTAATGAGATCTAAATTCTTATAAAAAACTTAAAACTAAAATAGTTCCCAATCGTTGGATTACTAAATTGGGGATTAGTGAATCCAGATAGATTAGTACATACGTTACTTCCTCATTGGATGAGGATGATTTATCTCATGATCATTTGTGTGGAGACACTAATGTGACGCCCCCAAAATTAGGTATACATCACCCATCTTGGGTAGTCAGATACATGGTACAGAATTTAAATACAACTTACTAATACAACTGTCGTGTACAATACGACATAAACTGTGAGTTTGAATACAAATATTGTCTACTAGATATTATACAAACTCAAAAGGAGTCCTCATTACAATTGTTATCACACTATTTCACGAATAGTGAGGACTACTAATGCTATCCTCTGGACCATTACTCCGCTTCCCAGACTAAATCCCGGCTTTATATTCTCATTTCTGAAGAAGAGAACGGTGAAAGAAAGGGTGAGCTCAACTAGCTTCAAGAAGAAATATTATGACTAAGATAATGCAAAATAAATTATCATTAGCCTACTGAAATGTTGTTAAACCGATAAAATATAATGAACATCAAGTTTAACTACAAATGAACCAAAGAATCCATTAAAAGAGTCAAGTAGAAAATAAAATCTACTATCTTTTATGATTTAAAAGGTTTTTCATCATCGTTATAAATTTGAGACTCAACTTTAATAAATATTCCACATCATCGAATCACCCACACTACTACGCCGAGGATATTCTTTAGTATCACGACCACAATTATTCATGCACTACGAGCCAAGAATAGTTGTGTATTCATTAATGGTCATGATCATGCCAACAATCGTCCATCAATGCACTACTACCAAATTTGAGGATTTTTACCACATCATTTGTAACATTACGATTATGATTACACCGAATAGTCCCCGGTCATAATCATACCAAGTCCATCTATGCACTACAGAAGCCACGATGACTTTCAACATAATATAAACATGAGGATGATGACAATGATATTCAATAAAAAAAGTTCAAGAATTAATTTATCTAGAACCAATAACATCCAAATCATCGACACGATCATCGCTTTGTAGAGTAAAATTCAAGAATACTTGAGAAGAATATTTCCATGAAAGGATATCTTTGGATGAAGCGTAAATATCAAGGATATTCCACTAATTTCATGGAGTATAGAAGTTAAAGTTTTAACCAACCGGGGTATAATAAAGAATGGAATAACAAAAGAAATCACCATGCATGCGGTATTGCAGATGTAAGTTATTCCAATGTAATAATAATAATAACGGAACGAAGTCGTGAAATTCACACCGAAGCGGATGTTCCAACGTAATAATAAAGATGGAACCGGATCCTGTGTAAAACACACGTATAGGATATTCCAATGAATGATAAAGACTTTTAACCGTGTCCAATGTAAAACACACGCATGCATGGATGTTCCAATGTAATAATAAAGAAGGCGGAACCAGTCCCTGTAAAACATACGAGGCGGGATGTTCTAACGAGAATAATAAAGATGAATAATAGAAGAATGTCACCAAGTATAGGGTAAACCACGTATATGAGTTATTCCAATGAGAATAAATAAGAATGGAATAACATAAGGATTTCACCAAGTATAGGGTATATACGTATATACAAGTTATGTATAGGGTATGCCACTTTTACAAAGTTATTCCAATGTAATAATAAAGAATGGAATAATGTAAGTTCTCTTCATGAATAAGAAAGAATAACACCCCTTACGGGTACAAACAAATAATATTCCCTACCTTAGAAGAACTGAATATTGGAAAAGTGAAGTAGCGAGAATACTTTTCTTCTTTCTCTCTATAGTTTCTCTCTCTGTAGTTTCAATGAATTCGTAAGAAATAATGAAGGAATGAGCTTTCTATTTATAGAAAAAGCGAGGGTGGCTCTTGGTCTTAACGAAGGTCAAAATGACTCTTGTAATATTGAAGAGACAACTACTATTTCATGAAGGGTAATTAACCTTTGGAACAATCAAGAGGCGAGTTAACTCTTGGTAATATCAAGAGACAACTACTATTTGCGAAGGGGTAATTACTATCGACGAAGGTAATTACTATTGACGAAGGTAAATACTATATGAAGAAGGTAATTACTATTGACAAAGTAAATACTATTGACGAAGGTAATTACTATTCACAAAGGTAATTACTATTTACAAAGGTAATTACTATTATTGAAGGTAAATACTACTATTGACGAAGGTAATTACTATTCACAAAGGTAATTACTATTTACAAAGGTAATTACTATTGACGAAGAGACTCTTAGATGATGACATATGGCCCCCATAAAATAATCAAACTTACCACAAACGTCTCATAATGTACTCTTTATATACATCAAGGATTGAATAAATATTACCACAAATCATTTTATTTTTAATCAACACATTTTTAATCTTTCAACAATTATTAATCATTTATAACTTGTCGTCTCAATTAATAATATAACATATTATATGAGATGATCTTTGTGACAATAATTGAATCAATAATATAAGAGATATGATGTAGCAATTCATCATGAGCAATAATTGAGTATAGCTAAGTGACTTCTCACGTAAGCATCAATAATCAATACTTGTGTGCTACTATGCAACCACGCCAGACATCGTTTTTACTTTTACCACCGTAGTTCAACAGCGGTTTAACGGTAACACCTCCCGCGTTATTTTTATAAAAGATAATTTTGTCGTTTTCTAACTACGACAATACTTCCGCCAGGGGTCCACTTATGATTGAGTAGTCGTCTTTAATATTCCCCACACAAAAAGAATATTCCCAACCAAACGAATATTTTATAACAACTTGCTTACTTTGCAAAATTTATAAATATTACCCACAACTATAACATTATATCAAATTTATTCCATAATATTCAAAAATAATATTTATAGAAAATTCATCTTTATTTATAAAAGCTGGGGTCTTACAACTAAAGTAAGTATGTAGATGCTTATTGGAGAATAAGTTCACTAAATGTGGCTTGCTAAGGAATATCTAATGGAATTTTACTTGCCTATCAATAAGAATTCCTGTAATGATAGTAGTACAAGTAATCCTTGGACTTGAGATCATCATAGTATCTTGTGTATGATGAGTTATACTTTAACTTATTCCTTAAGACCCTTAGGGTATATCAAAGGATATGCTTAGGTATAATAAGTTATACATGGAGATAATGTATGATCAATAAAGAATCTACCGCTTCTAGTAAAAGAAGAGAAATGTCCTATGTGATTCAATAAATGACAACCCAGTAGTCTTTGGCCAAGGCAGAATGAAATTAGAAAGGAGTTTCTAATTTTTATTATTTGGAGTTGTGCATTTAAGAGTCAAAATACATATAATTAAATAAAATAAGACTTGACAGTAATTCCATGTCTTATATTTAATTGGGACCTTGTATGGTGGAAGGATTGAATTGTACGGTAACTATTTACTTAAAGGTTCTTGTATGATTAATGTTGAAATCTATATTATCTTGAAAGTCGTTAATCGCTAGGGAGACTTATCCCTATTGTAGAATAAATATTATTTAAATAAATTAATAGTTTAATTTATTTATTTAAATAAGATTAGAATTGCTCTAATTGATTTATTCACAACCGGTTTAATATGGAGAACCTAAAGGATCACACCGCAAAAGGAAGAATATTTATTTAAGAAGCAAATGGCATAATCGTAATAATAAGTTAAGCGTATTTAATTTAATCTATGGTGATAGAATAAATTAAATAACTTAATATTTATTATTTAATATTTTGGAAATATTAAATATAAATTAATAAGAGTCGTCTTATTATTATTATTACAATTATTATTATTTAATTCCTAAAGGAGTTTGTGAATTAATTAATAAAAGTACTCTCATATATTTCTAATAAAATTAGGAGGCAAATTAATTAAAAGAGCTTAATTAATTATTCCTAATAAGATTGTGTGCCTAATTAATTAAATGAGTTTAATTAATTAAAATAAAACATAATTCCTTAATTGTTAAGGAGGGTTGTCTACATCTATAAATAAGAGGAGTCTTACTATGAGTGAGGATTGATGCTTTCACAACACGCATGAATACGTAATTCTAAGAGTTGAGAGAGTACACCTTTTTCTATGAGAGATAGAAAAACTAGGGTTTTGCCAAACACTCATCTTCTTGAATCTTTTTTCTTCCTTGGTTGATCACCTCTAGAGGCCAAACACTTGGGTGGCTAACGTTGATCAAAGGAAGGAATCAAACCTGGTGGATTCAAGTTGAACGCGAAAGAGATTTGGAGGTGAACTTGTACCTGAGGAAGCTCGAATCTTCAAGGGTATAATTCTTGTTCTTCATCTTTTCTTTTAATTAATAATTATGCATAAAGGATGGTCTATGTATATGGTTTGTAAAATTTTAAAACTCTATTTTATCACGTTTCCACTTATTTTGTGCAATTTGATTGCACTCATAAATCTTACAAACCTAACAGTCGTTGGGGCTTGACTTGATCTCTCGGGGTCATCGCTGGGGTTTGACTTGATCTCCCGGGGTCGTCGCTGGGGTTTGAATTGATCTCCCGAGGTCATCATCGGTGTGAGATCCCGAATTTTATGAAATAAAAGTATTCAATTTTTCTATTTTGGTAAATAGTTAAATTGATAAAAGTTTAAAGTTAAGGGTGATATTTGAAAATTTTCAAAGTAAGAAAGTTTTCATAAAATAATCGGTGATAAAAGTACAGTAATACGCGTGGTTGCATAGTATCACACGGTATTGTATAGTATTTTGATTATTGATGCTTACGTGAGAAGACACTCAGTTTTATTATTGCTACAGTAATTGTTGCATAATATCTCACGTTATTTGATTCAATTATTGTCAATATTTTATATATTATTAAATCAATAATTGAGATGATAAGTTATTCATATTATTATTTGCAATATTGACAATGTCTAGAAGTTCTGTCAATGAGAGGTTCGGTCACCTAATTGCGCTCCAATAAGGAGAGATACTTATCGGAAAGCCCCTCTTTCCTGGGAATGACCTGGTTGATAAATATTGTGAGTTATAATATTAATGATAAATAAGTTCGTGTTGATTAAAGATGAAATTGATAGTTCCATTGTGTTAGAATTATTAGTGTTAGTGAAAATCGACATTTATTTCAATAATAATTGATGTCTGGAAGTTATCGAGTAATTAATCGGATAAATGAGGAATTAATTGTTATTAATTCACATGATTATAACTATTTGTTCACATGTGTGTACTATTGATTCATATTCATTTACTATTAGGGGAGTTGGTGCAAGATTGATAATACTTGCGTGACTAAGTTAAAAATGGAGGTATAGATGGAGGTACTATACTGTAATTCGCATTTTCACATGATTATAACTATTGATTCACATGATTGAACTATTGATTCACATTATTTACTATTAGGGGAGGTGGTGCAAGTTTGATAATACTTGCAGGACTAAATTAAAAATGAAAGAAAAGTTGAAGGTATTATACTGTAATATTTCAAGCCTCAAAACGTGCAATTATCATAACTATATTTTTCTATAAATAGAAGCTCATTCTTCCTTCATTTCTCACCAATTCACTAAAGCTATAGAGCAATTATTATAGAGAGAAAGAAGAAGAGAAGTCCTACCTCTCTACTCAAAGATCCGGTTTCTTTCTAAGGTAAAAGGTATTATTTCTTTCAGATTCATGAAGAGAGCTTACATTATTCCATTCTTTATTATTATGTTGAATAACTTTTATCTATGCTAAGTACCGCATACATGGTGAAATTCTTCATTATTTTATTCTTTATTATTCTCATTAGAATATCCTCGTACATCTGCGATTACGCTAGACCTGGTTCCATTCTTTATTATTCTGTTGGAATAACTTGTCTGTGTGGTCTATCGCATGCATGATGAATTCTTCTGTTATTCCATTCTTTATTATTCTGTTGGAATATCCTGCATGTGCGGATTACGCATGACTTGGTTCCATTATTTATTATTCTGTTGGAATATCTTGTCTGTGCGTTTACGCATGACCTGGTTCCATTATTTATTATTACATTGGAATAACTTTTATCTGCAGGCGTCTATCGCATGCGTGGTGAATTCTTTTGTTATTCCATTCTTTATTATACTCAGTTGGTTAAAGTTTTGGCTTCTATACTCCATGAAATTAGTGGAATATCTTTAATATTTCAGGCTTCATCCAAAGATCTTTTCATGGAAATATTCTTCCGAGCATTCTTGAATTTTACTCTACAAAAAGTATCATGTTTACAATTTGGAAATTATTGATTTTTGGATAAATTAGATTATAAATCTTTAAAAATTTATTCTTAAACTTGTTTTATTGAATTCCTATATCATTGTCATCAACCTCATGCTTATATTATGTTGAAAGTCATTTGTGGCACTCAGAGTGCGTAAATGGACTTGGTATGATTATGACTGTGGATTATTCGATATAATCATGATCGTAATGTTACAAATGATGTGGTAAAAGTTCTCATTGGCCCGTAGTGCATTGATGGACAGTTGTTGGCATGATCATGACCATTAATGAATACACAAATATCCTTGGCCCGTAGTGTATGGATAAATTGTGGTTGTGATACTAAAGAATATCCTTGGCCGTAGTGCAAGGGTGATTCGATGATGTGGATTATTTATTGTCGAGTCTCAAATGATAAAAGTGATGAAAAACCTTTTAAATCATAGAAGATAGTAGATTTTATTCTCTACTTGACTCTTCTAATGGATTGTTTGTTCCGCTGCAGTTAAACTTGATGTTTGTTATATTGTATCAGTTTAACACTGTTGTAGGCTAATGATAATTTATTATGCATTATCTTAGTCATGATATTTTTTACTGGGCTAGTTGAGCTCACCCTTTTGCTTTCATTGTTCTCTTCAAGAAATGAGAATGTAGTAGGGACTAGTCGGGAAATAGAGTGACGGTCCAGATGATAGCATTAGTAGTCCTCACTATTCTATGAAATAGTGTGTTAATAAATATATTGAGGACTTATTTTGAGTTTGAATACTGTCTAGAAGACAATATTTGTATTAAAACTCACAGCTCATGTTGTATATTTAAGGTTGTATTTGTATTCTGTACCATGTATTTGGCGACTCAAAATAGGTGATGTATACCTATTTTGGGGGCGTCACAATCGGGGTTTCAATTGATCTCTCAGGGTCGTCACTAGGGTTTGAATTGATCTCCTAGGGTCGTCATCGGGGTTTAATTTGATCTCCCGAGGTCGTCGTCGAGGTTTGATTTTATCTCCCGGGCTTGTCGCCGGGGTTTGATTTGAAGATTTTGACTTCTAAGGTTGTCTCTGGAAGATAAAAGATGATTATGTCCTCATGCATGGTTAGTAACAGGAATGCAAAAATTCAAGTGTCTACAAAAATATATATCTCAATTTAACAGAAGTCCAATAAATTTGACAAAATAGTGCAATAGCATAATTTTAATTAGTTTAGTCGATTGATTGCATTTTTCTAAAGTTTAATGGTTAAATGCTGAGAAGGTGAAAACCAAAGTGGGTCAATACACCTTTTTGCATTATCCATACTAGATATGCAAACGAACCGAACCGAATCAAACTTTTTCGAACTCGAACCGAACTCAAACACTTTTAGTCGAACTCGAACATGTTCGAGTAACTTGATTGAACCAACAACTATGTACGAGTTCAGATCGTTTGGTGTTCGCGAACTGTTTGCGAACATGATCGAGTTCATGAATAATTCGCGAACATGAACGAGTTCGCGAACAAGTCGAACATAAGCTTATTCGTGAACATGAACAGTTCGCGAACGTTCACTAACACAAACTATGTTCGCGAACACCAAACTTGTTTACGAACACAAACTTGTTCACGAACACAAACTTAGAACTCTGAACCAAAAACAGTTAAATAAATACCAAAAATGTCTTCTCTAAGAGTCTACGTATTCAATCAAAAATTAAACCAAATATTATAATCATCATTCATTCAAAAAGACCAAAACTAAAAATGATTACTTAGAACTTAAAAGTTAGAAATTAAAACTTAAAAGTTAACAAGTACTTAGAAATTCTTGATTTACAAATATCAACAATCAAATATTAATATCCAAAAGCCTTTCAACTCTTTAAAGGTCCAACCACTTCAAGCGGAGTTTACAAATAAATGATTATCAAAAACTCACAATTTAATATTAGTAATGTATTTCTTTTGTTCATTTTTAATTAATATTTAGTTTTTTTACAATTTTAAATTTAATATCTAGTTTTTATTTTTGATATTCAAATTTATGTATAGTTTTTTTAAGTTTCGAAATTATTCAGTAAATAATTTAATGATTATTACTCTATTAATGAAGTCTCGATACGTACATTGATGACTTGATTTCTCTAATCTCTATCTCGATTTGATAATTTTAATGACTCATGTAAATATAAACAACTGTATTGTATCATTCTTAAATTAATGTCAAATTATCACTGCATGATGATTAATAACTTTATTTATGTGCTTTATGACATGAGTTATAATTTATTAAATTATTAGGGATGTAAATTATAATAATCCAACAATCGCTGTTAAAATTTTTATGAAAATATGAAAATTATTTTAATTAAATTAAAATTTAAAAGAGAAGAAGTACATATTATTTATTAATTATTTAATAAAAATATTTACTTATAATTAATTATTAAAAAAAATATCTTCAACTTATCGAATCGAATCGAACTCGAATCGTTTGCGAAAAAAGACAAATCTAGACACATGATTTACGAATATATTTATATTTGCCCGGATCAGTCAGATACTTCTTTATCTTACTCACCCTATTTCACCTTTTTAATGATGGACCGTGACGATTCGGTCTCTCTATACAATATTCGTCAATACTTTTAAGCGACGTTATATATTGTCATTCTTTTAAAAAAGTATAAACAACGTTATATGAAAAACCGTCATTTAATTAAATCGTTAAAAGAAGTGAATACGGATAAATAAGATAAGGGGTATACACTTCATCCTTGCTCTATATTTATAATCATATTATGTGCGAAGTCGACTAGACGAGTAAGTCCAATTTGAAGCTAACCAAACTCTAACCGAAACAGTGTGTGAATTGCTCGGTTGGTTTGGAGCCCTAATTCCACTCTTAAATAATCCTATACTCTATTGGAAAGTTCCGTTTTATCTCAGTCACGCACACTTGTATACATTATTCTATTATTGTTTTCAATAATTTGCCTTCGCAATATTTGGCCAAGAAACCCAAGGCTTCCGTCGGTAAGGCTTCCGTCGAGTATTAATCAATTATCTGTTTCTAAACCTTAATTGTTTCCAGTCCATCCTCGTTTTGTTTATAGCTAATCACGAATATATGTTTACAAAATTGGTTCTTTTCGCTGCGAAATTGGGGGAAGTAGTGACGTGATCGTTGTGTGTTTCGATGTCTTGTGAGTTTTTTTGGTGGAAATATTGTAAATATAGGTTCGTTTTTAATTCTTGTTAAAGTGCTGAGGATTTGAGGAAAAATAGAGCGTTTTGAATAGAGAGTTGTGGGTCTCAAAAGTTCTGTTTAGCTACGCCAAATAGCTGTTTGCACTGTGTCTTTTGAGTTTGTAAAGAATGGAAAATTTAAATTATGACAGAAAAGAAAAGAAAACTTTTAATTTTTATTTCATGTTGTTATGGAGTTTGTAAAGGAAAAAGAGAAAAATATTTATATTTTATATTTAGATCAGTATTTTACCCTTATGTGTTAATTTTATTGTGTTTGTGATATAGAGTGTATAATTGGGATTATAAAATATATGCTTTTGTTATTTATTTGGCAAGGAACTTGGCCAAGTTTCTGTCCATTCTTTTTTATTCCTTTTTACCTCCTGTTCATTGAAAACACTCTGTAACAAATTGCACAGAAAGTTAAGTTTTCTGTCCTTGTTTGGGTAAAGATGTAAGTTTGTAAGTGATGTATATTAGGATCATTTATTACTGATGGTAAATGTTTTATTAAAACTTTTAAAATTATTGTTGGGATTCTTATCTTGGATGTCAGAAAATAATTTATTATGTTTGTTTCTTATTTAATTTGTATTTCCTTCAAAAGCATCTTATAGGTTGTAAAATCAGAATCATAGACTCATAGACTCATAGTTGATACATTTGAAAGCTGAAGATGGCATCTGCTGATGTCAAAGTAATTACTTTATTATGTTTTTTCTTATTGAATTTGTATTTCCTTCAAAACATCTTTTAGGCTGTAAAATCAGAATCATACTCATAGTTGATACACTTGGAAGCTGAAGATGGCATCTTCTGATGTTAAAGTAATTAATTTGTCATCATCCATACCTGAAAAGTAAAATGAATTGATGGCCAAAAGCAGAAAATAATTACGTGAGAAGTAAATTACCCAATATTTTCTGAAAAAGTCTTTTGCCCGTCATTTGTTGTACAATTATGTTTGTAGGTTATTGTTATATGTGTATAACTTTATATATATCTTATGTAGGAAAGCTTTAGTTATATGAAATAGAAAGAATGAAATATTAGCTATTTAGTGTATATTATACGAGATTTGAATTGATATATCGAGAACAACCCAGTTATATTACTTTTTAAACCTTGCAAAATTGTTTAAACACTTCTCCGTCTTAATTATTGTTTATGGTCACTAGAAGAAATTTCTTTTGTTGAGCAGTTTCTGGTTACATTTCTGGAGGACCTATGGAAAGAAAACCTTTGGATGAGGTTATACTCACTCTCTTTCTCTTCCCATCTTTTGTGTATCAACAATTTAACATTTCTTTTGAGTACATGCAATCATGGTTGCAGGATGCTGAAACTTCAGCAGTGTGTGGGTTTATAGACGATGATGTGATTGATGAAGTTGAAGAAGGTCATTCTGATGATGATAACCAGGTTGAAAGAGTTTGTGCAATTTGTGATAATGGTGGCGATCTTTTGTGGTTCGTTAATCATGTTTCTTTCACTAATTTATATCTTGCACTTGATGATCCAAGATGAATTTCTTATCTTGTGTGTTCAGAAGTTATACCAGTACTAGTGATCTGCGTCATCCTTGGCATTATTATTTTCCCTTTGTTGTTTCTACACCACTTCTTGAATTACAAATGTTGTTAATTTTGCTCATGTTTTGTTGTTTATATTGAAAGACATTTTCTTTATATACTTGTTCTACCTCTAAATGTTACTTCCATGCAGTGGGCTGAATATTTTGGAGACTTATTATTCTTATTTATAATAAGTTGAGATCACCTTAGGTGTGTCACTTAGATGTGATCGCTCACAAAATTGTTAACATAAAATATGATAGAAGTCATTACTGAAACATCAACTCATCACTTTTTCTCACTCTCACTCTCACTCTCACTCTCATCTCCATTTTATTTCCTGTGTTCTCTGACTTCTCTCCTCACCCCTTTTGTTTCCCACTCATGCAAGATTATTGTCTTGTGCATTGCGCTTTTGCTTGTAGGCTAGTCATGCAAGAATTCTAGTGAATGATTATAGGTTTCCTTGATACAATTGGGAAACTTGTTGATAAATACGGCTGTTGCAGTGTAGTAATGAGAAGCGAGAATAATACTTGTTAGGTGCTACCTGTAATTCTGTAAACCGTTGAAGAAGAGCCTCTGATGAGGAAGAGAACAAAAATATAATCCATCCAAGTGGTTAGAAGTTGGGTTTGTAAGTATGTCTTGGATGCTCATACTGTTTTTTGTTTCATTAGATTTAATAGGATCGAGTGATTTTTATGTATTATAAAGTTGTCTGCTTAGTGTGGATCAAGTTTGTTGCAGTTTCGCTGTGATTTTTATATGGAAAATAATGTGGTCTACCTCATTGTTGTGGCATTTATTTATGTTGGTCTTCGATATTTCTTATATATGTAGCTATTTATGTGGTTCTATATCCCTTTTAATTTGTAAAAGGTCTCTCTTTGTGGTTTATTTGGTTGATTTTTGAGAAAACTATTTAAACTTAGAATTAATGGGTTTTTATGATCTCATACAGTTGTGAAGGGGAGTGTATGAGGTCGTTTCATGCAACCGAAGAAGATAATTGTGAATCTCTCGGCTTTTCTAGAGAACAAGTGGATGTATGCCATTCATCCGTGTATTTGTTATGGTTTGGATTATACTTGTCAAATCTTCGTGTCGTGTATCAAAAATTCCATATCATGTTTCTTCATTCTTGTATCGTATCGTGAATAGTATGGTAAGATATGAAAAGCTAATGAAAATGTGATAATGTATCTAAACATATAGAAAACACAATATAATGTAAAAGAAAGCATTTCAGTCTCACTAAAATGTACAAACAGTCAAACTAATATTATTATACTCCTACAAATAAACTTTAAACTGTTAAATTGCAGTCGAAATTCTTTATTTTCGAGTATTAATTATTTATTATCTATGCAATATTCAATATTTATAGAGTACCAAGAGTAAAATAAAATTTAACTTCAGTTTGAACTATTAAACCCAAAGCCAATGTCCAAAACTATCAAGTGGAGAGAAAAACTTATTCTAAAGCTATGTATTTATGTTTCTTTGTTAAAAAGTGGTACAAGAATAATAAAGCAACATTTTGTAGAAGAATATAAGAAACTCTAGAAAGTGTTTTAAGGCTCATCTACCTGTATAGAATGTGCGAATACTTAAAAACCTCTATTGTTACAATAGTAAAAGGCTTCAAAATCTTGTTTTAACCCTTTTGGATCTCCAATTTTTTTCCTCAAGTCTTTTGCCAACTTTAAAAGCATATTGTAAATTGTATCATATCTTATGATATGTATCATATCGTAAAATATATACCGTATCGTAACTGATACATGCGAATATAATGCCATTTTCAATACACCTGCGATATTGTGTTGAATTGCCTCATCGTATCATATCGTAAGATATGTATCGCAAATCATTCTATTTTGATAACTATGTTTTGCATGGCTTTGTTTCAGTTTGTAGACTTAGAGTTATATGTTTAAATTTTGCAGGCTATAAGCAATTTTTATTGTAAAAATTGCCAATATAGAAGACACCAATGCTTTGCTTGTGGAAAATTGGGGTCTTCTGATAAAAATTCTGCTGCTGCTGAGGTATAATTTTTGTTGAAAAGATATACCTGTCTTGTTACTCTTTCTAATTTTATTATATTTTAATTCCTTTTATTTATAAGTAGCATTTTGTTAAAGCCGCCAGAGGGGAACTGGAGGCTATACATGATATATACCCCTAAAACAGGGGAAAACATCTAAAATCTAATCTATTTGAAAATTCAAGTACGCTTCTTATTTAAAACCCATGATATTGTATATATTATATATACATTATACAACTTTTATGCTATAACTTATTATACGTAGTTGTCATGTCTGCAGTCAACATGTGTTAAACTTGTTAACTCTAAACTTTACTTTTACAACTTTGATGATGTTGTGAATTATTTATTGGTTCAAGTAACTTATAATAGTTATGCTAATATAGCATATTATATGTTTGTGTTCCTTTATTTGATAAAAACTGAATGAATCTAAATCTGAATCTGAATGAGCTGAATCTGAATGAAAAAAGTTGTTTGATAATTGACATGTCTGAAACATCTGAATAACAGTTTTTTATTATTTTACCCCTCTAAAAAAATTTAAAATTGTTATAAATGTATTTAATATAATAATTAATATTGTAAAAAAAACAACTCCATTCAGTTCTCATTCAGCCCATTCAGTTAAAAAAATGACACTAAACAAACAGCCTCTTAATGAGTGTTTTCCCTTCTGAACCGTATTGGTTTCCAAACTAAGTGGCCTGAAAAGCCCATCCCACTGTAGTCGTAGTTACGTTTTACATTCTACTTCTTGTTCCACGTACCTAGTGATATATGTTGTTGGTAGGACTGCTCAAATGCAAACTCTCTAAGACTGTAAGTTCTGACTGTTTTAGTTCTTCCTCTTGATTGAGGGTTAGGAAGTCGGCAAGGAAGTTTATAAGATGGAGGCACTGCATAAAAGCATCATACCAAAATAAGTTTCAAGGAAGCATATTTTAAACAAGCTGCTGGGCAGCCTTGAAAAATTATCATGGAAATTGATAATCCAATTTGGTGAATGCTAGTCGGGTAATTCAAAAAGATCTTTTGTGTACAGTACTTTTGAAGAATGCTGTGTGCCAACTCCCACGACTCTTTTATTTTCTTGTTGTTAACTTTCCTCTTCTTTTGGTTAGGTTGTGCTATTGTTTCTTGGATTTTGGGTTTCTTGTCCTTTTATTTGTACTATGCATTTGGGTTCTTAATTATTTGCTTACAGTATTCCGTTGATCTTATTTTATTTTTTTGCTTTTAGTTACTGTTAGCTTTTCTATTGCTTATTTTTATTTCAGTTATTATTAGTGTATATTTTGTTACAAGGATATTCTGTTGCGATTATTAGAAACCTGCTACCTAAAGCAGATGAACTTTGGCCCCTTAAGCTCCTTAAATCTGTAAAGATTGTGTGCCCCTCTTAAATGTATCACCTGGAAATACCTCCTGGAGCTCCTTTGATCTTTAAGATATTCCCTGGTTAATTTTCATTTTTTATTTGGTAATTGATTGTTGGACTTTTTCATGATTCCTTAGCTAATATATTTTCTGGTAAGCTGTAGTTGCTATGTATATGTTGATGAGGCCTTTCTACCTTATAACCAGAGTATGACTTTGCCTGCCATCTGATCTCTCGAGTCTCAGGACTAGAAAGGTGATATAATTCAATATCTGATTAAATAGCTCATGTTATTAATTCTAATCGCCTGTAGAACTCTTGTGCTACCAAAACAGCAAAACTTTAACCCCACTGATACATGTACCCTCAACCCCCTGATAATTAATTCTGATACATAAGAACTATTACTTATTAGATCCACTAATTATTAAGTTGTTTTTTCATACTTACATTTCACAAAATGTGTAATATATATATATATATATATATATATATATATATATATATATATATATGAGTTATGATACAAAACAGAACCTTACATACAACTTTGAACTACTTTTTGATCTATTCAAAAAGTATATTGAATGCTAAAGACATGTTGAAGCTTCTAATTTTTTATTTAAACTAGAAAAGGTTGTTCTTCTTCATCCTACAATTCTCCTTGCAATTTTAAGTGCAAACTTGTCATATTTGGTTAGGCCATGGGCCTATTGGTAAATAAATGGTAATTGAAGGATAGTTAAACCTTTTTAAGAGATAACTAGTGCATGGGAGGTACTTTGCCTACGGTGCATGTTAGCGTATTTGGTTTGTTAATAGCTTATTTTAGAGAGCAGAATGTAATAATTATTATTATGAATGACGTTAATTAAAAGAATGGAAAGAAAATAGTAGTTATTATTATGCTCGTACACTCCTCACAATTGGAAATGAAGGCAACTCCCTAGACTCAACTTCCAATTCTGGACACTAACTGAAATATAACAGCAAGCAAATGAAAAAGCTCAAGGGCTGTTGCAAGAGTTTAAAGACATCTTTGAAGAACCCATGGCCATGCTTTCATAGGAGTTGCTATTCAAATGTTCATCGAAATTGGCGAATACTGCTTCATTAGCTTTTCTTTATTTTCTTTCTTGTATTTTATTTGGAGGAATCCTTGTCCTCCCATTTTGCAAGTTCTCTTCTATACAATAAAACAAACTTTTCTCTATTCACTACCGACATCTCATTGTGTTGCTACTGTTTCTTTTCAATTTCATCAACTAACTTCAATTGTTATTTGATAATTGCTATATCTAACCAAGACTAGGAACTAGGGTTATCCTCAGAGTGAAAATTATAGTCACCCTTGAGGTTGATACATTATCTTGGCACTTTCCTATCCACATGATTTGCCATAAATGGAAATTTTTGGAGGCCCTTGTGAATATTAATTTTTATGATTATGTATGTATTTTTAAATTTATGGCCTTCGATGTTATCCAGGTCTTCCGTTGTGTGTCTGGAGAATGTGGTCGGTTTTATCATCCATGCTGTGTTTCAAAGCCGTTACACCGTGATAGTGAAGCTGAGTCAGAAGTGCTGAAAGAGAAGATTGCTAATGGGGCATCGTTCACTTGTCCTTTTCATAAATGCTGTGTCTGTAATCAGGGAGAAATTGAGGAGGATGATGAGTTGAGGTTTGCAATGTGTAGACGTTGTCCAAAATCGTACCACAAGAAGTGCTTGCCCAGGTACTCCTTAAATTTTTCATCCCCGTTTTATTAGATCTTATGGTCTGAACTTGGTGAATGTTATTAATGCTTTTGTAATTTGACCAGGGAGATTTCTTTTGAATATTTGGAGGAGGATGACATCATACAAAGAGCTTGGGAAGATCTTATGCCCAAGAAACGTATATTGATATATTGCTTGTAAGTTCTGTACAGTCTCTATCCCTTGATTCCATATGTTATAGCTAGCAAATTATAACTCACTTTAGCTTGGGGATACTTACCTTAGTTTAGCAAATTCATATGTTGTTTTCCCTTCTTATCAGAGATCATGAGATTGATGATGACATTGGAACTCCCGTAAGAAACCACGTAAGATTTCCTGCACAAGCATCAGAGTTTCTGTCAAGGAGAGAGAGAGCTTCTGTCTCAGAAAATGCCTATAGGAGGAGAACTTCTGTGAGACCAGTGTTAGGCAGGGATAAGCTGTCATCAGCTACAAGGCCCGATTCCTTAAAGGAGCAGAGAGTAAGGGATATTTCTCGAAAGCCTTTGAATAAGACTTCCTCAAAGGTCAAGTCTACCCCGGATGAGAGCAAGACATTCCATACTGTTAAGTCTGTTGCAAAGGAAACAAGCAATATACTGCCTCTGGATGCTGAATCAAAGAGGAGGTGACTTATTTCTAATATCAGTGCTTTCATTACTTCCCCATCCCCACTTGTCATTTCTTGTTTTCTTCTTGAAATACTGAATTGGGTTTCTGGTGCTTCTAACCTTTAACTTTTAGGTTGTGTTTGATAAAATTAGTTGTTTCTGAATAATATAGAGTATCTAAGTAGAATTGTATCTGAATGAAAAAATGTTGTTTGATAATTACTTTTTTCAAAATGTCTGAATAACATGTTTTTACTATTTTAACCCTTGGAAAAAAATACCCACTTCTTTCTTCATCTGCTGTATTTATCACCGGAAATTTTCAAGACTAGAGCTTCGGAATTGTTTGTTTACGATACCACCAATTAGTGAGACCAACCAAAGGAAGTCACAAAAAACTTTGGCTTACGAGCAGTCTAATAATATTTGTGGCAATTCAAGCTCATCGCCTACATCTTTCAGTGGGGTGGGTCAATTATTTGTTTATTTTTCCATTTGGATGATTTTGGGTGTATAGCTGATTTGATGTCATTTTTCTCATTTTTAGTTGATTGAATCACTGATTGATGGTGTGGACTTACCCGAATCAGAGGCTGAGTCACCCACCTCCCTCGCCCGCCTCGCCCGCCCCGCCCGCCCGCCCGCCCGCCCTTGACCCCACCCCACCCCACCACCCCACCCCACCCCACCCCACCCCACCCTCTTCCCTCCTCCCCCATGAGATCTGGTGGTCTGGTGGTGGTTGAACAAATCAGATCAACAAATGTTCTTTGGTTGAAGAGAAGAGGAAATCCGGGCAACTTGGCGCCGGAGGTGGTGAGACAGTGGTGGCGCCGGTGGGTGGCAGGGGTTGGCATGGATACACAAGAAAATTGATAATATTGAAGAGGGTATTTGTGTCTAAAAAATAGTAAAGTTCATTAAGAGGCATGTCTGAATAATTTAGATTTGATTTTTTATCTCAACCATTTAGAGGCATTCAGAGGTAAAAAAAAAACAAACAACATCTACCCTCTTAGCGAATAAGAGGTGGTCTATTAAGACCTGTTAAGAGGTAAACAAACATACTAAGAATAGGTAAACAAACATCACCTTAGTATGTTAATTGAATTGGTTTTGCATAAAGTGGAGGATGACACAGTGTCATATACTGACATCTGTTATTGTGATGCAGGATATTAGCTTTGATGAAAGATGCATCGTCTAAAATTACATTGGAAAAGATCAATGAAAAGCATAAACCGCCAACCACACATGCACGCTCATCCAAAAATGTTATTGATAAGACCATTACCTTGGGGAAGGTGGAGGGTTCTGTCGAGGTATGTTATATGTTTTTACTCTATGATACTATTATAATTAGATTAAATGTCTGTTGAAGCTTCTTATTGTCAGAATTATGCTTTCCATCTGCTCTGCATTTGCAGGCTCTTCGTGCAGCTTTAAGGAAGCTAGAAGAAGGGTGCAGTATTGAGGATGCAAAAGCTGTTTGTGGGCCTGGGCTTCTCAGCCAAATGATAAAGTGGAAGGTAATTGTTCAGTTTCAATCCTGACTCTCTGTTATGTATTGCCCTTTTATTTATTTTTTTGTATGATGTTTTCTCTTTTATTAGAATTAAACTTTATGCAGCTCAATATTTTATCCAATCAGTTTTTATTGGGTTAACTGGGTAGAAGATCCACTGGTTTTTGTTGGCCTATATTTCTATAGTATCTGATTTGTGCTGTCTTTGCTTTTCTCCACTGCTCTGTTATAATGTTCTCGATGGATATCTATGATAGAATGGTATAAATTAATTTAGCCTGAAAATGAAGGGTAAAAAATGGTATTACTTATTACTTGGCTGAAAGTTAAAGTGTTGTTTTTTAATAACTTGTTTGGTGTTCCAGTAGATTATCAATACTGAATTTGATTTCTTATCTTAAAAATATCTTTGTAATCTTGTTTCTAATTAACCAATTTATATTGCTGTAGAACAAGCTCAAAATATATCTTTCACCAATTTTACATGGTATGCATTATACATCATACGGTCGCCATTTTACAAAATCTGACAAGCTGAAAAAGGTGAGTTGAATTTCCACATTTCTCTGTCAAGTAAATATTGACCATGCTGATGGCTATCAAGTCATCTTTGTTTTCTCTTGGTAAATGTGCTCAAGTTTCTTTCCTTTTACCAATTCATCTTATAGTCACTTGATACTGTTTTGGATGGATTGAAATCATAGGTAAATTGGCTTCATTTGTAGTTAAAGGGCCATGATTGGCCTTCTTTAATCCTTGAAATTTCATCTGTAAATTCCTTGTCTAGTTGACCTCTTTGTGTACTATGGATGTTTGGGACCAACATTTGCCCACGATCTCTTTGTGTTTCTTACTCCGGGTCAATTTAAACATTTTATTTCTACTTTTAGATGTTCACAGTTGAAATCATGAAACAATGCAACTTTTTTATGAAGCTTTTGCAAAATCTTAAAGTGTGATTCCATTGTGCAGATAGTTGATATGCTCCACTGGTATGCTCAAGATGGTGACATGGTGAGAACAAGTTCTCTCTCTCTCTCTGAATATGTATATAATTTTTAATAGCTCCACGTTACTTATTTCCTGTATGCATGACCCTTTAAATCTAAAGTTAGTTGTTCGCGTGCATTTTTTGGATATAAAAATACAATAAAAAAGCTGTGTGAGTGTATTTTTTATTTATTTGGGGTATAACCGTTCAAGTGACCACTCCAAGAATTCTGGAGATCTTTCTGGATTGCTGGAGGCGCAGATATGATTAAGGAGCTTTTCAGTGGTGTTGAAATTTGCTCCCCATTGTTTTATTTGGTTTTGGTGTTTTAAGATAAGAGATGAATAGTTGTACATTTTGCGATATGTAAAAATTTATTTTTTGTGCATACTCTTCAATATCTGTTCTCTGGGAGTTGACCAGAAATAATAGACTTTTTATGATGTCTTTTACAGCTGTGTAGTTTTGTTTTGATAAACCTGTATACTCAATGTGTTCAAGGTGTGATTCCCCTTTTCACGCTTGCTAAAAGTATTTGTAGCTGTAAAAAGAGTATAACTGAATTTATCAGAATTGATTTACTTGTAAAAGTATGGATCAAGTCTTTAATCTAGGGTCTTTATCAAAATTTCTAGGAAAATAAATTTTGTCCAATGATCTTAATCTACACAAGATGCATAGACTCTTGGAGTCTTCTTGTGCCTTTTTTCCTGGTAACCTGACTGAATATCGATCCACGATGTATTGATTCTACGTCTTTTTCAAAATATTAGGTTTTTACCATGTTCGTCTCCCAGTCCTGGTGTCAGTTTTTGGTTTGATTTGATTTGATTGTTTTGTATTTCTAACAACCTCTTTTTATTTGTCTGTTTTAGATTTTGAAAGAAATACCCCTAATAATTTTTCAGTTTTAATTTTTTGAGTTATAATATTGGAGTGTTTTTTTTGCTTATAATGTTTATAAAGCTGAAACTTTGCCTTGGATTTCTTGCGTTGTTGCTGTTATGGATCCAATTGATGAAAAAGAAAATCATGATTGATATTGGAATCTAAGATCCATTTTATAATAAATAGTTCCGGTTCTTAATTTTTTTTCTTTGTGGTCTGTTTGCCTATTTTCAGTATTGCTCTAAAATTGTTATTGCAAAGTATCAGCCACTCTGACTGTAAATTTCTTGGTTGTTTTTATTACGACAATGTTTTATATCATTGTGATTGCGAAGGGTGGTTACATGGTTGAACCTTTAAAGAATTTCATTTCAATGTTGCCGGTTACTTTGACCACACTTGGTGCCAAGCTTTTAGAGGGAAAAAAACTTTTATCATTGCTTGAGGAGAAGAAGCTGAGGCTTGTTAGAATAAGCATAACAGTTGGTGCTCTTAGATCTTATTTCTGGGTGCTGCAATAATGAGGGGTCAGCCAGTGTCTCGATGGAGCATTTGAAGGGTGGTAATGCCGCAGAAGGTGGCTTTTCTTCTCCTAGACAGCGGCCTTGAGAGCGATTCTTACCCAGAATAATTAGGAGCCAAAGACTTGCAAGTAGTTGTGAGATTCTGTTATGCGGTGAACGGTTAACCATCTGCTTCTTCACTGTGAGATGGTGAGTAGTCTGTGGCTGGTCGTGTTCTCGTTGTACTTCATCTCTTTGGTGATGCCTAGAAAAATAAGTGACATGTTACAGGCTTTGGCATGGGTTGAGGTGGAGAAAGAGTGAATAACGTGGTGGGGCTTGGTGGACAATTTGGAAGGAACGAACTAGTTGGTATTGGGAAGGGAAGCAAGGCCACTTTCCCATATTGAGTTCGGTTTCTATAGTCTGCCTTTTCTTTTGGCTTCAACCTTCATGAGGTCTATCCGTGTTCTATTGTGCTTTGTATTTTTTGTGGGAGAATTTGCTATAGGAATCTAATGTATGTAATATGTATCTTTTGGGAGGTTCCTTGTGTAGTGCGGAATTTTACTTTGTTAGGTATATGTGTCTTTTCTTTCCCCTTTGCTACTGCACATGTAAGTGTTCTCCCCCATTTCGGCACTTCTACTGAAATTATTTACTCATATATATATATATATATATATATATATATATATATATATATATATATAAGGGATGCTTAATGCATCTAAAGCTTATGCAGTTAAATGAGAAAAATCCAACTATGAAATTTTAAAAGGGTTAATGGACTGGTCAAATTAGTTTCAGATGTTTCTTGGATGATACCATAGACTGCTGCAACCAATATTTATGCACTTCATTCTTTAGAATTTTTTTTTGATATAGTTCTATATGCATCTTTTATTAATTGTGTTTGTGCAAGTATTTGTATACGTATGAGTGTAGGAATTTAGTTCCATGATGTCACCAGTGCAAATCACTCATGTGTTTGTTATATCATAGATAACATTGTTCCAATAAGTACCTGAAGGATTAGGTGATTCTGTCTTGTATGTTATATACTCCATTCTCTATTCAGTGTACTGACAGATTGCCTGTTTTGTTTGTTTGAATAGATCGTTGACTTTGGTTGTGGTGCGAATGAATTTAGTTACCTCATGAAAAAGAAGCTTGATGAGGTTGGAACAAAGTGTTCATACAAAAACTACGATATTATATATCCGAAGGTGCACTCCTATCTTCTTGTAATCACAAGTACTTAGGTCATCAGGCGTTAACAATATGATCTTGTTATCTGTAACTATCTAAATGGAAAATTCTCTCTTATATTTGCCATGTCTCTGTTTTTACTTTGTTAAAATTTGGAATTTTGGATATCTTGCAGCAGAGGAGCACAACTGTGTGTCACGTGTTTGTGAAATGTAGTGCATGTATGACAGAACCCCTGGGCTTATTTTGTTTTCATTTCCGGTGTGTATACTTCCTGAAAGTGAAGGCGTGTATACTTCCTGAAAGTGAAGGTGGAGTTGAAAGCAGTTCAAACTTCAACCCGCTATGTGGTCTGTTTTACCTACTATTGGATTTGTACCAATGACATTTGAAAACCACAGCTAGTTTAAAAACATGGGTCCTCAAGATGTTCTGTAGTACGAAGAGAGAGTTGGCCCTAGTTTGGTTGAGATGAAAAGTGGAGGGGTTTGAGAGATGGAAATGAAATGGTATTGCCCTTATTTGATAGAGAGAAGGGGTAGAGAAATTAAAGCTGAGTGGTGTCCTTTCCCCATCTCGATTTAACAAAAACTAGAAGCATTCCTCCTCCATTGTTTACAGTTACACCGATCACCAGGCAACTCAACTCAACAATGACTTTAATCCAAAACTAGTTGGAGTAGACCAAAAATGAATCCCAAACAAGTGTAATAGTAGAAAGGCAAGGATAAACAAACTAGTTGGAGTAGACTGAAAATGAATCCTAAGCAAGTGTAGAAGTAGAAAGTCAAGGATAAAACAAAAAAGATAAAACAGAAAAAAAATAAGATAAGAATAAAATATAATTGAATAGAAATTTGATGGAAATTAAAAAAAACTGCCACTTATAAAAAAGATGCATACATATATTCTAATAATGCTAAATGAAAGCTATGGGGAAATATATATATATATATATATATAAAACAGTGGAGGGAAAAAAAGAAAGAAAATAAAAAACAAGGTGGAGTGCTCACTCGGTCCCCAATATGCGAATTACGCTCCTCACTCACTCCTATCAAAGTCCACGAGCTCAGATATATTACGTCTCTTTGTACTACTTCCCAAGTTGTTTTCGACTTACCCTCCTTATTAGACTCCTTTTTCAAGTGTACCAAGCAACTTAAGGTGAAGGAGTTTCCTTCTCATATTTACCCCTTCCTCTTTTTCCCCTTCCTCATTATTAAACGAAGCATCAATGTTTTAGCCTTTTAGTTTGTGGTTATATCACATGTCACATACTTTTTTGTACAGGAAGTATGTTTGTTTATATATTTCATATGTTGAAAGATGTGCTTTCCGTGCTTATAAGATGCGTGAATACATATCACTTGTTTGTTTCATGTGTTATTTTTTGTGGGTGAAGCTTCCTGGGGTGTTCATTAATAACTAGTTCTTACTTGATATAACTTTCTCGGACTTGAACTTTTACTGTTTATTAGTCTTTTTTAGGTCTAGCTCTCTGTTAAATAGATGTCTGTTCAAGTTTCGAGTGAGGATTCATAGTTACATTTAATACATGTCTGTATCTCACCTTGTTCTTATAATTGTCAAGGATTCATATAAACTTATAAAATGCATAGAGAGAGAAATATAAACAAATAAATTATAGACAAGTATTATGTCACAATTTGAAATTGTGATCTGCTTTATATAACTGAATTCAAATGATTAAATAGAGAACAGGAAATAATGAGAATAAGGAGAAGAATTGGAGAAAGATAGAGAAATTTAGAGAAAGAAAAGTAGGACAGAGAGGAAATTAGAGAGAACTGAAAACAGAAATCTGAAAATACAAATTATCCATACACTGTCCTGCAAACTGCTAGTACAAGTATTTAAAATAAAACCACCAATAACTTCTTATAACTTCTAATAACTGCTCCTCATAATTATAGGAACTACTACTTAGAATTATAATAACTACTTCTGCTAGAAAATAACATGTACAATAATTATAACTATGACATATTATCCTGTTTATCAATCTTTAACATTTTGTCTTAGGCAAAGCTCCAAGGGGGTTGGTAACATGGCTGAGACCTTGAAGGTTTACATCAAGGTCACGGTTCCACACCCCACACTAGACGTGATGCTTTTCTATTCCTAGAAAAGTGTAAAAATAAGAATGCACATTGTCGCCAGTTTTACACCCCACACTAGACGTAATGCTTTTCTATTCCTTGAAAAGTGTAAAAATAAGCATGCACATTGTCGCCAGTTTATACAAACATGCGGTATACAGTCTTCTTCTAGTTTCATCTTTTATTCTTTGGCAGATCTTCTCAAACTGAAAAACCTTGATGATTGATTGGGTAATCAGTAATTTACATGATTAATTGTCTATTATTATTAATATTTTTATTTCAATTATAATTAAGATAGTTAGTCTGGGTCTTTAGTCTTTACTATGATCGCCTGCGACCTCTTTATTGGGAATTGTCAAATTAACCGTTTCAAGAGTAGTAAAATACTCATGTGGACGTATCAGTGATTTCTAACACTTGGATTCATATTATATCGGCATTTGTTTGATAAATGCTTCTGGGTCTTTATTTGCAGAATGATTTTAACTTCGAGCAGAGAAACTGGTTGACTGTCTGCCCAAATGAATTACCACCAGGGTCACAATTGGTATGAAAAACATTTTTTTATCATTAGTTATTAGACAATTTTTAAATAGTAGCACTATTAAAATTTGCTTACCACATCTTTGTTTTATTTCTCGAGTAGATTATGGGGCTAAACCCACCTTTCGGGGTTAATGCAAACCTTGCAAACCAGTTTATTAACAAAGCCCTCGAGTGTAAACCAAAACTTATTGTCCTTATTGTTCCGCCAGAGACTGAGAGGTACCTATATGCTTTATGTTGTTCTCTCTCTCTCTCTCTCTCTCTCTCTCTATATATATATATATATATATATATATATATATATGTGTGTGTGTGTGTGTGTGTGTGTGTGTGTGTATCTTTCTATCTATATATATCTTACGTGTTTCCTCTGCACCAGGTTAGATGAAAAGGATCCTCCGTATGACCTGGTTTTTGAGGATAATGAATTGCTTGATGGCGAGGTAACCAAATTAGATTTTTTTGATTATGAGTGATAAAGGACACATGGTTGTGGTGGCTTAATACGTGTCTTGTTCCCTTTCAGTCTTTTTATTTGCCTGGCTCTGTGGATCTAAACAACAAACAAATGGAACAATGGAATCAGATTCCACCCCCACTATACTTTTGGAGTCGCCGAGACTGGACTGCTAAACACAAGGCAATTGCTCAACAGCAGGGCCACTTACACAGGGGGCGAGAAGTGTCACATATGGTTGGTAATCATAATGAGATGCACGTCATTGATTTTGCAGTGGAGGGTAGTGAGCTTAATGGTGAAACCTCCATGCTGTTAGATAGTCGCCATCTTCAGACTGAAGAACCAGAACCAGAACAACTTCAAGAAAAAGCAGCCAGTGTGACAGAAAATCACAAAGAAGAGTTGCCTTGTGCTAATCCTAGCTCAGAAGGACGCGAGAATCAGAAGAATCGCGGTGGTAAAGGAAAACGGAGAAGAGGATTAGGTGACATATCCCCAGAGGACAAACAGAGAAGCAAAAGATCTCTTCCTTGTCAATCCCAGCCTGCTGAGACGCCCTTGGATAAAAGCATCGAGAAAGAAAGTTATCAGCACCTTGATGGCGGGGTTTCTGGGCCACATCAGTTTGGAGAAGGATACGGTGGAGCTGGGGAGGATGACATGGCCAGGAAGTATGGCACTAATTATGAGGATCCCAGAAGTAGGAACTCACAAGAGCAGTTTTCGGGCTACCCCAGAGAGTGTGTGGATAATAATGGTTACCGGTCTCACATTGATAATTCGGCAAGTCAAAGGAGCATCTATATGGTGAGCCCTGATCCTAGGTCAAGTCCGTATGGTTCCGCAGCTGATTCATCTTATAATAGGATGTGCTCATCCACGAGCACATCCACGATGCAACGATATGCTCCCCGGTTGGAAGAGTTGAATCCCACTAGGATGAACAATTTAAGGTCTGAACTACCTTCTGTGAATACAAATAGTGTCTGTGATCGTCCTGCCCGTAGACCTGTATATCGAGGTGATTCATTGGGATTTGCCCCTGGTCCATATCGTCCTTATTCACAGAACAACTCGGCAGGCTGGCTTAACGAGTAGGCAGTCAAAACACTTCTCAAGAAAGTTTGTTTATATGCATATTGGTGCTAGTCTGTTACCTGATTATTTGGTGTCTTCTAATTATTACAAATTATGGATTTCTGCAAATAATAAGTTAAAACTAAAAAGTCGTCTTTCTGACTTTGTTGGATATTGGTGCATCTTTATATTGTACGGGTAGTATAATTTAAGTATCTTTTGGTAGCTGAACCACTTTGAGCAATCTTGTTTCTTCCTATATTATTGATGGGGGACCATGAAAACATGTTAGGAGTTAGATTCTCCAATTGCTCATGCACAATGCCCCTGTGCCTGCTTTTGGCTAATCTGTGAAAGTTTTAGGGTTCATCTAGGAGTAACAGTCACCTAACATTAGATGCTGATTACTGTCATCTCATGTTGCTACTGAATTGCAATATAGAAGCTAATGTTTTAATTTTTGTAATGTTGAAGTTAATGTTTCAATTTTTTGCAAAACTCCCTCATGCAAGTTTTATTAAAAATAAAACTGGTCAAAATAAGTTAATTGGTGCATACCATGTGGTGTTTAAGTGGCTAACTAATCAATTTGGTCAAAATAAGTCAATCATGGACATTATGTGGGTGTTTACGGGGGCGAGTTAGTTAATTTGTGCTAATTATTTTAACCCTATGCGAGTTAGTTAATTTGTGCTAATTATTTTAACCCTATGTTTGGAGGCAAAATAAGCCGATCATGTGCATATTATGTGGGTGTTTAAGGGGAAAGTTAGTTGAATTATGCTAATTTTTTTAACCCTATGTTTGGAGGAGGGAATATATTTTAGTGTACAAACCGATTATTTTATCCATTAAAAAAATTGGTTATAATGTTACAAAAAATTAAAACATTAGCGTGTATATTGCAATTCAATGTGAGAAGTACGGTTCTGCAATTTACCCCAACTCTTGTCCATCCATCAGAAGGTCCTCTTTTTCCTAAGAATTAATTTAGGGGGACGGGCATATGGTGACCGGTCTACTGACCGGGTAATATTTTTTTTTTTGACTTTTAAAATAATTATATATTTATTAAAATTAAAATTTTTATAAAATTTAATAATTTAAGTATAATTTAGATACGCATAAATTTTAATTCTAATAAATATTATAATCAGAGTCTTAAAAAAAATAAATTTCGGTCACTAAACCGGTTGCCATATTCCGGTCCAGAAGGATTGTTTTTCTAAACAACTTACCAAACAATTCATATCACCATTTGTTTGTCTTTGTTTAGTAACGGTCAACAGAAAATAATATTTCTAAATGAAATTGTCAAATTATATCTATAAATATATAGTCACGATTTTTATATAAAATATAAAAATATCAATTTTTATTGTTATTAACATTTGTTTTATATACCTTTTGTTAGCAAAGGTACACTGCTACAGCGCAACCCAGAAAAGAAGAGAACACAACAACATGGATATTGAGATCAAGAACTTCACCAAGGTATGGCTTATATCAATCACATCCCTATTTTACTCCTACTACATCGCTGCAAGCTTCCCGAGAGGCATCCGCAGGCTTTTCTCTCTCCTCCTAGTAATCTACCTCTTCACCATTCTCCCCTTTGACCTCTCCTCTTTCCACCTCGGCGCCCCCACAATTTTCTACCTTGTTTGGCTCGGCAATTTCAAGCTCCTCCTCTTTGCCTTCAACAAAGGCCCTTTATCACCCAACCCACCTTTATCCCTCCTTCATTTCACTTCCATAGCTCTTCTTCCCATCAAAACCAAACAGCCCCTAACCGACTAAAATAACCCGAATCCCGATATTCCCACAAAAGTACAAAAACAACTCCTTTTGGCTACGAAAGTGGTTGTTTTCACTATAATTATTCGTGCATACGAGTATAGACAAAAGTTACATCCGTACATCATACTCGCTCTGAATTGTTGCCACGTATATCTTGGTGTGGAGCTTGTGCTAGCGGTTACTGGATTCTCCGTTCGATCCATTCTTGGACCAATAATTCTGGGGCGACATGGTTCTTAGACATTTTTTGGCGACATTGTGATGTGGCACTGCCACATCAGCATAAAACCCCTTAAGTAAAAAAAAAACCCAAAGAATTAGAATGCTCTGCTTTATCACAAAACTCGGCTCAATGTCAATTACTTTCTCTCCTTTACCAATTTTTTCACCAGCTCTCTCTCTCAAGCCTTGTGTTCCTTCGTTGGTTCGTTGCTTCGCTGCTGCTGCTGCCGTTACCTCCCCCTCTACAAACTACATGATTACATATATTCCTCCTTCTCCTACCCTTACTCTCTCATACGCCTAACTTCTCAAAATCCTAATTTTTGTGCAAACTTTTGTTGTGGGTGAAAATTCTTATTTTGCTCAACAGAGGAAGTTACCCAAAGGAATTGATGAGACCGGTCTCACTGCCATTGTTACAGGTCGGTTGAAAATCTTTTAATTTGAGATTTGATTTATGGTTTTCTTGATTTCTTCTGAGCCACTCATAATATTTTGAAATAAACAAAAATTATTTGGTGTTAAACATAATTTTCAGGATTATATATACAGCTTTTGAAGTTGGTCTTAATTTTGTGGGGGAAAAAAGAAGAAGATAAATATCAGATTTATTTGACTGCTAAACAAAAAATATATGGCGGAGAATGAGTTTAATTCAAGTATGAGAATGAATGATATTGAGGAATGTGTTATGATGGAGGATTTAATAGAAAGTGAAGAAGTTGATGAAGTGATTAGAGATCCGGAAGTAGGAATGGAGTTTGGTTCTATTGATTTATACATGGAATATTACACTAATTATGGTTATCAAAATGGATTTCCGGTGAAAGTAAGATCTACAGAAAAAGGAGAAAATGGAGACTAAAATTGTGGTTCTTGCATGTGCTCGGTCAGGATGTTCAATAAGCAAGTCAAAGAATGCCTTCAACTTACATACATTAGCAAAACCGGTTTGCAATGCAAGATTAGAAATGCATGAGTCGAAGACGGAAAAGTGCGAGTAAAGACTTTAACACTTGATCATAATCATCAATTGAGCCCGGATAAATCTAGATTTTATAAGAAAAATCGGATTATGAGCAAGTATGTGAAAAGAAGACTTGAACTTAACGATAAAGCTGGTATTAGACCAAATAAAAATTTTAGTTCTTTCTTGGTTGAAGCTGGTGGGCATGAGAATGTGTCATTTTCACAGAAAGATTGTTACAATTATCTTGACAAAGTTAGGCGGTTAAGACTTGGTGATGGGGATGCTATGGCACTTCAAAACTACTTCCAAAAAATGCAAGCTAATAATTCAAATTTTTATTATTTGATGGATTTGGATGATGATGGGAGACTACGAAATGTCTTTTGGGCAGATGCAAGGAGTAGGGCAGTTTATGAGGAGTTTGGGGATGCCATTACCTTTGACACAGCATACTTAACGAATAAGTATGACATGCCATTTTCCCCATTTGTTGGAGTTAATCATCACGGTCAGTCAATACTCTTAGGTTGTGGATTAATATCTCATGAGGATATTGAGTCATTTAGTTGGCTTTTTAAAACTTGGCTTGCGTGTATGAATGGTCGTGCTCCTACCGCAATAATCACTGACCAAGACAAAACAATGAAAAAGGCTATTGAAATTGTGTTCCCCAATGCGCGACATAGGTGGTGTTTGTGGCATATTATGAAGAAGTTGTCCGAGAAATTAAGTGGTTGCAATCAATATGAATCTATCAAATATTCAATGCAACAGGCAGTTTATGATTCATTGACTTGTAAAGAATTTGAAGAGCGATGGGGTAGTTTCATTGAGAAATTTAACTTGAAAGTGAATGACTGGTTGACTGGGTTATACAACGAGAGAAGTCGTTGGGTGCCGACATTTTTAAAGAATACTTTTTGGGCTGGAATGTCCTCAACTCAAAGAAGTGAAAGTATGAATGCTTTTTTTGATGGTTATGTGAATTCAAGGACAACTTTAAAACAATTTGTTGAGCAGTATGAGAATGCATTAAGAAGTAAGGTGCAAAAAGAGAATGAGGCAGATTTCAATTCCTTCGACCATTGGATTCCATGCATTACTGATTATCCATTTGAGAAACAATTTCAAGATGCTTATACCACGACAAAATTCAAGAAATTTCAAGAAGAGGTAAAAGGGAAGCTTTATTGTGCCATTGATTCAGTTAAAGTAGAATGTGGTGTTGAGGTGTATGATGTTACACAAGATATGTTTGGAGGGACTCGCGAAGCCACTTTTAGAGTTTATTTTAAAAGATGAATGTGCCATTAACTGCAACTGTCAATTATTTGAGTTTAGGGGAATATTATGCAGACATGCCCTTACGGTGTTGCTGAAAAAACGAGTTCGAACCATACAGGATAAATTCATTCTTCAAAGGTGGAGGAAAGACGTGAAGAGGTGTCATAAGAAGGTTAAGATAATATACTCTGTATGGAAGTTGAATCCGGAAAATGAACGTTTTGATAGGATGTGCAACTCTTTTTATGAAGCGGCAGACTTAGCGACAGATAATGAAGATAAGACAAAATTTGTTATGCATTGGATTAAAAATCTTGTTAATGTACTAAAAAAAGGTGATGGAACGTGTGGAAGTAATCAGTCGACTCCTTCCAGACAAGGCACCCAAGTGGGTAGTGGTTGTAAAGAAAGCAACAATATTAAGTAGTCCATTATTTGGTTCATCGTAAAAGGCCTACCCACTTTAAAAGGCTTCAGTCTAAGATTGAGAAAGTTGTTAGAGGTATAAGAGTGAGGAAAGGGAAAGAGAAAGAGAAAGAGAAAGAGAAAGAGAAAGCCATTGAACATAACATGGATCTCACTAACTTGGTAAACTTTTTTCTTTAATTTTTTTCAAATGTAAAAACTTATTTATTTAGATTAAATGTCTTATTTTATTGTTTTTTATTTTTTGTAGAGTACTCAAGGTGATGGAAATGAAACATAACATGGATTTTTTTTCTTTAATTTCAAGGTGTTGCACCCTTGAAGGCGGCAAGTAGAGCCCTTGGAATATCCTCATCTCCAGAAGATATTCGGTCCTACAAAGAGGGAACAACTTCATTACATATGGAAATAAGTAAGGCAAACTAAAGCTTTTAGCCTGGACTATTTCAGAATCAAATAGAAATGAAAATTTTGTAAGAGGCCACAAACATTTAGCCTGGACAATGTACAAGCTCAATGGATCTAGAACACTTATTTTCCTTCAAGTTAGCTGCACCCATGGGTAAAAACAGAGAAATAAGAAAGCATAAGAAAGCCAAAAAATATATATTGAATGAATAACAATTAAATACTCCCCACAAACCAATATAATAACAATTGAATATATCTGTTTGGGAGAAAAGAAGGGTCAGGAGGGAGGGATGGGAGGGGGAAAAGCTAAATCCAAACTCATATTTGGTGAAACAAAAATTTATCACACTCCTAAAAGAAACAATTATTATCCCCCAAGACAAGCACATCATTATTATTGTAATATCAAACACCAAAAACATTCCTATTTACAAAATGATACTTCATTTCTTACTGAGTCATTTGTTTGTTATAGTACAAATCTTTCTATTACCCCTAATCCCAATACAACTTAAAACAAGCAGAGTAAGGGATGTGGCTGTTATTTACTTGTTTTCTAGAAACAACTTCAATCTAAACTAAAGCAATAATTTAATTTTGGAAAGTAAAATACAACTGGTGAAGGTTGCTTAACTAATTTAAATTCTCAAATAATAGCAACCCCAAAGAAAAATCAAGTTTTTACAAGAAATCTAGGAGGTTAATAATGATGATTGTTCCACTCAAGTGGGAGAAAATATTTTTTTTAGCAGTCAAATAAATCTGATATTTATCTTCTTCTTTTTTCCCCCACAAAATTAAGACCAACTTCAAAAACTGTATATATAATCCTGAAAATTATGTTTAACACCAAATAATTTTTACTTATCCCAAAATATTATGAGTGGCTCAGAAGAAATCAAGAAAACCATAAATCAAACCTCAAATTGAAAGATTTTCAACCGACCTGTAACAATGGCAGTGAGACCGGTCTCATCAATTCCTTTGGATAACTTCCTCTGTTGAGCAAAACAAGAATTTTCACCCACAACAAGAATTTGCAAAAAATTAGAGTTTTGAGAAGTTAGGCGTATGAGAGAGTAAGGGTAGGAGAAGGAGGAATATATGTAATCATGTAGTTTGTAGAGGGGGAGGTAGCGCAGCAGCAACAACGAAGCAACGAACCAACGACAGAACACATGGCTTGAGAGAGAGAGCTGGTGAAAAAATTGGTAGAGAAGAGAGAAAGTAATTGACATTGAGCGGGGTTTTGTGATAAAGCAGAGTATTTCAATTCTTTGGTTTTTTTTTTTACTTCACCCTTTCATGCTGACGTGGCAGTGCCACATCACAATGTCGCCAAAAAATGTCTAAGAACCATGTCGCCCTAGAATTATTGTTCTTAGACTTGAGCTCGAGCCACAGTTCAATGCGCCGTACTTAACGACCTCACTCCAAGACTTTTGGGGTCGTCGATGGAACCTCATGGTAACGAGTATTCTGAGCCCCACCGTATATTACCCCGTGCGACATCTTTCGAGGGGTAGATTGGGGACCACGTGGGCTCCAGTGCTAGCCATTTTTGCCACTTTCTTGGTATCGGGTTTGATGCACGAGATAATATTCTTTTATCTGGCACGTGTAGGCCCCACGTGGGAGGTGACGTGGTTTTTCGTCCTACACGGGATTTGTACTGCGGTAGAGGTGGTGGTTAAGAAGGTGGTGGGTGGGAGATTTCGGCTGCACAGGGCGGTTTCCGGGGGGCTGACGGTGGGGTTTGTGGCGGTTACCGGGTTGTGGCTGTTTTTGCCGCAGATGTTGAGAAATGGTGTGGAACAAAAGGCTATAAGTGAGTATGCGATATTGGTAAATTTTGTGAGGGATAAAATTATTTTTGTACTTGCATGTATTGCCTTGAATTTTCAGTTATAGTGGTAAGAGTTCAGAATAATTAATGTTGAAATGCTCCTTTTGATCTAGTTTATACATAATTTTCGGTTAATTTATGAGTATTATTATTATTATTAAACAACAAGTTAACTCCTTGAATAAAGTCACACCTACCTACTATATCATCATATATACGTTTCCAGTTTGCAATATAATCAACAGTAATTTATCTTGCTATTTTATATATATATATATATATATATATATATATATATATATATATATTTTAATTCAACGAATTTATCTATAAATAATTATAATTGTTAATATTTTAACAATATATTTAATATAATAGGTCAAATTTATAATTATATTAAATCTCATGTATTTATATATGTCGTTGAGATGTAATTTTAAATATATACTTTTGATGTGCAGATAGATATATTCTTTAAAATATATATAAGATTAGTTATTTATTTTTAAACTTAATTTAAGATATTTTTCTACATTTATTTAATTTTTTTCAATATAATAATTACTATTGTAATTTAGAAAGTATTAATAATTATAAAATTTATTGCCTCGTCCTAATTTTTTGGATCAAATTATCAGTTTTGTGTTTAAAATTATATCAGGTTATTTTTCAAAAGTTGATAAGGATTGAAGAATTTTGCATGCATGATGACTAAAACAAGTTGTTTTTAGGTTTTGGCCTTTTATATTTGATTTTACTTTTATTCTTTAGAATGGAATACTTCATGTTTATTATGAAATGATTTGTAATGACATGTCTAAAATATATAGGGATATAGGCAAAATAAAACTACTTTGGAAAGGTGTAATCTTACTTTTAAGACGGTCAATTATTGGCCTTGTCGGCAGCGGGTAGGTTGTGAAATCCTTATGTTCAACCTCATAAAATAATTTTTTTATTTTTCAAATTCATAGATGCTTAAATTATTTGAAAAAAATATTATTACTTCTGTTTTAAAATTGGAGATATAATTTGATTTTTAAGGTCAAACGACATCATATTAAACTTTAAAATCTGTATGACTCATAAATTTTAAAATAAAATATATTTTGTGATTAATAATTTTTGTTATATATTATATAATTATAATAATTATAATAATTATATCAAATAAAATTAAATAAATTCATATCAATTTAAGGTTTAATATATCGTTTGATCTCAAAAATTAAATTATATCTTTAATTTTAAAACGGATGGAGTAAAAAAGAGATTTTACAAGAGAGAATTGTGCCTAAATAATGACTGTGTTGGATTTTTATTTAATTCAAACGTGTTTGATTATTATTTTAGAAAATATATAGTATTTTTTATTATATGCAAATGATTAAGAGTCGCATTTTTTTCATCAATAGACACAAAATCTATATGATTGTGTTTATTAGAATGGATGTAAATAATCAAAATGTATGATTATTCATAAGGCTTAAATATAAATTATTAGCTTAAACTATTACCTTTTTTAATTTTAGTGATCCATTTTTTAATTTTTTCAATTAGGTGATTTAACTTTTAAGTTTTTATTTACTTTGATTCAATTGAAACGGTCATGTCATAAATTGATGAAGTGACATAGACATTTGGCATTTTAATTCTGATGTGTCAAAAAGAAATAATTTTTTATTTAATTACTATCATTTAAATTAAGTAACAAAATCAAAATTAAAATTAACCAATCTCCTCTCTCTCTTATTCATAAGAGGGTTGAGACCCAAGTCAACAACAAAAATCACCAATCTCTGTGTCTGCTCCGTCCGCAACATCCATTCCCACCACTTATCCTCCAATGCACCACCATCATCCCCGATCAGAAAACGAACTACAAAATCAATTTTTAGATCTACCCAAAACTTACATAAATATCCACAAACAACAAATAGATCTGTAAAAACAATAAAAAGAGAAAGTGAATGAATTTGGGGCACCCATGGCAGCAGAGTAATTTTCAAGAATAGACTAAATCAGACCCAAGTTTTTAGATTACAACCAAAACTTCCAAGCTTTCTCAATATAGGCCAAACGCCAATTAGATTGGCGTTAGAGTTTGAAAATCAATTCCAACGCTAGTTCAATTGACATTGGAGGGTTGGTAATTATTAGATTAATTTAACCAAACTATTAGATTAACTTAACCAAATTATTTTTTAAATAAATATTTTTTTAAAAAAATATCCTCTTAATTATTTATAAAAACAAATTTATTTTTGTAAAAGGGGAAAAAATTGATTTAACGCCAAACGCCAATTGAAAGCCAATTGAATTGGCGTTTGAAATATTTTTGAAAGTCCAATAATAATCTAGAAGGAGGTTGAATAGATTATTAAAGATTTTAAAGTTATCTTAGGCCTTTTTGAATTTTTGGATAATTATTTTGCAGTGTTAAAAATTAATATGCAAGATAGTAAAAATTTAATCACATAATTCACAGATATTTATCTGGTTCACAACATATACCCCTGGTATGTTGCTACGTCCAGTCTCAAGTTCCTATTTAGAACTTGAGATCCTATTACTATCAATAATAAATACTCCTTCAACAGGCGGAGAAGTCTTTACAAAGTTTTATAGACAAACTTCTAACTATTCTCAACTAATCTATCTTGGACAGCAAGCTCCTAGCACCCTCCTCAAGCTTAGTTGTTTTCTTCTTTTGAGTTTAGTTCTATTCTATAAACTGGTCTTGAAATAACAGTCTCTTCCTCACCTCACAAGTTTACTAGAGACCCAACTCCCATCTGACCTCTCTAATACTATGATCTTGGTCAAAGAATCAACCGTCTTTCTCACAGGTACATAAAATAACCTAACTCTACCCTTTTCCTTTTTACAAGAAATTTTACAACAATTTGCTTCTAAAGTGTAGACACTCAAAATTTTGTTTTCCTATTACTAACTATGCAGGAGGAAAAAAGCATCTTTTTTACTCTCCAGAGATAACCTTGGAGGACCACAACATGAATTCTAACCCCGGAGATAGCCCCGGGAGATCTATTTTCCAACCCCGGAGATAACTCCATGAAATCAGTTTCCAACCCCGGAGATAAGTCTGGGAAATCAGTTTCTAACCGCGGAGATAACCCCGGAAAAATATGTTCCAACCCCGGAGATAACCTCGGGGGATCAAATTTAAAGCCCGGAGATAACCCCAGGAGGTCAAGCCAACCTCAGAGATAACCCTGAGGACATTCAGAGTTAACAATATGACAATCTCAAAGATAACCCTGGGAAAAGACCGCTACAACTGTGCCAAAGTCAAAAAACAACCCTGGGAGGGGAAAAATGGTTATTTTGCCACCTCAATCTCAACTCAACTTATTTCAACTCAAACTTCTTTAAAAGAAGTCCCATAAGAACCATATCTTAACTTCCGAGCGCAAACTACGCAAAATGGCTCAACGTAATGCCTAACGAAAACCCAAAAATGCCATTTCGGTCATGGAACCATCTTCCTAGAATCAAAAAAGGAAAATCATATGTCATTGTATAGCTCTCGGAAAGAGATTTCTGGAATGGTATGGCACGCTTCCATCGGACTCTCGGATTGAAAGTTATGAAGGTTCGAGCGAACAGTGCGTTGTCCGAGTGCACGTACTTCGAGACGGCAGGACCCACATTGTTTGGGGCACCCCGAACAGCCGCAGGCACACCTGCTGCTGTCGTAGGTACACCTGCGGCTCCCCCCCTCTATAAATAGAGGACTTGGGGTGGACATATTTGTAAGAAAAACGGCGAGGAAGCCCTGCCCAATTTGCTCTGTACATCTTATAAACCGAGTGCTTTCTCATTTTAAATACTTGTGAGCTCATATATAGCTACTTTTTTACCCGCGGGAGCCGAGTTTTCATCCATTCAAAGCTATTTAAGTCTTCTTTGGCAGTCCACTGTAAGCCTTCTTACACTTTTCAAAATCTTTTCTCCACATCTTGCACACATCGTTCTTCACGTTGAGAGTCGTGTTACGTGTGTATGCTCGGACTTCGGTCCATGATTTTTTATTTTCATTTTGTATATATATATTTATATATATGGACTAACATTATCGATTTATGCCTCGATTGAGCCTGGACTTACGTCCGGAGCGTTTACTGCTTTTGTATATATATACATATATATGAACTGTTGTCAAACTCTGTTCGATGAGTCTGGATTTTATATACGGAACATTTACTGCCTTTATATATATATATATATATTAATATTTCTGTCAGGCCTGGAGTTTACTTCGTGGCCTTTTATTGCTTTCTTTACATTTCGTCCCGCCTGGAGTTTACTTCATGGCGGTTGATCGTCTTTTACTGATTTATTTACATTTCTGATCCCCCATGGAGGTGCTTCGTGGTGGTTGATCATGTCTTTCTATATATATTTATCCCTTTTATATATTTACATTTCTGATCCCCCATAGAGGTGCTTCGTGGTGGTTGATCATGTCCATATATATCGCTTTTATATATTTACATTTCCAATCCCCCATGAAGTTCGCTTCGTGGTGGTTGACAGTCTGTATATATATATTTACAGCTTTTTATATATAACTGTTTATTGCTTTCATATAAAGTGCGGCATCATGTGAGCTTAGGAATCATGTGATCACAGATTCAGTCTACTGAATCTAGATTCGGTTCCTGTGATGGATATTTTCAGCTGTAAGCAGCTTGTAAATTATTTACAGTGTTTGAATTTTCTTAGATGGCTTTCATGCCCACAAGGAGTTCGACACTACTATATATATTATTTTCTCAAAGATGCTTCGCATCTCGAAAATAAAAGCCATCAAGTTGAACATTTAATAAAATGGGAAGTATCAAAGGCCTCAATTACTATTGAGCACAAGATTTGAAAAACCTCTTTTATAAAACATCACTGCTATATCTTGTTAAAACTAAATTTTTACACAAATTCAAACCATTTGTATATAGGTGCGAACGAGGCATAGCACTACTTCCAAATAATTGCACATTAACCCACATACACACACACACACACACACATTCATATAACAGTTTAATTGAAAAGTGGCGGTCACCATGGTAACACGAATGTCGGGGGTGCCTAACACCTTCCCTCCGCATAAGCAAGTCCTCGAACCCTAATAAATCTCGGTTTCACAGACCCGTTTAGCAGTGTTACATCACGTGGTCAATGTGCAAACCTTTTCTCGGTTGAGTTGGTGCAACCATTTAAAAAATACCAACTGGAGACTCTTACAGTCCAATCGTCGACATGTAAATGTCAGACCTTTTCATAACTTGTTTTTTCAAACAAATCTCACCTAACATAAGAACACCAAAAGACAAGAACAGAAAAGGGACAAATAAAAATCCCGGCGTCGACAGGTGGCGACTCTGCTGGGGACTCCAGTAAGAGGACTTAAGCCGCTACTACAAGCTTTTCAAAACTGTTACATGCTTGTGTGTGGATGTTGCATTTACATTTTTTTGATGAATGTGTACAAATGCATTTTACTTACTGCACTACAATATATCTATCTGTGATATTAATGCTTCGCACATGTCATCATTTTAATAAATGGTGAGACACATTGTGTGACCCCAAATTTTATGTATAAAGATTTAAATTTTTTGAAATATTTTTTTAATATTATGGTGTGGATTTGATATAATAGTTGTGGGTAATATTTATAAATTTTGCAAAGTAAGCAAGTTATTATATAATATTCGATTGGTCGGGGAATATTCGTTTTAACAGGGAATATTCGTATGACGGCACAATCATTGGTGGACCCCACAATGGAAGTATTGTCATAGTTAGAAAACGACAGGGAATTGTCGTAGTTAGACAACGGTGAAAGTGTTACCGTTAAAACTGTTGAACTACCCGGTAGTAAAAAATACAAGATGTCTGGCGTGGTTGCATAGTAGCACTACCAATTGATTATTGATGCTTACGTAAAAGTCACTCGCTTATACTCAATTATTGCTACGATGAATTGTTGTATCATATCTCTCTCGTATTATTGATTCAATTATTGTCACAAAGATCATCTCGCATAATATGTTATATTATTAAATCAATAATTGAGACGACAAAGTTATTCATATTATTATTTGTAATATCGACAATGTCTAGAAGTTACATCGAGGAGAGGTTTGGTCACCTAATTGCGCCAATAAGGAGAAATCCTTATCGAAAAGCCCCCTCTTTCCTGGGAGCGACCTGGTTGTTAAATATTGTGAGTTATAATATTAATGATGAATAAGTTCATGTTGATTAAAGATGAAAGTGATAATTCCATTGTGTGGGAATTATTAGTGTTAGTAGAAATCGACATTTATTTCGATAATAATTGATGTCTGGAGGTTATATTGACCAATCGGGTAATTAACCAGATAAATGAGAAATTAATTGCTATTGATTCACATGATTATAATTATTTGTTCACATGTGTGTACTATTGATTCACATTCATTTACTATTAGGGGAGTTGGTGCAAGATTGATAATACTTGCATGACTAGGTTAAAAATGGAGGTATAGTTGAAGGTACTATACTATAATTAATTTTTTCACATGTCTAGAACTATTGATTCACATGATTTACTATTGATTCATATGATTTACTATTAGGGGAGGTGGTGCAAGTTTGATAATACTTGCAGGACTAAATTAAAAATGAAGAAAAAGATGAAGGTATTATACTGTAATATTTTGAGCCCCAAAACGCGTGCGATTATCGAAACTATATTTTCCTATAAATAAGCTCATTCCTTCATTATTTTTCACCAATTCACTAAAGCTATAGAGCAATTATTATAGAGAGAAATTATAGAGAGAAGAAGAAGAAAGTCTGCTACCTCACTATTCCAATTATCCAGATCTTCTTTTGAGATAAGGGTATTATTCTTTCGTATTCATGAAGAGATTTATTTTCTTTCAATACTGTAAGGTTTGTTATTCCATTCTTTATTATTATGTTGGAATAACTTTGTCTATCTGGGTACCGCATACATGGTGAAATTCTTCATTATTTCATTCTTTATTATTACATTGGAATAACACATGCATGCTGATCTATCATTGCATGCTGGTGAATTCTGTTGTTATTCCATTCTTTATTATTTTGTTGGAATATCCCGTCTGCATACGGATTCTGCGTGACTGGTTTCGTTTCTTTATTATTTTGTTGGAATATCACATGCATGCGGATTACGCGTGACTCAGTTCCATCTTTATTATTCTTTGGAATATCCTCATGCGTATGGATTACGCATGACACGGTTCCATTCTTTATTATTCTGTTGGAATAACTCATGCATGCGGTTACATCGCATGCCCGGTGAATTATTTTGTTATTCCATTCTTTATTATTCTGCTAGAATAACCTGTCTGTGTGGACTACCGCATGCATGGTGAAAGATCTTGCGTATTCATTCCTTATTAAATTATGAAAATGATCTGTCTATGTGGATTACCGCATGGCGGGTGAAAATCCATTTGCACTTTCGTATATTCTATTATACTCATCCGAGATATCATTTCTTTTGTACTCGTCATGGAATATCATTTTCTTTGGTATTTTTTTTACGAGTTATTATTCACGGGTTACTATTCACTCTGGTATTATTCACTCGGGTATTCAGGGTACTTTTCGTGCCGGAGTACTATTCACGAGTTACTATTCACGGGTTACTATTCACCTGATTACTATTCACTCTAGTATCATTCACTCGGGTATTCGGGACACTTTTTGTGTCGGGGTACTATTCATGGGGTACTATTCCCGAAGTACTATTCACGGGATACTATTCACCCAAAAAATATATTTCTTTTCTGTCCAAATTTTTTTTAGTACATGAATATTATTCTTGAATTTTACTCTACAAAGCTGTATCATGTTGACAATTTGGACGTTATTAATTTCTGGATAAATTAAATTATAAATCTTTAAAATTTATCCTTGAACTTGTTTTATTGAATTATTATGTCATTGTCATCATCCTCATGCTTATATTGTGATTAAAGTCATCTTTGACTTACGTGCATAGATGGACTTGGTATGATTATGACCAGAGATTATTTGGTATAATCATGACCGTAATGTAATAAATGATGTGGTAAAAGTCCTCATTGGCCTGTAGTTCATTGATGGACAGTTGTTGGTATGATTATGACCAGGGATTATTCGGTATAATCATGACCATTGATGATTACATGAATATCATTGGTCGTGGTGCAGGGATGATGAAAAACTTTTTAAATCATAGAAGATAGTAGATTTTATGCTCTACTTGACTCTTCTAATGGATTGCTTATTTCCGCTGCAGTTGTTGATCTAAAACTTGTTGTCTATTGTATTCTATCAGTTGTTATACTATTGAAGGCTAATGATAATTTCTGCATTATCTTAGTCATAATATTTCTTACTGGGGTAGTTGAGCTCACCCTTTCTTTCATTGTTCTCTTTAGGAAATGAGAATATAGCTGGGACGTGTCGGGGAATGGAGTGATGGTCCAGGATAAATGGCTTTAGTAGTCCTCACTATTCTACAGAATAATGTGATAATAATTGTAATGAAGACACCATTGAGTGTGGATATTGTCTAGATGACAATATTCTTGTTTAAACTCTCAGCTATGTTTTGTCGTATTTTTACACGATTTGTTGTATAATTAAGTTGTATTTAAATTTTTGTACCATGTATCCGCTGGCACTCAAGATGGGTGATGTATACATTTTTGGGGGCGTCACAAATGAGTATCAAAGCTTAGGATATGATCCCCGGTGAGATGTGAGAAAAGAACTAGGAGGGAGAGACGGAAATTTCTTAGCTAGTATGACCTACCTAAGTTTATTTGGTATTTAATTGGCCTACGTATATAGGAGCATTATATCATTATTATATATATATATATATATATATATATATATATATATGTAACTTTTGTCTGATGGAGCAAGTAATATCACGAGATTGAATCCAAGTGAATTTAAGAAATGAGCATGTGATATATATATATATATATATATATATATATATATATATAATATTTTATTTAAAAGTTTTATTTTATTAGAATATTTTATAGTAAATCAATATGGACCGTCCGATTAAAAGTAAATCAATCGGGACCGTTCATGAATTAGTTACTATGCAGTCCATTCTTCTATAAATAGAAGCTCATTCCTTCATTATTTCTTACGAATTCACTGAAACTCTAGAGAGAGAAACTATAGAGAGAAAGAAGAAAAGTGTTATGCTACTTCACTACTTCTATATCCAGTACTCTTCTTTCTAAGGTAAGCGGTATTATTTCTTTTATATTCATGAAGAAAACTTCTGTTATTCCATTCTTTATTATTCATTTGGAATATCCTCATGCATGCGTTTTTTCACGTGGGACTGGTTCCATCTTTATTATTATTCGCTGGAATATCACATACTGCGCTTTTTTTACACACACTGCACCGTCTTTGTTATTCTCATTGGAACATCCCGCTTGCATGTAATTTAAATCGACTGGTTCCGTTATTTATTATTCTGTTGGAATAACTTTGCCTATGTGAAATCATGCATGCATGGTGATTTCTTTTGTTATTCCATTCTTTATTATACTCAGTTGGTTAAAGTTTTGACTTCTAAACTACATGAAATTAGTGGAATATCCTTGATATTTGCGCTTCATCTAGTATCTTTTCATGGAAATATTCTTCTGAGCATTCTTGAATTTTACTTTACAAAGAAGTATCATGTTGACAATTTGGACGTTATTAGTTCCTAAATAAATTAATTCTTGAACTTGTTTTATTGAATTCTTATATCATTGTCATCATCCACATGTTTATATTTTTTTAAAGTCATATGTGGCCTGTAGTGCATAGATGGACTTGGTATGATTATGACTAGGGATTATTCGGTGTAATCATGATCGTAATGTTACAAATGATGTGGTAAAAGTCCTCATTGGCCCGTAGTTCATTGATGGACTGTTGTTGGCATGATCATGACCATTGATAAAAACACGAATATCCTCGGCCGTAGTGTACATGGATAATTTGTGGTTGTGATACTTAATGAATATCCTTGCCATAGTGCGGGGATGATGTGGATTATTTATTAAAATTTGAGTCCCCGTGATAAAAGTGATGAAAAACCTTTTTAAATCATAAAAGATAGTAGATTTTATTCTCTACTCGACTCTTTTAATGGATTGCATATTCAGCTGCAGCTTAAACTTGATGTCTATCAGTATTTTATCGCTTTAACATCATTTGAAGACTAATGATAATTTATTCGCGCATTATCTTAGTCATAATATTTCTTCTTGGGCTAGTTGAGCTCACCCTTTCTTTCACTATTCTCTTGTGAAATGAAAACGTAGCCGGGACTAGTCGGGGAGCGGAGTGATGGTCCGGATGATAGTATTAGTAGTCCTCACTATTACATTAAATAGTGTGACAATAAATGTAATGAGAACTTATTCTGAGAGTGGATATTGTCTAGAAGACAATAATTGTATTAAAACTCACAGCTCTCTTGTTGTATATTAAAGATTGTATTTGTATTCTGTACCATATATTTGGCGACTCAGGATAGGTGATGTATACCTATTTTGGGGGCGTCACATACTAGGACGAATGAAATCGATATCCAACAACTCCTGTAGTTGGACCTTTAACTCCTGAAGTTTAATAGGAGCCATTCGATATGGGATTTTAGAAATGGGCTTTGTGCCAAGTTCAAGGTCAATAAAGAATTCAACTTCACGTTCTGGGGGTAGACCGAGAAGTTCTTCAGGAAATTCACTAACAACAGAAATATTATTCAAATCTGACGTGTTTTTTATTCAAATCCATAACATGAGCTAAGAAAGCTTGACATCCGTTTTTCAATAAACGAATGGCTTTGTGGCTTGATATGACAGTGATTGATTTTAGTAGTTTAGTTGCTTGAATTCGCATAATAGGTTGGTTAGGAATATGAAAATTAACAACCTTACAAAAACAATCAATATTGGCATGATGAGTAGTTAACCAATCAATCCCTAAAATCACGTCAAATGCAAGTATCTTTAAAGAGATAAGATCAACAGGTAATGTGATGGTGCCAACTTGGATCAAACAAGATTTATAAACAGTGGATGTACTGAAAGTTTCTCCTAATGGAGTCTCCACAGATAAGTCAAAGTCTAATTTCTCCAGAGTCAAGTTTAAACGTTGAGCACAAGCAGGAGAGGTAAATAAATGGGTAGAACTGGTATCTAGTAAGGTATAAACTTCATAAGAATTTATGATTAGCTTACCCGTGATCACCTCTTTGGGTTCCTCGCATTTTGACCAGTCACGACAAACGCTCTTTCAGGAACCACTAACTTTGACTTTTCTAGGACAGCCTTTTGAGTCACCATCCCCGCTGGACTTGGTTTCGCTACAGTACAATCTCGAGCGATATGTCCTTCCTTTCCAAAATTATAACATACCTTGAACTGTTGTGGGCAGTTTGGGCTGATATGTCTCTCTTTCCCGCATTTATAGCATACGACCGGTGGTCGTTCTCCTCCTTTAGAACCAGTTGATGCGGGTGCTGACGTCTTCATATTGTCATTGTTGAATCTCCTCTTTTTAAAATCTCCCCCCGACTCGCTTCTTCTATTTTCATGGCCACGATTACCACCAGAATGGTTACTACTTTTGTCCGTATTTTTCTTTCCCCGCTGGTTATCAATGCTCCGATGACTGCTGTCACTGGTATGACCTTGGTTGTGGTCCCTCGGTTGAATATACTCATTATCTCGCTCTAATAATTGAGCCCTGTTGACAACATCTGAATATAGAAAAAATTTATGAAAAATGAGATATTGACGTATATCGGGTTTCAGACCTCTCAGAAACATCCGCATCATACGTTCCTCATTCTCTACCAAATGAGGTGCAAACCTGGATAACTCCGCGAACTTCGCCTCGTCTTTGGGACACCCGCCATGTTGTTCTGCTTCGATCTAATAAACTCCACCTCCTTCATATAGACGAATACTTTCGGAAAGTACTTGTCATTGAACGATTCAAATGTCTCCCAAGACATGTTGAGTCTTGGTGGATGGATGTACGCTTCACGATTCCCACTAGTAATCTCTGCTTCATTCTGAGAATATAAAAGTGGCGAATGGAACCTTCTGTTCCTCCGTGCATCCCAAGACATCGAATATCTTGGTAATTTGCTTGACCCACGTCTCCGCCTTAATCAGATCCGGCTTTCCCCAGAATTCTGGTGGTCCCAACTCTTTGAACTGCTTGGTTGTGACAAACCGTGCGTTGCTATCATTTCCACCTGTATTTTGTACACGAGTCTCCCTCGTCTAATTTTGCATGAACTGTAAAAAACTTTTAAACATCTCATCGTTCATCGTTTGATCAGTGGTGTTATTTACAAGAGGAACATTGTCAGTCTGTTGCACGTTCTCCTCGTTGGTGATTAATGGTGTCTCCACAGTCTCATTTACTCCACCATTAATATTTTCAGCTGCCATTATTAAATACAGCTAGAAAACAAGGGTTAATTAAAGAAATTGACATGCAACATAATAACCCTATACTCTGACCAACCAACAAATAATCTTAAGTAGGATACTAACGAAGGATTTACTCGTCTCTCCCCTCCTAGTTCTATTCCCCGATCTCCGCCAGAGTCCATATCCCTAAGCTCTGATACCAACTGTAATGCCCCCAAAATAGGTATACATCACCCATTCTGAGTCGCCAAACACATGGTATAGAAACAACTACAACTTTATTAATACAATTGTCGTGCAAAATACGACAACACATAAACTGTGAGTTTAAATACAAATATTGTCTTCTAGACAATATCCACACCCAAATAAGTCCTCATTACAATTATTGATACACTATTTTATAAAATAGTGAGGACTACTATAACAACTATCTTGGACCATCACTCCACACCCTGACTACTCCCCGCTATCTTCTCGCTTCCTAAGGAGAAAAATGGAACAAAAAGGAGAAGGGTGAACTCAACTAGCCTAGTAAAGAATATTATGACTGAGATAATATAGAATAAATTATCGTTAGTCCTCAACAGGGAAAAATCTGATAGAATACAATAGACAATAAGTTTTAAATCAATACTCACAGCGGAAATAACAATTCATTAGAAGAGTTACGTAGAGAATGAAACCTACTTTTTTCTATGAATTTAAAAGTTTATCATCAATATTTTATCCCTGTAACATCAATCAATATACATCTTGAATCAAATATTCATCTTTGCACTACCGGCCAAAGATATTCATCAGTTGGTCATGTTCATCTCAACACCTGCTCATCTTTGCACTACGGGCCAAAAATATTAATCAGAAAATCATTAATCTTTGCACTACAGGCCAAAGATATTCAATAATATCATCATTTAGGACTAAGGATGATGAAAAATAATTTAAAAAAAAAACAAATCCAGTGAGACAAAAGAACAAATATTAAGGATTCGTATTTCGATTAATCCATGTTTAAAAACACCTCATAATATACCATAGTGGAGTAAAATTCAAGAATAATGATCAAAACATGGATACAATCAAAGCTAGTAACAAAAATAGACATTTGGGACAAAGAAGAGAAAGTTTCATTTTTCTGTGAATAGTATCGTATACGTGAATAGTAACCCCGACACAAAAAGACACGAATTTCACAAGAAAAATCTTACCATTATTCCGGCATAATTATATTGAAAGAAATAATATCATTTTAAAAAAAAAATAGCATCCCTTACTTTCAAAAAGACAGTACTTCTGACTGGAATACTAGATATAGTGCTGAAGGAACTTGCACCGTATAGAAACACTCAAAGTATCAAAATACTCACAAGAATATGCTCGATAATATAGAGAGAGAAAATTTCAGTTTCTGGTGTTATTTTCAATTCTAATCTAAGCACCTTATTTATAGGAAAATGCTTAGAACACCAAAGCAGAAAATTTAATAAAATATTAATATATATATTAAAAAATTTCCTACGCACACCAAAGAAATTGAATTCAACATGCTTTCAATACTAGTGGGGCCCACCAACATAATAAAAATGTTTTTCTTAAAAAAAATAATTAAAACTTCAAAAATCAATTATTCCAGAACTTCAATAATTCATATTAAATAGCCCTTTTATCATAAAAATTCGAATCTTATGTCCATTCCATAGGAAATTCAATTCTCTACAACTTTGTAGTTTTAAGTTTTTTCAAATTCCAAACAAAAATTGACCGAAATCCACATACGGACGATTTTACAGGCTATAATCAAATTTCAATCAAGAAATAGGGTCCACAAACATGAAAAATATTTTTTAAATATTTTTAGTAACAAAAATACTCTTCCTCCTCATTTATTCATATATCACACATTCATTGTAAAAATATCACTATTATTATATTATTATAATATAATAATATATTAAAATGAATTATTTTATCAGAAAAAGATAAAATATTAATTTTCTACAATTGTCACATTAAAAATTTTCTCCATACTATATCCACATAAAATGAATATTTTTCTTATCATATAAATTAATAATTAATTATTCAAAATAATATTACAGAATCACAATCTCGACAAACTGCATCTGCTCTCGGAAAGAGGAGGCTTTCGATAAGGATTTCTCATTCTTGGGCAATTAGGTGACCAAACCTCTCTTTAAATGTAACTTTCTAGACATTTTCAATAATGCTATCTAATAATATTATTCAAATAATATGAATAATTGATCTGATAATGAAAAATATTGTGCAATGACAATTATTGAAACAACAATAATATAAAATATCAACGTAGCAATTATTGAATCAATAAAATAAAATATTGAACAGTAATTACTGTAACAATTATTGAGTAGTGCCTTCTTACGTAAGAATCAATAATAAAAGCAATACTGCTATGCTAATCGTGTTTAAACCACCGGTATTCCAACGAAGTTAATCTGTAACAACTACGTCGTTATTTATAAAAACTTATACTTGTCGTTTTCTTCATCCAATCGCTTTTCGTTATGGGGCCCACATAAGACTGCACCATCGTACGAATATTCCCCGACAGTAAGAATATTCCACGACCAAACGAATATTCCCCGACAATAATGAATATTTTATAACCACTTGCTCATTTAAGATATTTGTGCAATTTACCCATAACTAACCACATTAATCAAATCAACCCTTACTATTTCAAAATAATAAATAAAGGAAATTTAATTTTATTTATAATAAGTTGGGGTCTTACAGAAATTCAATTTTATTTATAATAAGTTGGGGTCTTACAACTTTGGCCAACAAAAATCAGTATATTTCACACACAAGTGGGGATCACTCAATTAGAAAAATCCTCCACTAAATATTTTACACGTTTTAATCCTCAAAAATACCATTCAGACCCAATTTGCCCTCTTCCTCCTCATTTTATTCATATACCGTGAATTTAGTATAAAAATATAACAATTATTATATTATTATATTATCACATTATACGTTTATAATGTAATATAATAATATATTTGAATGAATTATTTTATCAGAAAAGATAAAATATCAATTTTCAACAATTATCACTTTTCTAAAAATTCCTCCATTTATATCCACATTAAATAAATAATTCCTTATCATATAAATTGACAATTAATTATTCACAAATAATATTACAGAACTACAATATTAACAACCAGGTCGTTCCCAGGAAAGAGGGGGCTTTCCGATAAGAGTTTCTCCTTATTAGATGACCAGACCCCTTTCCTAGACAGAACTTCCTTAGACATCGCCAATAATGCTATCTAATAATATTATTCAAATAATATGAATTATTGATCTGATAATGGAAAATATTGTGCAGTGACAATTATAGAATTAACAATAATATAAAAATATTGTGCATTACTATGTGCTACTGTGCAACAACATGTATTACTTTACTTTACCCACCGGGTATTCCAATAGTTTTAACGGTAACTATTACGCCGTTATTATTAAAAAAACGCGTTCGTGTCATTTTCTTCATCCGACAGTTTTCTGTTATGGGGTCCACAAATGGCTTTGCCGTCGTACGAATATTCAAAGGCGTCAAGAATATTCCACAACCAAACGAATATTCCTCGACAACAATGAATATTTTATAACCACTTTCTTATTTTGAAAAATTTACATATATCACCCTTAAATTTAAACTTTTATCAATTTAACTATTTACTAAATAGAAAAATTGAATACTTTTATTTCATAAAATTTGGGGTCTTACATACTTAATGTTCTCGGTTGGTCATTCTTGTGATTTGTTAGTTAAATGGAGAGTTAGGAGATTAGACGAAGCATTAGGGGAGTTGTAATCCTAGCTTGCCATATTTGATACAACTTGATCTCATATTTTACTGTTTTAATCATATAGTTTTAAACACACCATCCTTATTTACTTGTTTAGATAAGAACGGATTGATATAATTTTAGTATTTGAATAGCGTTAGTACTTTGTCCTCATGGATTCGACACTCTACTTTTAATTATATTACTTGTTAAACCACGTATACTTGCGCGAGTTTATTGATCGTAAAAATGACTAACACCGGCCTCAGGTGCAACTACGGTTATCCCTGAGTCCTATATCAGGCCATCGGCAGCTCATTTAGAAAAAAAAATGAAAGTTAGAGAGAAAGCGGATTCTATAGTGAGAAAGGTTGGGGTTTATAAATATAACACTAGATTTTAGTTGTTTGCATCACTTATATAGTAGATCTCATCCATATAGAATGATATAGCATAGATTTGGATCCCAGGAGGCTTGTTTCTACATCCCTCAAGGTGAAAAGGCGATTCTTTGGTCATTTCATTTGTAAATATTGTTAGAACTACTAGATTTATTTTAATATAGTGTTTATATATAGTTAGACTTGTTGTTTTATACATATATTGTGCGTTGGTTGGTAGATTTACCTATTTTACCATTTATTTTGTACATATATAGTTAGAAATCAAGTCCTTTTGTATATATAGTTAATCGGTTCTAGAGCTTCAAAGTTCGAACCTCCATTCTAGATCGGCTTAGATTTACGTTAGATATATTCATTTTTCAATATTTTCAACCGATTTCAGTCACTCCGTAGAGCCCTAGATCTATATCTAGTGGTGAGAGGGTCCTAACTATTCGTGCTAAGGGATTGCAATCGATGAATCATCTTATAGAGGGTGTAGGATACATTTGTACATATTTTCAAGTTTTAAATTCTGATTATGTTCAAGCATACTAATGTGAGCCTAGGATTCCTGGGGTTGAGATCCACTAATTAGATCCCGACTAGATTCTCACGATGAACTTTTTGTTTATAATGTAATATTAAACTGCACAAATCATTGTATATATAATATTGGACCTTAAAGCGATTTCAAGAGCTTCGTCCCGAGAGATCAGATTTAACGTCTCGTGGTAGTGAAAAATTATGATTTTGGGTGCTTGGATCTATCGAGATAGCTTTCATTCCCAGAGATGGCCCGGCCCTTTGTAATGATTTATTTCGTGTATTATCACCCAAAACAATTTTCAAACAAAATAGCAAAGAGCTTGCATAATGAAAAATGCCAATAATGCTATCTAATAATGATATCTAATAATATTATTCAAATAATATGAATTATTGATCTGTTAATGAAAAATATTGTGCAATGACAATTATTGAAACAACAATAATATAAAATATCAACGTAGCAATTATTGAATCAATAAAATAAAATATTTAACAGTAATTACTGTAACAACTATTGAGTAGTGTCTTCTTACGTAAGAATCAATAATAGGTGAAATACCGTGTGCTACTGTGTTTAAACCATCGAATATTCCAACAAAGGTTAATTCGTGAATAACTACGCCAAGTTATTTATAAAAACTTATACTTGTCGCTTTCTTCATCCAATCGCTTTCACATTATGGGGCCCACAATGCGTCATACTGGCGTGCATAAATATTCCCAAACGGAAGAATATTCCATGACCAAAACGAATATTCCCAAACAACAATAAATATTTTATAACCACTTGCTCATTTAAGATATTTGCGCAATTTACCCATAACTAACCACATTAATCAAATCAACCCTTACTATTTCAAAATAATAAATAGAGAAAATTCAATTTTATTTATAATAAGTTGGGGTCTTACAGAAATTTAATTTTATTTATAATAAGTTGGGGTCTTACAACTTTGGCCAACAAAAATCAATATATTTCACACACAAGTGGGGACCACTCAATTAGAAAAATCCTCCACTAAATATTTTACACGTTTTAATCCTCAAAAATACCATTCAGACCCAATTTGCCTTCTTCATCCTCATTTTATTCATATAACGTGAATTTAGTATAAAAATATTATCATTATTATTATATTATCACATTATACGTTTATAATGTAATATAATAATATATTTGAATGAATAATTTTATCAGAAAAGATAAAATATCAATTTTCAACAATTGTCACTTTTCTAAAAATTTCTCCATTTATATCCACATTAAATAAATATTTTCTTATCATATAAATCGATAATTAATTATTCACAAATAATATTACAGAACTACAATATTGACAACCAGGTCGTTCCCAGGAAAGAGGGGGCTTTCCGATAAGGGTTTCTCCTTATTATGCAAGCAATTAGGTGACCGCACCCTTTCCTGATGTAACTTCCTTTGACATTGCCAATAATGCTATCTAATAATATTATTCAAATAATATGAATTATTGATCTGATAATGGAAAATACTGTGCAGTGACAATTATGAAATTAACAATAATATAAAAATATTATGCAATACTATGTGCTACTGTGCAACAATGTGTATTACTTTACTTTACCCACCGAGTATTCCAATAGTTTTAACGGTAACTATTACGTCGTTATTATAAAAAAACGTGTTCGTGTCGTTTTCTTCATCCGACAGTTTTCTGTTATGGGGTCCACAAATGGCTGCACCGTCGTACGAATATTCTCAGGTGTCAAAAATATTTCACAACCAAACGAATATTCCCCGACAACAATGAATATTTTATAACCACTTACTTATTTTGAAAATTTTACATATATCACCCTTAACTTTAAACTTTTATCAACTTAACTATTTACTAAATAGAAAAATTGAATATTTTATTTCATAAAATTTGGGGTCTTACATACTTAATGTTCTCGGTTGGTCATTCTTGTGATTTGTTAGTTAAATGGAGAGTTAGGAGATTAGACGAAGCATTAGGGGAGTTGTAATCCTAGCTTGCCATATTTGATACAACTCGATCTCATATTTTACTGTTTTAATCATATAGTTTTAAACACACCATCCTTATTTACTTGTTTAGATAAGAACGAATTGATATAATTTTAGTATTTGAATAGCGTTAGTACTTTGTCCTCATAGATTCGACACTCTACTTTTAATTATATTACTTGTTAAACCACGTATACTTGCGCGAGTTTATTGATTGTGAAAATGACTAACACCAGCCTCAGGTGCAACTGCGGCTATCCCTGAGTCCTATATTAGGCCATCGGCAGCTCATTTAGAAAAAAAAATGAAAGTTAGAGAGAAAGCGGATTCTAGAGTGAGAAAGGTTGGGGTTTATAAATATAACACTAGATTTCAGTTGTTTTCATCACTTATATGGTAGATCTCATCCATATAGAATGATATAGCATAGATTTGGATCCCGGGAGGCTTGTTTCTACATCCCCCAAGGTGAAAAGGCGATTCTTTGGTCATTTCATTTGTAAATATTGTTAGAACTACTAGATTTATTTTAATATAGTGTTTATATATAGTTAGACTTGTTGTTTTGTGAGACCCCAAATTTTATGAAATAAAAGTGTTCAATTTTTCTATTTTGGTGAATAGTTAAATTGATAAAAGTTTAAGGTTAAGGGTCATATTTGAAAAATTTTCAAAGTAGACAAGTTGTCATAAAATACCCGGTTACTATTCACGAGTTACTATTCACGGGTTACTATTCATCGAAATTACTATTCACTCTAGTATTGTTCACTCTAGTATTTGGGACACTTTTTGTGTCGGAGTTATTATTCACGAGTTACTATTCACGGGTTACTATTCACAGAAATTACTATTCACTCTAGTATTGTTCACTCGAGTATTTGGGATATTTTTTGTGTCAGAGTACTATTCACGAGTTACTATTCATGAGTTACTATTCACCCTAAACAAAATATTTTATGAAAATAACTACGGAAGTTTTACCCATTGATCTTTGTTGAACTACTCCTAGGTAGTAAAAGTACAATGAATACGTGTGGTTGCATAAGTAGACACTGTATTGATTATTGATGCTTATGTGAGAAGTCACCAGGTTTGATTCCATTATTGTCGATTAATAATATGAATTATTATAGCGATAATGACGCTTTTGTTTTATTCAGATTATTAACGTAATAAAATAGAAACATCTTTTAAATAAAATGTAAATACTTTATTAAAGTTATTCTATAAATAGAATATATTATATTTTATTATGCACGTTGTCAGTTGCATAGTGTTTTGTATAAGTGTTGCATAGTGTTTGCATAGTAAAATGTTTTATATAAATAGAATATATGATATTTTATTTAAAAGATTTTGCTTTAAATATGGACCGTCGATTAAAGTAAATCAATCTGGACCGCTCATGGATTAATTACTATGCATTCTATTTTCCTATAAATGAAGCTCATTCCTTTATTATTTTCTTACGAATTCAATTTAAACTCTAGAGAGAGAAATTATAGAGAGAAGCTATAGAGAGAAAATCTATAGAGAGAAAGAAGAAGAGTATTCGGTACTTCACTACTTTGATATCCAAAGTCTTTTTACTTGTAAGGGATATTATTTGTTGTACCGTAAAGGGTGTTATTCTTTCTTATTCATGAAGAGAACTTCATTATTCCATTCATTATTATTCATTGGAATAACTCGTAAAAAAGTGGCATACCCTATACATAACCTCGTATACGCCAGGCATACCCTATACTTGGTGAAATCCTTATATTATTCCATTCTTATTTATTACATTGGAATAACTCAGTATACGCTGAATCCCTATACTTGGTGATCTTCTTCATTATTCCATTCTTTATTATTCATTTGAATATCCTGCATCGTGTGTTTTACAATTCTGACTCGTTCCATTGTTTATTATTATTCATTTATTATTATTATTCTCATCATCATCCTGCTTGTGTGAATTTCACCGATCCGGTTCCGTTATTATTATTCTCATTGAATAACTCGCCATGCGTGGCACAATCTGCATGCATGGTGATTTCTTTTGTTATTCCATTCTTTATTATACCCAGTTGGTTAAAACTTTGACTTCTATACTCCATGAAATTAGTAGAATATCTTTGATATTTGCGTTTCATCCAAAGATATCTTTCATGGAAATATTCTTCCGATTATTCTTGAATTTTACTATACAAAACAAGATCATGTTGACAATTTGGACGTTAATAATTCTCGGATTAAATAATTCTTGAACTTGTTTTATTGAATTATTATGTCATTGTCATCATCCTCATGTTATATTATGTTATCTTTGGCTTACGTGCATAGATGAACTTAGTATGATTATGACCAAGGATCATTCGGTATAATCACGGCTTGATATAAATAATGTGACAAAAGTCCTCGGTGGCTCGTAATGCGTTGATGGATAGTTTTTGGTATGATTATGACCGGGGTGATTCGGTATAGTCATGACCATTGATAATTTGATGAAAATCATTGGCCGTGTGGTACGGGATGATTAGATATTGTGGTTTATTCATTAAACCGAGTCTTAGTGATAAAATTGATGAAAACCTTTTAAATCATAAAAGATAGTAGACTTTATTTTCTACTTGACTCTTTTAATGGATTGCATATTCACGCAGCTTAAACCGGTTGTCTATTGTATTTTATCACTTTAACATTGTTGAAGGCTAATGATAATTTATTCGCATTATCTTAGTCATAATATTTCTTCTTGGGCTAGTTGAGCTCACCCTTTCTTTCACTGTTCTCTTCAGGAAATGAGAATATAGCCGGGACGAAGTCTGGGAACGGAGTAATGGTCCGAGGATAGCATTAGTAGTCCTCACTATTCGAAATAGTGTGATAATAGTTGCAATGAGGACTCCTTTTAAGTTTGTATAATATCTAGTAGACAATATTTGTATTCAAACTCACGCTTTATATGTCGTATTGCACCACTACGCTTATATTAGTAAGTTTGTATTTGAATTTATGTACCATGTAAGTGGCGACCCAAGATGGGTGACGTATACCTAATTTTGGGGGCGTCACATGTTTTATATGTATATTGTGCGTTGGTTGGTAGATTTACCTATTTTACCGTTTATTTTGTACATATATAGTTAGAAAACAAGTCCTTTTGCTAGATCTACCTAGATCTAACCGGATCTAGCCCTTAATCAGATCTAGAGCTTCAAAGTTCGAACCTCTATTCTAGATCGGCTTAGATTTACGTTAGATATATTCGTTTTTCAATATTTTCAACCGATTTCAGTCACTCCGTAGAGCCCTAGATCTATATCTAGCGGTGAGAGGGTCCTAACTATTCGTGCTAAGGGATTCCAATCGATGAATCATCTTATAGCGGGTGTAGGATAAATTTGTACATATTTTCAAGTTTTAAATTCTGATTATGTTCAAACATACTAATGTGAGCCTAGGATTCCCGGGGTTGAGATCCACTAATTAGATCCCGACTAGATTCTCACGATGAACTTTTTGTTTATAATGTAATATTAAACTGCACAAATCATTGTATATATAATATTGGACCTTAAAGCGATTTCGAGAGCTTCATCCCGAGAGATCAGATTTAAGGTCTCGTGGTAGTGAAAAATTATGATTTTGGGTGCTTGGATCTATCGAGATAGCTTTCATTCCCAGAGATGGCTCGATCCTTTGTAATGCTTTATTTCGTGTATTATCACCCAAAATAATTTTCAAATAAAATAGCAAAGAGCTTGCATAAAAATAAAGCGCCTCGGGGAAAGATCAGTTTAAGGTTAATAATCAGAAGTATCAAAGGATCTCGATTTCTATTTGACTAAAGATTTGAAAACCTTGTTTTCCAAAACCTCATTTCATTATGTTTAATCTAAAAATGAACTTTTCTTCAAATCAAATCCTTTGTGCTAGGTCCAAAGAGGTTCAGCACTACTTTCAAGACGACGCCGCTCGTATGTTAAAACAAGGCTTAGAGCAACCCTTAAAAAAAATTAAGGCACCTAACATAAGTCAAATAAAAGTTTTCCCAAAACACACACACACACACACACACACTTCATGCTTAGAAAATCAACAAGATGCGGTAACCGTGTTTTCACAGAAGTCGGGGGTGCCTAACACCTTTCCCTCACTTAAGCAAGCCTCGAATTCTTTGAATCTCGGGTGCCAGACTAATTTTATGAAGTCACATATTGGGTCATATTGTGAAAATCTCAAAAATCTGGATGAGTTGGTATATCCATTGAAAACTATATCAACTGGCGACTCTGTCTAATTCAGCTCAATCATTAAAATCAATCTTTTCAAGTCATCGACATTTATGTCAACCCTTTTTTTTCTAAAAAGTTTATGTAAGACCCCAATTTTTTTTATATAAATAAAATTGAATTTCCTCTATTCATTATCTTGAAATATATAATAAGGAGTTAATTTGATATAATGCTTTGGTTATGGGTGAAATGTGCAAATTTTACAAAATAAGCAAGTGGTTATAAAATATTCTTTTTGTCGGGGAATATTTGTTTGGTCGTGGAATATTCTTGCTGTCGGGGAATATTAGTACGACAACGCAGCCATTTATGGGCCCCATAACGAAATAACTGTCGGGTGAAGAAAACGACAAGTTTGAGTTTTTATAAATAACGGCGTAATTGTTACCGTTAACACTGTTGGATTACCTGGTGGTTAAAATACAGTTGTGACGACCCCAAAATAGGTCCATTCCATCCAACCCATTCTGAGTCGCCAAATACATGGTACAGAAACAACTACAACTTTATTATCACAACAGTAAAACTGTGAGTTTAAATACAAATATTATCTTCTAGACAATATCTATACTCAAATAAATCCTCATCACATTTATTGATACATTATTTTACAAAAATGGTGAGGACTACTAAACAATCCTTTCTAAAACCTTCATTCCATACCCCGACTCGTACTTGCTATATTCTCGCCTCCTGAGAAGAATGGAACAAAAAGGAAAAGGGTGAGCTCAACTAGCTCAGTAAAGAATACTATGACTAAGATAATATACAACAAATTATCGTTAGTCTCCAACAGGGAAAAATCTGATAGAATACAATAGACAACAAGTTTCAGATCAATATTCGCAGCGGAAATAATAATTCATAGAAGAATTACGTAGAGAATGAAATCTACTATAATCTATGAATTTAACAGTCCATCATCAATATTTTATCCCTGTAACATCAATCAATATTCATCTCAAATCAAATATTCATCTTTGCACTACAGGCCAAAGATATTCATCAATCGGTCATGTTCATCTCAACACCTGCTCATCTTTGCACTAAAGGCCAAAGATATTCATCGATCGGTCGTGTTCATTTAAACACTGCTCATCTTTTGCACTACAGTGCCAAAGATATTCTTCAGAAATCATTCATCTTTGCACTACAAAAAAGATATTCAATAATATCATCATTTAAGACGAGGATGATGAAAATATTTTAAAGAACGAATCCAAAGAAACAAAATGACAAGGATTAAGGATTAAGGATTCAGTACTTTGTTTTATCCATGTCCAACAATACCTCAAAAATAATCATAGTGGTGTAAAATTCAAGAATGATCAAAACATGGATACAATCAAAGCTAGTACCCGTAATAGATATTTTGGACGAAAAGAAGAAATTTTATTTTTAAGTGAATAGTCTCAGATATCGTGAATAAGTGTCGATATCGTGAATAAGTAACTCACACCAAAAAGATAGAAATTCCACAAAAAACATCTTCACGCTTCATGAATAGTACTTTCGTGAATAGTAACTCGTGAATAGTAACTCATGAATAGTAACTCGTGAATAGTAACCCCTACATGAAAAAAAGTTCCAAATTTGATAAAACTTCAGATCAACATTTCAAAGATAATGATATTGAAGAAATAATATCATTACGAAAAAAAATAATATCCCTTACCTCAAAGAATCGAGATTTCGGAAGGAAAGGCTCAAGTGATCTTGAATGAAACTTGTCTTTGATAAAGAACTCTCAAAGTATCTAAATACTCACAAAATACGCTCAACAATATAGAGAGAAAGAGAAAACTTTGTTTCGTGTGATTTTCAATTCTAACTTAGCCCTCTATTTATAGGAAAATGTTAGCCCGCCAAGCGGACTTGACTTCGCTACACGATGGCTTTTTACACTACTATTGCCACCCACCACATTTGAAATAAAATTCAGCACATTTCTTCACCAACCATAAGTGGGGCCCACCAATTCTAGAATTTTCCACCAAAATTATTTATAACCTAATTTCAATCACCACCTCTTAAAATTCATAACAAATCATTCGTTCATTTTATCGGCTCAAAATTTGTGGACATATACTCAACTTATGTATGTATAACATATCCAAAAATTACAACGATCCAACTATTTGGATTAAATATTATAACTCACACAATAAAGTCAGTAATAAAACCGATTTGATCTTTTAATACCTCCAATCCGACAAAATACAAATAAAACATCTCAAAGATTAATTCCTTCATTAATAACCACATAAATAAATTCATCATTTATATTCACATAAAATAAATATTTCCTTATCATATGAATCAATAATTAATTATTCACAAATAATATTACGTAATCACATTTATGATAACCAGTCGTTCCCGGAAAGAGGGGCTTTCCGATAAGGATTTCTCCTTCTTGCGCCAAGCAATTAGGTGACCAAACCTCTCCTCGATGTAACTTTCTAGACATTGTCAATAATGCTATCTAATAATATTATTCAAATAATATGAATTATTGATCCGATAATGGGAAATCTTGTGCGATGACAATTATTGAAACAAAGAATAATATAAAATACCAACGCAAAGAATTATTGAATCAATAAAATAAAATACTTTGAGCAGAATTATCGTAACAATTATTGAGTAGTGCCTTCTTACGTAAGGATCAATAATTGATGCAATACTGCATGCTTCTTGATCAACAACGCGTATTAGTGTGTTTTAACCACCGGGTATTCCAACAATGATAATCTGTGAATAATTACGCCTGTTATTTTTAAACAACTTATATTTGTCGCTTTCCTCATCCAATCGCTTTTCACATGGGGCCCACATACGGTCGCTACTTCGTCAGCATTTAATATTCCCGACAAAGCATTTAATATTCCACGACCAAACGAATATTCCCGACAAAATGAATATTTTATAACCACTTGCTTATTTTGAAATATTTGCGCATTTTACCCATAACTAACCACATTAATCAAATCCACCCTTACTATTTCAAAATAATAAATAAAGGAAATTCCTTTTTATTTAAAAAATTTTCGGGGTCTTACAACCTCCCCTCCTTATGAAATTTCGTCCTCGAAATTGACGTACGTACCTGGTGTTTCGAAAAGATGAGGATACCTCGCTTTCATTTCCGTTTCCAATTCCCAGGTCATTTCCTCTATAACATGATTCCTCCACAAAACTTTAACTTGTGGTATGACCTTTGCGCGTAGGACATGCTCCTTCCTATCCAAAATCTTGATAGGTAACTCCTCATACGTTAAGTCTTCGGCTATCTCGTCCGATTCTAACGCAATAATGTGGTTTGGGTTGTCCACATATTTACGTAACATCGATACGTGAAAAACGTTATGAACACGCAACATACTTAGCGTTAAGGCGAGTTTATAGGCCACAGTTCCTACTCGATCGAGGATTTCAAATAAATCGAAGTTTTGAGCTTTCCTCACCTCACCGATTCTCTCGCTTTTGAAATAACAACTTCTTGCACCTCCTTCTTCAAATTCATCAGCTCCGGTGTGTAGCTTGAGCGGCTTTAACGTTATCGATTAAAGTCGATTATACTCGTATATCATCACGTACTCGAATATCATCACGTGGGTACCTAGAGTTTTCATCTCCATCTCTATTATTTGTAAATTATACGAAATGAGTCTTTGACAATATCGTTTTCGTTACTTGTATACGATCTTCTACTAAACACGCCGGCTACCACGCTCGCTTTTCCAGATGGCTCCTCTTGAGTTCTTCGAAGCTCTTCCCACATTCCTTGCTCCATTCAAATTTTGTATCTCTACGAAGTTAGTCATGCGTTAATGGAATAGCGATTCGAGAATATCCTTCAACGAATCTCCGATAATAACCAACTAAGCTTCAGAAAGCTACGTATTTCGATTCACCGACTTAGGTTGTTCTCAATCGCGACTCATATCCCAATCTTGGATAGCACGTCACAATGACACCTATCGGTTTACTATCGCATCTAATATGACGTCCTCTCACAGAGTTCGGCTTTAGGTGAATTCCACAAAGGAAGTCACAAGATAAAGGCTCGTGTACCAAATTCTATAGTTGAATTTTTAACTCCAAGTTCAATAGAGCCATTTGATATGAGATTTTAGAAATGAGTTTTGTACCGGGTTCAAAGTCGATACAAAATTAATATCAGGCTTTGGAAGTAAGCCAAGAAATTCTTCAGAAAATACGTCAAGAAAAATCAATAACAACAAGAATATTATTCAAATCTGACGTGTCTTTATTCAAATCCAAAACATGGACTAAGAAAACTTGACATCCGTAATAAACGAATGACTTCATGGATTGATATGAAAATGTTTGACTACAATGGTTTGATTGCTTGAATTCGAATAACAAGTTGCTTAGGAATATGAAAACTAACAACCTTACAAAAGCAATCAATTTTGGCATGATGAGTAGTTAACCAATCAATCCCCAAAAGCAAGTATCTTTAAAGAGATAAGGTCAATGTGTAAGGTAATGGTGCCAACTTGAATCAAACAAGATTTTTAAACAACGGATGTAATGAAAGTTTCTCCTAACTGAGTCTCCATAAATAGGTCAAAGTCTAATTTCTCCGTAGTCAAGTTCAAACGCTTGAGCGCAAGCAAGAGAGATAAAAGAATGGGTAGAGCCAGATATCTAGTAAGGTATAAACTTCGCAAGAATTTATAATTAACTAACTCGTATAACTTCGTTCGGGTTCCTCACATTTTGACCATGGCCACTACAAACGCTCTTCCAAGAACCGCTGACTTTGACTTTTCTCGGGACATCCTTTTGAGTCACCATTCCCACTGGATCGGGTTTTGATATCGTATAATCTCTGGGCGATATGTCCTTCTTTTCCACAATTATAGCATACCTTGAACTGTTGTGGGCGCTTTGGGTGATATGTCCCTCTTTCCGATTTGTAAACATACGATCGATGGTCTTTCTCCTCCCTTGGAACCGATTTACTCTCAAGCGCCGACGCCTTTCACACGGTCGTTGTTGAATCTCCTTTTTAAAATCTCCTCCCGACTCGCTTATTCTATTTTCATGGCCACGATTACCACCGAGTGGTTACCGCTTTTGTCTCATATTCTTTCTCCGCCGGTTATCGTTATTCGATGATCGCTATCTTCTTGATGATCCTCGGTTATGGTCCTCGATTGAACGTATTTCGTTATCTCGCTTCTAACAACCGAGCCCCGCTGACAACATCCGAATAGAGGGAAAATTTATGAGAATGAGATATCGACGTACGCCGGGTTTCAAACCTCGTAAAACATCCGCCATACGCTTCCTCATTCTCCACTAAATGAGGTGCAAACTCGATAACTCCGCGAACTTCGCCTCGCCAGATCGATACCGCCTGCGTCGTTATTCTCGCTCCGCCTAATAAACTCCACTTCCTTCATATAGATTTAATACTTTCGTGGAAGTACTTGTCATTGAACTGCTTCAAACGCTCTCCACGACATGCCGAGTCTGGTGGATGGAATGTACGCTTCACGACTCCCACCAATGAATTCGCTTCGCCACGGAACATAAAGGTGGCAAATGGAACCTTATGTTCCTCCGCATCCCAAGACATCGAATATCTTGGTAATTTTCTTGACCCATGTTTCCGCCATGATCGGATCTGCTTTCCCGCACTCGTGGTCCCAACTCTTTGAATCGCTTGGTGTGACCACCCATGAATTACTATCATTTCCTCCTCAGATTTTGAACACGAGTCTCCCTCGTCGATTTTCCATGAATCGCAAAAACTTCTAAACATCCCTCGCTCATCATCTCGCTTCGGTGGTGTTATTCACAGGAGGTACATTGCCACTGCTGTTGCGTTCTCTCCTGTTGGTGAGTGACAGTATCTCCACTGTCTCATTTACTCCAATCGTTAATATTCTCGATCACGACATTCTCAAATCATCATAAAATAAGGGTTAATTAAGGAAATCAATATATCACATAATATCCCTATATACCCGACCAACTAACAAATAAGCTTAGGTAGGACACACTAGCGAAGGATTTACTCGCCTCCCTCCTAGTTCTATTCCCCGATCTCCGCCAGAGATCATATCCCTAAGCTCGATACCAACCGTGACGACCCCAAAATAGGTCCATTCCATCCAACCCATTCTCGAATCGCCAAATACATGGTACGTAAACAACTACAACTTTATTATCACAACAAGAAACTGTGAGTTTAAATACAAATATTATCTTCTGATAATATCTATACTCAAATAAATCCTCATCACATTTATTGATACATTATTTTACAAAAATGGTGAGAACTACTAAACAATCCTTTCTAAAACCTTCATTCCATACCCCTCACTGCATATTTGCTATATTCTCGCCTCCCGAGAGAAGAATGGAACAAAAAGGAAAAGGGTGAGCTCAACTAGCTCAAGAAAGAATACTATGACTAAGATAATATACAACAAATTATCGTTAGTCTCCAACAGGGAAAAATCGATAGAATCTGATAGACAACAAGTTTCGGATCAATATTCGCGCCGAAATAATAATTCATAGAAGAATTACGTAGAGAATGAAATCTACTATAATCTATGAATTTAACAGATCCATCATCAATATTTTATCCTCCGTAACATCAATCAATATTCATCTCAAATCAAATATTCATCTTTGCACTACAAAGCCAAAGATATTCATCAATCGGTCATATTCATCTCAACACTGCTCATCTTTTGCACTAAAGGCCAAAGATATTCATCGATCGGTCATGTTCATTTAAACACTGCTCATCTTTTGCACTACGTGCCAAAGATATTCTTCAAAATCATTCATCTTTGCACTACAGTGCCAAAGATATTCAATAATATCATCATTTAAGACCGAGGATGATGAAAATATTTTAAAGAACGAATCCAAAGTGAAACAAAATGACAAGGATTAAGGATTAAGGATTCGTACTTTGTTTTTATCCATGTCCAACAATACCTCAAAAATAATCATAGTGGTGTAAAATTTAAGAATGATCAAAACATGGATACAATCAAAGCTAGTACCCGAATAGATATTTTGACGAAAAAAGAAATTTTATTTTTTCTGATTGAATAGTCAGATATCGTGAATAAGGTCGATATCGTGAATAAGAACTCAACACCAAAAGATGAAATTCCACAAAAAATATCTTCACGCTTCATGAATAGTACTCGTGAATAGTAACTCGTGAATAGTAACTCATGAATAGTAACTCGTGAATAGTAACCCCGACATGAAAAAGTTCCAAATTTAATAAAAACTTCAGATCAACATTTCAGCATAATGATATTGAAGAAATAATATCATTACTGAAAAAAAATAATATCCCTTACCTCAAAGAATCGATTTCTTGGAAGGAAAGGTCAAGTGATCTTTGAATGAAACTTGTCTTGAGCAAGAACTCTCAAAGTATCTAAATACTCACAAAATACGCCAACAATATAGAGAGAAGAGAGAAAACTTTGTTTCGGTGTGATTTTCAATTCTAACTTAGCCCTCTATTTATAGGAAAATGTTAGCCCTACCGGCGACTTGACCTACTACAGATGGCTTTACTCGCTACTATTGCCACCCACCACATTTGAAATAAAATTCAGCACATTTCTTCACCAACCATAAGTGGGGCCCACCAATTCTAGAATTTTCCACCAAAATTATTTATAACCTAATTTACAATCACCACCTCTTAAAATTCATAACAAATCATTCGTTCATTTTATCGGTTCAAAATTTGTGGACATATACTCAACTTATGTATGTATAAACATATCCAAAAATTACAACGATCCAACTATTTGATTAAATATTATAACTCACACAATAAAGTCAGTAATAAAAGCGATTTGATCTTTTAATACCTCCAATCCGACAAAAATACAAATAAAACATCTCAAAGATTAATTCCTTCATTAATAACCACATAAATAAATTCATCATTTATATTCACATAAAATAAATATTTCCTTATCATATGAATCAATAATTAATTATTCACAAATAATATTACGAAATCACATTTATGACAACCAGGTCATTCCCGTGAAAGAGGGGCTTTCAGATAAGGATTTCTCCTTCTCTTGGCGCCGCAATTAGGTGACCAAACCTCTCCTCGATGTAACTTTCTAGACATTGCCAATAATGCTATCTAATAATATTATTCAAATAATATGAATTATTGATCCGATAATGGGAAATATCTTGTCGTTGACAATTATTGAAACAAAGAATAATATAAAATACCAACGCAAAGAATTATCAATCAATAAAATAAAATACTGAATAAGACCATCTTCGTAACAATTATTGAGTAGTGCCTTCTTACGTAAGGATCAATAATTGATGCAATACCGTGTCTTCTTGATCAACAACGCGTATTAGTGTGTTTTAACCAACGGGTATTCCAACAAAAGATAATTGGTAATAATTACGCCTGTTATTTTTAAACAACTTATATTTGTCGCTTTCCTCATCCAATCGCTTTCAGTTATGGGGCCCACACATGGTCGCTACTGCAAATTTAATATTCCCCGACAGCAGACGTAATATTCCACGACCAAAACGAATATTCTCCGACAAAAATGAATATTTTATAACCACTTGCTTATTTTGAAATATTTATGATTTTACCCATAACTAACCACATTAATCAAATCCACCCTTACTATTTCAAAATAATAAATAAAGGAAATTCCTTTTATTTAAAAAATTTCTGGTCTTCTAACAAGAATACGCGTGGTTTAGCACAAGAAAGACACCAGTATTGCATGATTTTTTTTGAATTATCGATTCTTACGTAGAAGGCACTACTCAATAATTGTTACAAGAATTACCGCTTAATATTTTATTTTATTGATTCAATAATTGCTACATTGATATTTTATATTATTGTTGTTTCAATAATTATCATTGCACAGTATTTCCCATTATCATATCAATAATTCATATTATTTGAATAATATTATTAGATATCATTATTGGCAATGTCTAAGAAAGTTCTGTCTACGGAGAGGTTTGGTCACCTAATTGCGCGCCAGTAAGGAGAAATCCTTATCGGAAAGCCCCCTCTTTCCTGGGAATGGCCTGGTTGTCATTATTGTAATTCTGTAATATTATTTATGAATAATGAATTATTGATTTATATAATAAGAAAATATTTATTTTATGAAGGAAATATTTATTTTTATGTGGATATAATTGAAGGAATTAATGTTGAGGTATTTTATCAGTATTTTGTCAGAATGGAGGTATTAAAAATCATCCGTATATGGATTTTGGATATTTTTTGTTTGAAATTTGGAAAAACTTAAAGCTACAAAGTTGTACAGAATTCGATTTCCTATGGAATGGACATAAAATTTGTATTTTTCTGATAAAATGGCTATTTATTATGAATTGTTGAAGTTTCAGAAATTAAATATTTTTATTAAAATTATAGGTGGGACCCACTTTTGTTTTTTTGAAAACATGTGCTGTAAATTTTGTTCAAAAGTGGCTGGTCTTGATTGTCCAACTTAGCATGCGAAGAAGGAAGAAAAAGAAATAATATTATTTTATTATTTTGTCTCCTTTGGCGTTCTAGTATTTTCCTATAAATAGGTGCTTAGGTTAGAATTGAAAATCACACCAGAAACATAAGCTTTCTCTCTCTATATTATCGAGCGTATTTTTGTGAGTATTTAGATACTTTGAGAGTTGTTATTCAATGCAAGTTTCCTTCAACATTTCATCCGATATTCCGGTCAGAAGTACTGTTCTTTTGAAGTAAGGAATGTTATTTTCTTCGTAAATGATATTATTTTCTTCAATATCATTATGCCGAAATATTGATATGAATTTTATTGTGGAATTTCTACCTTTTTATGTCGAGGTTACTATTCATGTATATTTACACTTATTCACGATACTTAAGACTATTCACGAATCACTGATTATTCAGAGAGTATTGTTCATTGCAGTATGATTTTTCTTGTGGAATTTCTATCTTTTTGTGTCGGAGTTACTATTCACGTATACGACACTATTCACATATACGATATTATTCACAAATACGGCACTATTTACCAAAAAAATGAAATTTTCTCTTCTTTGGCCCAGATGTCTATTATGGTTACTATCTTTGATTGTATCCATGTTTTGATCTTCATTCTTGAAGCTTACTCCACTATGGTTTATTATGAAATTTTTTTAACTTGGATTATCTAAAGTACGAATCCCTAATCTTTGTCCTTTTATCTCATTGGATTTATTCTCTAAAATATTTTTCATCATCCTCGGTCTTTAATGCTGATACTTGATGAATATCTTTGGCCTTTAGTGCAAAGATGAATGATTACTTGATGAATATCTTTGGCCCGTAGTACAAAGATGAACAGGTATTGAGATGAACATGACCAATTGGTGATATAAAATGAATATCTTTGGCCGTGAAAAAGTGAAAGATGAATATTTGTCGCAAGATGTATATTAATTGATGTTACAAGGATAAAATATTGATGATGGATTTTAAATTAAGTAGATGATAGTAGATTTCATTCTCTACTTAACTCTTCTAATGAATTGTTGTTTCACTGTAGTTGTTGATCTAAAACTTGTCATTTATTATATTCTATCGATTTTTCCTCGCCGAGGACTAAGAATAATTTGTTGTACATTATCTTAGTTATAATATTCTTTACTGGGCTAGTTGAGTTCACCATTTTCCTTTTTGTTCCATTTTTCTTCTTAGGAAGTGAGAATATAGCGAGAACCAATGGGGGTATAGAGTGATGGTCCTGAGCATTGTTTTAGCGATCCTCACTATTTTTGTAAAATAAAGGTATCAATAATTGTAATGAGGACTTATTTGAGTGTGAATATTGCCTCAGAAGACAATATTTGTATTTAAACTCACTATTTATGTGTTGTTGTATTTTGCACGCACAATTGTATTAATGAAGTTGTAGTTGTTTACATGCACTATATATTGGCGACTTCGTAATGGGTGGTGTATACCTATTTTGGGGGCATCATAGTTTACCCTTCAAAATAAATAAATAACAAAGGGAAAAGTGAATTTAAATTTCCGACGTCGACAATATAAACATTAAAGCTAAACTCACTTGCTTTTAGGTAAGTCGAGTAAACGCACTCTCGATTAATTTGGATCGAATTAAGTTAGCGCTATATTTATGAAACCATATGTGATTAAAATTTCACTTTTAATCTATAGGAGGTTACAAGTAATTTTGAAACAACCATAACACATAGGTAGTTATTTGCAATTTACTCAAGACAAGATAGAATTTAAATGTTATCAATGCCTTATATATAATAGGCCGACAAGAGATTCTAATTTAAAATAATTGTGATTTGACTCGGGTTGTCTTAACTCGTATTTTAAAAAAAAGCACAGATTCATTTTTTGGAGCTAAGACTATAAACATTCTATATTCAACCATGTAAAACCATTTTGGGTTGTAGGTACATGCACATACTCACTTAAAATGGGATAAATAAGGTTTTAATCAGCTGTCTTTGAAGTCAGTTTTGTTTCATTGTGGTTCTGGAAACTTTTTTTATTACAATCGAATAAGCTATTTTTTCAAAAAACTTACAAAATGGTCGTTCGTTCGATTTTAGTCAAAATCGAATGAAAATCGTGAGTGACATGATGATTGTGTGATAATAATAATAATAATTCCAAAACTAATAATAATAATAATTTCAAAATTAATAATAATAATAATAATAATAATTTCAAAATAATAATAAAATACTAATAATAATAATAATTTCAAAATAATAATAAAATACTAATAATAATAATTTCAAAATAATAATAATAATAATTTTAAATAATAATAATAATTTGTTTTTTTATTTTAATGGAGAATAAAAATGATTTGTCAAATTTACCCTTACTAAAATAATTTAAATTAATAAAATAACGTTTTTAAAATAATTTGTCAAATAACGCTTTTTAAAATAATAATAATAATTATTATGTATTTAAAATTAACGTTTTTAAAAAAGAAATTATGTTAAAAAATAATGTTTTTAAAATTCTATTTTTTAAAAAATCTGTTTTAAAAAAAATGATTTTTAAAATAAATTTTAAAAAAAAATAAGCGTTTTCATTTTAAAATTCATATTTTTATAAAAGTCTGTTTTAAAAAAATCTATTTTAAAAAAAAAAAAAATTAAAAATTCTTAAAAACAGAAATTTTAATTTCTTTTTTAAAAAATAGATTTTTTTTAAAAATGACTTTTATAAAAATACGTAATTTTAAAATGAAAACGCTAATTTTTTTTTAAAAAATTTATTTTAAAAATCAATTTTTTTAAAAATGAACTTTTTTAAAAAATAGAATTTTAAAAACATTATTTTTTAACATAATTTCTTTTTTAAAAATGTTAATTTTAAATACATAATTATTATTATTATTTTAAAAAACGTTATTTGACAAATTATTTTAAAAAACGTTATTTTATTAATTTAAATTATTTTAGTAAGGGTAAATTTGACAAATCATTTTTATTCTCCATTAAAATAAAAAAACAAAATTATTATTATTATTTAAAATTATTATTATTATTATTATTATTTTGAAATTATTATTATTAGTATTTTATTATTATTTTGAAATTATTATTATTATTATTATTATTATTATTAGTTTTGAAATTATTATTATTATTAGTTTTGGAATTATTATTATTATTATCAAGATAAATATCACAACTCACTTCATTTATTTCCCCGATTTTGACTAAAAATCGAACGAATGACCATTTTGTAAGTTTTTGAAAGTATGATTATTCGATCAGAATAAAAAAAGTTTCTTAGAACTATAACGAAAACCTAATTCTCAAAGATGTTTAATTCAAAACCTTATTTATCCCCACTTAAAATTAATACTCTTTAATTGTTCACATAAATGCCACGTATATACACAATATAGAAAAAATATCAAAAACCTATTATACTTTGTATAAATAATCCTCTATTCCTTCATTTCTTTTTTATCACATCCTTTGATTACTCTTATTTTTTAAATATCTTTTGGACAAGAAAAGTAAAGAAAAAAGAATGAAAATAGTTGTTTTTAGGAAGTACGTGTATTTCAACCACTCCTAGGGTATGTTGGTATGTTAGTAAAACTACATGTATTTACTATACATGTACTTACTATATTCATATGTTTTAATAATATTTTCCTATAAACAATTTTTATAAAGTTCATTTTATTTAACCACATAAATAATTTGATCAAAATATTTTCAATATTAACAATAGTTAATAAATAATTACACTGATTTATAAAAAAGAAAGATGGTAAATTAGTTGTTACTTTTGGCCAAATGAAATTATTTAAAATGATATATAAGTTATTTTTTAGAAAATAAAAAATTATTATTTCTTAAAAATAATTTATAAATTAAAAATATTGTTAAGGAACTGGGAAATAGTAAGTTTTATGCTACGTTTGTTTCTGAGTTTTAAAATAAACAGAAAAGAAAAGAAATGGATGAAAAATTTAAGTTTTTTTTCCAATTCTTATGTTTCTAAGTTTTTTAATTAACGGAAAAGAAAAAAATTGATAGAAAACTTGACCACTTTTCCTGTCAAACTTTTCGTTCAAAATTGGTCTAATTTGGACAGAAAAGAAATTGGAATAAGTAATATTTTTATAATTCTCATATTATCCTCAACTTTTAATATAATAAATTTTAAATTATAACTCATGTTCTCAATTTATTTTTATATACTAAACTTAGTCTGATAAAGAGAAAAGTATAAGTGCGAATAACTTGTCGCGAACAAGTTCTCTTCTTCGGTTCAAGCCCAAGCTCCCTGCAACAGTGTAACTGAATAAATTCATCTCCAGATTTTTGTTTAACATTTATTTGGATATTTGTATTTGATTATGAAATTTTTTTTTTGATTAAATTTATCTTGCATATTTTTATTCATAGTTCAATGATTATAATTAATATAAGGATAAAATTATAAAAGTAATATTTTTCTGTTTTTTTTTATTAGAACTCAAAAATACAAGAAAAGAAAATTTTTAAATTTTCTATTTTTTTTATTAAAATATTAGAAATAACACAAGGAAAACTTAAGTTTTTTATTTTTTTATTTTTGTTTTTTTTTTTTGTTCAAAACTATAGGGTTTGTGTTGGTTATTATCGTAACGAATTTAACCATTCCTCCCAAATTTATAAATTTCATTTTTTTTGGGAGGAATGAGAGTACTCAACGAGAATTGAATGCATCATTCTATTCTCGATTGCATTCCTTCATTAGGGTTCTTCGGTTGCTTGGATTAGATTGAATCCATTAACAATTTATTTAACCCCAATTTGAGGTCAGTCTTTAGCAGATCGAAAATAAATTGTGAATGTATTTCGTCCTTTGAAATCCTTCCTCCTACTATATTTCCCCCCTTAAAAATCGAAACTTTATTGCAGAAATTGAAGTGTTCGTCAAATCGATATGGGCTTTTTGGTCACAACCCTAATTTTTGTTGTGATTGGAGTCATTGCGTGCCTCTGTACTCGAATATGCTGCAACAAAGGGCCTTCTGCAAACTTGTAGGTTCTAAATTATATAATTTTATAATGTCCTGATTCAGTTTTTTCCTTACTAGAAGTATATTATCTTCCTCTTTCATAATTGGTTAGTTCGAAAGCTTATTGATTTGATGCAGTGAGTTGAAATCTTTAATCATTAACTGGTTTGGTAATTAATTCTTACAAATGTGCTTCTGCTGAGAATAATTTTTTAATGTAGGAGTAAACTAATATTGAAATTTTATGCTCAAACTGTTTGTTCCCTGAAGATCATAACGTCCTGAGGTTTTAAGATTAAATATTGGTTTGGAAAGGCTGTTAATATTAGAAATATGTTCCAGGAACTCCAACTTTTTCTACTTCTTGTATAACTTTAGACTGCTCAATATGCTACCCTTTTCGGCGTGTTGATGGATATTAAGTCTCAATCTGATTAATCACTGTTATATCTCTGCAGTGGCTGTTAAAGTCCATTGCATGCTGTTGTAGACTTATAGCCTAGGATATCAAAACGACCAGCAGGATGAGTGTTAATTCGATAATTGGATATCATCCCAATTATATGTTTTCCATGGATATGAAGTAAACATTTTTCAAAATTGCTGTCATCCAAAAATAGATAGATAATTATTACTTCATTGAAAGAAATAAGACATTAAGTGATCGCTAGAGGTGGCAAATGGGTTGATTAAATGGATAATGGGTAAAGCTTAACGAGTTTAGGATCATTAATGGGATAGTTAATAAATGGTTAATTTTAAGTGGGTTGAACATGGTAAATTTAAATGGACATGTGTCAAACCCATCAACCCATATAAAAATTATAAATTAAAATTTTCTTCTTTTTAGACTTGCAAAGCTTCAATGTTTCTGGCTGCCAGTTAGCTCTTCCTCTTTACTTGGCTCACAAAGAAAAGTTTCACAGACATACCATACCTGAGAAAAAAAAGAAGTAAAAAGCATGAATATGTGTGTATGTATGATTCCCAAAATATATGTATGTATAAAAGACTGTAACTTAAATTCTGCTAGAGGAGAGAATTGTAAAAAAAGCATAGCTTATGAGTTATGAGAGAGAAGAGATAAGAATGCAAAGTCTTTTCTCCTTTATGGTAAAGTTTCAGGTTTCTGGTTCCTCGTTGATGGAAGAGATCGAGACGGTGAACCTTTGATTTACCCAATTTCAACCCACATGTTTATCCATTTAACCGGTAATTTTATGGTTATCCATTTATCTCAACCCATTTATGACTTGCTAGGATAAGTGAGTTACCCAACCCAATAGATTATGGGTTAATGGATGGGTTGATGGGTCATGGTTAAAATTTGCCACCTCTAGTGATCATCAATAACATATGCACCGCCCTGACTGAAAAATTGAATCAGTTAACCATCTTTATAATGACAATGAATGAATATGTTGTGTTACTGGCACTAAACCAAACTCTATAGTGAATGGAAATTATTTACTGTTAAAGACCATTGGATACTGAAACTACTTGTATTAGATCTTATGTACATAATTTAGATCCTACTTCCATTGGAGTGGTCAGGATTTCGATTGGTAGTAGAGACAATATTTGATCAAGTCGTAGTGGAGGTATTATCTTTTAGTGACCTTATTACCTTGTACCATTTGACCCTCTATCCACTATAATAATTTAAAATTTATAAAAAAATAAAAGAGGTCAAGATTTGATTAATCTAAATTCTGATACATGTAGCAATTCTGGTTTTGGTACTTTTTTTTTTTTGTTAACTAATATCAGGTTTTGGTATGTTATGATAATGAGACCTTTGAATTATTTCACCCTTTGACATTGCTTATGATATTCATGAAGATAGCTATTTACCTTCCTCTTAGTTACTTTGTTTTGACCCTTGCTATTAACCGTTATCTTTGCAACTAATCAATGAAAACATTTTGTTCTGCACTTGGCTTGTTGATGCAGGTTCCACTTGACATTGGTCATCACTGCAACAGTATGCTGTTGGATGATGTAAGTTTGATTTTCAGTTCAACTTTCTTTTTTAAGCAATCAATTGAAAAATATTCTTAGCTTTCATTTTTAGCTTCAGTATTTGGGTTGAAGTGGGTTTTGTCCTATGACGTTTGAACTGTTTCATTCAAATTCTTATGAATTTGGAGTTTGACAATATGAGTGTAATATTTTCTTAGGAAACTGAGTTAAATGTCCAAAGATGGGTTAGTTATAAAGGCATTAGTGTTTTTATTATTTAAGAGATAATGTTGTGTGGTACTCGGTAGACTAGGAACATTACACTATGAATTCTGCTAGACGGACTCATGTGTGGATGTCGGTTGTGGGTTTGTGTATAACCATCTAGGTGTATTGCTTACACGAGTATGGGCTAAGCCCAATGTATTAGTATTTTTATGGGACATTGATAAGAAAGGTTATTGCTCTAGGCAAACCTTTGTCAGGGTTGAGTAAAATTATTCGCTTAACTGGTATGAATCCAAAATTGATGAGTATTTCCTCTTTGCACCCTGGTAGAATTATAATTTTAGTTGAATATCCTATGAAATTAAAGTTTATATAAATTGGATGTTTTATTAAAGTCGATACTAAAATTGTTTAGTGAGTGCTCTGTTGAATTGATCTTAGTTGAATATGTTTATTGAAGCTCAATGTAAATATGGAGTTAGGGACCGATGGTCATGGGGTACATCGGTGGCACAGCCATAATTTTGTTCCATTCAGGACTAGCACGAGAAAATGTTAAATAAAAACATATTATATTGCAATTCCTAATGCATTTTCTATTAATAATTTTTTTTTTAATTACCATTACCATATGAATTTAAATTTCATGCGAACCATCAGAATCATAAAAATATCAGTCATAAACACACATTAGTTACTCCGATAAAATTACTGAAAAATAAGGCACACCTGTGAAAATGACAATTATAATTATGTAATAAATGTTAATTCAGTATTTTCCAGTAATCGCAAAATTTATCAAATGCCTAAAATACTGAAAAAAAAAAACTAAAATATCAATTTGTAGTGTGTGAACGTGGAGAGTAAAGATAGGAAAAATAACATGTGTTGAATATTTATGTGAAGAACCTTTCACGACCTTTTTCGAACGAGCCCCCTCATAAGTGAGAGAAGAAGAGTCGAAGGGTCATAGAAGTTTCTTTTGATTTGGGTTTCAAACAGTTGACAAAGGAGAAAAGAAGCATGTTGCAATGTCTAACTCAATCTAGTAGGTAGCTGTTATTTTTTAAACTTCAGTTGGTGCGGCCACATACGCTCGCTTGAGTGTAGCTTTGGCCCTGGGGTACATGATGAGAATTTGACCTTTTCTACAAAAGAAGTACCATCTGTCACTATTTTTTGTTCCACAGAAATAGTTCACTTTTTAGTTATAGTAGTTTAAAATGACACAATGTATTCAAGTTTCCATCGCAATTTCATTACCGTACCACAACTAAATCAACAACTTATTATTTTGAGAGGTGTACATGGAACAATATTTATCCTAAATGTTCGCAAATTCTGCAAATGGGACTCTATTTGTAGAGTGGAAGGGGTATATAACCGTGGTAGCTGGGGTATGTCGTAAACAATGTTTATTTGAATCGGATAAGTTCATATTGAAGAACATTAGCTAAGGAGCAAAGATTCTTCTGGCGAATCCTTGATTCCAAATTCGGAGATTTTTCTAGATTTTGAATGATTATTCTGAGGGATTCTTCTGAAGTTTAGGTTTGTTTCCCCCTCAATGATAAGAATTGAATATGTTACTAGCACTTTATACTATACTAATTAATACTTCCTAATAGAAGTAATTTTGACAAGTCAATTTGGGATATTTTCATATTCAGAATTAATATAAATTAATTTACTTTTAAATAGTATAATTATGAAAATTGTAAACCATATCAAAGTAATACTAATACAAGATTTATTGTTTTCAAAAGTTAAATAAATCACATCAATTTTGAATTTGAAAATTTTCAAAATTCACTTAAAAAGTCAAAATTGATCTTATATTTCGGAACGTAACAGAGGGAATATAATGTTTTGTACACATACTATCTAGGAATTTAGTATAATAGATTAATACTATTTAGGAATTTAGTATAACGTTCATGAAAATCGAAAGTTTTTGGTGAAAGTTTTTACATTTTATTAGGAATTACTATTTATTAGTGTTGAAATTTTAATGTGTATATACGTAAAAATACATATATATATAAATCATTTTACTTAATATTTAAATACGTGTCGAGACTACTAAACCTATTTTTTGAGATTTGCCGAACTGCCGAATCTCTGTTTGGTTCATTGCTTATTTCTGGGTTGTATAACATTTTTTATAGTCCTCCATTTATATAACATAGTTGCAGAGAAGTGGTTGAATTTTATCATGTTATTCCTGAATTACTAGACCAAACCAAAAGTTGTACTGAGGTGTGAGCAATTCTAAACTTCTAAGTTTTTCCATCTAGAATTTTGGCAACTATCAGGGTGTTGTTTCTTTTTCTTTTGTCTTGTATCTGTTCTTGTGGTTGAGCTCCAGTAGTCCAGTTGAGGGTCTTCAGTATTCCATCTTCATATGTATTTTCTTCTGCTGATGAACACTCTTCTCTTATCAACTTTGTTTCTTGCTAACTATTGATACATGAACAATTATTAGCTGTGGAGATTAAATTTCAATAAACCATTTACTCGTCAGTTTTGCCTTTGTGCCTTTAGTTTGATTTACAAACTCTCTCTTTAATATGGCAATGTATGTAGTTAGCTAACTGAAATAACCAAACTTTCTTATCTTGCTGACAGAGACCAGAAAACAGAAAAGTGGCTGTACCCGTGAGATCACCTTGGGATTTTTACTGTTCATTTCTAAAAATAGTTGAAGCCTATTTGTGTAGCTTTTGGTAAACCTGTCCTTGCCTTTTATTTGAGGCTGATTTGAGAAATTAACAAAGGAGAGGCTGATTTAAGAAATTAACAAAGGAGAGGCTGATTTAAGAAATTAACAAAGGAGAGTGCGGCACTTGCTATTTCCACTAAAATATAGTATGTTAGTTTGATAAGTTTTTCTTTTGCACCGGTATATGCTAGTCCTGCACCCATGTGACCCACATGGGAAGGTGGACTTATGTGACTCGCACGAGAGCAGACCTCGTGAAATAGCAATTCGCATTAAACATTTACTGCGAGTTCTAACAGACTAATTTGTTATCTTTAACAAAATCTCACTTCTTTTTCTTGCGTAGGTGGGCAATTGTGTATCTTGCACAGATGAAACCGCTTATAGTCCCGATTTTGAGTGAAGGGGAGTGAGCTTCCCATTTAAAGAGTGTATAGAACTCCTAGAGGACCAGCGCTATGGATAGAATGCTGGAGACTGAAGAATAATATTATTATTTGAGGTCATGTAGTATGAAAAGTGATATTTTGTAATAGACGTGCAAGTAATTCTTATCCCTTCAAAACCTTCGAATTCGATTATAATTATTAAAGAAATAATAATAAAACATTCGACTCAACCTGCTGTGTACTATTGTTGTGATTCTTTTATTGGATTTTTAAGGTCTGACTAGACCCGACAAAAGAGGCCCGGGGCCTGCGGCCAGTCCAGCCTGCCCACAAAAAAGGATAAATTACATATACTAGTACATTTATAAAAGTAATTACAAAAATCATACAGTTATAAAATAATTACAAAAATATGACAATTTATCATATATATTTACAATACTAATTATATTAGGAGTCCTTAATTTAAGGGGTTAATATTATTTGGCTGACATGACAAATTAATTTTCATCTTCCTTCAGTCTCGCTATTCTCCATTAATATTTCTCTCTCTTCTCCCTTATTACTTCTCTCTCTCCCTTACTGCCTTCTCTCTCTCATCTCAAATCCACTCGTCGTCGTCGTCCTCTTCCATCATTGTCAGTCAAATAACACACAGGTCTCTCAACTCGTCGTCGTCCTCTTCTTCATCTACTGGTATTTCTTCATCTACTGGTATTTCTTCATCTAATATTTCTTCATCTACTGATATTTCTTCTTCTTTTTGTATTGATATTTCTACTGGTATTTCTTCTTTTTCTTCATATTCATCATTAATTAATTAGTCTTCTTTTTTTCTATTAATTAGGGTTGATATTTTTATTTTTTTTTTTTTTCTTTTTTGTACTGATATTTCTACTAATATTTTATTTTTTTTTCTACTGATTAGTCTTCTTTTTTTGGTGGCGTAAATTAATTAGTTAATTATTTTTTAATTTACTTTTGTTGCACTTGTTGATTCACAGGTTGTTCATTTTAGTGAAAAGAAGGTTTTGGATCAGAAAACATGCATGTTGTTCTATTATCATATAATTTTTAAAGGTGTGTTAATTTAAATTTTGTTAGTGTTACTATCATATAACTGTTTAGTTACTTCTGCATTATGTTTTGGTTACTGTTAATTTGTGATTCGGATATCATTTTTGTTACCTTGATTTGGTATTTTGGTTACTTTTTTATGTTGTTATGGTTACCATGTATTTGCTTAGTATACATGGTTGACTAAACTGGTTTTGGTGTACATATTGTTTATGTATTGGTTACCATTAATATATATTTTGGTTACTAACATATAACTGTTTGTACATGTTGTTTATGTATTGGTTACCATTAATATATATTTTGGTTACTAACATATAACTTTTTGGTTTTTTCATTAGTATATTTTTTGTTACTGTTACCTTATGATTTGGATACCATTCTTTTTCTCTCAATTGGGATTTTGGTTACTTTTATATGTTGGTTTGGTTACAATGTATTTGCTTAGTATACATTGGTTGACTAAACTGGGTTTGGTCTACATGTTGTTTATGTGTTGGTTACCATTAAAACATGGTTTGGTTACTTTTATATGTTATTTTGGTTATAATGTATTTGCTTAGTATACATTGATTGACTAAACTGAGTTTGGACTACATGTTGTTTAGTATACTAGACTAATTTATGGGGGCTTGATGTAATGCTTACGTTGTAGCTACGCTGCTAAGCAATAAAAAATAGATACTATCATATAACCTGTTTGGTTATTTCGCATTATGTTTTGATTCTTGTTAGCTTGAGATTCTGGATACCATGTTTGTTACCTTGATTTGGTATTTTGGTTACTTTTTTTATGTTGTTATGGTTTCCATTTATTTGCTTAGTATACATGGTTGATTAAATCGATTTTGGTGTACATGTTGTTTATGTATTGATTACCATTAAAACATGTTTTGGTTACTATCATATAAATATTTGGTTACTTATTTAGTATGTTTTTGATTACTGTTAGTTTCTGATTTGGATTCCATTTTTGTTTTCTTGAGTTGGAATTTTGCTTCTTCGCTTTTTTGTTGTTCGGTTACAATATATTTGCTTAATATATGGGTTGACTAAACTTTGTTTGGTCTATATGTTGTTTATGTATTGGTTACCATTAATATATGTTTTGGTTACTAACATATAACTGTTTGGTTACTTCATTAGTATATTTTTTGTTACTGTTAGCTTATGATTTGGATACTATTCTTTTTCTCTCAATTGAGATTTTGGTTACTGTTATATGTTATTTTGGTTACAATGTATTTGTTTGGTAAACTGTTTATGATATAAATATTGTTTATATCTGGTTACTAATGACTATGTAAATTTGATTTTTTTTATTTGCAGTTATGGAATCTTTACTATGGGGAATGCAATAGAAAATTCATTGAAAAAGTTATATATTGGTGTGACATGGAAGTTCCCGACATTATTACCAAGAAATTGAACCCAAGACAGTTGAAGAAGTTTAAGGCATCATTAGTTTGTGGATGTATTATTTTTGTAAATAATAAATCCAAGTCATAATAAATCATGTATTTGGTTAGTATACATTGATGTATTATTTTTGTAAATTCCTTCAAATATATTCTACAAGGTTTATGCTATTCTATTTCTACTTCCATTTCCACAAACACATCTTACATATTCTGGTTACTTTCATATAACTATTTGGTTACTTCTTTATTATGTTTTGGTTACTGTTACCTTATGGTTTGGCTATTATTATTGTGTCCTCAATGTGGGATTTCAGATACTTTTATTTTTTTTTATTCTGGTTAATATGTAATTGTTTAGTATACATGGATTGCCTAAACTGGGTTTCATTACATTATGTTTCTGTTTTGGTTAACATTAAAACCTGTTATGGTTACTATCATATAATTATATGGTTACTGTTTTATTATGTTACATTATGGTTATAGTATACATGGATTGCTTAAACTGAGTTTCATTACATGATGTTTCTGTTTTGGCTACCATTAAAACATGTTCTGGTTACTATCATATAATTATATGGTTACTGTTTTATTATGTTACATTATGGTTACTGTTATTAGTAACCAGATATTTACAAGCTTGTATCAGGACAAACATTAATTGTTAAATGTATATGTGTGAGTGTCCTATTTATCTACAAGCTTGTTAGTAACCAGATAATTATCATAGATAGTTACTAGCTTTGTTAATAGAATCAGATAATTATAAGATTGTATCAAGATCATTATAAGCTTGTATCAAAAGACATTATAAAGCTTGTATATGTTTACTTTATATTGATAACTCATGATGGAATCAAAATAAAAATATTAATCAACATCAATTTTGGTTATCAGACACCATCAAAAATGTTACCAACCATGTGGTTAATGGTTACTAACAAGAAACAATTATATATATTCCTCAGTAAACAATTAGATTTGTTGTATTGGTTCTTTGTCGGTCTCCATTGTTTAACAACCTAATAAACATTATAAAGTTCCAAATCAATATTAGACAGTAACCAAATTACATAATATTAGTAACCAGAAAATAAACCAAATTTTTACATGCAAATTTGAAAGCCTAAATGATGGAATTGACCAAAAAACCATGCGCTTCACTAGCAAAGCTAGTGACTTTTGATCGTTGACAGCTTTCCAATGAAATTAGGCTCAAAACGCCCAAATTCGACACTCCAAACTTGATGAAAATTGCCAAATTGTCACCGCAACCAAATAAACATTATCATCAGAACTAATTAAATAGTATACAACAACCAATATTTAATAGTTGTATGAAGGTAACCAATGTAGTCAATAAGTAACTACCAATATAAAATAAACAATTATAAAACTCAATAACATTATAGAGTAACCAAATAAACACCTTTCAAAGATCTAAATACATATTATACAAAGAACCAAGATATATGTAATTAGTAGCCAAGATTATAAAAATATTTTTACATTCATTTTACAACCAAAATAATCAAGAAATGACTTTGTTACAAATTAAAGACTAACAGTGTATAAAAAGGTAACCAATGTAGTTAATCAAGAACCATCAATATAAAAAATCAAGATAAAACACGGTAATATTATGTAGTAACCATGGTAATATTACACAAGAAAAACAAGTCGAAGATTATAAACTAACCAAATCCAGATTAGACAAGAACTTGACATATATTTACTTAGTATCCATAACATAAAACATATTTGACAAAGATTTTACAAAGAAAAACAAATAATATAAAAAATATCAATATGTACTTAAAGGTGTATTGGTTACTATTAGTCCAAACATCAAATTTGGTGTATTGGTTACTATTAGTCAATGTAACCAATACAATGTAGTCAATAAGTAACATCCAATATAAATGAAACAATTACAAAAGAATATAACATTATAATTTTACACAGTAACCAGGTCAGCACTATTGAGTAACCATTATAATTTTACACAACAACCAACTCAGCAATATTCAGTAACCATATAATGTTACACAGTAACCGAATCAGCATTAATCAGTAACCAAAAACAACCAGTAAAAATAAGGATTTTCTTGCATTTTACAATAAAAAACAACCAGTATAATTTATTTGTTACCAACTAAAGGCAGACTTTTGTAAGAATGTAACCAATTTGGCTAACAAGTAACCATTAATATAAAAAACATAAGTAGAAGTGTACGTTAATATGCTTCAAAGAACTAATAATACAATAACCAATTAATCACCGCGATAATTAAGTTTGCATTATTCAAAGAATCAAGTCGGCATGAGTCACTAAATAATATTTTTACACAAGAACTAAGTCAAAGATTATAATAATTTTATACAATAACCAATTGAATTAGTCGATAACCATTATAAGTGTTACACAAAACAAATCGGTCATTTTTCAAGAACTAATATAATATTACATAGTAACCAAATCAAAGATTAGTCAAGAACTCAAGTCAAAGATTAATTAGTAATATTATACAAGAACCAAAATAGCATTAGTCAAGAATTAAGACATCATTAGATTTCGGTATAATGTTACACAAGAACTAATACAAAATAATCGAAGAAACAAACCAACATTGAGACAAAGAACCAATTTATATAACCTTAGTAACCATAATATAAAACATGTTTTCAAATACATTTTGCAAAGCACAACATTCAAAAGATTCAAACTTTGTGACAATTTAAGTTCGAAAAACTTAAGAAAGATAATCAATTTAGTAATTCGTAGTAACTATAAGTATCTATATGCTTATAAGTTTTAAACTTACATACCACAGTATTTGAATCGAAGCTGATGTTGATTTTGTATTCAACAATCACTGCAACACTGTTTTTGATTTCTGATCTTGAAGGCGGCGTTGATTTTGTATGCTATTTTTGATCTTACAGATTCGTCACGACAACAGTTTTCTTCTTAGAGATGCAAGATTACTGCAGTGGTGTGTCGCGACGAAAAGCTTCGTCTTCTCCGATCTCAGTGGTGTGTCGCGCAGTGACGAAAGGCTTCTTCTTCTCCGATACAAGATCTTGTCTTCTCCGATTGATTTGGCGTTGATCTGTCTTCTCCGATTGATTTTCTCAGTTGCTTGAATTTAGGTGAGGTTGGTTACAAATATGAAAGGAAAATAACTGACGTGTGGGAGTTAATGATACGTGATTTTAGGAATCATAATATATTGTGTTTTGTTATTTTTGTAATTATTTTGTGTGTGTTTTATTTTTGTAAATACTTTCTAATTGTTGTATATTAGTGTTAAGGACCCCACAAAAAAATGGGTTGTGTTTTATTATTGCAGTTCATATAAAGTTGGGCAATTTTGGTCCAGCCCGTGGGTGAACTATTTTTTTAAAAAAACAAAAATAATGTTACTTGTGAGAGTTGGACACAAGACTTCCAAATCATTAAATAAGAGTTCAATTCAACTGAATTACAACTACTTGTTTTAACATGTGTTTAAATAAAAGTAAAAAAAAATAAAAAGACAATCGTTTAAACAAAATGTACAATCTCTAGTTTTAATTTGTTTGTTTTTTTAAATGAGTTAAATTTAAATCATAATTAAAAATATTCAATTTAAATTATTTAAAATTTAATTTTAGCCAATACATAAGTTTCTCAAACATCAATATCATTTATAAAAGATTCTCCATTTAACTTTAAAAATTATATTGGAAAATGTATTTATTTAACTCTAAATAATATAAAATTTTGAGATTAATAGAAATTTTAGATAGTTTTACTATATTCATAATACTCTATATTGATTAAAATTAAATACATTAATATCAATCCTAAATTTAATCATATCATATATTTTTTTTAAAATGTTAAAATAACTCTTTTATCAATCTGATGTTGTAATAATATTACTTGATTTGAGCATGGACATACTGAAGTACCTAAATTATTTAATTTAAATATAATAAAAAAGTAATATAATTTTATTTTAAAACTGCTTGTATTTTTATTGTTCATCTTGATTTGATTGTTGTTATCTACTTGTTACCAAATATACTTATAATTTCTATTAATCTCAAAATTTTATATTATTTAGAGTTAAATAATACATTTTCAATATAATTTTTAAAGTTAAATGGAGAATCTTTTATAAATGATATTGATGTTTGAGAAACTTATGTATTGGATAAAATTAAATTTTAAATAATTTAAATTGCATATTTTTTATTATTATTCAAATTTAACTCATTTAAAAATACAAACAAATTAAAACTAGAAATTGTACATTTTGTTTAAACGGTTGTCTTTTTATCTTTTTTACTTTTATTTAGACACATGCTAAAACAAGTTGTTGTTGTAGTTAAGTTGGATTGAACTTTTATTTAATGACTTAAATTGATAAATTGTGTAGCATGAAGGATAAAAAATAAATGAAGAAAATTCATGCAATGGTGGCTGACTCAACCAATACTAGGCCTCCACAATTCTAAACCAAGAAAAAAGTTGGATTATTTTAATCTGGCCCAAATTTGACCCGGCCCACTTCTAACCCGGCCCATTTGGACCGGCCCGGTCCATTTACCAAGTCTAGTGCTGACAGTGTCATCATCAACCAAGCATATGCCGTACTTTGGAGACAAATTGATGGATAACTGAATTTTACACGGGTAAGAAATTACTAAGTTTGTGAGTCGAAAGGTTTACACTAATGTAGCAAAATCATTCTTAATGTAGGGATTGTACTATATGCGCTCCTTGTTCATGGACATGTTGCTTTGCAGTTTACCTTGTCAGCCTTCTTTTTCCTTTTAAATTATTTTCATATGGCAAGAATTAAGAAATTCATTTTTATTGTTGGTATAATAAATAGGAAACTATCTGCAAGGAAAACTGTTCCAAATATTTACTTATTCCCAACCAGGAAAGCTAACTATAAGATTCTTCATTCAAGGGTTGAGTACGTCTCATTTTCTTGGACTGGTTTCAGATAAACTTATCAATAAAATGAACATTGTTGTAGGTCAAATTAATCTAAGAAATTTATATTTTACTAATACCAAGTGACCATAATATAATAAAGTTGTACAAATTCATCTCTATCTTATCAACTAAAATTTACTGAGTATTGCAAGAGTTTTCTATCGAATTATTGCGATTTATATCAATACAAGAAATTGTGTAAAATTATAAAATTGACCCACTATATCAAATACATCTTTAAAATATTATCCATTATAATTATTCACGCAATCCACAACTAAAAAGTCGATCCAATATTTTTTTTATCAATATTAACAAAGTGATTTTGACAAAATTTAGTGTGTTGGATGGAATTGATAAAAAAGTGTAACAGAGGAGCCAAGTACAAAATCGACACCAATCATTATCTTTTTACACAAATAAATAAGAATACTAATTTTAGAAATACACACGAAACAAAAATATATTTTTAATATTTGTAAGTATAATAAATTTAACTCTTTTTATAGAACAGGGAGCATAAGCCGGTTGAAAAGGGGAAGAGTCTTCCATATCCTGCAAATCTTATCCTCGTTTGCATGAATTGCCTTATTTGCCTTCCCATAAAGACCCACTAAATTAATGAACAAAATTGATAATTTTTAATTTTTTATTTCGTCACACTTTCTTTTACTATGGCTTTTAATTCTTTTAAATAATTCTTTAGCACCATACAAATTTATTGGTTGGCTAGCTCATGAGTTATTGGTGGGAAAAAACTATTTCCACATGTATTTTTGATATTTCTACATGATTCCTTCTCACATGAAATTAAAACCCACTTTATACTTGTAAGAAAGAACCATATGAAAATATATAAAAATATCAATTCCCTTATTTGTTCATCTCATCAGAACAAATACCGGTATTCTCAAAAGTTACAAAGAAATCGTCTCTTAAAGCAATTGCTACCCTGCCTGATATCTCATGGTTTCTTGTATACTCCCCATCTGTTTCAAATTATATATATATATATATATATATATATATATATATATATATACAGAGTCCGATTTCTATCCGGACTCCCGGACTTTCTTAAAATACGGATTTTTTTTTTCTTTTTTTTTTAAAACTAAATTTTTTTTTAATATTTTTTGGAACTAAATTTTTTATATAATACAGTGTTTTGGATGTAATTTGAATATATATAATAAAACAGATCTGTACAGTCTATGCAAACTGTACATATATTTTTTGGTATAGGTATCCAAATCACGCCCAAAACATTGTATTATGGAAAAATTTCAGTTTCATAAAATATTAAAAAAAAATTAGTTGTTTTTTTTTTAAAAAAAAGCCAAAAAAAAAATGTCCGAATTTGAACCCGAACATGATCCGTGGTGTGTGTGTGTGTGTGTGTGTGTGTGTGTGTGTGTGTGTATATATATATATATATATATATATATAATCCATAGCATCTATTTGCTATGGATCAAAAATAACATCTTAACCATCCGTTTGTTAAATAAATGGCTAAGATTTAATTTAGGAACACGCTGTCCGCTAGACTTACTAGCGGACGTAGTAATTAAAATTTCTAGACACTTATGCCCCCACTTTCTGTGTAATTCCTTTTGCTGTAGAATTCCTTCCTACTTCCCCCACTTACATCTGTTGTAGAATTCCTTCCTGTTGTAGAATTCCTTCCTGATTCACGAGTACTGCCCCAAATAGTACTAGCCGTGAAGTACTCGCAACGTTAACCAACACCAGTCCTCTACCTTATTGAACATCTATCTAATTTTTTCATAAGAAAATGGCTACTGGCCTTCTACCCTTCCAATCTACCGGAGTTCGAGCATGCTTGACGCCAGTACGATCAAACCCGAATCGCAAAGCCAAAAAAATTAAATCATCCAAGTCTTTGGACCCCATTGTTTAGTCGGGCCTCCGAACCGGACTACATTGACTCAGAAAACAACGCCAACAACAAGTACGATCTCTCCGCCAAAGCTGAAGCCAAGCCGGACTCGGATCTAGGAACGATGTCGATGAGATCTCAGATTGCTCCGGGAAGTTTCACAAAGGAGAAGGCAAGAAAGCTTCGGATGATGACCAAGGACACGGCGATTACTCATTTATCGCCTCTCGGCTAGCTTTCGATTACCCCCAATTTGGTCCAATCAATGAGTCTCCGGCACCTTAGTACTTTTTACCTATGTTTTCTCTGATGAGAGACCAAACTTTCTGTTTACTTTTAATTTCAATTTAATTTGAACCAAAAAGTAAAATCAATCAATGTGGGCAAAATCAATTTGAACAATTGAATTACTACATCCGCTAGACTTTCTAGCGGACAAATGTGTTCCTAAATTAAATCTTAGCCATTTATTTAACAAACGGATAGTTAAGATGTTATATACATTACTTTTGATCCATAGCAAATAGATGCTATGGATCATTCCCTATATATATATATATATATATATATATATATATATATACTATACTAAAAATTAATATAATTTATTAACAATTACAAAATTATAAATCTTATATTTAATAATGTTTTTTATATAATTCACAATATTTATGATTGTATTGACTAAAATTAAACGAATACACGTCATTTTTGAGTTTAAAAATGTCTCTCACAAACGTCGAAAAGTAATAGAATCCTGGAAGGCATCAACACTTTTTCTCAAATGCGACTCAAATTACATGTTAAGGTTAACTTGATAAAGTGCTCGTACAATGAAATTCTTTTCACAGCACTGACAAGAATTTACAGATTAACGAGTAAATCAATACTTCGCTTTCCCAGTGAAACTGGGTTATATGTAATTTACAATACAGGATAGACTTAGCAGCCGAACACATCATTTCACAAGCAAAGCATATAAGAATGTAACTATTTTTGCCAACGCCAATTAGAAAATATATTATACCATCAACACACAAAGATACACCACGACACACAAAGAAGCGAGCAAGCTGTTCAATTTTACCGTGGTTTGTCTTATAAATATTTTAACAGCAACCATATAGCAACAACCAGGACGATAATCCCGATTACTGATAACAGTAGGCACATGCAAGAGCAACCACCCTTGGTGCGTTTATTCAGGATAGCCAGGTTCCTTTGTACTCGCTGTTATTATAGAAATAGGGGGAAATATTAATAAAATAGCACCGACAATTAGAAAAAGTTAAAATAAAGCAGCCAAGAAAGGAATCACGATTCAAGTAAATACCAATATTTATAGGACTAATAATCCTAGTAAGGAAGTAACTCTCCTTCCTAAAACTGAAGTACAATCTTATGAACGAATATTAGAAGCCAAGTCAACTAATAGTTTTTATCCGAAAATTAAGCTTAATAAGTTATGATCTGTATATTACCACCATCCCACAATTATTTAACACTTTTTTTAGTGTGTGACACAGATTTTTAAGACATGCCAAAATTATATTTAAATACAATGTTGTGGACCGGAACCGCCGGTTGGACCGGTTAGAAACGGAATCGGTCAGTAGTCCGGTTCGGATTGTACTATAAAATCATTTAGGCTAAAACCCGCCCAAACTCGATGAACTGATGGGCCAATCGTTCAACCCAGTGAACCGGTAGATGGGTCAACGGTTCGGACGGTTCCCTTTGCTTGCTATAAATTGAACAGAATAGAGAAAAAGTTGGGGCTTTCTTATTCTAATTAGAGGCGTTTTTTCTCCAAGTCGTATTCTCCGTTCCAACTTCCATCTGTAAACTCTCATCACTCAATCGATGACTTCACGGTGCAAATCTCAGAAAAAAATGCCCGTTTGGCCTCTTGCCCATGGTATGTAATATGCAAACCGTTAGTGTTGAATACTTGAATATTCTCTTCTTTCGTTCCTAGTTGGCAACTTTCCCCTCCTCTCCATTTAATTAAGTATATTAATTAATTATTTCATCCCAATCCCACTACTATAATTAATATCGAAGACCTGTTATTAGAATATAATATAATTCATACACATTTGTTTTCCTGATTTTAAAATTTTAATTTTTTCTATTAAATTGTGGGTATATTATAATATTCATTATTTAATATATATATTATATAATAATTAAAATAATATAATTATATAATATTATTCATTTATTTAATAATTAATACTCTCTTCGTTCTATAAAAAAAAAATTATTGGAATTTTTATCACTTTTGTTAACTCTGTTCTAATTGAACTAGTTCATAATTTTAGTTGTTATTGGAATATTTTCTTCATGTTTAATTTAATACTTGAATTATTGGTGTTGAAAATATTGAGTTTAGTAAGTATGTTTTATTATTATGAACTAAATGTTAAATGTTTTTATTATAATATTATTCATTTAGTTATGTATTTAGTTGATAGTTGAATTGTGAAGTGCTAACAAAGTACAAATAGAGTTAGTACTGATCTATTATGCATATTTAATAAATATTAAATATTAATATTTAATAATAAAAATATATTATTAATTATTATATTTAATGACGTCATCGGTTCAATAACGTTCAACTACTTGTTCAACCAGTGATCCATCCACTCGGTAACTTTTCCGATTTGATAACCGGTCCAAGTCTAAAAACATTGTTTAAATATTATATTATTAAAAAATTATAATATAAATAAAAATATAACATCTAAATATACCAAAATATAAATATACATAAAAATATAATATGTAAATATGTTTTTGGTTCATCTTAAACTATGTGACTAAAAAAAGTGTTTTAATAATTGCGGAACGGAGGGATTATAATAGATGGGATCAACACCCATCTTTCACTCCAAAGTGATGCCTAATTAAAACCATGCCTGGACACCATCATCTATAAGATATTAAGTAGAATTGTTTCTCATTCTCCATATTGTTGTTTGCTCTTTAAATTCAACCAAGTGAATAATAAGACAAACGCCAAGTCAAGTGAAAAGCGACACTAGAAAATTTATTCCTGCTATTAACCCCTCATCAAGATAACGTTAATGCATAGTTGTCAAAGTGTCGTCAACTCGTCATGGCGCTGCCTAGGCGTCCTGACGTTGAAGAAGGGCACACGAGGCCAGTATCGACTTGAGACGCCGAGCTGTCAAGGCACACGTCTTGGTAGCTGACCCAAGTTATCAAGTCATTTTTTACTCATACCCACCCATCATGACCCATGAATTTTTCTAATAATCCAACCTATGAGACCCATAGATTAGAAAGGAAGATAACCCTAAAAGAGGGTTTACAACTCCTTTGCCTCGCTCAAGTCGATGACTCGTGAGGCTTTCCTCCTTTCTGCCAACAGCAGTGGCAGCCCTCACAGCCCTTGCGCCCCATTGCACCTAGCTGCCCACTGCCCACTGCCCACTGCCCACGCACAGCACACACAACGCAAGTTCTTTTGATCCTTTATGGCGGTCTCTCTTTCCATTTTACTTTCCAATTATGAAGTATATGTTATTTTCTATGTGGTCAATATACTTACTTTCCAAGTATGAAGTATATGTTATTTTCTGTGGTAAATATAGTTTTCTATCTCATGCATATACTTATAATTTTTCTTTCTCATGTATATGTATATAATAATAATTTTTCTTTCTCATGTATATGTAATTATGTATCATGCATCATGTATACAAATTATTAATATATTACTAATTGGTAAGTATTCATATAATTGTGTTTTTAATGGTATTTCATAGTGTTAGTTATTATGTTTTGGATTTTAATGTATATAAAAATTTTATTGTTTAATATACTTTTAAAATAAAATAAGTAATATATTAATTGCACACTGTGAACGACTTGTCCCCATACGGACATCAAGGCGGTTGCCTTGTCACCTAGGCATCCTGATAATTAATTACTACCGTACATCGCCGTGGACAACTATGCGTTAATCAAAAATTTCAACTTCATCTACTGGGATTTGTGGAGAAAATGAATCTTTAAAGCTTCTAAAACTACTAACATATGTCGTGAAAGAATTTTTCATTATTAGTCTTATATTTTGGATGAAGGAGATTTATGGCATAAACAATTTATTACATGAAATTTTCTTCTCAAACACAATTCTAATTGTAAATAAAAGATGCATAAAATAAAGTAATTATAATATTTAATCCATCATAATCTATAAACTAACGTAGGGATATTTTCCAAACAGTAAATAAGAAAGAAGAAATACACAAATTAGTCAATTTCTTTCATCCATAGAGTTTCAAACAGATAAACAAATAGAAAATCACTGTTGTTACATAGATAGCAAGTGGCTAGATTTCAATATAACATTACACAGCAATATAACATTACACAGCGGTCTACATTACTCAAGGGTGGTACTAAGGAGGGGGTGAACTGTGTGGAAATCCAACCTAAGACTTATTTCATATTTGCATAAGGTGACTACATCAATAATGTTTTATATATGTCAAGTTTCTAAAATTAATTTGCAATTACCGACAAGGTCCATTGTGATCACCAGCTATTTAAAAAAGGTACAAGATATAATAGAGCACACAAATTTAAATAATTTTCTTTTCTTTTTTTCTTATTAATACTATATTCCCACCCATATGAGCCATATCCCAACCTAGAACCTCCATAATGTATACAACAAACTAAAATCTATAAAAAAAATTAAGAACGAGATGTACAATCCCTCCACCCTTTAAAAGGTTCTACTTTTTTTTTTCGAATACAAAGGTTTACATAGGACACACTTCGACGTTTATAGATTTTTTTAATAATTCTTTTTCAACAAGAAGTTTTAGTGTTTAAAGTTTAATATTGAAAAGAAAAATCATTGGGAAAAGTTATATATATGTGTGTTATAAGCCAGCCTTAATATTAAATTCATCAGGAAAAGCATCACTCTTTTTTATGGAGGTGGGAGTATGTTTCCAGTTACTCCATGTATTATCAAAGTCCAGATATTTTCATTTTTCTGATAAAAGGGTTTGAGAGCACATTACTGTAATAAACCACAGGAAATTCATAGCACAGAGATTTTATTATCCTTTTCTTCTTTCTTTTTTCGGACAAAAATGCGTGAGGATTATCCTTTTGGATATGCATCTCAATCATTAACAATACAAAAAATATGCAAACTGGCTAAGACAAGGTTTCTGAATAATACGTAAGAAACATCTAGGAGGCACTGACCTGTAGACGGGAGTTTGTAACATCCACATGACCGTCCAAGTTATCCTGCATAGTATTATACAAAAACATAAACTTCAAGATCATAGTTCATTGCATTAACTAATTGATTATTTTCAACAGAAAGCCAAGGATGAAGAGAGACGCATAAATATATGAATCGATGAACAAAGACGCATACAATTAGTCTCGAGTGCAAGTCAAGTTCCTCATTGACTGCGAGTGCAATATGTTTGGTACTAAATACAGTCTCCTCCAATTTCTCAAGCCCTTCATCTTGTTCTGTTTCAACACCACACCACAATTAATCCACGACGAAAAACACCTATATAACATAACAAGCAAGAAGGAATTCATTCCAAGTAAGTTTACCATTACTTGCCTTTCATAATTTGTCGTTGAAGACCAACAACACCATAGTTGTCCAAACCAGATGCTCTGCTCATAGCATCAACTGGCTTACTTTCTGGCCCAAGCAAGCTGTCCCTATTGGCAAAGTATGACATATTCAACGTAGAGGCCATTTGGTTTACTTTTACTCTCAAATTTGAGAGCATGTCTTTCCGACGATTCATCTCTTTGTCTGTTCTGTGTACATCAAGATTGCAGTATTCATAACATTTAGTTTTCAGGGACAACAACGACCAAAAAAAGACATTACTCATGCATTGCAGTAACGTAACGCCAAAATATCATCTTGTATTATCAATCACATTTAAAAACAGCAAACATAAGTAGAACACCGGCATTATGTTAGGATTTCATTGAAATATGTCACCACGGATTTGATTCTATAATCCTATTTATAGTGAAATAAGTAGTATTAAAGCTACCCCAGAATTACTCAAACCTGACGCATTAGTTTAAATGACAAGGAAGCATGAAAATAATTAGTTCAGAAAAATAAATGTGTCAATACAAAATATTAGCAAGGAGCCACACATTCCAAGCTAATATTTCTTTATCATTTTTTTGCTACCAAATGAATCCACATACAATATACAATTATACACCATCTTTACAAATTACCTTTCCTCCCTTCCCACTCCCCAACTCAACCCTATCTGATACAATACTGATTAGGCTCGCATCGAACGACATTCACTCAAATAGAGCTCCAAGGACAATTCAAGCGATCGTGATTGATTCGGCTGAAATCTACTCGAGAATGTTCAAGAGTCTATAATATATCATGCGACGTCACGAGTTGAGATTATATGGGACGAAGGATGAGGATTCAAGTTACACATCAGATCGTTCGTCAAGACATTCATTGGGGAATATGATTCTAAGGTCGTTAGTTCAGGCCATGCAAAGACTTAAAACTTAATGGAGGGAAGGGACGAGGAGCAAGGAGTCACATTTGGAGCTTAAAAGCATCGAAAGAAGCACAGTGGGAAAGTTCAGCAAGCTAAATTGGACACTGCCGCGCCACATTAATTCATCAGAAGATTCTCTGGAGGTCCAGCGCTGCCGCGCCATTGTGCAGCTCAAACACGGCGCTGCCGCGCCGTGCACAAAAACCAAGGACGCGTTTTCTTACTCGTTTTATCAGATTTATTCCTTATTTTGAGGGATTTGAACATCTTTCCATAATTCTAATGTATCTAGGATATTTATTAGATAGGATTTGATTTCCATATTGTTTGTTAGCTAGGATTTCAATTTCCATTCAAATTCTTATTCCTTACATAATTAGGATTTTTTATTATAAGTATAAATAAGGGTTCCATCTATTGTAATAAATATACAACTTTTATATTTGATAAATAAAACTTGTGAGATTATTCTCCTTTTGGTTCTTTGAGAACTTCTGAATTGTTCATGGTTTTTCTGTGAGATTCATTACCGACTTATCATATAACAATACATAGTTGTGTGTGGCGTCTTCTACCATACATCAATCGTCGATTGTACTTTTGGTTCTTGTCTCGTTATAAACATTGGGTCAAGGTGTTGTTGACGTTCCATTCAACGCAAGCTTCCTAGCGCAAGGCAATTGTACCAAGGATCTCGTCTCTTTTTAGACGTTGGGTTTAAGGTGTTGTAGGCGTTCCACCTTCATAACTTGCTGGAAACAATAAGGGTGACAACCACCTCACGCAAGCGTACCGTGGAGTCTTATCATTTGGTATCAGAACCAAGTCTTCTAGCAAGTTACTTATCTTTAATTTTTTGTTGAATATATATTGTAAAAAAAAATTGTGAAAAAAAAATCAGAAATTCATGAGATAGTTAAAAAAAGAGTTATTATTTGCTTCAATTGCTTGGGTTCAATAAGTTTCGAGGCTATTGCAAATTTTCAAGGAATTACAAGTCGTGAATTTTGGAGATATTGGGATTTCATTAAAGAAGGGTATAATTGGAAATCTGTGCAAATTTGTTGGTTATCGTAACATTATACCTTGCTAAATTTTGTTTTGTGATAAGTTCTTATTGACTTGAATAGAAAACTGTGATTTTGTTTGGTGAATTCAAAAATAACCTATAAGAGAGAATATAGAGCGGTAAAAGGCAAGAGTGTGAGATTATTAGAGGGTAAAAGCCTAATTTGAGCAATACTCGAGTGATTCATTATTGTCCGGGTGAAACACGTAAGAGAGTGTGTGAGGAAAAATTTTATCTACTAACCTTTGTTTTGCAGCAAACATGTATGGCTATAATTGTGGAAGTGTTTATGGGTCTCGAAGGAATCTTTTTCAAGGCAAGAATGATCCAAATGCTTATTTGAGATGGGAGGAAAAGATGGAGCAACAGAGTTTGGCTATTAAGACTTTTCCAAGTATAAGAAGTTCAAACTTGCGTTTCAAAATTTTTCTGGTCATGTAGCTACATGGTGGGATCAATTTGTGCTTAGCAGAAAAAGATATGGAGTGCGTCCAATTGAGACATGGGCAGAATTAAAAACAATAATGAGAAAGCGGTTTGTTCCAAGACAGTTGAATCGGCAGATGGAATATGCATCTTCAAGACATGTAGAGCAACCTTCAAGGCGATCAACCTTAGAAGATGATAGGAGGGTTCGCAGACATATAAGCGAAAATTTGCATTGGAGACAACCACAAGACATTCTTAAGGCATCCAAGAACATAAAAGAAGACATCATGGAGGCGTGTCGCAAGGGATTGGAGGATTGTTGGTTATAGCTAGAAAAGGCTCGTAAATTGGAGGATTGTTGGTTATAGACATTCTTAAGGCACACATGGAGCAAATTCAACCGAAGGAGATTGAAGATGAAAGAGAATATGCAATCAAAGGAGAACTGTTAGAGCATTCACAATAGTTGCATTATCTCTATCCCTACTCTGCAGTGATATTGACTCATTCTGCAAGATAGAGATTTAATTTTTTCACTATGTACCCAACATGTTCCTTATATTTATTCCTTAAATAATGAAATTTGAAATTTAAAAGTTAAAATTTGAAAGTTCCAACAGGCAAAGCATGTTTTGACCGTTGAACTACAACCTCATGTTTTTAATTATAAAATCGCTATTAATTTATTAATCTTTTTTGAAGTATGTGTATTTTTAAATTTAAAATTAATATAAATTTCATCAATACATATTGTAACTTTTTTAGAAAAAATACTGCTACTTATAAAATTTATTATTTTGACAATTTTTAGCAAACTTATTCAGTTTGAGAATGCATCAAATCGACTTATAAAAATTAATAATAATCTTATAATTTATAAAAGAGAGTATAACTTATCAATTGATTCCAATCGTAAAATAACTTTTATTTTACTTTAAATTTTAAGTAATTTATTGAGTGAGTATTGAATGGATTGTAGTTAAATGTACATATAAGATCAATATTAATTTTTAAAAAGTTAATTTGTGATATTTTTAAATTTAAATTTAAATTTAATATGATTCATTTGAAAATAATAAATTTTATAATTAATAGTACTTTTATAATATTTATAATTATATTGTCATGAATTAAATAATTTTATATCAATTTTAAATTTACGAGTCTACGAGTGGAAGAACATCATGTTGTTATATTCTTGGCGGGAGTTGAAGTTTTAGATGATTCTTTTCATAACTTCGTTTGCATTGCTTATATATGTTATTTGCAAGTTGAATTTTGGGATTATGATTCTCGTTTGATGCTACTGACTTGGTCTGTTTTTGTGTAGGGACAGGTTTGTGGTTAGTTTCTTTTCAAGAGGAGGAGATGCTATGATTCTAAGGTCGTTAGTTCGGGCCATACAAAGACTTAAACTTAATGGAGGGAAGAAACGATGAGCAAGAGTCACATTTAGAGTTTAAAAGCATCGAAAGAAGCACAGTGGGAAAGTTCAGCCAGACCAGCGCTGCCGCGCCACATCAATTCGTCAAAAGATTCTGGAGGTCCGGCATTGCCGCGCCATTCCTAGTTTAACTTTCAGCTGCTACATCTACCCACAATAATAAGTTTGGATCCTCGTGTCAAGCGTTGCAAGCAACATTGTCTTGACTCAAACAAAGAAGCGATCACACCTCTATTTCCATTCAAATTCTTATTCCTTATAGAATTAGGATTTCTTATTATTAGCATAAATAAAGGTTACATCTACTGTAATAAATATACAACTTTGATAAATAAAACTTTGTGAGATTATTCTTCTTTTGGTTCTTTGAGAACTCCTGAATTTTTCATGATTTTTCTGTGAGATTCATTATCAACTTATCATACAATAATATATAGTTGTGTGTGACGTCTTCTACCATACAGTGTTCTAAAAATTCCCGCCTAGGCGCTAGGCCCCCCGGCGCCTCACCTAGGCCCAAGACGGCAAAAAAATCCCTCCAAAAAATTAGACAAAACCTAAGCGGGAGTTTTTTTTATTTTAATAACTACCCAAATCAGATCTTGATATATTTATTTTTCTAATTATTTACCATATTCATAATACAGGTTGTAGCATATCAAATCACAACAAGAAGTGAACAATATCAAGTCAAAATGGATAATTCTATTATAATTGTAATTTTTTGAACTTGTATCAACTTCAAATTATATAAATGATCATACATTTATAATATTTAGTTTAATTCAATATAATTCTTAAATTTATGTTTAGTTTCTTAAGTTTTAATATTGAATTAAATTCTTGAAACTTGAAATTTTAAATTTTATTATTTAATTTATGAATAAAACTAATACGTTAAAATATGTTTGAACTTTGAACAATTGCATGTTTGTGTTTAAACTTTGACATTAGCAATATAAATATATTTTTGAACTTTAAGCAAAAGTCTTTATTATCCTTATTATAAATTATTTTGCTTTATATTATTGTTTTGTTTGGATAAATGTAAGATAAAATATTAAAATTGGCTTAAAATAAAAAATTCTACCTAGGCCCCCGGCCGCCCGCCTAGCGCCTTATAGAACATTGCTACCATACATCAATCGTCGATTGTACTTTTAGTTCTTGTCTCGTTATAGACATTGGGTCAAGGTGTTGGTGGTGATCCATTCAACGCAAGCTTCCTAACGCAAGGCAATTGTACCAAAATTCTCGTCTCTTTATAGACGTTGGGTTGATGTATTGTAGGCGTTCCACCTTCATAACTTGTTGGACAACGACCACCTCACGCAAGCGTGCCATGGAGTCAATCACTATCCCCCAAGGGAAAAAAAATATTATTAAGAAAAAAGTGTAAAATAAAGGTGGCGAGAGTGGGGAAGTAACTGCCTGTTTATGAAAGGACTGTCTAAAACAATTTAGTTGAACGAAGCTTTCGGAAATATATCAAAACTAGCCATTTCCAGAAACATTGCTTATTCAACAATTAAGACTTCATGTATTAGTTAACCAACAGAACCTGACCAGTTAAAGAATTAAGATTGGTCATAGACTCATAAACTATATGACAGAGTGACCTATAGAAGGCTAATACATAGATATGAAATAGAGAGAAGATCTAAATAATTCTTATTGTGTGGAAAGAGAACAAATGAAATCGAAACAATTACAGAAAATAAGAAATAATACTCTACCAGCATTGTTCATAAGATCTTTTTCATCAACTCTCTGTAATAGCACGTCCTTCTCCTAATACAAGAGTGAAATTACTTACAGAGGCTGTTTTCCAGGAAGCTTTGATAGAAGAGACTGCAAACTATCCAGTCTAGTTCCTAATATCGTAATTTTTCTTCGAATGGCAGATGAATGCCGTTGAGCTTCTGGCCCTGATGCAGGCAACGAACTCCTCTCAGATATCATGCCAGTAATATCATCAGCAAGTTTTACTGCTTCGTTATATTCCCTTGCCCATGAATCTGCAGATGACGCCATTTTGATCTGGCAGAAAGAAAATATATGGATGAGTCAATCATGGAAAGGGGTTAAAAAAAGTTTAAGCCAAATGTGACATGCCAAAATTCAGCTATCCGGTTAATTGCTATTCATTTCTAAAGAAATCCAACTAGCATGTACGTGTCAAGACCATAGATACATACAAAACATACAATCACAAAGTTAATACTGCCTACTAAAGCAACTTACAAGCTCTAAATTCATATCAAATGCATTACTTCATGTAACAAGTATTGAATACATCAGTAATAATTTGATGAGTGCATATTATTCATTTATTTTGATTCCTTTATATTTAGTTTTATTGCATGTTTCATGTGTATATGAGTTTATTAAGGCGTTTAATGATTTCAAGAAGAATTGGAACTTAAATGAGAAAAAAGGGAAAATTGCAGGGTTTTTAGCATTAAGTTGGATGCATGGTCTTGTCTTGGGACTTGGATTTTAATGTAGAGCTCTTCCTTAGCTTTCTGGAACATCTTGAATCGTCCCAATCGGAGTTCATATGATTTACCAGACGGAAGTTGAACCTCAAAGTTTGGAAGTTGCAATTTGCATAGCAGCCACTTGGAGCCTGATTTCGACCTTGATCCAGCCAAAATCTGTCAAATCACAAAGAATGAAAGTTGTAGATCTCGTCGATATCTTCGTCTTGATAGGTAGCAGGACCCGTAACTCCTCCCGGATCAAAAGTTATGCTCATTTTACCAAAGGACGTCGCAACATGAAATGGAAATTCGCCCCAACGAATTTGAGCGGGAAAATTGAGAAATCTTGAATTTTTGAAAAGTTTCTAAATGCAAATTTTGGCAGACTTCTACATGGAATTGGATTGATATTTCTATTAGCTTTAGGATTTCCTTTAGACTAAGATTTATTTCCAAATTAGATTATATTTCTTTATGGAAACTAGTTATGATTTGTAATTCATTTTAGGATTTGGATTTTTAATTCTCATAGGATTTAGGAATCTGTCTAGCACTATAAATAGAGGATGCCAGTCAGGATTTTATTCATTCAATTATCACTATCATCTATTGGAGTGCAGACTCAAGAGCATGCCAAACTAGTTCTTTTCATTTAGTTCTAAAGGGAGATGAATCCTTGTTACAAGTAATTGATTAATTGAGTATTATTATTTATTCCTTCTTGTGTGAAATTTCTTCTAATAATCTGTTTTCATTGATTGCATGCTAATTGATCTAATTGATTTAATATGGCCAATTGAGTTAATTTGATCATTATCATCTGCTAGATTAAGATTGGTATTACGTGTAATTGATATTTGTCTTCATCATAAGTAGCAAGTTGGTAATACTAATTGTGGACAAGCTTTTGTGTATTGTTAAGATTATCAGAAAACAAGTTAAACAGATCGAGCTTATTTGTTTGTTGCTTGGATTAGCCTAATTCTCTATTTCTTGATGCTTCTATCATATTAAATCTAGAGAGCTTATTCTAGGTTGTATGCTAGTTAGAATCTGATGGAGAGCTTGTTTCATACAGTGATAATCAAAGGAGAATTTTAGATAGCAGAGCTTTTTGTTATCTAGGGCTAATAGTTTCATTGAAAGAAAAATAATAATAACTTGATTAATTGATTGTTGTACTTGGTGAAACTGAACTGCTGAACTGAAGTTTTTACGTTTTTGGTTTTCATCATTAATTCTTGTTCTCTTAGTTTCAAAACAATTTTCAAAAAATCCCCAATCTTTATTTTCTATCAAAATAATAGAATAAATATAAAACAAATTACTCTCTGTGGGATCGATCCTTGTTTACTACTGTGTTAATTGTTTAAATTTGTAAAGTGAAAGTGAGGTTAATTTAGGAGTGTAAACGACAGCTCCCATTTGTAGCAGAGACGGTCGATTCATCTTAGTCACATCAATTCTGTCAATATTTATAGAAGCAATGACATGGATGTGTTTAATACTTTACATGGAGAAATATAAAAAAATGATAAATTTAATTTGAGCTTTCAAAGTTTGACTTGCACTGCTCAGTAAGCTCAACAAATATCATATCAGAAGCCTCAAGGTACAGAACAAATTTGAGTATCTTCTTCTTTCCATCTTCTCTCAACAACTGTCTATTTTATATAAATCAGAAAATATTGAATAAGTGTTGCATGCTCAACTTGTTCTAGTTGGCTCGACATACATTGAGTTTGTTTTCAGAAATGTGGTGATACGAAATGAATGTTGCTATAATCTTTTTAAGTAAATAATACCATGATAATAAAGAGTAGATGCCACTAGAATACAACAGTAAATATAAATCCTATAAACTCAATAATATTTCCTTTGTTATCTCAAATTGCTTTCCCACAATTACGCAAGAAAAGTATGTTTTATCACTACTGCTACTACTTTCCAAAGCATCTTAATTGGCCTTTCAAAGAAAATACATGAGATCAAATAAGTGAGCAGACACGAAACGAACTTCAGTTCACTTATCTTCCCAATCAATAATGAAATCACGTAGGTGCAAGGATAAGATCCAAAGAACATGCATATTAACTTCCAGTAAAGAAAAACATAAACAGAAACAACACATACTAAACCTCTTGTTCCATAATTCACATGGTCTTCATATTTTGAAGGTCAATAGTCAAGCTAACGTCAATATAAGATAGCCGAAATTAACTGATCTGGTATAAATTTGAAGTAAATTAGGGCACCAATGACTCTATTACAAGAACACTAGAATTGCCTACATATGCATATACATATATGTATCGCAGATATAATTACATCAATGAAGGACCTGGTTTTCAGGAACAAGAAACATTGCAAACTAAGATCCTGATAAGAAACAAAGAAGAAAATTGGAAATTCACCTCTTTGGTATGAATCAATGATCTCAATAGTGAAACTGGAATTGGAATTGATGTGGCAATCAAATTCTATTTTGGATGAATTTATTAGGAAGAGCTACTGTAAGGCGACACACGGCACCAACATTAACCGACGCACTTTTTACAACCTCGTTGTCTTCTTCATCACACACATTAAACAATGAAGTATTTATACTACTAAGATAAACTTTCCGACAAAAAGTTATAATCAGACTTTCCGAAACTGTCTGTACCAGATAATAAAACTGAATAAATTAACGTACATGATCCATGTCGTTGTAATTTGTGAATACTTAGATAAGAAAGTTACAGTTGTCTAAATATTCAAATGTCAATTCTCTTATTTGAAAGAGTAATGCACCAACAGAAGAATTTTGTTAATGTACAAAAACTAAAATCCTTTTAAAATGAGTTGCCATCTACAAAAATGACAATTTAGTTCTATCTTCTTTAATATTCCTATCATCACAAATAAATAAAAGGTATTATATTCATTTCGTAATTATTCTATTAAATATTCATGTTAATTTACTATTTTCTATTTAAGAATTGATACTAAATTGAGAAATATAGATTTAGTTCTTTCTATACATACATAAAATATGTACATCGTAAAACATTTTATTAATTGAAAAAAAGCAAAACTAACAATTGATCCGCTAAACTTGTTTCTTTTTTATTTTATATTTTTACAATTAAACTCTCAACTCGTTGTATTAAATCCATTCTATTTAAAAATATATATTTAATTATACAATTCTATAAAAATAATTAACAAACATTTAGATTTAATGCTGAAATAAACTATATTAATGATGTGTAAATATTTGTTTTAGAAAATATGATACACAATTGTGACATGGAATATATTTGATGATATGTTCAAAAATCAAAGGAAAAATGGAATATATATACATATAGAGAGAGAGTGAGATTAAGTTGACTCTTTTCCAGTAACTGGGTTAACTTTCTTCCCCAGCAACCGCCCCTCCAATTCTCCAATCAGTTACTGTGTCCTGATAAGCCAGATCTCTGTGGAGATGTTGCATGGAATGCCAATGGGAAGACCTTACTTGATTATACCTAGTCCCCAAGTGAATTTGACAGAGTGGAAGATGGGCGATGGACCCATTATCGGAGACGCCACAAAATTTGGAGATGGTAATGTCTATACTACAATTTCAAATAAAGAGAGTGCTTTGAGCAACTTCGTACGAGTATGTCTGATGCTATTGTTTGGAGGTTATATTTGGTGTCTTCTTACCATTGGTGGATCCCGCATTTCATATCAGATGACTCAACATATTGAAGAAAAATATAATTTAAAGATAAGTGAATAATGAAGAAATTGGCAAATGGAAATCCAAATGACAATTGGAATCAATAACTAAAAAATTTAGGCAAATCGTCGAGCTTCGTGTGCTTCATAGAAAAGTACCTGCAAGCTAAATTTAACTACAGCCACAGGCATCCTATATTATCAACATTTAGCATCAAATGATTTCTTATCACAGCTTCGGGAGTAAACCACTAAATTGTGCAACATCTTCTGCTATACGTAAGAGTCTAATGAAGATAAGATAACAACAAAGTCTAACTACCCAAACAAACAAGCAATACCAGTACATACATAGCTTCTAAGCCCACTATATATAAATAAAATTAAAAATGCATGAAAAACGACATGAAATATAATTATGGGATGTCTTCCTATCAACAATTGGTACCAAAATCATAATTGATTGTAAGAAAGAGAGATACCTGCTAGAAAAACTGGAATCAGGCGATCAATTGGTACAACAGAAAACCCTAAATAAAAAATAACAAGGCAAATTAAGAAATTAGATCCCAAATTTAGCAATTCCATAATATGTATATGATTACAGTTTACAAAGAGATGCATACAGATCCATACATACAGTATGGAGAACCATAACCTGAACAAGGAAGAAATTACGAGTCTCAGTCGATCGCAGAGAAATCTCTCTTTTCTGTCGTTTTTAAAACAACAATTTTATTTAGTCTGAAACATTTAATAAATTATAGTGTGCCCCTATAAAACTTTTTTCTTTTCTCAAAACCACCTAAATATTTTGTTACTTAAGTCACTAGCGGAGTAACCCCCGTTATCTATGTTTACATTACCACTAAATAATACTCCATCCGTCTCATAGTTATAGGCTGATTTTTTTTGACACATAAATTAAGAAAATCAGTTAAAGTGACATATTTAACAAAAAAAATTCACATATACCCCTTAATATGGAATTAATGAATAAGTTAATTACTCCTTACTTATCGCACTGAAACTCTCAACTTAATTGATCAACGTGTACTGACCATTAAAATAGAACTTTAACCAAAGATGAATTTTTAATTTACATAAACTTTCAACCAATCACAAAACGTTTATGTTATTCCAAATTCATTTATTGAACCTAAAAAGTTGAATTCTTTTATTGAGAATATAACAACATTAAATGTGATGATAACAATAATGACATTGAATGTTGTTTCTTCAAAAAAAAAAAATAGTTGAATATTTATTATAAGGACATAAAAGTAAAACAATGAACCAACTAAATTTTATAAATAATAAGTAGCCTATATATTGGGACATTCCAAAATGAAAAATCAGCCTATAACTATGGGACGAAGGGAGTATATTTTTCTTTCCTCAAAATTACCTAAAATTTTTGTTACTTGAGTCATTACCATATTACCCCGTTATATATGCCTACATTACCACTAAATAATCTATATACATCTGTCTGTATATATAATAAATAGGGATAACTTTTTTATTAGTCCTTAAACTATTATTGTTTTTCACGTTTAGTTCTTAAATTATTATTTTCACATATTTTGTGCACATACTTTATTATTACTATAATTTTTGTCTAACTTTATAAAAATAGAGCAATTAAAGGTATTAAATATAAAAAACAACTATAAATTGAAGACCAAATGTGAACAACCACCACAATTTGAAGATTAAATGTAAAAAAAGTTACCATATTTTGAGGACTAACGTGAAAGAAACTATAATTTGAAACAAGATACGTGGAAAAAAAAATAATTTAAGGATTAAACATGAAAAATAATTATAGTTTAGGAACTAATAAAAAGGTTATTTATTTAATTTCATATATAATTGTTAGAATATATTATTATTATTATTATTATTATTATTATTATTATTATTATTATTATTATATGTATTGGTCACCAAACAAACTTGGTACCCACAACAAGTAAACTTGGTGCCCGCGTTATAATAGCCTATAAAAACTTATATTCCATTTTATATGTACGGACTAACTTAATGAAATTCTAATACTACTACTAATTTATTACACAACGTTGTTCTTTCAATTTTTTACCTTCAATATTATACAATAAAATTAACATGATATAAAAGTTATATATTTTTTTTCCGCTGTCGACCGAATATTATATTTTTCCTTCCGTTGCAACTCCATAAGTTTTGTTTTGTTTTTTATCTAAAGTTCATCCTCAGTTTCAGTTTTTGATCATGTCTTCGTGTAATCCCCCCAAATTTGAGTGTCTTTAAACTCTAGATATGGTGTTATCCGATACTAACATTTACATACATTCATCCATTCATTCTTACTAATATGAAAGTAATTACTAACTATATTATAGACATATTATTACATTCTTAGGTTCCATGACCTTTAAATTTTTGAAACATAATACTTAACATATTATTATTACAATAAATCCTATCTATTACAAATAGATAGTCGTATCTTCTATTCGTTCATCTTTTTTTTCCCTTTGTCCTTATCAGAACCTTCAACATACTCGGGTTTTGCTGAAATCATTTAATTTCAAAGCAAGAATGAGCATTTATATGCCCAACAAGTATAACAAATGACATATAAACAATAAAATCAAAAATCATGCTTTAATAGGCAAGCCTAATGAGCATTTATATTACAACAAGTATAAATCATATAACAATAAACAATATTCATGTACCAAATAAGTCCTCATTACAATTATTGATACATTATTTTTACAAAAAATGGTGAGGACTACTAAAACAACTTTCTAGAACCTTCATTCCATAAAATGGTGAGGACTACTAAACTCGCTTTCTATTCTCATTCCATCCCCGACTAAGAAGAAAAATGGAACAAAAGGAAAAGGGAACAAAAAAAAGGGTGAGCTCAATTAAGAAAGAAAATAATATTATGACTAAGATAATATAGAACAAATTATCGTTAGTCTTCAACAGGAAAAAATCGATAAAATATAATGTATAACAAGTTTCGTATCAATATTCGCAATGAAAATAATAATTCATAGAAGAGTTATGTAGAGAATGAAATCTACTATTATCTATGAATTTAAAAGTCCATCATCAATATTTTATCCTCGTAACATCAATCAATATACATCTTGAATCAAATATTCATCTTTGCACTACAGCCAAAGATATTCATCACCGGGTCATGTTCATCTCAAACACTGCACATCTTTGCACTACTGCCAAAAAGATATTCATAAAAAAATCAACCATCTTTGCACTACAAAGCCCAAAGATATTCAATAATATCATCATTTAGGACCGAGGATGATGAAAAATATTTTAAAGAAAACGAATCCAAAGGAAACAAAAAGAACAAATATTAAGGATTCAGACTTTAAAATAATCCAAGTTCAAAAATACTTCATAAATAACCATAGTGAAGTAAAATTCAAGAATGATCAAAATATGGATACAATCAAAGCTAGTATCCATAATAGATATTTTGGACAAAAAAATAAATTTTAATTTTTCTCGTGAATAAAGGTCGTATTCGTGAATAATGTCGTATACGTAGATACGAATAATAAGAATAGAACCCGACACTAAAAGACAAGAATTTCACAAGAAAAATCTTACCAATATTCCTAAGATAATGATATTAGAAGAAATAATATCATTTTAAAAAAATATATCCCTTACCTCGAAAAGAATAAGATTTCCGGGTACGAATATCGATATAACGTCAAGGAACTCAGACCAGATAAAGAACACTCAAAGTATCAAAATACTCACAAGAATACGCTCGATAATATAGAGAGAGAAAAAACTTCAATTTCGTGTGTGTGATTTTCAATTCTAACCCAAGACCCTATTTATAGAAAATGCTTAGAACACCAATGCAGAAAATTTAATAAAATATTAATATTTTTAATAAATCTTCATGCCCACCTCTTGAATCTGAATTCATCATGTTTTGAATACTAGTGGGGCCCACCAACAATAACAAAAACGTTTTTCTTAAAAAAAATAACTAAAACTTTCAAAAATCAATTATTTCGGAACTTCGGAACTTCAATAATTCATAATAAATAGCCTTTTTGTTAGAAAATTTTGAACCTTATGCCTTTTTCATAGGAAATTTCATTATCTACAACTTTGCAGAAAAAAGGTTTTTCAAATTCCAAACAGAAATTGACCGAAATCCACAAACGGACGATTTTACAAGCTATAATCAAATTTCAATTCGAAAATGGGGTCCATAAACATGAAAAACATGTTTTAAATATTTTTAGTAACAAAAATACTCTTCCTCCTCATTATTCATATATATCCCACATTCATTGTAAAAATATTACCATTATTATATTATTATAATATAATAATATATTTAAATGAATTATTTATCGTAAAAGATAAAATATCAATTTTTCAACAATTGTCACTTTAAAATTTTCTCCATCTATATCCACATAAAATGAATATTTTCCTTATCATATAAATCAATAATTAATTATTCACAAATAATATTACGAATCACAATATCGGCAACCAGTTCCTCTCCTGAAAGTTAGGGGCTTTCCAATAAGGATTTCTCCTTATCGCAAGGCAATTAGGTGACCAAACCTCTCCTTGTAGATGTAACTTTCTAGACATTGCCAATAATGTTATCTAATAATATTATTCAAATAATATGAATTATTGATTCGATAATGGAAAATATGCCGTAGAATGACAATTATCAAAACAACAATAATATAAAATATCAACGCAAAGCAATTATCAATCAATAAAATAAAATATTAAATAAGAATTACCGTAACAATTATCGAGTAGTGCTTTCACGTAAGAATCAATAATCGGTGCAATACCGCAGCTACTATGTTTTTAACCACCGGTATTTTAACAAGATAATTCTGAATAACTACGCCATTATTTATAAACAACTTATACTTGCTGCTTTTCATCCAATCGCTTTTCGTTATGGGGCCCACACAAAAGTCAAGGCCATCAGCATTTAATATTCCTCGACAAAGAAGAATATTCCACGACCAAACTAATATTCTCCGATAACAATGAATATTTTATAACCACTTGCTTATTTGAAATATTTATGATTTTACCCATAACTAACCACATTAATCAAATCAACCCTTACTATTTCAAAATAATAAATAGAGGAAATTTAATTTTATTTATAATAAGTTGGGGTCTTACAACCTCCCTCCTTATGAAATTTCATCCTCGAAATCGACGACGTACTGGTGTTTCAAAAAGGTGAGGATACCTCGCTTTCATTTCCGCTTCCAACTCCCGTGTCATTTCCTCAATAAAGATGGTTCCTCCACAAAACTTTGACTTGTGGTATGACCTTTCAGCGTAGGACATGCTCCTTCCTATCCAAGATCTTGACAAGTACCTCTTCATACGTTAAGTCTTCTACTATCTCGTCCTGCTTAACTCAATAACGTGGTTCGGGTCTTTCACATATTTACGTGAGCATGATATATGAAAAACATTATGAACACGAGACATACTTGAGGTAACGCGAGTCTATAGGCTACATTTCCTACTCTCAAGAAGAATCAAATGGACCAATAAATCGTGGATCGAGCTTTCTCTCTCTCCAAATCTTGTAACTCCTTCCATGGAGCAACACGCAACAATACATGATCCCCAATACTAAATTCCACGCCCTTTCGATGAAGATCCGCATAACTCTTTTGTCGATCCTGTGCCGCTTTGTATACGCTTGTCAATCATTTGATCTTTTCTCAGTAGTCATATACGCACCAACTCGGGTCCCAACAATGTTGCTTCACCCACCTCATCCCAACATATCGAGAGCGACACTTTCGTCCATACAATGCTTCAATGGAGCCACACCTATACTTGCTCGATAACTGCTGTTGTAGGAGAATTCCACCAATGGTAAATACTTATCCCAACTCCTTTTGAAGTCTAGGACACGTAGTCTTAATAGATCTTCAAGAGTTTGAATAGTCCTCTCCGATTGTCCATCCGCTTGAGGATGGTATGCCGAATCAATCAGAACTCGCTCTCATAGCTTTTTGCAAAGCTAACCCAAAATCGTGAAGTGAATCTTGGGTCACGATCCAAAACTATGGATACCGGCATGCCATGCAATCTCACAATCTCATTCACGCATATACGAGCAAGACGCTCAAGGAATAAGTCTCCGTGTCAAGAAGAAATGAGCGTACTTGGTTAATCTATCAACAATAACCCAAATAAAGATTTATGCCTTGAGAAACCGTGGAAGACCCGTAATCTAAATCCATGGTAATGTGTTCCCACTTCCATTTTGGAATCTCAAGTGGTTGCAATGGACCCTTAGGCACTTGATGCTCGCTTTTACACGCTGACAAGTTAAACACCTCGAGATAAACTTTGCAATCTCTCTCTTCATATTGTTCCACCAAAATGTATGTCAAGATCACGATACATTTTGTACTTCCAGATGGATTGCAAATGGTGTATTGTGTGCTTCCATCATGATCTTGTACTTCAAATCGTAGTCGTTAGAACACAAAGTCCGGAGGTACTCAAGTATTCCTTCTTCATCGATTCTTACTTTTGGAATAACACCTTCTTGTACTTTCTTCTTCATACGCATTAGCTCCGGTTCAGGGCTTGAGCAACTTTTAACTTCCTCGATTAAAGTTGGTTCTACGCGATACTTGACATCATCATCGCACTCGCTCCTCGCATATGATCTTCTACTCAACGCGCCGCCTACCACGCTTTGTTTTTCCAGATGGTATCAATGGTGTGGTCATAATCTTTAATGTACTGAGCCAACGCCGCTGCCGCATGTCGAGTTCCTTTTGGGTGAAGAAATATTTGAGGCTTTTATGGTCCTCAATATATCTCCACTTTCTCCCCATATATATAGTGCCTCCAGATCTTTAAGACAAGAAAAATCGATCGCCGCTAACTCTAGATCATGAGTAGGATAATTCCTCTCATATTCTTTTTGTTTGTCATGAGGCATAGGCTATGACTTTCCCATGTCAGCATGAGAACACATCCTAACCCTTTGCCCAAGCATCATCAGAGATAACAAATCCATCCGAACCAGATGGTATTGTCGTAACAGTGTGCCAAATGAGTCTCCTCTTAAGCTCTTGAAAACTCTTTTCGCATTCCTCGCCCATACGAATTTTGTATCTTTCCGAGTCACCGAGTTAATCTGAGTAGCAATTCGAGAAAATCCTTCCACAAATCTCCGATAATAACCAACTAAGCCCGTAAAGCTACGTATTTCTGCCATCGACTTCTTGCTCCTAACTTTGTATTGCTTCAATCTTCGCCGGTCAACAGATACTCCATGTTTTGACACCACGCGCCCAAGGAATGCTACTTCCTCAAGCCGTAACTCGCATTTCTTCAACTTGGCATATAACTTGTTTTCACGGGTTTTTGGTACCAAATTTTCAAATGGTGCTCATGATCTTCACGGCTTTTGGAATATACGAGGATGTCATCAATAAAGACAACAACGAATCGATCCAAATATTCCTCAATATCCTGGCTCATCATATCCATGAAAGTCGCAGAGCATTAGTCAATCCAAAAGACATGACTAAGAATTCATAATGCCCGCATCGAGTTCTCAAGGCGCTTTTTGAATATCCTCGCCTAATCTTCACCGATGATATCCAGTAATCTAAGATCGATCTTTGAAAAGAATTGTGCTCCTTGAAATCGGTCAAATAGTCATCAATACGAGGTAGTGGATACCTATTCTTGATGGTGACATGGTTCAATTCCCGATAGTCAATACAAAGTCGCATACTCCCGCCTTTCTTCTTTTTAAAATAAAATAGAGCACCCCAAGGAGATGTACTAGATGAATGAAACCGATGTCCAACAACTCATGTAGTTGAACTTTTAACTCCTCAAGTTCAATAGAGCCATTCGATATGGGGGGTTTTAGAAATGGGCTTTACTCAGTTCAAGATCAATAAAGAATTCAACTTCACGCTCGGGGTAGACCGAAGTTCTTCAGAAATACGCCAAAATTTACTAACAACATGAATATTATTCAAATCGACGTGTCTTTATTCAAATCCATAACATGGGCTAAGAAAGCTTGACATCCGCTTTTCAATAAACGAATAGCTTTATGATTTGATATGACAAAGATTGATTTTAGTGGTTTAGTTGTTTGAATTTGTAACAAAGTTGGTTAGAATATGAAAACTAACAACCTTATAAAAACAATCAATTTTGCATGATGAGAGTTAACCAATCAATCCCTAAAATCACATCAAAAGCAAGTATCTTTAAAGAGATAAGGTCAATGTAATGTGATGGTGCCAACTTGATCAAACAAGATTTATAAACAAAGGATGTGATGAAAGTTTCTCCTAATCTGAGTCTCCATGATAAATCAAAGTCTAATTTCTCCGTGAGTTAAGTTTAAACGCTGAGCACAAGTAGGAGAGATAAATGAATGGGTAGCACCGGATTCTAGTAAGGTATAAACTTCGCAAGAATTTATGATTAGCTTACCCGTGATCACCTCGCTTGGGTTCCTCGATTTTGACCACCACGACAAACGCCTTCCAGAACCGCTGACTTTGACTTTTTCTAGGATAGCCTTTTCGAGTCACCATCCTCGCTGGACTTGGTTTCGCTACCGCATAATCTCGAGCGATATATGTCCTTCCTTTCCACAATTATAACATACCTTGAACTGTCAGGACATTTTGACCGATATGTCCCTCTTTCCACATTTATAAAGATACGACCGGTGGTCGCTTCTCCTCCCTTAGAACCAAATCACCGTCTGCCGACGCTTTCACATTGGTCATTGTTGAATCTCCTCTTTTAAAATCTCCCCCACTCGCTTCTTTTCTATTTTCACGGCCATGATTACCACCAGAGTGGTTACCATTTTTCCGTCATTTTTTTCTTTCTCCACCGGGTTATCGCTTGTTCGATGATCGCTATCACCCCAGATGATCCTCGTCAGGGTCCCTCATTGAACGTATCTCATTATCTCGCCTAATAATTGAGCCCCATGTGACAACATCCGAATAGAGAGAAAATTTATGAGAAATGAGATATCGACGATGCCGGGTTTCAAACCTCTCGTAAACATCCGCCATATGCTCTTCATTCTCCACCAAATGAGGTGCAAACCGATAACTCGCAAACTTCGCCTCATCCGGGACACCGCCATGTTGTTTTGTTCCAATCTAATAAACTCCACTTCCTTCATATGACGAATACTTTCGTGAAAGTACTTGTCATTGAACAGCTTCAAACGCCTCCCAAGACATGCCGAAAAGTACCGGATGGGTACGCTTCACGATTCCCACCAAGAATCATCTATTACTTAACATAAAGGTGGCGAATGGAACCTTCTCGTTTCTCCGCATCCCAAGACATCGAATATCTTGGTAATTTGTTTGACCCACGCTTCGCTTTAATCGGATCCGCTTTTCCTGTAATTTCGTGGTCCCAACTTTTGAATCGCTTGGTCGTGACAAACCGTGCGTTGTTATCATTTCCACCAGATTTTGTGCACGAGTCTCCTCGTCCGATTTTTGCATGAACTCGCAAAAAGCTTCTAAACATCCCGCTGCTCATCATCTCGCCAAGGTGTTGTTCACAGAGGAACATTGCCACCACAGACGCTTCTCCTCATCAGTGGGTAAAGGTGTCCACTTGGCCTCATTTACTCCATCATAACATTCTCACCGACATTCTCAAATACGCCATAAAACAAGGGTTAATTAAAGAAATCAACATATCACATAATATCCCTATATACTCGACCACCAACCAACAAATAAGCTTTAGTAAGACACACACTAGCGAAGGTTTTACTCGCCTCCCTCCTAGTTCTATTCCCCATCTCCGCCAGAGATCATATCCCTAAGCTCGATACTAATCCGCGACGCCCCAAAAATAGGTATACATCACCCATTTTGAGTCATCAATAACATGGTACAGAAACAACTACAACTTTATTAATACAACATAAAAACTGTGAGTTTAAATACAAATATTGTCATCTAGACAATATTCACACCCAAATAAGTCCTCATTACAATTATTGATACATTATTTTACAAAAATGGTGAGGACTACTAAACAACTTTCTAGAACCTTCATTCCATACCTCGACTAGTACTCACTACATTCTCGCCTCCTGAGAAGAAAAATGGAACAAAAGAGAAAAGGGTGAGCTCAACTAGCCCAGTAAAAAATATTATGACTAAGATAATATAGATTAAATTATCGTTAGTCTTCAACAGGGAAAAATCTGATAAACTATAATAGATAACAAGTTTCAGATCAATATTCGCAGCGGAAATAATAATTCATAGAAGAGTTACGTAGAGAATGAAATCTACTATTATCTATAAATTTAAAAGTCCATCATCAATATTTTATCCCTGTAACATCAATCAATATACATCTTCAATCAAATATTCATCTTTGCACTACAGCCAAAAGATATTCATCACCAATCATGTTCATCTCAACACTGTATATCTTTGCACTACGGCCAAAGATATTCATAAGAAAATCAACCATCTTTGCACTACAAAAGCCAAAGATATTCAATAATATCATCATTTAGGACCGAGGATGATGAAAAATATTTTAAAGAAAACGAATCCAAAGAAAAAAAAAGAACAAATATTAAGGATTCGACTTTTAAACAATCCAAGTTCAAAAATACTTCATAAATAACCATAGTGAAGTAAAATTCAAGAATGATCAAAACATGGATACAATCAAAGCTAGTATCCATAATAGATATTTTGACAAAAAAAAGAAAATTTAAAATTTAATTTTTCGTGAATAAAGGTCAGATTCGTGAATAAAGGTCATATACGTGAATAATAGTCGATATGTGAATAAGTAACCCTCGACACTAAAAGACAAGAATTTCACAAGAAAAATCTTACCAATATTCCTAAGATAATGATATTAGAAGAAATAATATCATTTAAAAAAAAATAACATCCTTACCTCGAAAAAAGAATAAGATTTCCGGCGAATATCGATATAACGTCAAGGAACTTGCACCAGATATAACAACACTCAAAGTATCAAAATACTCACAAGAATACGCCGATAATATAGAGAGAGAAAAAACTTCGGGCTTCGTGTGATTTTCAATTCTAACCTAAGACCCTATTTATAGAAAATGCTTAAACACCAAAGCGTAAAATTTAATAAAATATTAATATTTTTAATAAATCTTCACGCCTACCTCTTGATTCTGAATTCATCATGTTTTTAATACTAGTGGGGCCCACCAACAATAACAAAAACGTTTTTCTTAAAAAAAATAATTAAAACTTCCAAAAATCAATTATTTCGGAACTTTGGAACTTCAATAATTCATAATAAATAGCCCTTTTATTAGAAAATTTTGAACCTTATATCTTTTCCATAGGAAATTCCATTATCTACAACTTTGCAGAAGAAAGGTTTTCCAAATTCCAAACAAAAATTGACCGAAATTCACAAACGGACGATTTTACAAGCTATAATCAAATTTCAGTCAAGAAATAGGGTCCATAAACATGAAAAACATGTTTTAAATATTTTTAGTAACAAAAATACTTTTCTTCCTCATTATTCATATATCCCACATTCATTGTAAAAATATCACCATTATTATATTATTATAATATAATAATATATTTAAATGAATTATTTATCGTAAAAGATAAAATATCAATTTTTCAACAATTGTCACTTTAAAATTTTCTCCATCTATATCCACATAAAATGAATATTTTCCTTATCATATAAATCAATAATTAATTATTCACAAATAATATTACATAATCACAATATCGAAGAACCAAAGCCGCTCCTGAAAAAGAGGGCTTTCCAATAAGGATTTCTCCTTATCGACGCGTAATTAGGTGACCAAACCTCTCCTTAGATGTAACTTTCTAGACATCGCCAATAATGTTATCTAATAATATTATTCAAATAATATGAATTATTGATTCGATAATGGAAAATATCGCAGAATGACAATTATCAAACAACAATAATATAAAATATCAACGCAAAGCAATTATCAATCAATAAATAAAATAAAATATCGAATAAGAATTATCGTAATAATTATCGAGTAGTGCTTTCACGTAAGAATCAATAATCGTGCAATACCGCAGTTACTATCTATGTTTTTAACCACCGGTATTTTAACAAGATTAATTCAGTAATAACTACGCCACTGTTATTTATAAACAACTTATACTTGCTTTTCTTCATCCAATCGCTTTCACATGGGCCCACATAAAGGTCACCACCAAACGTAATATTTCCCGACAATAATATTCCCCGACAAGAAGAATATTCCACCACCAAATTAATATTCCCCGACAACAATGAATATTTTATAACCACTTGCATTATTTCAAAATATTTTTTTCATTTGAAAGGTTTGTATTTTACCCATAACTAACCACATTAATCAAATCAACCCTTACTATTTTCAAATAATAATAAATAGAGGAAATTTAATTTTTATTATATAATAAGTTGGGCTAAAGCATAATTAATCCCCTATAACAGGTTGTTCATCTCGGTTTGACATTAGAGTCCGCACTCAAAGGAAGTTTGGTTTGGATAAGCTCAATAATGGTTCTGAAATTTAGAATGTTCATCAACTATGGACTAGTCAAATTAATAAGGGTTCGCTAGTCTTACAAGGTTCAACAATAATTGATATTCAATTTGAATAATAAAATTCAAGATGTATACAATCAAATAAGTATTGTATAACAGGAATCATGCTTTTAAAGAATGATAACATCTAATATGAAATCTTGACTTGAACAATAATAAACAAGATAGAATAAGGAACTTGCTTTATATAAAGAAACAAGGTTTAAGAACTTGCTCAGATAAAGTTAGGGTTGAGAACTTTTATCGTAACACAATGCAGCTAAACGCGATTTACTCCCTGCTTCACCACAAGTCCTACACACATATCATATGTATTCACGACACTTATTAGTTATATTAATACTAAACTTATAGGTTTAGTTCCTTCTTTTAATGCAACTTGTTAACTTGGTTTAAATTCTGCTCATTGCCATCATTCACATATACATGACTAAAATCTCAAATCTTAAGTTTGAACAACATCATATCATCTCATGGACATCATTTTTTTATCGTGGTTTAACCAGTTACAAAACATAGCAGTTACAAGGTCACAAGCCATTTTTAATTTATTTTTATAATTCTCTTATTATATTATCCATTAGTCACATTTTCACTTAATTATTTAATATAAACTCCACTTTATTTAACAAATTATTACCCTTCTAATTTAATTACTTAATTAAATAAGAATATTTTCATTCTCTTACTATTATTACACTTTAATAAATTATTTCATAATAATTTTCATCGAATATTTATTCTATTCCATAAATATTTCAACTAAAATATTTATTTTATTTGATAAATATTTTAATAATAATTTTCATCGAATATTTATTTTATTCCATAAATATCTCAATTAAAATATTCATTTTATTTTATAAAATAATAATTTCCTTCAAATATTAATTTTTTTAATAAATATTTCAACTAAAACATTTATTTTATTTGATAAATATTTTAATAATAATTTCCATTGAATATTTATTTTATTCCATAAATATCTCAATTAAAATATTCATTTTATTTTATAAATATTTTAATAATAATTTTTATCGAATATTTATTTTATTCCATAAATATTGCAACTAAAATATTTATTTTATTTGATAAATATTTTAATAATAATTTCCATCGAATATTTATTTTATTCCATAAATATCTTAATTAAAATATTTATTTTATTTTATAAATATTTTAATAATAATTTCCATTGAATATTTATTTTATTCAATAAATATCTTAATTAAAATATTCATTGTATTTGATAAATATTTTAATTAATTATTTATTTTATTTTATTTTTTTTATTTTATTTTATTTTTTTTTTATTTATTTTAGTTTATTTTTTAATTTAGTTTTTTTTTTTCGTAACGCTTTGCGTCACGGGAAAAAATGATTACCTGCACTCAGCTTCTCAGCTTCACGAATATATAATAAGGCCAATTTAGGCCAAAAATCTCACACAAGTTCAACCGTATGTTCTTGTGAAGAACACAGATCAGGGCCAAAAACTTCCAATTTCTTTGTTCATACATTAATTTAAGCATACCTAGATATTATAATTCATATATAATCATTACCCAACCTTTCTAGCATGATTTTAACAACTTAATTCATATAATTACTTGAATCAAAACACATAATTTCACAGTTCTTATGAAAAACTCTATTTTTAACATTATTAACGAAATCAACTACTGTGAACTCATTTTTCGACCAAATCAGTCCGTTTAAGTTTCGTTCTTTTCGTTTTTACATGTATAAACAAAATCATTCATCAATTTATCGATTTATATGCAATTTAAACATAAATTTTTGTACTTATAAGCCATATTCATATATTTTTCTTTGTAAAACTATAAAACTCCAATTTGAACATGATTTCATGAATGAGTTACTCTAAAATACATATAAATCATATATAATTGAACTATATATGCTAATAAACATCTAACATCAAGTTTTTAACAAATAAATCATGAGTTTCAATTAACAGAGAACTTAAATATATGTTTATGGAGAAAAGTTAAAAATGAAACTTGGGATTAAGAAATTACCCTTGCTAACTCTGTTAAGATTAATAGAAGATGATAGAAACTCCTTTAATTCTAACTTCTTCTTCTTCAATCTCTCAAAGCTCTCTCTTTTCTCTCTAATCTCTTTGACTTAGGTTTTAGGAAAAATGAGAATGCGTAAAATAAAGAACTGATATATGCGCATAGATAACTGGCGCAACATGGTGTCATGGTCGGTTAATCCCATAGTGGGTTAACTGGCCAACTCCCTCAAAGGCCATGTTTAGCTACAACTTTAATTCCTTTTACCAATTTATTCTAATTAAACACTTGTTATATAGTTTAATAATGTCACACCCATTTAAATCAAATATATATTATTTAATTCGATTAATTAAAATAAAATAATTCCACATTAAATCACATAGTCAATAATTAAATTCTCATTTATTAATTATGTCAAGTCGTTAAATCTCTAATTAATTATAAAATTAATTAGAATAACATTATGCTTATTAAATAATTCATTTAATAAAATATGCTCAATTAAATACACACTTTTGAATAATAAAATCCTCCACATTAATTTAATCAATGTAACACATATAATAAATTAATCTACCCTGGTTGTATGACCCTAGTTGTGTCGGGGAATATTCATTTTCACAGAGAATATTCGTTCGATGACATAATCATTGGTGGACCCCCCAACGGAAGTATTGTCGTATTTAAAAAATGACAGATTTATCTTTTATTAAAAGTAACGGCGAAAGTGTTACCGTTAAAACTGTTGAACTACCCGGTAGTAAAAGTGCGAAGAATACGCGTGGTTGCATAGTAGCACACTTCAGATTAATTATTGATGCTTACGTGAGAAGTCAAATTTCGCTTATACTCAATTATTGCTACAGAAATTCTTTGCGTCATATCTCTCATATTATCGATTAAATTATTGTCACAAAGATTATCATCTGCATAATATGTTATATTATTAAATCAATAATTGAGATTACAAAGTTATTAATATTATTATTTGCAATATTGACAATGTCTAGAAGTTTTGTCAAAGAGAGATTTGGTCACCTGAATTGTGCGCCATAAGGAGAAATCCTTATCGAAAGCCCCTCTTCCTGAAACGACACGGTTGTTAAATATTGTGCGTTATAATATTAATGATGAATAAGTTCGTGTTGATTAAAGATGAAATTGATAGTTCCATTGTGTGGAAATTACTAGTGTTAGTGGAAATCGATATTTATTTCGATAATAATTGATGTCTGGAGGTTATATTGACCAATTGGGTAATTCACCGGATAAATAAGCAATTAATTGCTATTAATTCACATGCTTATAACTATGTGTTCACATGTGTGTACTATTGATTCACATGATTTACTATTAGGGGAGTTGGTGCAAGTTTGATAATACTTGCATGACTAAGTTAAAAATAGAGGTATAGATGAATGTACTATACTATAATTAATTTTTTCACATGTTTAGAACTATTAAGTCACATGATTTACTATTGATTCACATGATTTACTATTAGGGGAGGTGGTGCAAGTTTGATAATACTTGCATGACTAAATTAAAAATGAAAGAAAAGATGAAGGTATTATACTGTAATATTTCGAGCCCCAAAATGTGCAATTATGGAAACTATATTTTCCTATAAATAGAAGCTCATTCCTTCATTATTTTTCAGCAATTCACTAAGAATCACAAGAGCAATTATTATAGAGAAATTGTAGAGAGAGAAGCTATAGAGAGAAAGAAGAAGCGAAGTCTGCTACTTCACTATTCCAATATCCAGTCTTCTTCTGAGATAAGGGATATCATTATTGTGTAAGGAGTATTATTCTTTCGTATTCATGAAGAGATTTATTTTTTTTCAATACTCATAAGGGTTGTTATTCCATTCTTTATTATTATGTTGGAATAACCTGTCTATGCGAACTACCGCATACATGGTGAAATTATTCTGTTATTCCATTCTTTATTATTCTCGCTTGAAATATCCTCGTCTGTATGCGATTCGCGTGACGACTCGGTTCCATTATTTATTATTCTGTTGAAATAACCTGTCTGTGCGGTCTATCGCATGCCTGGTGAATTCTTTTGTTATTCTATTCTTTATTATTCTGTTAGAATAACCTGTCTGTGTGGACTACCTCATTCATGGTGAATGATCCTTCGCATTCATTCTTTATTAAATTGTGGAAATGATCTGTCTACGTGGATTACCGCATGGCGGGTGAAAATCCATTTGCAGTTTTGTATATTCTATTATACTTATATGAGATATCATTTCTTTTGTACTCGTCATGGAATATCATTTCCTTTGGTATTTTTTTTACGAGTTACTATTCATGGGTTACTATTCACCCAGTTACTATTCACTCTAGTATTATTCACTCGTATTCGGCACTTTTTGTGGCCTGAGTACTATTCACGAGTTACTATTCACGGGTTACTATTCACCCAAATTACTATTCATCCAAATATTATTCACACGGGTATTTGGGATACTTTTCATGCTGGGGTACTATTCACGAGGTACTATTCATAGGGTACTATTGCGGGGTAATATTTACCCAAAAAATATATTTCTTTTCTGTACATGAATATTATTCTTGAATTTTACTCCACAAAGCAGTATCATGTTGACAATTTGGATATTTTTAAACTTTAGATAAATTTAAAGTCTTTAAAATTTATCTTTGATTTCGTTTGATTAATGCTTATATCATTGTCATCATCCTTATGCTTATATTATGATGAAAGTCATCTTTGGCTTACGTGCAAAGATGGACTGTTGATTATTGGTTTTACAGTTGTATATCTTTGGCTTATGTGCAAAAATGGACTGTTGATTATTGGTTTTACAGTTGTATATCTTTGGCTTACGTGCAAAGATGAACTATTGATTAATGTGTGAGACCCCAGATTTTATAAATAAAGATTTAAATTTCTCAAAATATTTTTTTAATATTATGGTGTGGATTTGAGATAGTGTTATAGTTGTGGGTAGTATTTGAAAATTTCGCAAAGTATGCAAGTTGTTAAAAAATCTTCGATTAGTCGGGGAATATTCTTTTTGTCGGGGAATATTCATACGATGGCACAATCATTGGTGGACCCCACAACGGAAGTACTGTCGTAGTTAGAAAACGACAATGATATTTTATGAAAATAACGACGGAGGTTTAACCATTAATACTGTTGAACTACCCGGTAGTAAAAGTACAGTAATACACGTGGTTGCATAGTAGCACACGGTATTGATTATTGATGCTTATGTGAGAAGTCACTTAGTTATACTCAATTATTGCTTGCGAGAATTCTTTGATCATATCTCTCATATTATTGATTCGATTATTGTCACAAGATCATCTCGTGATTATATGTTATATTATTAAATCAATAATTGAGACGACAAAGTTATTCATATTATTAAATTACAATATTCACAATGTCTAGAAGTTCTATCAAGGAGAGGTTTGGTCACCTAATTGCGCGCCAATAGGGAGAAATCCATATTGAAAAGCCCCCTCTTTCCTGGGAACAACCTGGTTGCTAAATATTGTGAGTTATAATATTAATGATGAATAAGTTCGTGTTGATTAAAGATGAATTTGATAGTTTCATTATGTTGGGATTATTTGTGTTAGTAGAAATCGACATCTATTCTGATGATAATTGATGTCTGGAGGTTATATTGTTCAATCGGGTATTCGGGAAACTTTTCATGTCGGAGTTACTATTCATGAGTTACTATTCACAAGTTACTATTCATGAGTTACTATTTATGAGTTACTATTCATGAGTTACTATTCACGAGTTACTATTCATGAGTTACTATTCACGAGTTACTATTCATGAGTTACTATTCATGAGTTACTATTCACGAGTTACTATTCACGAGTTTTAATAGTAACTTGTCCTTTCGGTTTTCTAAGAGTTATTTGACCCTTCAGCTTTCTAAGAGTTATTTGCCTCTTCGGTGTTCCAAGAGTTAATTGCCCCTTCGCAAATAGTAGTTGTCTCTTCAATATTACTAAGAGTTATTTGCCTCTTCGGTGTTCCAAGGGTTAATTACCCTTTCGTAAATAGTAGTTGTCTCTTCAATATTACCAAGAGTCATTTTGACCCTTCGTTAAGACCAAGAGCCATTCTCGCTTTTTTCTATAAATAAAGCTCATTCCTTCATTATTTCTTACGAATTCAATTTGAAACTCTGAGAGAGAAATTATAGAGAGAAAGAAAAGAGTATTCGCTACTTCACTACTTCTATATCTAGTTTCTTTTACTCCAGGGATATTATTTGTTGTACCTGTATAAGGGGTGTTATTCTTTCTTATTCACGAAGAGAGAACTTCTATTATTCCATTCTTTATTATTATGTTGAATAACTCAGATACGCCAGCATACCCTATACATAACTTCGTATATGCCATACCCTATACTTGGTGAAATCCTTATGTTATTCCATTCTTATTTATTCTGTTGAATAACTCAGTATACGCGGACTTTCCCCATACTTGGTGAAATCCTTATATTATTCCGTCTTTATTATTCATCGTGGAATATCCTATCTCGCAGATTTTACACCGGACCGGTTCCGCCTTTTTATTATTCTCGCTGGAATATCCTCGTCATGCTTTTTACACCTTGACTCGTTCCGCTCTTTATTATTCTATTGGAATATCCCGTCTGCATGTGTTTTACACCTGACCTCGGTTCCGCTTTTTTATTATTTTGTTGAATAACTCTTTATGCGGCAATCTACCGCATGCACGGTGATTTCTTTTGTTATTCTATTTTTTATTATACTCAAATTGTTAAAGTTTTGACTTTCTATACTCCATGAAATTAGTGGAATATCCTCGATATTTGTGCTTCATCCAAAGATCTTTTCATGGAAATATTCTTCTAAGCATTCTTGAATTTTACTCTCACAAAGAAGTATCATGTCGACAATTTGACGTTATTAGTTTCGGATAATTTAATTCGCGAACTTGTTTTATTGAATTCTTATATCATTGTCATCATCATCATGTTTATATTTTTTGAAAGTCATCTGTGGCCTCAGAGTGCATAGATGGACTTGGTATGATTATGACTGTGGATTATTCGGTATAATCACGACCGTAATGTTACAAATGATGTGGTAAAAGTCCTCATCGGCCCGTGAGTGCATCGATGGATGCAGTTGTTGGCATGATCATGACCATTAATGAATACACAAATATCCTCGCCCGTAGTGCATGGATAATTTGTGGTCGCGACCCTAATGAATATCCTCGTCAGTAGTGTGTGGATGATGTGGATTATTTATTGTCGAGTCTCAAATGATAAAAGTGATGAAAACTTTTTAAATCATAAAAGATAGTAGATTTTATTCTCTACTTGACTCTTTTAATGGATTGCTAATTCACCAGCAGCTAAACTTGTTGTCTATCAGATTTTATCGCTTTAACATTGTTGAAGGCTAATGATGATTTATCCCGCATTATCTTAGTCATAATATTTCTTACTAGGCTAGTTGAGCTCACCCTTTCTTTCACCGCTCTCTTCGTGAAATGAGAATGTAAGCGAGGACTAGCTCTGGGGACTGAGTGATGGACTAGATGATAGCATTAGTAGTCCTCACTATTCTATGAAATAAAGGTGATAATAATTGTAATGAGGACTTATTCTCGAGAGTGGATATTGTCTAGAAGACAATATTTGTATTAAAACTCACGACTTTTTTGTCAGATATTTAAGATTGTATTTGTATTCTATACCATTTATCCGGCGACCCAAGATGGGTGATGTATACCTATTTTGGGGGCGCCACAACTAGTATCAAAGCTTAGGATATGATCCTCAAGCTAAGATGTGAGATAAGAACTAGGAGGGGAGAGACGGGAATTCTTTCGCTAGTATGACCTACCTAAGTTTATTTGGTATTTAATTGGTCTGGTCGAGTATATAGGGATAATATGTGATATGTTAATTAACCCTTGTTTTGTGGCAAGATTTGAAAATGGCATCCAAGAATGTTGAGAACATCAATGGAGCACAGAGACCGCTGAGTCTCTACAGATCAATAACCGTGACAATGTGCATCGTGAAGGCGACAATCCTCATGCAAATAACAACACCGACCAAATGATGAATGATTTTATGTTCCGAGGCTTCATGCAATTCATGCAACATCAAAGTAGAGCGGCTCCCATCCCAAAATGCAGGTGGAACACCGGTAACTCTCGGACGGTCACCGCCAAACAGTTCAAGGAGCTGGGACCACCGGAGTTTTTTGGAGAGCCAAAGCCACTTAAGGCGGAGACGTGGATAAAGCAAATCAACAAGATATTTGATGTCTTGGGTTGCTCCGAGGAGTAAAGGTTCCTTTTGCCACCTTCATGTTATGCGTAGGCGATTACATGGGGAATCAGAAAAGCGTACTCAACCCGCCGCATCAAGATGACTTGGGAGAAGTTCCAAGAACTGTTCAATGACAAGTACTTTCTCGAAAGTATTCATCACATGAAAGAGGTAGAGTTCATTAAACTAGAGCAAAACAACATGATTGTGTCGCAGTACGAAGCCAAGTTTGCCGAGCTGTCCCGATTTGCGTCTCATTTGGTTGATAATGAGGAGAGAATGACGCGGATGTTTCTAAGAGGTTTGAAACCCGAGATACGTCAATACCTCATTTCTTATAAAATTTGTTTGTATTCAGATGTTGTTAATATGGCTCGCTTATTGAGTGCGATAATGAGTCAACCCAACCAAAAGAGAGTAATGACAAAATGATAATTCCAAAGATATAGCGATCCATCGAAGCGGTGACAATAAGCGTGAAGGGAATCAACATGCCAGAAATGGTAATCACTTCGGTGGTAATCATGGCCAAAACAATAAGAATGGATATTTTAAGAAGAGGAAATTCGACAATGATGGAAAGACGTCAGCACCAGCACCCGTTGTTAAGGAAGGAGAACGACCACCTATCATATGTTTCAAATGCGGAGGGGAGGGACATATCAATCCAAACTATGCGATGCTGTCCAAAGCATGTTATAATTATGGAAGTGAAGGTCACCTAGCCCGATTTTGTCGTTCATCGAAGACAAGTTCAGCTAGGATGGAGGCACCAAAGGCCGTCCCAGAAAAGTCAAAACCGGTAGTGCAATGGAGAGCGTTTTTTGTGACTTCTTAAAAAGCGAGTAACCCGAATGAAGTTAGCACGGTTAGTTAATTATAAATTCTTGCGAAGTCTATACCTTATAAGATACCGGTTCTACCCATTATTTTATCTCTCTTGCTTGCGTTCAACGTTTAAATTTGACTCCTAAGAAGTTAGATTTTGAATTATTGGTTGAAACTTCATTAGGAGAAACCTTTGTTACCTCCACTGTTTATAAATCTTGTTGATTCAAATCGACACTTTCACGTTAACTGTCGATCTTATCTCTTTGAAAATACTTGCCTTTGATGTAATTTTAGAAATCGATTGGTTAACTACTCATCATGCTTTTCGTAAGGTTATTAGCTTTCATATTCCTAACAAACCTGTTATGCGAATTCGAGCAACCAAACCACTAAAGTCGATCATTGTCATATCAAGCCATAAGTAAAGAGCCCCGATCTTTTCGTTGTTGACTTCCTTGTGTGGAATGCACCGAAGCCAAAACTTTCTGTAGGCGACGTCGTGAATGACGATGGAAAGTTGATAGGTATCAATTTGACATACTATCCAAGTCATGGATGAGAGTCACAGTTTTGAATGATATTTCTATTGTTAATAAAATTTCTTGACGTATTCTTGAAGACTTCTTGGCCTACCCCAGAGCGTGAAATCGAATTTTGTACTGACCCCAGTACAAAACCCCATTTCTAAAACCCTTAAATATTTCTTCAACTAAAACGAGCATAACATGCGCCAAAGACGTTAGCTCGAGTTGTTGAAGATTACGATCGTACCATTCAATATCATCGTGGAAAAATGAACGTGGTAGCTGACGTGTTGTGTAGAAGATCGTATGCATTTACAAGTGTGACATTGTTAACACAAAACCCAGTTCGTATAACTTACAAATGATGAAGATAGAGTTAAAGACTCTAAGGACCCACATGGTGATATCAAATATACGAGTAGAATCGACTTTAATCGATAAAGTTAAAGCCGCTCAAGCTACACACCCGAATTTGATGAATGTGAAGAAGAAGGTTCAAGAAGGCGTTATCTCAACCCTCGATTTTATTGGCACATTTGAAATCCTCGATTGAGTAGGAACTGTGGCCTATAGACTCGTTTTACCTCCAAGTATGTCGCGTGTTCATAACGTTTTTAACGTATCGATGTTACGTAAATATGTGGATGACCCAAATCACATTATTGATTTAGAACCGGACGAGATAGTGGATGATTTAACGTATGAGGAGATACGTGTTAAAATCTTGGATAAGAGAGATTATATTCGATACTCAAAGGTTATACCTCAAGAGTTAGAATCTGAAATGAAGTCAAGGTATCCTCACCTCTTCGGCATACCAAGTACGTACGTCAATTTCAAGGGCAAAATTCCATAAGGAGGGGAGATTGTGAGACCCCAGATTTTATAAATAAAGATTTAAATTTCTCAAATTTTTTTTTTTTAATATTATGGTGTGGATTTGAGATAGTGTTATAGTTGTGGGTAGTATTTGAAAATTTTGCAAAGTATGCAAGTTGTTATAAAATATTCGATTGGTCGGGGAATATTCGCTTTTTTTAATATTATGACACAATCATTCGTGGACCCCACAAATGGAAGTCTATCATCGTAGTTAGAAAATGACAAATATATTTTATGAAAATAACTACGAGGTTTTACCTTTAATAATCCGTTGAACTACCCTAGTAGTAAAAGTACGATGAATACGCGCGGTCGCATAAGAGCACACTATTGATTATCGATGCTTACGTGAGAAGTCACTCGCTTATACTCAATTATTGTTATAGTAATTCACGCATCATATCTCTCATATTATCGATTCGATTATTGTCACAAAGATCATCCGCATTATATGTTATATTATTAAATCAATAATTGAGACGACAAAGTTATTCATATTATTAAATTGCAATATTTAGAATGTCTAGAAGTTCATCAAGGAGAGGTTTGGTCACCTAATCATGCGCCATGATATAGGAGAAATCCATATATCGAAAGCCTCCTCTTTTCCCGGGAACAACCTGGTTGCTAAATATTGTGAGTTATAATATTAATGATGAATAAGTTCGTGTTGATTAACGATGAATTTCATAGTTTCATTATGTTAGGATTATTTGTGTTAGTAGAAATCGACATCTATTCTGATGATAATTGATGTCTGGAGGTTATATTGTTCAATCGGGTATTCGGGAAACTTTTCGTGTCGGAGTTACTATTCATGAATTACTATTCATGAGTTACTATTCATAAGTTACTATTCATGAGTTACTATTCATGAGTTACTATTCACGAGTTACTATTCATGAGTTACTATTCACGAGTTACTATTCACGAGTTATTATTCATGAGTTACTATTCATGAGTTACTATTCACGAGTTACTATTCACGAGTTTTAATAAGAAACTTGTCCTTTCAATTTTCCAAGAGTTATTTGACCTTCAAATTTTCCAAGAGTTATTTGCCTCTTCTATTGTTCCAATAGTTAATTGCCTTTCGCAAATAGTAGTTGTCTCTTCAATATTATCAAGAGTTATTTGCCTCTTGATTGTTCCAAGGTTAATTACCCCTTCGCAAATAGTAGTTGTCTCTTCAATATTACCAAGAGTCATTTTGACCATTCGTTAAGACCAAGAGCCATTCTCGCTTTTCTATAAATAAAGCTCATTCCTTCATTATTTCTTACGAATTCACCGAAACTCTAGAGAGAAATTATAGAGAGAAAGAAAAGAAGAGTATTCTACTTACTTCACTACTTCTATATCTAGTTTCTTTTACTAGGTAAGGGGATATTATTTGTTGTATTCTGTAAGGGGTGTTATTCTTTCTTATTCATGAAGAGAACTTCATTATTCCATTCTTTATTATTATGTTGAATAACTCAGATACGCCAGATACCATATACATAACCTCATATACGCCAGACACCAGTATTTGATGAAATCCTTATGTTATTCCATTCTTATTTATTCTCATTGAATAACTCCTGATACGCGAATTCCCTATACTTGGTGAAATCCTTATATTATTCATCTTTTATTATTCTATTAGAATATCACTCACGTCTGTTTTTACACCGACCGTTACGCCTTTATTATTCTCATTGAATATCATGTATGCATGCGTTTTACACCGGACCGGTTCCGCTTTTATTATTCTATTGAATATCCTCGCCTGCGTGTGTTTTACACCAAACCCGGTTTCGTCTTTTATTATTCTCGTTGAATAACTCTGTCTATCTAAGCAATACCGCATGCATGGTGATTTCTTTTGTATTCCATTCTTTATTATACTCAAATTGGTTAAAGTTTTGACTTCTATACTCCATGAAATTAGTGGAATATCCTTGATATTTCAGGCTTCATCCAAAGATCTTTTCATGGAAATATTCTTCTAAGCATTCTTGAATTTTACTCTACAAAGAAGTATCATGTTGACAATTTGGACGTTATTAGTTTCTGGATAATTTAATTCGCGAACTTGTTTTATTGAATTCTTATATCATTGTCATCTTCCTCATGTTTATATTTTTTTGAAAGTCATATGTGGCCTGTAGTGCATAGATGGACTTGGTATGATTATGACCAGGGATTATTCGGTATAATCATGACCGTAATGTTACAAATGATGTGGTAAAAGTCCTCATTGTCCCATAGTGCATTGATGGATAGTTGTTGGCATGATCATGACCATTAATGAATATACGAATATCCTTGGCCCGTAGTGCATAGATAATTTGTGGTCGTGACCCTAATGAATATCCTTGGCCTTAGTGCAAGAATGATGTGGATTATTTATTAAGCTGAGTCTCAGCGATAAAAGTGATGAAAAACTTTTTAAATCATAAAAGATAGTAGATTTTATTCTCTACTTGACTCTTTTAATGGATTGCTTATTCCGCTGCAGTTAAACTTGTTGTCTATTGTATTTTATCAAATAACATTGTTGAAGGCGAATGATGATTTATCCTGCATTATCTTAGTCATAATATTTCTTACTGGGCTAGTTGAGCTCACCCTTTCTTTCACTGTTCTCTTCAGGAAATGAGAACGTAGCAGGGACTAGTCGGGGGATGGAGTGATGGTCCAGATGATAGCATTAGTAGTCCTTACTATTCTATGAAATAGTGTGATAATAATTGTAATGAGGACTTATTCTGAGAGTGGATATTGTCTAGAAGACAATATTTGTATTAAAATTCACAGCTTTTGTTGTATATTTAAGATTTAATTTGTATTCTGTACCATGTATCTGGCGACCCAAGATGGGTGATGTATACCTATTTTGGGGGCGTCACATAATGAGTATCTTTGGCTTATGTGCAGAAATGAACTGTTTATTGGTATGATTATGACTAGGGATCATTCGGTGTAATCATGACCCGTAATGTTATAGATGATGTGGTAAAAGTCCTCATTGGCCCGTAGTGCATTGATGGACAGTTATTGGTATGATTATAACCAGGGATTTTTCGGTATAATCATGACCATTAATGATTATATGAATATCCTTGGCCGTAGTGTAGGGATGATTCGATGATGTGGATTATTTATTAAGCTGAGTCTCAGCGATAAAATATTGATTATACACTTTTAATTCGTAAAAGATAGTAGATATCATGCTCTACTTGACTCTTTTAAAATACAGTTGTATGTCTTTGGCCTGTAGTATAAAGATGAATTGTTAATGAATATCTTTGGCTGTAGTACAAAGATGAAGTAGTATGATTATGAGCAGGAATTGTGATTTGGTATAACCATGATTTTTGATGTTTCAGGTGAAGATAGGTGATGAAAATTATCTTCGTCTTGGGTGCGAAGAGGAATTTAGAATCACAATTATGATTATGAGTTATTCATATGATTGTGGACAAGAATTGTTGATTGATGTTACAGGGATAAAACATTATTGGTGGACTTTTAATATGGAGAAGATAATAGATCTGATGGTCTATTTGGCTCTTCTAATGGATTGCTCGTTCCGCTGCAACTATGGTTGAAAAGTTTTATCATCTACCATATGTTCTAAATCTCTGATTTATTACCGATGAAGGCTATTCATGATGTGAATTATCTTTAGTCATGATATTCTTTATCGAGGCTAGTCAGGTTTCACCCTTTTTTGCTTCACAATTCCTTTCAGGTAATAAGAGTGTAGCTGGGTCGAGCGGGGGTAACAGGAGAATAAAACGGTGGTCTATAGTTGTTGTGGTTCTCCCTAAATAGTATGGAAATAATTTTATTGAGAACTTTAGATAAGTGTGTCGTATTGTATACGCCATTTGATATTTAATTTTGGTGAACCGAATAGGGTGAGGTGAACCCAACTTTGGAAGGGTGTTATGCCACAATCATATAAGATGCCTAATGACATACAACCTCGTGTTATCATAAGACAGGGTTGTGTGCACATCCACTTGCTGAGTATATCTACGAGCACTACCTATATGATCTTGGAGTTTGGTTGAAATATATTTTTCAATTGCAGACGGTGGAGATAGTTATATGTCAAGAGAAGACTCACCATTAGAAAGAACATGATAGTAATCTTCTCATTTTTTTGGGGTCTATTGAGTCAACCAAGGATAATTCTGTGGACATAAGATATCTATCATAACCTAGATACATGGCCTCCCATGTACGAAGGTTTCTTTGAGCACTTCCCAAAGATTTTAATTTCTAAAATAGTTTTTGACTGTACTTTTATGTAAAGTACCTTTGTAAGGTTGTGGTCAAGGCACCATGAGAGTTACATACATTTGTATTAAAACTCACAGCCTAACTGTGGGTCGATTCTCGCATTTACGCTTCAACAGATTATATAAATGAAGTTTGTATTTGATTTTTATAGTATGATATCCGGCGACTCGTAATGGGTCGTGTGGACCTATTTTGGGGCATCACAAATGGTATTAGAGCTTAGGGATATGGTCACCGGAGATATGAGTCTAGAACTCGGGAGAGAGACGAGTAATATACTTTAACTAGTGTGTGACTTACCTAAGTTTAAATTGTTTACTTGATAAGTTGACAAATTATGATATGTCAATTAACCTTTGTTTTGAAGATATATTCTAGAATGATATCTGAAATACAAGAGATGAGCAATGGGAAAATCATGATACAGAGGAAATAACCGGGAAGGTTTAATCCGAAAAGGAAGCAAGGTATTCTCATCTATTCGAACTACCAGGTACGTAAATTTCGAGGGCGAAATTTCATATGGAGGGAAGATTATGAGATCCCCAAATTTTATGAAATGAAAGCATTCTATTTTCTTATAATTATTATTTTATTTAGTAAATGGTTAAATTGAGAAAGGGTTAAAGTTAAGGGTGATATTTGAAAATTTTACAAAGTAAGCAAGTTGTTATTCGTTGTGTCGGAGAATATTCGATTTGTCGGGGAATATTCGTTCTCACAGAGAATATTCATTGGACGGCATAATCATTGGTGGACCCCCCAACAGAAGTATTGTCGTATTTTAAAAACGACAGATTTATCTTTTATTAAAAATAACGGCGAAAGTGTTACCGTTAAAACTATTGAACTACCCTAGTAGTAGTAAAAGTACAAATAATACGCGTGGTTGCATAAGTAGCACACCAGTATTGATTATCGATGCTTACGTGAGAAGTCACTCGCTTATACTCAATTATTGCTACAATAATTCGTTGCATCATATCTCTCTATATTATTGATTCAATTATTGTCACAATATCATCCGCATAATATGTTATATTATTAAATCAATAATTGAGATGGCAAAAAGTTATTCATATTATTATTTACAATATCGACAATGTCTAGAAGTTCTGCCAAGGAGAGGTTTGATCACCTAATCAAGGCGCCAATAAGGAGAAATCCTTATCTGAAAGCCCCTCTTTCTCGGAACGACCGTTGTTAAATATTACGAATTATAATATTAATGATGAATAAGTTCGTGTTGATTAAAGATGAAATTGATAGTTCCATTGTGTGGGAATTATTAGTGTTAGTGGAAATCGACATTTATTTTGATAATAATTGATGTCTGGAGGTTATATTGACCAATCGGGTAATTCACCGGATAAATGAGCAATTAATTGCTATTAATTCACATGCTTATAACTATGTGTTCACATGTGTGTACTATTGATTCACATGATTTACTATTAGGGGAGTTGGTGCAAGTTTGATAATACTTGCATGACTAAGTTAAAAATAGAGGTATAGATGAAGGTACTATACTATAATTAATTTTTTCACATGTTTAGAACTATTGAGTCACATGATTTACTATTGATTCACATGATTTACTATTAGGGGAGGTGGTGCAAGTTTGATAATACTTGCATGACTAAATTAAAAATGAAGGAAAAGATGAAGGTATTATACTGTAATATTTTGAGCCCCGAAATGTGTAATTATGGAAACTATATTTTTCTATAAATAGAAGCTCATTCCTTCATTATTTTTTACCAATTCACTAAGTCTCACAAGAGCAATTATTATAGAGAAATTATAGAGAGAGAAGCTATAGAGAGAAAGAAGAAGCGAAGTCTGCTACTTCACTATTCCAATATCCAGTCTTCTTCTGAGGTAAGGGATATCATTATTATAAGTAAGGGTATTATTCTTTCGTATTCATGAAGAGAGTTATTTTCTTTCAATACTCATAAGGGTTATTATTCCATTCTTTATTATTATGTTGAATAACTCGCTCATGCGAACTACCGCATACATGGTGAAATTCTTCATTATTCCATTCTTTATTATTTTGTTGAATATCCTCGTCTGCATGGCCTATTATGCATAATTCTCGTTTCCATTCTTTATTATTCTGTTAGAATATCCTGTCTGTCTTGATTACGCATGACCTGGTTCCATTCTTTATTATTCTATTAGAATATCCTTCATTCTGTGTTCTTTATTATTATGCATGACCGTTCCATTATTTATTATTCTATTGAATAACTCGTCAGCTATGGCCTATCGCATGCCCGGTGAATTCTTTTGTTATTCCATTCTTTATTATTCTGTTGAATAACTCGCTCTGTGTGGATTACCATATGCATGGTGAATGATCCTTCAGATTCATTCTTTATTAAATTGTGGAAATGATCTGCTTCACGTGGATTACCGCACGTATGGTGAAAATCCATTTGCGCTTTTGATATTCTATTATACTCGTATTTAGATATCATTTCTTTTGTACTCGCCATGGAATATCATTTTCTTTGGTATTTTTTTACGAGTTACTATTCACAAGTTACTATTCACCCTACATTATTTACTCTAGTATTATTCACTCTGGGTATTCGAAAGGCACTTTTCGTGTTTGAGTACTATTCACGAAGTTACTATTCACGGGTTACTATTCACCCAAATTACTATTCACCCAAATATTATTCACTCTAGTATTTGGGGTACTTTTTATGCCGGGATACTATTCACGAGGTACTATTCTCAAGTACTATTCATAGAGTACTATCATGGGTACTATTTACCCAAAAAATATATTTCTTTTCTCATCCAAATTATTTTGGTACATGAATATTATTCTTGAATTTTACTCCACAAAGCAAAGATCATGTCGATAATTTGATATTTTTAAACTCGATAAATTTAAAGTCTTTAATATTTATCATTGATTTCGCTTTGATTAATGCTTATATCATTGTCATCATCCTCATGCTTATATTATGATGAAAGTCATCTTTATTGCTTACGTGCAAAGATGGATCGTTGATTATTGGTTTTATAACAGATATCTTTGCTTACGTGCAAAGATGGATCGTTGATTATTGGTTTTACAATTTGTATATCTTTGCTTACGTGCAAAGATGGATCGTTGATTATTGATTTTATAGTTGTATATCTTTGCTTACGTGCAAAGATGAACTATTGATTGATGAGTATCTTTGTCTTATGTGCATAAATGAACTGCTTATTTGTATGATTATGACTAGGGATCATTCATTGTAATCATGACCCGTAATGTTATAGATGATGTGGTAAAAGTCCTCATCGAATTGTAGTAGTGCATCGATGGATGCTTATTGGTATGATTATAACCGTGGATTATTCTAAGGTATAATCATGACCATCGATGAATACATGAATATCCTCGGTCAGTAGTGTGGATGATTCGATGATGTGGATTATTTATTGTCGAGTCTCAAATGATAAAATATTGATTATACACTTTTAATTCGTAAAAGATAGTAGATATCATGCTCTACTCGACTCTTCTAAAATACAAGCTTGTATGTCTTTGGCCCAGTAGTGCAAAGATGAATTGTTAATGAATATCTTCGGGTCGTAGTGCAAAGATGAATTTATTAGTATGATTATGAAAGGAATTATGATTTGGTATAACCATGATTTTTGATGTTTCAGGTGAAGATAGGTGATGAAAATTATCTTCGTCTTGGGTGCGAAGAGGAATTTAGAATTACAATTATGATTATGAGTTATTCATACGATTGTGGACAGGAATTGTTGATTGATGTTACAGGGATAAAACATTATTGGTGGACTTTTAACATGGAGAAGATAATAGATCTGATGGTTTATTTGACTCTTCTAATGGATTGTTCGTTCTGCTGCAACTATGGTTGAAAAGTTTTATCATCTACCATATGTTCTAAATCTTTGATTTATTACTAATGAAAGCTATCGATGATGTGAATTATCTTTAGTCATCATATTCTTTACTGGGCTAGTTGTGCTCACCCTTTTTGCTTCACAATTCCTTTCAGGTAATAAGAGTGTAGCTGGGTCGAGCGGGGTAACAGAGAATAGAAATCTATGGTCTATAGTCATGCTGAGGTTCTCCTCAAATAGTATGAAAATAATTTTATTGAGAACTTTAGATAAGTGTGTCGTATTGTATACGCCATTTGATATTTAATTTTGGTGAACCGAATAGGGTGAGGTGAACCCAACCTTGGAAGGATGTTTTGCCACTATCATACAAGATGTCTAATGACATACAACCTCGTGTTGTCACAAGACAGGGTTGTGCACATCCACTTGCTGAGTATATCTACGAGCACTACCTATATGATCTTGGAGTTTGGTTGAAATATAATTTTCAATTGAAGAAAGTGGAGATAGTTATATGTCAAGAGAAGACTCACCATTGGAAAGAACATGACAGTAATCTTCTCATTTTTCTTTGGGGTCTATTGGGTCAACCAAGGATAATTCTATGGACATATGATATCAATCATAACCTAGACGCATGGCCTCCTATGTATGAAGGTTTCCTTGAGCACTTCCTAAATATTTTAATTTCTAAAATAGTTTTTTACTGTACTTTTATGTAAAGTACCTTTGTAAGGTTGTGGTCGAGGCACCATGAGAGTTACATACATTTGTATTAAAACTCACAGTCTAACTGTGGTCGATTTTCGCATTTACGCAGTTCAACAAATCAGTATAAATGAAGTTTGTATTTGATTTTTATAGTATAATATCTGGCGACTCAGAATGGGTCGTGTGGACCTATTTTGGGGGCGTCACATTGATGCACATTTTAAAATGTTTGGAGTATAAACTTACTTCACCCTTTCTGAGGCGATTTGGATTTTCTCTTCGCTGTTGGGGTGCTTGTGCCCCATTACCTTGAGCTTTTGATTCGTAACCCACCTAAACTGATGATCTGAATGCTGCTGACATCCCTGGAGGGCACAACCCGTTCTTTCGTTGCCCAGATTTGAACCTCGGTGTAGAAGCCTCGACTTGTGAGGACTTGACGCAGGTTGACACATTTGATGGTGAGGATTTCATTCGCTAGACCTTTCGTCATTGGCCTTCTGCTCTTGAATTAAGGACTTTTTTGAAAAATTTCCCCTTCTTCTGTAGGGGCAAGCTTACGTCGCCATGATTTCCTTCAGGAGTTCTCTCCTTTCTTTTGATGAGAAGGTTGATCTCGCCTTAAACTCCTTCCATTTCTTGGAATTAGAAAATGCTCCAGTCCTTTCGTATGTTGTTGTCGGGGATTCATATGGGAAAACTCTCTTTGTTGATCAAGTAGCGATTGAGCAATATCTTGTACATCAAAAGAGCAAAATGTACGAAAAGCTTGACGACTTGGCTGTTAGGATTAGTATACTCTTGTGAATAAGGCATTTGAGGTACAAATTATGAAATGGAATGAGTTATGAAATCGCAAGGAAATTTGTAAATATCCATGGTCATTATTCATGGGCAGGATTAGATTTTAAAAGACTTATCTCCCTTTATCAGAGAAACTTCATCTTCGCTCTAGATGTTATTTTTTGCAAAATTGACTTCATATGACACACGCCCTATGAGTGACGCAACTCTTAGCAGGGGCTTTACTTCCATGCCTTGGCAAATTTTCTTTTTTCTCACCTAATCTTGTCTCGTTTTCTTAGGATATTCAGAATTACCCATGTAACGAGTTTTGGACCAATGACTCCCAAACTAGAGGGCTTTAGGGCACCAGGTGTTAAGACACCCCTTCGGGTTTACTTGTTCGAGTAATAAAGGCCACATTTTGAGATAAGTCAGGCGATAACTTTATTCGCTTCTTTGCTTGAGTTTTACAGGTCCGTTTTCTTAGGCTCTAAGTCACCCAATGTAACGAGCGTTAGGCCAATGACTCCCAAACCAGAGGGCTTTAGGACACCAGGTGTAAAGACACCCCTCGGGCTTAATTACTTGAGTAACCTACGCCACGATTCAGATCTGCTCAGGTTTTGCCTTTTGCAATGCTCATTTTCTTAGGCGCTAAGTTACCCAATGTATTGAGCGTTAGGCCGATGACTCCCAAACCAGATGGCTTTAGGGCACCAGGTGTAAAGACACCCCTCAGGCTGAATAACTCGAGCAACCTAGGCCACGATTCGAGACATTAGGTTAGTGACTTATCTTTTATATTTTCATTATTTGCCATTATTTTTGCCATAGCTTCATACCCCACAACTAAGAGTCAGGACAATCGCAAAGTGCAGACATGCATATGAGGTCAAGTCTGTTCCAAAAAGTGCTTTGAACTGGGATATCGTGCCCAATCAAAAGGTTGAATAGTCTTAAATCTCTAATCATTCCCGTGATTCTCGCCCCACGGACACTTTTGAAAATTAATCCCATTCATAACAAGTTAAGCAAAATCCTTTTCTAAGAATACTTAACATGCATCTTATCGCTAATGCATGTAAATAGAGATTAAAAGCTCATAAAGAGATGAGAGAGTCATACCTCAGATGTGGATTATTCATTCTGAGATTAGTATGATTGGAAAAGAACAAATGATCATACTGAATTGCCAGTGAGATGATGTGAGGGAAGCTTCGATGATGATGTACCATGCTGATGGTGATGACGGGTGCATTTTCCTCTTTAGGATGGTTGATAAATGCCCCAGTATTGAGTTGTCGCTGTTTCTAACACTGCCCCGGTCTTGTTGTAAGGGTACCAATATCAGGTTTTTGCCAATTTTGAAATTACCCCAGCCTTGCTTGTTGTCTGGGATATTTGCTTTGAAATATGGGCTGATAAGATGCCGAGATCGCAAGAGGCTTTTACCTCTGTACCATATGGTGAGCAGGTAGTAGATTTGGGCTTTGGATGCCCTCAATCATTGTTCCTGACTTGTTCTCGCAATTGGCCTTAATGGTTTTCTTCTGATTTGTGAAAACTAGTGATTTAGGGTGTCAACTATTTGAAGGTCCTCGCTGCTAGTTGTTTTGGTGTATCGTTGTTTCTTCCTTTCTAGGACTTGTGTCAGATTTGATGGAATGACATTGAAGTGTTTGTTTGGGTTTTTGTTTAATTTGACAGTACCATAAATGGCTGCCTACGTACTCCCATTAATGAGGGGAGATCAGGTCTTTCGTAGTTCAGGCCTGGTGTAAGAGGTTCAATGCTAAATGGTTTAAGAGTAGAAAGATGTAGAAATATTTTTGTTGTTTTTGTTTGTAGAGAAGGGTATAGAAATGTTTTTGTTTTATTGTGACCGGGCCATATAAAATGGTTGCCTACGTACTTCCAGGTATCGAGGAGATCAGGTCGACGTAGTTCTCCCCATGTGCGGAAACCTAACTGATTTAATAAAGAACATGAGGTTCATGGGATGGATAACGATTGAAAGTAATTAAAACCTTGAGTAAAGGTTGAATGAGAGATTAAAAGACGAGAAACATGAATGCTGAATACGTAAACGATCCTCGTGAGTCGTATTCGCGTTGGAAGAACGTTCTAAGTATACCCTGGTTGTATGACATAGACGTTGACAAAGGTAGTAAGTAACATATGAATGGTATCGAGAAAGCCGTATCAAACGGTAATAAGATTAATGAAAGCCAGATGTGAGTCGGATAAGAATGAGTCCTGAGGTATGGCAATTACTTGCCAGAAAGCCAAAAGGAATAAGAAATTGACTTAACGAACATTATAGTTAATAGTTCGTATAAGTTAAGATAAGTTTAGGTTGTGGTACAATCGTAACCTTTGATGGTTGACATATGGGAGCTGGGCTAAACAATTCCTTCAGAGAGCGAAGGTATATATGAAACTGGCAACCGATCTAACTCACTGTGATGGCAGTGTAGATGAGACGGGAACTTGTTTGTTGGTTGTTTGTGGGAAACCACTCAGAGTACCATATGGACTACCAGTAGAGAAGCGATGTGTGCTGAGTCTTAGAGAAGTTATAAGAAGAAGATAAGAATGTAAATCATCAAAGATGAAGAACGTTTTGAGTAAGACATCTCCGTATGTCATGAAGCCGTAAACCAGTAATGAAAGTTAGTCGCGTAAAATAATATTGCAAGAACGCGAACCCTAAGAAGTAAAGTTAAGTAAACCAATGTGTAAGTCAAGTATATGACTAATTGGTGAATGCGTTATTTCCATATGTGTTATAGGGATTGGAATGAGCGATTCAAAAAAATCGTATCTATCGTAAAAGGCAAGTTTCCTAACTTCATTCATATTTTAAATGAATGCTAGTTTCTTAAATTCTCAGATTTTGAACTTGAGAAGTTACATACATGTGCTTGAATGTGCGATATTTGTGCAAGGAGGTGGTAGAGCAGATGAGGCCTCAGGTGCCAAATGTGACACTTCGGTGTTTCTTTGATATGAACTGTTTTATGATTGAACTGTTCAATATGAGATTGTTCTATTTATACATGAACCGTTATTGTTGAGTCTGTGCTATTGATTCTAGCCAGACAGAATGTGTATGAAAGAGAGTAGAGAATGGAAGTATTTCAAAGTGAATGTGACTAATGTTTTAAAATGATAGGAATCGAAATTATTCCTATTATTCAAGCTTTTTCATAACCTTTGTTCTGTTATCGAAGTTCCAAAGGAATGTTAAACTCTTGAAGTTGTATATTCAACTGTTATGACTTCCTGGGCAATTGAATGCTCATACTTGCTTTAAATAATAACATTTTCAGCGAAAGATGTTAGAAGAACTTAAGGATCCTGTAAGAATCAAGCTGACTGTATCCAGATGAAGTGCCATTCAGAATGTGAATGAGCGAAAAGATCAATTGTGTTAGGTTTGTAATATTCATAACGCAATCAAATTGCAAAAATAATGCGGAAGCGTGTAAAAATCAGAGTTTAAAATTTTACATACCATATACCCGGATCACCCTTTATGCATAATTATTAATTAAACGAAAAGATAAAGAATAAATCATACCCTTGAAGATCGAGCTTCCTCAGGTACAAGTTCACCTCCAAATCCTTTCGCGTTCAACTTGGATCCACCGGGTTTGGTTCCTTCCTTTGATCAACGTTAGCCACCCATATGTTTGGCCTCTAGAGGTGATCCACCAAGGAAGAAGAAAATTCAAGAAGAAGGGTGTTATGGCTAACCCTAGTTTTCTATCTCTATAGAAAGGGCATACTCCCAACAACTTGGAATTATTGCGTACTTTGTTAAAGTCAACAACCCATACCACCCATAATAAGACTCCTCTTATTTATAGATGTGGGCAACCCACCTTAACAATTAAGGAATTGGGTTTTAATTAATTAATTCTTTTAATTAATTAAGCTCCCTAATCTTATTAGGGATAATTAATTAAACTCCTTTAACTAATTTTCATTCCTAATCCAATTAGGAATAAATGAGAGTACTTATATTAAATTAATTCCTAAACTCTTTTAGAAATTAAAATAATAATAATTGTAATAATATTAATAAGACTCCTCTTATTAATTTATATTTAATATTTCTAAAATATTAAATAATAAATATTAAGCTATTTAATTTATTCTATCACCATAGATTAAATTAAATATACTTAACATATTATTACGATTGTGCCATTAACTTCTTAAATAATTATTCTTCCTTTTATGGTGTGACCCTTTTTAGGTTCTCCATATTAAACTGGTTGTGAATAAATCAATTAGAACAATTCTAATCTTATTTAAATAAATAAATTAAACAATTAATTTATTTAAATAATATTTATTCTACAATAGGGATAAGTCTCCCAAATGATCAACGACTTTCCGGATAATATAGATTTCAACATTAATCATAAAAGAACCTTTGAGTAAATAGTTACCGTATGATTCAATCCTTCCACCATACAATGTCCCAATTAAATATAAGACATGGAATTCTTCATCAAAGTCTTATTTTATTTAATTATATGTTTTTCGATCCTTAAATGCACAACTCCAAATAATGCAAATTAGAAACTCCTTTCTAATTTCATTCTGCCTTGGCCAAGGACTACTGGGTTGTCATTTATCGAATCACATAGGACATTTCTCTTCTTTATTAGAAGTGGTAGATTCTTTATTGATCATACATTATCTCCATGTACAACTTATTATACCCAAGCATACCCTTTGATATACCCTAAGGGTCTTAAGGAATAAGTCAAAGTATAACTCATCATACACAAGATACTATGATGATCTCAAGTCCAAGGATCACTTGTACTACTATCACTACAGAATTCCTATTGACAGCAAATAAAACTCCATTAGGTATTCCTTAGCGAGCCACGCTCGATTGAACTTATTCTCTAATAAGCACCTACATACTTGCTTTAGTGTCTCCACACAAATGATCATGAGATCAATCATCCTCATCCAACGAAAGCGTTAACGTATGTACCAATCTATCCGGATTCACTAATCCCCAATTTAGTAATCCAATGATTGGGAACTATTTTAGTTTTAAGCTTTCTAAGAATTTAGATCTCATTAGAATGATCATCATCATTATTCTAAAAGCATTGCTTAAAACTATGGGTTTATCACATATTATAAAACAAAGATCATGTAGATAATTAAAAGCCTTTAATAAATTAATACTTTTTATTAATAAATGAATAAGATTGTTACAAAGTATATGCTTTATCATCAAACATGATTGGCTTGTGTGCATACTACTTTCAAATTGAAGACTTGTAATGTAGAAAGATGAAAATTAAACTATAGACTAGTTTAATGAATTGTTATGTATCCTTGGTGGCGGATAAAAGTCACTCTTGTAAGATGAAAGGAATAATGTAATTATCATTATTTGTAATGAGAAAGGTTATAAGGTTTTAGAACTTGGGAATTTAGAATGTATGTTATTATATTTCAGTATATAATGATGTATGTTTGGATGAATGATGTACTCGTGACGGACGGAATCGGGTGTGAAGATAGACTGGATTTTGGGGCGTTACAAGTTGGTATCAGAGCTGATAGGTTATAAATCTTAGGTATGAGTACCTAAGACTATAATCGTAGAGAGTTAGTTCTTGTGCATGTAATAGGAAGGGCTGATCCCTTTGATATCTGCTATAGTCCATCCAATAGCTGACTTGAACTGTCAAAGCACTCGTAGCAATTTTTCCTCCTGACAAGATGTTAGTGCAGATGTGATAATCATAGGTAATTTTGAATCTGAACTTAAAAATGCATACCTGAGATGTTCGGGGAGTGGTTTTAACTCCAACTCTGGAGGTGACTCAAGAGATGACTTTAACTATTCTGAGGCTTCCCCACCGTTGTCAATGGCTCTGCGCAGTAATCTAAATCTCCTGAATTGTGAGGTCAGATCCGGATATTGCATGATTCATCGAATTCCTCATCCTCCACATTTGAACTCACATTAGAGATATTCTTCAAAGGTTCATAGTCTGCAAAACTCTGCACCTCATTCTTTGCAATTCGATCCACCAAATCAACTAGAGAACATTCTTCTTCATCTGTTGGGAACTTCATGGCTTTGAAGACGTTGAAGGTGACCTCCTAATCCTGAACGTGCATAGTGAGCTCCCCTTTCTGCACATCTATCAAAGTCTTGCCTATGGCTAAGAATGGTCTCCCTAGTATGATTGGTATACTTTTGTCCTCTTCATAGTCTAGAATGATGAAGTCAGCCGGAAAAATGAACTTGTCCACCTTTACCAACACGTCTTTAACAATTCCCCATGGATATGTGATGGATCTGTCAGCTAGCTGTAGTGATATGTTTGTCGGTCTTGGAGCCGGCAATCCCAACTGATTGAACAACGACAAGGGCATCAAGTTTATACTTGCCCCGGATCACATAAACACTTGCTAAAGTTCATCTTCCCAATGGTGCACCTGAATTGTGAAGTTGCCTTTGGATCTTTCAAATTTGGAGGTAATTTACATTGGAGCATCAACCTCGCATTCCTCCGTCAAGGCTACCGCTTTCAAACTCGTCTAATCTCCTCTTCCTTGACAATATACCTTTCATGAACTTTGCGTAGCTTGGCATTTGTTCCAATGCCTCGGTGAGTGGTATGTTGATCTGCAGCTTTTTGAACACCTCCAGAAACTTACTGAATTGTTTGTCTTCCTTCTGCTTAACTAACCTCTGCGGATATGGTACTTGAGGGTGCATTAGTTGTACTGGACTCTTGACCTTCTCTTCTGAACCTGCCTTGTTCTTCTCTTCCTGTTGAACCTCAAATTTTTTTAACTTTTCTTCATCACCATCCAATCAGTTACATTTCATGACCGCTGCTGATGTCCCTCAGAACTCACGCGACGGCGCTACGACTTGCGATGTCTGGCCAAGTCTTTCCCAGATCTCAATGTGATTGCTTGACACTGCTCCTTCTTGTCTCTTCTAGGATTTGTCTCTGTGTTATTTGGCAATGCACCCTGGGGCCTATTATTAAGCATGCTCGCCATCTGCCCCATCTGCTTCTCCAGATTCTTAATAGCCACTGCTTGGCTTTTGATCATGACTTCAGTGTTTGACATGTATTTCAACATCATCTCCTCCATCTCTAATTTTTTCTCTGGCTGTGGTACAGGTGGAGCATGGTGTTGTTGTTGTTGAGAAAATCCCAGTGGAAATGGTGGTTTTTGTGCAACCTGTGGCTGAGATGATTGTGGTTGAAACTGTTGGTTCGGCTGAAACTGATGTTGCTGTTGTCCCTGGTTATTTGACCAACTAAAGTTCGGATGATTGCGGTTGTTGGGGTGGTATGTGTTCTGGAATTGACCTTGGTCTTTTCTGTAATTGCTCACATACTATACTGACTCTGAGCTGATGGCATATTGATCCGTTGAGTGTGACCCCGCACAAATCTCACAAACGAAGGCAACTGTTTTCACTTTGCTTTCTGCCAAAGTATCTATCTTCTTAGCTATAGCTACCATCTGTGCCGACAACTGAGTAATGGCATCAACCTCCAACACACCTGCAACCTTGGGTTATGGCATTCGAGCTATAGGATTCTGATAATCATTCGTAGCCATAGTCTCGATAAGCATATAGGCCTCATCATAGCTCTTTGCCCACAATTCCCCTCCTGCGGCTGCATCCACAATCGGTTTCAACTGCCATCCTAACCCATTATGAAAGGAATTTATCACCATCCAGTCTGGCATACCGTGATGCAGACATTTTCTGAGCATCTCTTTGTAATGCTCCCATGCCTCATATAAGGACTCACCCTGCTGTTTCTCGAACTGAGAGATAGCCGTCCTCATCTTTGCAGTCTTAGCCATTGGGAAAAACTTGGCTAAGAATTTATACGCTAAGTCCTCCCATGTGGTTATTGACCCTGACGGCAAAGAGTGTAACCAACTTCTCGCCTTATCTCTCAATGAAAATGGAAATAGCCGTAGTCTGATTGCATCCTCCGTCACACCATTGTATCTGAATGTATCACAAATCTCTATGAAACTCAATAAGTGTTCATTTGGATCATTCAGAAGCAAAGACTCCCCAAACCGAATCGAGTTCTCGCACCATTTGAATAGTTCCTGGTTTAATCTCAAAAGTGTTTGCTGCTATCGTCGGTCTGACTATGCTTGACTGTAGCTCGTTTATATTTGGCATGGAATATTCCCTTAGAGCCCGATGCTCTTCTCTTTGCTCAATCCTTGGTTCTTTCGCCATACTAACTGTAGTACTCTCTAACTACACTTGTAAATTTCTTCGCACACTTGCTTTCTAACCTCTACCGTTTATGTTGTCCTGTGCTGGTGTTAGTTCTGAGTTGGATGATCACGTGTGCATAAAAATTCACAAGTACCTGAAACAAAAAATGAAACAAAAATAGAAATGAGAAACGATCAGAATTGTCTAAGTCATATAATTTAGCTTTAAATTGATGATAATTATCTAAATTAACGCCTTTCCTCGGCAACGACGCCAAAAACTTGTTGCCTCTTTTATAGTTCTAATAAAAGAGCTCTAACTCATGCAAGCATACATGGGTCAACAAGTAATATAGAGTAAGTAGAGTATCGATCCCACAGAGAAAGTTGTTAAATTCAAACTATCATGCATCAGTTAACTCACCAAATTTATATGCCTAGACTAATAACTAAAAGTGTTGAATTAAACTAATTGTGAATAACAACTGAAAATAAGAATACAAATGGAATAAATATAATCTGGAAATAATGGGACCCTAACTTCATTTAATATTTCATCTAATCGTCACTATCATGCAAGAAGTGTTCACATATCACAGGAAAATAGCCAAGAGCACGAATAGAGTTATAACCATTTTTCAATGCACTATAACCTACTTACACATCATCTACAGATGTTAGACTCTATGTAAACACCAATATAACCAAAATCACTATATGTCTATGTGAAATTGCAATTATATTGATTTTTAGCTCAAGCCCTTATTCTAGCTCATACGGTGAAACAGTATATGTCTATCTGGTTCACAAAATACGCAAGCCATATACAATGTGATTTCCATATTCGCATGCTATCATGATTACAATCCATACCTATATGTTCATTGTCAATTCCATACAAGTATTGAGACGAATGGTGATCAAGCATTCATACATGTAAAACAACCATGACAGATATTCCATATGATATGCAAAACAATCCTAACATTTAAATATGCAACCAAACTACATATTAAAATCCGTTAGAATCCCATAATGGAATTTAGTTCATGGCTGAACCAAAAGCTATTATGGGATCAACGCTAAACATGATCAATAAGCAAACAATTGAAATAAGAAAGATAGAACAATCAAACCCAATCGCTGAATAGAAATCAATGATCAATGTTTAAATCCTCATAGAAATCTAGTAAATAAGAATAAAAATCCACAATGGTAGATAATCCCAAGAAGAATTGGAGAAGTAGACGTTAAGGCTTCGTTCTACGTTAGAATCTCTTCCAAGGTGTAAACCCTAGTTTCTATGATGAAAATACGCTCAAAATAATCTCGTCCTCGTCTGACACCAGTCAGAATCGTTTAAAAACCAATTACAAATCATTTAATTAAAATTTAAAATTAAATCAAAATTACAAAGATCGGCGTCGCAGCGGCAAAGGCCTCTCTAGCTTTGTCTGTCTCATGGTATGCGACTTATAAAATGTCCGCCTTGTCACCAACCTCTCGCATGGCAAGCGTCTCTTCTTTCGCTACCGCAAAATTGCGATGAGTCATCATCGTTTAGCCGGGTATTTCGGCATGCTAAGCGCCTCCCAAGTTTTTATCTTGCCGCGACTTCTTTGCTGCAAGTTTTGTTCTGGTTTTTGGCTTCTGCTGCTGCTATCTGCTCTTCCATGCTTGATCCTCTTGTTTCATTGTACCTCCATGCCATACACATCCTCATTTTTGCCTCGCCTTCATGCATCTATTCGCCACGTGCCTTCTAATACCACCAAAATTAAGCCGATTCCTGCACTTATTCACCAAAAGGAGTTTTAAGTAAATACAATGCAAAATAACGTGAAATGCAACTAAAACACAATAAAATGTACTTGATATGGGCACAATTCGCATGAATTGGTATTCAATAAGTAGGTAAAAATACCACTTATCAGCAATCATCGTATGGGGTGTATCTGTTTGTATGTTCATCATGAACAATGACGCGTAGGCCTGCCATCATCAAGGCAAGTTTATGTTTATGTTTCCGTTCCTTCCCTTCCGCTTTGGGATCAGGAATCAACACATCTTTTGCTTTGATTGGCACTGATTTAGGAAACAACATGGCCACAACATGGGCTGGCACATTTACTGGAGACTACATTAGCTCATGGGGTAAAGGTATAGAAAATCGCCGTGCGGCGGAAGCTTGAGGAACCTGCTTGTGCTTATAAGGATTCCTATGAGTGGAATTGGCAGAATAGCCTAGTCCGGTTGTTCTAATTTGACTGGACATTTGAATAGGGTGCTTAATACCCTGCTTATCTTTACCAAGCCCTTGTCCAGGTTGATGACCCAATGACATCATTTCTTGAGTGGCCGACATAACCTCGGCAGAAATCTTGGGTATGGGAAGTGGCGCTCCAATAGAATGGTATTGCGTGTTACTCACTTCCAAAGTATGGAAACTGGCCAGTTCAACTGCTGAATTGAAACTGATGATTGGTAGAGTTCCTTGTTCAGGACAATCCGACTCAGCGTTGACAGTGACTAGACTGCTATTGATAATGTATTTGAGCTATTGATGTAGCGTGGAGGGAACGGCTCCAGCCATGTGTATCCATGGTCTCCCAAATAACAGGTTGTATCCTGAGTCTATCTTGAGGACGTGGAAGGATACATTGAATGTATTTGGACCAATCTCAATTAGCGATTCAATCTTTTCGATGGCATTTCGTCGGGATCCATCAAAAGCTCTGATAACCGTATGACTGCTTTGGATCCGCCTGAGATTGACATTCATCTTCACCAAGGTGGCATAAGGACAGATATTTAGAGATGAGCGTCCATCTATCAAAACTCCAGTTAGCATGTACCCGGAAGACAAAACTATAATATGCAAAGGCTTGCAATGACCGGTCCCTTTGGGAGGTATGTCGTCATCAGTGAAGGATATCACATTGTTGTTAAAAATGTGATCAACCAAATGTTGAAATTTTTCCACGTCCACTGATTTTGGCAAATAGGCTTCTTCTAAAAGCTTCAGTAAGATCTTTCGATGATCCTCAGAAGAGAAAACCAAGTCCAGTATTGAAATCTAGTGTGGAGCTTCTCGCAAGCTTAAAACCACTTTGGCTTCATTGTGGCCTATAGTGCGGAGGAATTTTTCAATCTTCTCCATGGGCAACTTCCCCTTTGCTTCGCAAGTAGGTTTAATAACCCGTTGAGGAAGATACAGTGGATTTTCCTTCGACACTGTAGTAGTAGTATGAGACGTGGATCCTTCAGCTTCTCCATAATTCCATGGAACATCGTGTATGCTGACAACAGGATATTGTGGTCTAAAAGATAAAGAAATTGGCTCTAGTGCGGCCACCCTCAAAGGATTGTCAGCTCCTTTGAGTTGAATTGGTTGTATGGGAAATACTTTGACAGTCTCATCATCCACTTTAGATATAATTGCTACTGATCCCTTCCATTTGGTAGGACATGCATTCCAACCATTGAGTTGTACAGTGTAATCATCTGCTATTTGCAGGACACCGCTATCAATAAGATTCTGAATGAGATGGCGGAGTGCCCAACATTCTTCTGTTCTGTGACCGCGAGAATGTGAATGATATTGACACATTTCATCAGTATTGAACCGTCTTGAACAGGGATTGATTGGAGGGAGAAGAAAGGTAATTCTTTCTTCGTTGATCAACATTTGTAGTATCTCCTCCATAGATTGGCCCAAATAGGTGAATTCCCTCTGATTGGCAAAATCCCGACAGGCTTTAGCATTTGCTCTCTTCGCGACCTTATCCTCCATAGCTTCGCTTTCTGAAGGTGGTGAGGAGGCATTCATAACAAAAGAAAGGAGATAGGCATGCTCCTGCCTGATTAATTGGCGTGTGACTTGATCTTTGGTGGGTCACCGCTTCTACCATTGCCAGCTCAATTTGTTTGCAAAGAGCTTTCATCTTTCGTTCCATGGTAAACTGGAACTTTGCATAATCCCATTTGTCAACACCGTCTTTGATGGGTTGGGATGATTCGCCGTTAGAATTGAAACCTTGTACAGTGCTCCAACTGATCATGTTGACCTCTTCTTCTTTGTGTTGAGGAAGAGGGTTGTCTTGCACATGAGGTTGATCTGGTTTGGTGACCACAATCTCACCATTGTCTATTAGATCTTGAATCTTATGCTTCAAGGCCCAACAATCTTGAGTATCATGTCCAGGTGCTCCGGCATGATAGGCACACTTCCGAGTAGCATTAAAACCCCTCCCATTAGGGTTGGCCGGTGGAAGAAGATGTGTAATTTTTTTCTGAGCAGTCAGAAGAGCAAAATCATTCTCGAGTGAGTCCCCTAAAGGTGTGAACGTTCGAGGCCGCTTTACTTCTCCACTTTTAGACAATGGAGGGTTTGAAGATTGTGCTAGAAAAGGGGAGTAGTTTCTCCTCTGTATAGGCATGCTTTGATTGCCTTTTTGTCCTTGTAGTATCAAGGAAACATCCTCCTCTTTCTTTTTATGGACCCTTCGGGGGTTGTTTCCATAAGATCCATACTGGATGTGCTTAGCAACAGCTTTAAGAGTGGTTAGGTCTTGAATTTTACCGGACTTCAATCCCATCTCAGCTATTTCTCCGTGCTTGATCATTTCAGAGAATGGTTTGCCAATACCAGCTAGAACTCTTTCATAGAAAGGAGCTTCTTGTACATCTATGAAAGTCATGACCATTTTTGATTCTGTCATGGAAGGAATAACTTGAGCAGCAAGGCGCCTCCACCTTTGAGCGCATTTCTAAATGACTCATTAGATCGCTTTCTTGACCTTGGTAATTTGGTACCGGTCGGAGACATCCGAGATTGAAAACTCAGATTGAGTAAGGAAGGCGTGAGCCACTCTTCCCATTATGGATCTTTGAGTTGTCTAACTGGTATACCATGAACGGCTTCTCCAAATGACTTTTCTCAAAACAACTGCATTCTAAGCTTTTCATTTTCTGCGTAAGACCCAAGTTCTCTAATGAACACTTTTAAATGTGTATAAGGATCCCCTAATCCGTCATATTTCTCAAAATCAGGGGTCTTGAATTTCTCTGGATAATGAACACAAGGAAATATGCAAAGGTCTGTATATGAAACACTGCCATGTGTTCTAATCCCTTTGAGAACACGAATAGTTTCCTCCATTTGAAGGACCTTCTTCCTGATATCACCGTTGTCTGGATCTCCTTTGAGATGGGTGTTTTCAGGGTCTTTGTTGGTTGTATCCAACTGAGATTCTGGAATTGTTTTTCCAGACCTTGAACTCCTACTTGTGTAGGGGATTCTATATGTGTAGGTATCTTCGTACCCTGAGTGGACTGGTGCAATTCTTTCAGTAGAACGACTAAGTCTGCAATTTGTTTACTCAATCCATCAAATTCTTCTCGAGACATGATAGATGTGTTCGAAGAAGACATGATTGGTCAGAGGCTGTGTGGCCTTTTGGATTTTGAGTGGGTAACATGCCCAATTGCTTCCCTACAAAAGACTTACGTAGTTTAGTCTTAGGGTAATGTAAATGTTATCATAACATATCCGTTTAGGAATTTTGTCCTGCAAAATCGGTTGTTAATTGATAACATGTCATGCATGTAGAAATATTCTTCATATTTTCCATTAAATATGGATGAACATGGAATAAAATTACAAGTAAATGATTTTACAAGTAATTGAAAATGGAAAGTATGAAGAAACTTTCCTCTGCGTTTGGTTTATCAGAGGCTGACCTATCTTAGGGTTACTCTCGCTGCTTTTTGGCATGAAGGTTCCCAGATCATCGCAATCTACTTGACGGGAAGTTAATCCGGTCGTTCAACTAGAGCGAATCTGAGTGGTGCCTTTCCTAAACCCCGGGGAATTATTCTTCCCATGAGTCCAGTAATCAAACACCGATAGGATAGCCTCCCGGTGGAGGGACCACACAACATACATTCACATACAACGTGTCTCACCGTTTATGCAAAATGATGACATGTGCGAAACACTAATATCACCGATAGATATTTAGCAGTGCAGTAATTAAGATGCATTCGTACACATTCATCATAAATGTAAATGCAACATTCACACACAAGCATATAACAATTTTGAAAAGCTTGTAATAGCGGCTTAGGCCCTCTTACTGGAGTCCCCAGTGGAGTCGCCACCTGTCGACGTTGGGATTTTTTAGTGTCCCTTTTCGTTACTTGTTCTTGGGTGTTCTCATGTTAATGTGAGATTTGTTTGAAAAAACAAGTGAAAAAGGTCTGACATGTATAATGTCGACGATTTGACTTTAAGAGTCACCAGTTGGTGTATTTAACTGGTTGCACCAACGCAACTGAAAAGGTTTGCACATTGACCCAGTGATTTGACACTGCTAGACGAGTCTGTGAAACTGAGATTCATTTTGGGTCCAGGAGCTTGATTATGCGGAGGGAAGGTGTTAGGCACCCCTCGACATCCGTGTTACCACTATGGACTAGCCACTTTTCAAAGAAATTGTTATATGAATGTGTGTGTGTGTGTGTGGATCAATGTGCAATTATTTAAAAGTAGTCAGGGGCCTCGTTACGCACCTATATACACAAGGTTTGAATTTTATAGAAAATTCGGTTTTAACCAAGATATATCAATGAAGTTTTGTAAAAGAAGTTTTTCAAACCACATGCTCAATAGAATTGAGACCTTTTCATACTTCCATTTTATTATTAAATGTTCGCTTTGTTTGCTTTTATTTTCTAGAGATGCTAAACATTCTCGAAAAAATAATATACTGACATTGTCGAACTCCTCATGGGCATGATAGCCATCCAAGGAAATTCGGACACCGTAAAATAATGTACAAGCTGCTTACAGCTGAAAAATATGTCCATCATGGGAACCGAATCTAGATTCAGTAGACTAAATCTGTGATCACATGATTCTTAGGCTTACATGATACTGCAATTTGTATGGAAAGTAGTAAGCAATTATATATATAAAAGTCAGAATATATATATATATATATATATATATATATATATATATATATATATATACAGATATGATCAACCACCACGAAGCAACTCCATGGGGATCGAAAATGTAAATATATAAAAATATATATATATATATATATATATATATATATATATATATATATATATATATATATATGGATATGATTAACCACCACGAAGTAAACTCTGTGTGGACAAAATGTAAATAAAGTCATAAAAGCGATCAACCGCCACGGGTTATCTCTGTAGGACGAAATATAAATAAAGTTGTAAAAGGCCACGAAGTAAACTCTAGGCACGACAAAATGTAAATATATATATATATATATATATATATATACAAATATATATATAAAAGCAATAATGCACCCATGTGAGTCCAGGCTCATCGGATATGTCCTAAACAACAATTATATATATATATATATATATATATATATATATATATATATATATATATATATATAAAAGCGAGTAAATGCTCTAGGATGTAAAATTCACGCTCATCGAGATATGTCTCGACAATTAATTATATATATATATATATATATATATATATATATATATATATATATATATATATATATATAAACGCCTGCGCTCATCAAGTTCAGGCTCAATCGAGGCATAACTCGATAATGTTAGTCCATATATGAAATATATACATATATATATATATAAGTATATATACATACTGGAATGAAAATCACGGACCGAAGTCCGGGCAAACACACTCACACTCTTAACGTGTACAACAGTGTGTGCTAATATGAGAAGAAGACTTTATATAATGTGAGAAGGCTTACAGTGGGTTGCCAAAGTAGACTTTTATGACTTTAAATGGATAAACACTCAGCTCCCACTGGAAAAAAGATAGCGATATGTGAGCTAACAAGTGTTTAAAAGTGAGGAAACACTCAAAAGATGTGTGTGCAGAGTAAAATGGACAGGGCTTCCTCGCCTTTTCTCTCTCTTCTATCCTTCAAATGGCTGACCCCAAGGCTTTTATATATAGACGGATGGCCGCAGGTACACCTGCGGCTTGTCGTGGTGCATCTGAGCCTCGCGGGTCCCGTCGTCTCGTAGTACGTGTACTATAATGTCCGCTCGAACTTGCAGAACTTCAATCCAAGCATCCGAACGAGGTATATCTAACCTTCTTCGGACCGTGTGTTGAGAGTTACGCAATGAAATGGATTAGAGGTTGTACGAAGTCAAGAAGAGGGGTCTATGCCCATGGTCTTCAAGCTTCAAATTCCATCCAAAGTACTGCCACGCATAATAGTCACTTGGGATTGTTACTCCTTAGTTCTTGTGGGACATTGTTGTATGTATGTATGTATGAAGTGTCGAGATGATGCCCAGGTGTTGAAGAGGCAAGATAATGTTTGACTCCTCACCGGGGTTATCGCCGGTTTGAGTTGAAAGTATACGTTGCTCAGGGTTATATCTGAGATTGGACTACTTGTTGGTATGCCGCGATATCATCTTGTTGAGGTGGTAAGATGACGCTATTGACTCCTTGCCGGGGTTATCGCCGGTTTGAGTGAAAAGCAAACGTTGCTCATGGTTACATCTGAGATTGGACTCTTGCAAGTGTTTGAATACCGCAAGGTCATCTGTGAAAGAACCTATCTGCCCGTTGTTAGCTCCGGGTCTGAGGTATGATTGCCTCGGTAGGAGGTCTGAGCTTGAAGCTGATCGCATGTGTTTGAAACAATTCCGGAGTTATCGCCGGAACTATAAAAGCATCCCTTGGGGCTATCACCAAGGATGGAGTTGCTACTCCCAGTGTTGTTTCGGATCGAATCAAACGTCGCGATGTTATCGGCCGAGACGAATCGTCCTCTCGGTTTTTTTTAGATCTTTTGATCTCGCAAACCTCGGGGTTATCTCCGAGATTGGAAATGACATTCCCAGTGTGTGCTCCGGGTTTGAGATGAAGTTCCCGGTTTGCGGTCTGGGATGGAACTGCTGTTCCCGGTGTGTGTCCCAGGTTGGAACTGCACTTCCGGTAATATCAGGAATGGATGTAAGCTGTCTTCCAGGGTTATCTCCGAAAGACGAATCTGCCCTCCTGTAATGTTAGTAATAGGCATGCAGAAAATTTCGTGTGTCTACAGCATTGGAGGAAGATTTTGAAGAGATTTTCGAGACGATTGCAGATTTAGGCTACATGAAGGGTGTTTTTCACTATTCTTCTCCTTAGTCTTTTATTTGTAATTGAAAGAATGTTATCTTTGAATTATTCAGTTGTTATTTCATTTATGATTAACTAATTCACTTTTTAGGCTTCTGGTGGATCCTTAAGTGAAACGATGATTTTGTAAACTTTGATTTCCAGTTCAATAAGCTATTTTCCAGTTTTTCTATATTAATTTGAGCTTGAATTTATGAATTGCCTGATCAACCCTTCTTTGTGGATTTGTATGGAATAGAGAGAGGATATTTGAGTCTAGACTTAGTTAATATAGCATGTGTTCATGAATTTTGTGAATATCAGAATCGTGATGAATGTTAAGGTAGAGATATGCTTGACATCGCATGTAATCGGATAGAGGACTTAATCTTAAACCTTCTTTAATTATAATTCACATTGAGATATAGTGAGTTAGTTGATTAAGGTGATTAACTTTTTTCTATCTAAATTGTGGATTTAAGTTAATACGGTAATAGTGCATCGAGAGGTGGTTAGTACTACATTCGTGTTCTTGATTAATAAACTGGGATAGTGAAATGAATTGGAATAAAGGTGTAGAAATCAGAGTGAAGCTTAGGGTGAAATCATAAGTCTAATTCTCCATTAATTATTTGAAATTTCAGATTTTGATGTTTGTGATTGTTTTGTGGTAGTTTATTTGTTTCTTAATTTTGTTTTTATAATATTAATCATTGAATTGAATAGTTTAATAAAATTAGGATTAATAGGAAATTGGTAATTGTAAGGTTAAGTTTCTTACTAATTTGTCTCTGTGGGAACGATACTCTACTCATTACTATATTACTTGTTGACCATGTATACTTGCGTGTTGTGCATATATAGATTTTACCCAACAAGTTTTTGGTGTCGTTGCCAGGGATAATTTAGTATAGATTTTAATATTTTACAATATTAGTTTAATTAGTCCAGTTTTACTTAAAATTTTTTATTTTTTTGTTTTGTTCCTCTTATTTTAGGTTTTTGAAGTGGTTTATACAATCTCGGTCCAAAAATCTAGACTTGCTGCCTTTTGAGGACGACATTGAAAAACGGTTCCAGAGGTTAAGTAAGTGGATCAAGGAAACGAGGCAAGACTTTGAAAATTCTGAGAAAGAAGTGAAAGTAGTATGCACACAAGCCAATCATGTTTGATGATAAAGCATATACTTTGTAACAATCTTATTCATTTATTAATAAAAAGTATTAATTTATTAAAGGCTTTTAATTATCTACATGATGCTGTTTTATAATATGTGATAAACCCATAGTTTTAAGCAATGCTTTTAGAATAATGATGATGATCATTCTAATGAGATCTAAATTCTTAGAAAGCTTAAAAACTAAAATAGTTCCCAATCATTGGATTACTAAATTGGGGATTAGTGAATCCGGATAGATTGGTACATACGTTGCTTTGCTTCATTGGATGAGGATGATTGATCTCATGATCATTTGTGTGGAGACACTAAAGCAAGTATGTAGGTGCTTATTAGAGAATAAGTTCACTGAACGTGGCTCGCTAAGGAATACCTAATGGAGTTTTATTTGCCTGTCAATAGGAATTCCAGTAGTGATAGTAGTACAAGTAATCCTTGGACTTGAGATCATCATAGTATCTTCGTATGATGAGTTATACTTGACTTATTCCTTAAGACCCTTAGGGTATATCAAAGGGTATGCTTGGGTATAATAAGTTGTACATGGAGATAATGTATGATCAATAAAGAATCTACCACTTCAATAAAAGAAGAGAATGTCCTATGTGATTCGATAAATGACAACCCAAAGAGTCCTTGGCAATGCGAATGAAATTAGAAAGGAGTTTCTAATTTGCATTATTTGAGTTGTGCATTTAAGGATCGAAATACATATAATTAAATAAAATAAGACTTGACAAGAATTCCATGTCTTATATTTAATTGGGACATCAGATGGTGGAAGGATTGAATTGTACGGTAACTATTTACTCAAAGGTTCTTTTATGATTAATGTTGAAATCTATATTATCTCGGAAAGTCGTTGATCGCTAGGAGACTTATCCCTATCAGAATAAATATTATTTAAATAAATTAATTGTTTAATTTATTTATTTAAATAAGATTAGAATTGTTCTAATTGATTTATTCACAATGGGCTTTAATATGGAGAACCTAAAGGGTCACACCATAAAAGGAAGAATAATTATTTAAGAAGTTAATGGCATAATCGTAATAATATAGTAAGTATATTTAATTTAATCTATGGTGATAGAATAAATTAAATAGCTTAATATTTATTATTTAATATTTTAGAAATATTAAATATAAATTAATAAGAGGAGTCTTATTAATATTATTACAATTATTATTATTTTAATTTCTAAAAGAGTTTAGGAATTAATTTAATATAAGTACTCTCATTTATTCATAATAGAATTAGGAGGTTAAATTAATTAAAAGAGTTTAATTAATTATCCCTAATAAGATTAGGGAGCTTAATTAATTAAAAGAATTTAATTAATTAATTAAAACCCAATTCCTTAATTGTTAAGGAGGGTTGCCTACATCTATAAATAAGAGGAGTCTTATTATGGGTGATATGGTTGTTGACTTTTACAACATACGTAATAATTCCAATAGTTGGGAGAGTACGCCTTTTCTATAGAGATAGAAAAACTAGGGTTTAGCCAACCACCCTTCTTCTTAAATCCTTCTTCTTCCTTGGTGGATCACCTCTAGAGGCCAAACACTTGGGTGGCTAACGTTGATCAAAGGAAGGAACCAAACCCGGTGGATTCAAGTTGAACGCGAAAAAAAGGATCGAGGTGAACTTGTACTGAGGAAGCTCGATCTTCAAGGGTATGATTTTATTCTTTATCTTTTTCGCTTTAATTAATAATTATGCATAAAGGGTGATCCGGGTATATGGTTTGTAAATTTTTAAACTTTGATTTTTACACGCTCATTTAATTTATGCAATTTGATTTACATCATGAATATTACAAACCTAACAGTGGCATCAGAGCCAAACCTTTATGCGAATTATTAATTGTTTTAATTTGGTATGTATATTGATATGTGTTTAGAACAATTTAATTGGGCATAATTTTATTGTATAAAATTTATTAAAAAAAAAAAAAAAAAAAAAACGCGTGAAGATGGAATTTCGGCAGAACATAACTCACAGAATTCAAAGCCTAACAAGACAAGGCCATGGTTTTTTGAAGCTTCAAGCACGGAATTCAAGGGATTATATTATATATGGTATCATATATTATATTTTATATCCTTATCCTGTTGCTTCCGTGCATACCTTGAATACTTGAGCATTCAAAAATTGGATTAACGGAAAAACAAAAAGGAGCAGGATTTCATGGAAACCATGAGAGGCACGGAAATCGATACAACAGGTTGTCTTGGAAAAATATACTGCTGTGCACGGTTTTCCGAAAAGCTAAAATAAAAAAAAAAGAAGGAACGGACGGTTATATATATATTATTACCGTAATATTATATATATATATATATAATATTTTAATAATTTTATAATTAAAATAAAAAGTTTATTTTAATTTAAAATAAAGTTTATTTTAATTTTAATAATTTTATAATTAAAATAAAAGGTTTATTTTAATCTTAAAATAAATGGTTTATTTTAATATTAGAATAAAAGATTTATTTTAATTTTAAAATTAGAATATTATGCTAACTAATTAGAGTTGGAATTGGATTCCATGCTAACTAATTGGAGTTGAAATTGGATTGCCTAATTTCCTTAAATAAAGGAGTTTATTTAGATATGAAATAGATTTCATATTATTCAAAATAAAAGAGTTTATTTGTGAATAGGAAAGAATCCATGTTTCCTTAAATAAAGGAGTTTATTTAAATATGAAATAAGATTTCATATTATTCAAAATAAAGGAGTTTATTTGTGAATAGGAAAAGAATATACGTGTTTCCTTTAATAAAAGTTTTTTTATTACATGGAATTGGATTCCATAATTAATTAAAATAAAGGAGTTTATTTTGATTAAAGATTTTGATTAAAATAAAATAGTTTATTTTATTCAAAATTGGATAAATTAAAATAAAATAGTTTTATTTTGATTTAAATTTGGATTAAAATAAAGGAGTTTATTTTGATTCAAAAATAGATTTTATACTAACTAAATTTGCCCATTAAATGATATCAATATATATATTAAATGTTTATTATTCATGAGATGAATGTTATTTATTGATGCATACGGTGATGATGTGTATGATAATAAATGGGATTGATTATGGACTATCGACCAATGCGATTGGATTTTATTTTAGTTGGATGCATGAATGTATGGGTTTTATTAAATGGGGTCTGCAGACTTTCGCTTCTCTAATTTTTCTTAATATAAATTCTAACTCCCTCCTATGTACTTCCCTCGATCACGATCAAGGTTTCTATTTATTTTAAAATAGTTTTGTAATAGGAATATTTAGAATTAATTTTGAAGAATTAGAGATCAAGGGACAAGAAGCGCTTGAAGACCCGTTTTGTAATGGAGCCCCAAGTTTAAATGTAATAGTTATATTTAAATATTATTTCTTGCACCCTAGGGTTTGACCTTTTGGTTCACTTGGTGGCTCTAGTGAACCAAACTAGAATAAAAGTCCATAATCAATCCGGGTAGAATATAGTATTCTATATGTAAATGCTTATACTATATATATATATTATATATTATGCAAACATGCTTCGCATGTTCATTAATATATAGCCAGTATTTTATATATATATGCATGCGCCGCTAAACAAGATGAGACAAATTAATAACAAAACCCTCAAATTTTTTTTATATTAAGTCCTAAGCGCTTCAAAGATATTTGGAATATCGAACGTCATTTCTAGCATGATAAAATTAATAGAGTATTAAATATTTAATATGAGTTTGTTGTGTCACCACAAGGCAAGTATTAAGTATTTAAGATGTTAATTTATCACATTTGATGCTTATAAAGAAAATTGAACAATATTATTTTGTTGTGTCACCACAAGGATGATATTTTTCTTTTTTTGAATATGGAGTGCTAGGTCGGACTTAACTTGGATAATTTTGATTCTGGATGTGCCACCACTTGATCAAAATAATCTAAGAGGCAAAATACAAGGAGTTGCATAGTTGATGTAATTGACAAAAGTTGTCTACCTATTTATTTATATATAGTTTGTTGTGTCACCACAAGGCTATATACATTTGAAATGGGATCCTTATTCTCACTAGCAAATCTTTAATTAGATTTTGCCGAACTATATAAGTGAGGTAATATAGTTTGAAGAAAATAGTGGGAGATACCAATTTAAAACAAGACCTAATTTATTTTGGTAATTAATAAAAGAATGTATGTTAAAATGTTGTTAATTACAAATTCATTTACGTAATTTTACAATGTCTAAAATTATAATCATCACAGTAGCATATTAGATGCTAAATTAACCGCATCAATTAAATGGATTGGTTAAGGAATTTGAGAATAGTTCTCATAGTGAAAAGCTATCTTATGTCCTTAATACGCCTATCCTCGCAATGGTTGCGCATAAATGCCTCTGAGGAAGAGATTGCTACTTTTAGAAAGTGGCAAGATGATGCACATTGGCTCAATGCATCATGCTCGCATCCATGAGTAACGAGCTTCATTGTCACAAGATGAAACTTGGATGCTCCTACTATATTCCCGCACATCAAGTAGTTGATGGTGAGAAAAGTAGGACCGATAGATATCGATATCTAAGGAGCTCTTCCGATCTAGAATGGCCAATGGCACTATAAATACGCATAAAAAGTTCTTAACATAATCAATTTGATTGATCAATTAGGACAACCGGTTTTGTCATGGATGGAGAGTTGAGCCAAGATTTGATCTTGCACTCACTCCCTACTCCTTTCACAATTGTTGTGAATTTTTCATATGAACAAGCTAGATATCGCCTTTGGCCGATTTGCTTAACATGTTGAAAAATGTTGAGAGTCACTTTCCAACCAAGAAAGACCAAGTCTTACTGGTAGGGGCCAAAGGATCTTCTGAAATAAAGAACGATTCAAAGAAGGTAAATAGAAAGGCATAAATAAAGGATAATAAGAATAAAACTGATATGGATAGCAAAGGAGTTTGCTTCCACCGCAATAAGCCCGACATCGGAAAGAAATCGCAAGAAGCATCTTGCGAGAGGCTAACCAAAGAAGCTTAGTGAAGTTTCTACATAATACAATTTTGTTCATGATTTAAATAAATTTTTCTTTAAGTCAAGGTTCTACTTGGGTATTGGATACCGACTTTGGTTATCATAAATATAGATTTATGAAGGGACCAAATGTATAGAAAGTTAAACAAAGATAAGTAATCCTATGTGTGGAAAATGAAGCAAAGGTTCTTTGCATTAGCTATAGAAACTTATAGTTTAGCATCGCTTACTTAGCAAATCTATTAAGTCAATAAGTTGTTATTGTATTCCAATTCTTGTTAGAAACATTATTTCCATTTTATTGTTGGACAATAAAATTTTGGTATTATAATTAAGAACAATTGTTGTTCTATTTATAATAATAATGTTTTGTATAGAACCGAATATTACTTAATAAATTTTGTATACTTGACTTACGTGAAAATAATTTTGCATATTGAACAAATTAGTATAAGAAAAGGAGATGATCATTCAAAGAGTTGAATGTGTGTATTTGTTTGAATACAAGTGTGAATTATTTGAAAGGTTCAAAGAATTCGTAGTGAAACAAATTGGCAAAGTATTAAGATTCTTTGATTAGATCAAGGAATAAATACTTTTGCAATAAGTTTCTAGATCATCTCAAATGGTTTTCTCATAATGGACACCTCATGATACGTAATAATTGATTGATGTATCTGAAAGGAAAAATCGTACCTTGTTGGACATGGTGCGGTCTATAATGATTTTACCGACATTCCAGTATCCTTCTGGGATAATGTCCTAGAAATGGCTGCATATCTACGAAAAAGGTAACCTCAAAATCCAGCCCCAAGACTCTATAAAAGTTATAGACAGGGAGGATTCCTAATCTTAAGTATGTTAAGATAAAGGGGTTGTCCAACTTATGTGAAAAGGTTTCAAAGGATAAGCTTGGGACAAGATTTGACATGTACAGATTTGTGGGACATCCTAAAGTAAGTTTAGGGTATATGTTCTATAATTCTACTTAGCAAAAGGTGTTTGTTACGAAACACGCTGCCTTCTAAGATAAAGGTGTTTATCATTGAAGGGGCTAGTGGGAGGATAATAGATCTTGAAGAGTTCAAGAACCACAAAACACTATAAGTCAAATAAGAGGAACCTGTAGATAGACCTATTGTACCACAACCGAATCGTAAATCTGGAATAATACCGAAGATACCTAGGAGGTATGGATTCATCATGGATGATGATGATGAGGTACACATCATAGAAGATGATGATCCAGAGTTACATTCGATGAGGTAAGACTTCTAGTGTGTACAAAAGGGACGAGTGGAGAGCCGTGACATTCCTAATATTATATGTTGATATACTACGGATAAGGAATGACATACCAATGCTACAATCAGTAATGATAAAGTTGTCTAAACATTCCTCCATGAATGGTTTGGGAAGAGTATCTTAATTGGGGATAAAATCTATATAGATAGATTCAAGAGGATGCTCGACTTAACCCAAGGAACGTATATTCATTTGATGCTAAAGTTGTTTAGCATGGCAAACTCCAAGAGATGTCTCATGTCGATGAGCTATGGAGTGTATCTCTCTTAATAGTCCCCACAGACTCCTGAAAAGAGAGGTCGCATGAGTGACTATCATGTATGCAATGAAATGTACGAGACCTGATGTTGATCAGTCATATTATGGAGAAGTTCACTATGAGTCAATGAAAAACATCTTAAAGTGCTTAACCGGTACTAAGGATGTGATCATATTCATGGTGGGTCTGAATTAAAACTAGAGGGCTTTACCGACTCAAGTTTTCAGACGCACGAAGACGATCGAAAATCCACTTTAAGGTAACGTGTTACCTTGAATAAAGGTGCGCGATGAATTGAAAGGTTCCAAACAAAGAAAGAGTTGCTGATTTAGTGATAAAGACAAAGTATATAGCTATAAATGAAGCTGCAAGTTGATTGTTTGGATTAAAAGTTCATTACAGAACTAGGAATAGTTCCTAAGTCTCATCTTGGATCTAAACATGTGTTGTGGCACTTTCATTTGATTATTAGAATCATTGAAAGATGGGAAATCACTATAGAGATAGTGGACTCTCAAGAACAACATTACATATCCATTAACTAAAGCTTATCCAACAGCAGGATAATCGCCACTTAGAGAAGAAGAGTATAAGATACCATGACGATTGGCTTTAGTGCAAGTGGGAGATTGAAAGTAGTATGCACAAGCCAATCATGTTTGATGATAAAGCATATACTTTGTAACAATCTTATTCATTTATTAATAAAAGTATTAATTTATTAAAGGCTTTTAATTATCTACATGATGTTTGTTTTATAATATGTGATAAACCCATAGTTTTAAGCAATGCTTTTAGAATAATGATGATGATCATTCTAATGAGATCTAAATTCTTAGAAAGCTTAAAACTAAAATAGTTCCCAATAATTGGATTACTAAATTGGGGATTAGTGAATCCGGGATAGATTGGTACATACGTTGCTTGCTCATTGGATGAGGATGATTGATCTCATGATCATTTGTGTGGAGACACTAAAGCAAGTATGTAGGTGCTTATTAGAGAATAAGTTCAATTGAACGTGGCTCGCTAAGGAATACCTAATGGAGTTTTATTTGCTCACAATAGGAATTCTCAGTAGTGATAGTAATCTGAGTAATCCTTGGACTTGAGATCATCATAGTATCTTGTGTATGATGAGTTATACTTTGACTTATTCCTTAAGACCCTTAGGGTATATCAAAGGGTATGCTTGGGTATAATAAGTTGTACATGGAGATAATGTATGATCAATAAAGAATCTACCACTTCTAATAAAAGAAGAGAAATGTCCTATGTGATTTGATAAATGACAACCCAAAGAGTCCTTGGCAAAGCGTAATGAAATTAGAAAGGAGTTTCTAATTTGCATTATTTGAGTTGTGCATTTAAGGATCGAAATACATATAATTAAATAAAATAAGACTTGATGAGAATTCCATGTCTTATATTTAATTGGGACATTGTATGGTGGAAGGATTGAATTGTCATGGTAACTATTTACTCAAAGGTTCTTTTATGATTAATGTTGAAATCTATATTATCCGGAAAGTCGTTGATCGCTAGGAGACTTATCCCTATTGTAGAATAAATATTATTTATTTAAATAAATTAATTATTTAATTTATTTATTTAAATAAGATTAGAATTGTTCTAATTGATTTATTCACAACCTAGGTTTAATATGGAGAACCTAAAGGGTCACACCATAAAAGGAAGAATAATTATTTAAGAAGTTAATGGCATAATCGTAATAATATAGTTATGTATATTTAATTTAATCTATGGTGATAGAATAAATTAAATAGCTTAATATTTATTATTTAATATTTTAGAAATATTAAATATAAATTAATAAGAGGAGTCTTATTAATATTATTACAATTATTATTATTTTAATTTCTAAAAGAGTTTAGGAATTAATTTAATATAAGTACTCTCATTTATTCCTAATAGGATTAGGAGGGAAAATTAGTTAAAGGAGTTTAATTAATTATCCCTAATAAGATTAAGGAGCTTAATTAATTAAAAGAATTTAATTAATTAAATAAATCCCAATTCCTTAATTGTTAAGGTGGGTTGCCCACATCTATAAATAAGAGGAGTCTTATTATGGGTGATGGGGGTTGTTGACTTTAACAAAGTACGTAATAATTCCAAGTTGTTGGGAGTATGCCTTTTCTATAGAGATAGAAAACTAGGGTTAGCCATAACACCCATCTTCTTGAATTTTATTCTTCCTTGGTGGATCACCTCTAGAGGCCAAACACATGGGTGGCTAACGTTGATCAAAGGAAGGAACCAAACCCGGTGGATTCAAGTTGAACGCGAAAAGGATTGGAGGTGAACTTGTACCTGAGGAAGCTCGATCTTCAAGGGTATGATTTTATTCTTTATCTTTTCGTTTAATTAATAATTATGCATAAAGGGTGATCCGGGTATATGGTTTGTAAATTTTTAAACTCTGATTTTTACACGCTTCCGCTAATTTATGCAATTTGATTGCGTCATGAATATTACAAACCTAACAAGAAGAGGCAATGGCAACTGAAGATCAGAAAGCGTTAAGGGACTTCGCCACACCCAAGGTGACTGAACTGCAGTCGAGCATCACCAGGCCCACAATTGCTGCAAATACATTCGAAATCAAGCCTGGGACGATTTAGATGATCCAGAATTTAGTTCAGTTTGGGGGATTGGCAAATGACGATCCGAATGAACATCTAGTCAGCTTTCTGGAGATTTGCGACACCTTCAAGTATAATGGGGTGTCGGATGATGCGGTAAGACTTCGCTTGTTCCCATTCACCTTATGGGACAAGGCGAAGAGTTGGTTACACTCTCTACCACCAGGATCGATAACTAAGTGGGAAGACTTAGCTCAAAAATTCCTTGCCAAATTTTTCCCACCGGCGAAAACTGTAAAAATGAGGAATGAGATAACGATGTTTGAGCAGCAACATGGGGAGTCATTATATGAGGCATGGGAGAGATACAAAGAATTGCTCAGGAAGTGCCCACATCATGGATTGCCTAAGTGGCTGCAAATGAATACTTTTTATAACGGACTACATGGGAATCTCAGGACCAATATTGATGCAGTGTCGGGTGGAGCGTTCATGGCTAAGAGTTATGAGGAGGCCTACAATTTGATTGAGACCATTGCGGCTAACAACTACCAGTGGCCCACAACAAGAATGACACAGTCAAAGGCGGCTGGGGTGTTAGAAGTCGATGGGGTGACAGCAATACAAGCATAAATTTCTGCGTTGTCTAAGAAGTTGGATGCCATGACAGGGGCTCAGGTACAGTAGGTTGCGATTGTATGTGAATTGTGCGCAGGTGACCATTCTACGGTCGGTCGCGCAATCAATCCAAATCCGTCTGCGGTTCGTGGTAGCTACAACAGGGGTCCACATAATATGTACCAAAACACTTACAACCAGGGGAATAGGAATCACCCAAATTTCTCATGGAGCAATAATCAGCAACATCAAGCTCGACGACCATCATATCCCCTTGGTTTTCAGAATCACCAACAACCGGCTCAACATCAGGAAAGAAAATCAAATTTAGAGGAGTTCTTGTCGAAGTACATAACAAGCAATGAGGCAACAATAAAAAACCCAGCGATGGCCATCAAGAATTTGGAAAATCAGATGGGGCAAATTACCTTAGCATTAAATAACAGGCCACAAGGGACCCTACCGAGTGATATAGAGAGAAATCCGAAGGGAAACCACGAACAGTGTCAAGCAATTACGTTGAGGAGTGGAAAACATCTCGCTGGTAAAGATGCAGAAAATTCAGCGATATTGGATGAAAAAGTTGATGACAACAAAGTGGTTGAATGAAACAAGGGTGAGGACAAGCAAAGTGAGAAAACAAAGTTAGACGACAAGCCAGTTGTATATCCTCCACCACCGTTTCAGCAGAGGGTCCAAAAGTAGAAATTAGATAAGCAGTTCACTAAGTTTTTGGAGGTTTTTAAGAAACTTCAGATTAACATCCCGTTTGTAGAAGCCCTAGAGCAGATGCCGATTTATGCGAAGTTCATGAAAGGGATTCTGTCAAGGAAAAAGAAATGGGAAGACTTTGAAACAGTGGCATTAATAGAGGAGTATAGTGCGGTGTTACAGCATAAGTTGCCACCAAAGCTGAAAGACCCGGGGAGTTTCACTATTCCATGCACGATCGGGAACATGTCTTTTAATAAGTGTTTATGTGATTTGGGGGCGAGTGTGAACCTTATGCCACTGTCAGTATACACAGAATTGGGTTTGCCATGCAAAAGCCTTCTGAATATTTCATTGCGGTTAGTAGGATTAGTCACCACATATCCGAGAGGCATAGTAGAGGACATATTAGTTAAAGTCAATAAGTTTATATTCCCCACAGATTTTATTATTCTGGATTTTGAGGAGGACAAGAACATCTCGATTATCCTAGGGAGACCTTTCTTGGCTACAAGTAGGACACTCAAAAAGGTGAACTTACTATGAGGGTCCAAGATCAGGAAATCAAATTTAACGTTTTTAAGGCCATGAAATTTCCTACGGATGAGGAAGAATATTTTAGGATGGATATAATTTGTGACGTCCCCAAAATAGGTATACATCACCCATCTTGAGTCGCCAAATACATGGTACAAAAATTCAAATACAACTTAATTATACAACAGTCGTGTAAAATTCGACAAAATATAATCTAAGAGTTTTAATAAGAATATTGTCATCTAGACAATATCCACACTCAATGGAGTCCTCATTAAATTTATTGTCACAATATTTAATAGATTAGTGAGGACTTCAAATGCTATCATCTGAACCGTCACTCCGTTCCACGACTAGTCCCGGCTATGTTCTCATTTCCTGAAGAGAACAGTGAAAGAAAGGGTGAGCTCAACTAGCCCAGTAAGAAATATTATGACTAAGATAATGTAGAATAAATTATCATTAGTCTTCAACAATGTTAAACTGATAAAATATAATAGACATCAAGTTTAACTATAGCGGAAAAAGCAATCCATTAGAAGAGTCAAGTAGAGCATGATATCTACTATCTTCTATGATTTAAAATGTTTTCATCAATTTTTATCGTTGAGACTCAGCTTAATAAATAAACCACATCATCGAGTCATCCCTGCACTACGGGCCAAGGATATTCATTAAATCATCAATGGTCATTACTATACCGAATAATTCTGGTCATAATCATACCAAAAACTGTCCATCAATGCACTACAGGCTACTGAGGACTTTTAACACATCATTTATAACATTACAGGTCATGATTATACCGAATAATCCTAGTCATAATCATACCAAGTCCATCTATGCACGTAAGCCAAAGATGACTTTCATCACAATATAAGCATGAGGATGATGACAATGACATAATAATTCAATAAAACAAGTTCAAGAATAAATTTTAAAGATTTATAAGTTAATTTATCTTAAAATCAATTACGTCTAAATTGTCAACATGATACTGCTTTGTGGAGTAAAATTCAAGAATGCTCAGAAGAATATTTCCATGAAAAGATACCGGATGAAGCGCAAATATCCAGGATATTCTACTAATTTCATGGAGTATAGAAGCCATAAATTTAACCAAATGAGTATCATAGAATATATGAAACTTCAAATGGATTTTCACCCGCCATGCGGTAATCCACGTAGACAGATTATTTCCACAATTTATTAAGGAATGAATACGAAGGATCATTCACCATGCATGTGATAATCCACATAGACATGTTATTCCAACAGAATAATAAAGAATGGAACCAGGTCATGCGTAATCCGCACAGACAGGATATTTCAACAAAATAATAAGAAATGGAATAATAGAAGAATTCACCATGCATGCGATAGACCACACAGACAGGTTATTCCAACATAATAATAAAAAATGGAACCAGGTCTAGCGTAATTCGTACAGACAGGATATTCCAACAGAATAATAAAGAATGGAATAACAAAGAATTCACCATGCATGCGATAAGCCTTACATGCATGATTATTCCAACGTAATAATAAAGAATGGAACCGAGTCTAGCGTAATTACGCATGCATGTGGTATTCCAATAGAATAATAAAGAATGGAATAACAGAAGAATTTCACCATGTATGCAGTACTTCACATAGAAAGGTTATTTCAACATAATAATAAAGAATGGAATAACAGAAGCTCTCTTCATGAATATGAAAGAAATAATACCCCTTACCTTAGAAAGAAACTGGATACTGGAGGAGAGAGGTAGCAGACTTCTCTTCTTATTTCTCTCTATAATTTCTCTCTATAATAATTGCTCTAAAGCTTTAGTGAATTGGTGAGAAATGAAGGAAGAATGAGCTTCTATTTATAGGAAAACATAGTTTCGATAATTGCACGTTTTGGGGCTTAAAATATTATAGTACAATACCTTCAACTTTTCTTTCATTTTTAATTTAGTCTTGCAAGTATTATCAAACTTGTACCACCTCCCCTAATAGTAAATAATGTGAATCAATAGTTCAATCATGTGAATCAATAGTTATAATCATGTAAAAATACGAATTATAATATAGTACCTCCATCTATACCTCCATTTTTAACTTAGTCATGGAAGTATTATCAATCATGCACCAACTCCCCTAATAGTACAAGAATGTGAATCAATAGTACACATATGTGAACAAATAGTTATAATCATGTGAATTAATAGCAATTAATTACTCATTTATCCGATTAATTACCCGACTGGTCAGTAAAACTTCCAGACATCAATTAATATCGAAATAAATGTAGATTTCCACTAACACTAATAATTCTAACACAATGGAACTATCAATTTCATCTTTACTCAACACGAACTTATTCATCATTAATATTATAACTCATAATATTTAACAACCAGTCGTTCCTGTGAGAGGGGGCTTTCCGATAAGGATTTCTCCTTATTGGTAGCCAAGAATTAGATGACCAAACCTCTCCTTGATGTAACTTCTGACATTGTAAATATTGCAATTTAATAATATGAATAACTTTGTCGCCTCAATTATTGATTTAATAATATATCATATTATGCATGATGATCTTTGTGACAATAATCGAATCAATAATATGAGAGATATGATGCGTGAATTCATCGTAGTAATAATTGAGTATAACCGAGTGACTTCTCATGTAAGAATCAATAATCAATACCGTGCTACTATGCAATCACACGACATTCGTACTTTTACTACTAAGGGTAGTTCAACAGTTTAACGATAAAACTTCCGCCGTTATTTTTAAAAAGATAATTATGTCATTTTCTAACTACGACAATACTTTCGTTGTGGGGTCCACCAATGATTGGGCCGTCGTACGAATATTCCCTGTTAAAACGAATATTCCCCGACCATATAACCACTTGCTTAATTTGCAAAATTTATAAATATTACCCATAACTATAACATTATATCAAATCCACACCATAATATTCAAAAATATATTTTGAGAAAATTATTCTTTATTCATAAAAGTTGGGGTCTTACATAATTGAGCAGATTATTAGTGAAGATATGGGCAAGAGTTTGGTCAACGATCTATTGGAAACAACATTATTGGGGGATGAAGAGTTCGATGACCTGGAATTTGGGGACTACTTGCAGATGTTAGATTCATTGCCACGAGTTAGCCGATTCAGAGCACCATTTGAACCATTACATACGGAGGAGAAAGCCACAGCAAGGATGAAACCATCATTAGAGGAGCCACCAACTCTGGAACCTAAGCCACTCCCTAAACACCTCAGGTATGCGTATTTGGGCAATTCAAATTCTTTACCGGTGATTATTTCTACTGCACTTAACGATTTGCAGGAAGAAAAGTTGCTGAGGGTGCTTAGGGAACATAAATTAGCGATAGGATGGACCATAGCTAATATCAAGGGAATCAACCCTTCGTTTTGCATGCACAAGATTCTGATGGAAGACGATGCAAAACCGACGGTGGAGCAACAACGTCGACTTAACCCAATTATGAAGGAAGTTGTAACGAAGGAAATTCTGAAATTGTTGGATGCCGGTATCATCTACCCAATTTCCAACAGTAAGTGGGTTAGTCCGGTTCAGTGCGTGCCAAAAAAGGGGGAATGACCGTGGTACATAATGAAGATAACGAGCTAATTCCGACAAGAACTGTGACAGGTTGGAGGGTTTGCATGGACTATAGGAAGTTGAATAAGAAAACCCGAAAAAATCATTTTTCGCTGCACTTTATCGATCAAATGTTGGACAGATTGGCGATACATGAGTACTACTGTTATTGGATGGATACTCGGGATATAACCAGATCGTCATCGCTCCTGAGGATCAAGAGAAGACTACATTTACGTGCCTTTATGGCACATTCGCATTTAGAAGAATGTCATTCAGTTTGTGTAATGCACCTGCTACCTTTCAACGGTGTATGATGGCCATCTTCACAGACATGGTGGAAGTCTTCATGGATGACTTTTCTGTCTATGGGGACAATTTTGACACTTGCCTAGGGAATTTGGTAATGGTGTTACAGCGATGCAAGGATATGAACCTTGTACTTAACTGGGAAAAATGCCACTTCATGGTTGAGGAGGGCATAATTTTGGGCCACAAGGTATCGGCTCAAGGATTGGAGGTTGACAAAGCGAAGCTGGAAACAATCGAGAAACTACCTCCACCTAGCTCAGTAAAGGGAATTAGAAGTTTTCTGGGATATGCTGGGTTCTACAGAAGATTCATAAAGGACTTTTCTAAAATAGCAAAACCTTTGTGCAGTCTTTTAGAGGAGGACTCTGTTTTTAATTTTGATGAGGAATGTAAGTCGGCATTCGAGTTGTTGAAGAAGAAGTTAACTACAGCCCCTGTGATCGTCGCACCGGATTGGAAGATGCCTTTTGAGCTAATGTGTGATGCAAGCGACTATGCGGTTGGGGCTGTTTTGGGTCAACGCCAAGAGAAGGTGTTTCACGCCATATATTATGCAAGAAAAATGCTCACGGAGACTCAAATGAATTATACAACTACGGAAAAGGAATTATTTGCAGTGGTGTATGCGTTTGACAAATTCTGGGCATACTTGATCGAGACTAAGGTGATAGTCTACACGGATCATTCGGTTATTCGGTACCTAATTACGAAAAAAGATGCTAAGCCACGCCTTATCCGATGGATTCTCCTTCATCAAGAGTTTGATCTAGAAATAAAGGATAGAAAGGGGACAGAGAATCAAATTGCCGATCATTTATCTAGGCTGAAAAATCAAGGGAAATTGAAAGAGGACAAGTGTGAAATCAACGACTCATTCCCAGATGAGCAATTATTTGGGATAAATGCAGAATTTCCTTGGTATGCGGATTATGCAAATTATCTAGTGAGCAACGTTCTTCCACCTGATCTCACAAGATAATAGAAAAAGAAGTTTCTTCATGACGTAAAATGGTACATGTGGGATGAACCTTATTTATTCAAGCAGTGCGCTGACAAAATGATTAAAAGGTGTGTGCGCTATAGTGAAGTGAAGAACATAATGCATGAGTGTCATTCATCTGCATATGGTAGTCATTATGGGAGTGAGAGGACAGCAGCAAAGGTGCTGCAATCTTGGTTTTATTGGCCTACACTATTCAAGGACGCCCACCAGTTTGTCAAAACATGTGATAGATTTCAAAGGGTGGGCAACATTTCGAAAAGGAATGAGATGCCTCTACAAACGATTCTTAAAGTTAAAATTTTCGATGTACGGGGCATCGATTTCATGGGGCCATTCCCTTCGTCACTTAACAATCAATACATTCTACTCGCAGTGGATTACGTATCAAAGTGGGTTGAAGCTGCAGCACTCCCATCTAATGATGCCAAGGTGGTTCTTAAATTCCTATAGAAGAACATTTTCACGAGGTTCGGCACGCCAAGAGCAATTATAACTGACGAAGGTAGTCACTTTTGCAACAAAACATTTACAGCTCTATTGGCAAGGTATGGGGTCAACCACAAGGTAACGACAACTTATCATCCCCAAACTAGTGGGCAAGCTGAGGTGTCGAACAGGGAAGTCAAGAAAAACTTGGAAAAAGTGGTGAACCCAAATCGTAAGGATTGGTCACTCTGTTTGGATGATGCATTATGGGCATATCAGACTGCGTATAAGACACCGATAGGGATGTCACCATATCAACTACTGTACGGAAACTCAATTTCGATCAAGCAGCTGTAGGGGAAAAACGATTACTGTAAATAAATGAGCTCGACGAATTTCGCCTTCAAGCCTACGAGAACTCCAAGTTATACAAGGAAAAGGTCAAGAAATGGCACGACCAGAAAATTATACATAGAACATTTGAGCCGGGGCAATCAGTCCTTCTGTTCAACTCACGGCTGAGATTGTTCCCAGGAAAGCTTAAATCTAAATGGTCGGGACCATTCACTATAAAAAAGGTGTTCGCTCATGGGGCCGTTGAACTTTACAGTCGGAATCCTTTAGAAACTTTCAAAGTCAACGGTCAACGATTAAATCACTATTGGGGTGTCACATTGTCCGACGTACCATGAACAGTAAGTAGTTAGGTTGAACGACTTAAAATCAAACGCTAATTGGGAGGCAACCCAATCATGCATTATTTTTTGTATTTTCATTCATAATTGTTATAATATAGTTTTATTAAGTTAATAGGTAGGTATTATATGGTAAAAATCTTGTTAATCTCTCAATTATACTCCAAGTGATCAACAATCTAATAACTTGCACATTTCATGGCTTGTAGGATGGGGAAATTGACATTTATTGGCTTAACATGAAGAAAAGATGAGAATCAGAGTCAATTAGCAGAAGGCACTTTCACTGGGTGGGCCTATTAACACTATACCCTTTGGGGCTGGGTCCCCAACTCGATTAATAGAATATATACTTCACGGGCGCTTCTCAAGCTTCTAATACTCATGCAAAAGGGGGGTCCTGAATATGAAGCATTTATTCGACAGTTATTTCACATCATCCATCATAACCCCACTTCCTCATTCATCTCTACTTATTCCTCTATTACATCTTCAACCCCCCGATTTCACCATCCCATTCACTACTACTCCACTACGTCTCTCCACCTCTTCAATCCACTAATTCACCCCATCACACCACCTCTATATATTGACCCCATCTCATCCCAAATTCCTCACAAAACTATACAACTACATCCCACAAGTCTACGAATTAGGGCATCCATAGAGGCTAATTGAGAGCAATTGAGTGTCAAGAACAATACTATATATTAATCAACTTCTTTCACCCAATTTGCCACATCAAATCAACGAGTTTGGGGGAAGCATTATTTGTGCCCACCAAGTGTTCAACAGTGTGTATGAACCAAGGTTGGGGAGGGAAGATACTGTGATTAAGGCAATAGAAAGCAAATGGCTTCGCAACCCACATCGAAACGCCAAAGGGGAGAGAGTTCAAGGCCTGAACAACCGGCACGGACCTTTGATCGCCGAAAATTTGTAAGTGTCGTCGTTGCCGACCGATATGATTATATGTTGATAAAAGCCCTTACACCGGAGCGGGGGTTGGCACCGGATCACGTTGATGGGGAGATGATGTAGCAAATCTATCAGAAGGGTTGGAACAAATTCAACGAAGAACCGGAACCCACCGTGGTTAACATTGTCAAGGAGTTTTATGCGAACGCCGAGGACAAAGCCCCCTTCAACACTTATGTGCGGGGTCGCTTGGTCTCATTCAGTGCCGATGCCATCAACACCTTTTATCAATTGTGTGTGCCTCGACAATGCCAATATGCCCACTTACGTAATTTTGATCCGGACTATGAGGCAATATTCAAGGAAATGACTAAGCCAGGAACAACATGGATCAAAGGTCAGAATGGAGGCACAGTGTTCCATAGCAAAGATCTCAGTCGGTATGGAAAAATTTGGTACGCATTCCTATGTGCTAAACTGTATCCGTCCCAACACACCTCAGACATAACCAAAGAGAAGGCGTTACTGCTATATGCAATTGTGCAAGACTTTATCATTGATGTCAGGGCCATTATATGTTTTTCCATCCTCCGGTGCTTACGAGGAAACTTTTCGGGCGGTTTTCCACACCCATCACTCACATGTGGGTTGTGTCGCCAAGTGCATCGAGAGGTGGCTAGTACTACATTCGTGTTCTTGATTAATAAACTGGGATAGTGATTTGAATTGGAATACAGGTGTAGAAATCAGAGTGAAGCTTAGGGTGAAATCATAAGTCTAATTCTCCATTAATTGTTTGAAATTTCATATTTTGATATTTGTGATTGTTTTGTGGTAGTTTATTTGTTTCTTAATTTAGTTTTTATAATTTTAATCATTGAATTGAATAGTTTAATAAAATTAAGATTAATAGGAAATTGGTAATTGTAAGGTTAAGTTTCTTACTAATTTGTCTCTGTGGGAACGATACTCTACTCATTACTATATTACTTATTGACCACGTATAATTGCGTGTTGTGCATATATAGATTTTACCCAACAACCTCATGAGCTTGGGCACCCCTGATACCGCAGATGCATCTACAATTGTGCATAGGTACACTTATGCCACCACTCTAAAAATATAGAGCTTGGGGTGGCCATAATTTAAGAGGAAAAGGCAAGGAAGCCCTATCAAATTTGCTCTGTATATATCCCATATTGAGTGCTTTCTCATTTTAAACACATGTTAGCTCACATATAGCTATATTTTTACTAGCGGGAGCTAAGTGTTCATCCATTTATAGTCATAGAAGTCTTCTTTGGCAGCCCACTGTAAGCCTTCTTACACATTATAAAGCCTTTCTCTTCATCTCTGCATACACTATTTTTCACATTGAGAGTCGTGTTGTGTGTGTATGCCCGGACTTTGGTCCGTGGTTTTTATTTCTGTCTATATATATATATACTTATATGTGTATATATTTATATATATAGACTAACATTATCGAGTTATGCCTCGATTAAGCCTAGACTTATGTCTGGAGCGTTTACTTGCATATATATATATATATATATATAAACTGTTGTCGGATTATATCCGATGAGCCTGGATTTTATATCTGGACCGTTTACTACTTTTATATATATATATATATATATATATATATATATATATGAACTGTTGTCGAACTCTGTTCGATGAGCCTGGATTTTATATCCAGTGCGTTTACTGCTTTTATATATATATAGCGACAAATCACTTAAATGATAAACCAAGCCAGGATTGAGAAACATCATGTGTGTTTATCGCTTATATATATATATATATTTACATTTCTATATTTACATTTCTGCCAGGCTTGGAGTTTACTTCGTGGCCTTTTACTGCTTTATTTATATTTCGTCCCGCCTGGAGTTTACTTCGTGGCGGTTGATCGTTTTTACTACTTTATTTACATTTAGTCCCGCCTGGAGTTTACTTCGTGGCGGTTGATCGCATTTATTTCTTTATTTACATTTCTGATCCCCCATGGAGGTGCTTCGTGGTGGTTGATCATGTCTCTATATATATATTTACCGCTTTTATATATTTTCATTTCCGATCCTCCATGGAGGTGCTTCATGGTGGTTGATTATGTCTGTATATATATATATTTACAGCTTATATATATAACTGCTTATTGCTTTTCATATAAACTGCAGCATCATGTGATCACAGATTCAGTCCACTGAATCTAGATTCGGTTCCCGTAATGGACATTTTCAGCTGTAAGCAGCTTGTGAATTATTCACAGTGTTTGAATTTCCTTAGATTGCTATCATGCCCATGAGGAGTTCGGCACCGCTATATATTATTTTCTCGAAGTGGCGGTCACCGTGGTAACACGGATGTCGGGGGGTGCCTAACACCTTCCCTCCGCATAATCAAGCCCCTGAACCCAAATGAATCTCGGTTTCACAGACCCGTTTAGCAGTGTCACATCACTAGGTCAATGTGCAAACCTTTTCTCTACCGATTCGCGTTAGTGCAACCAAATTAAAACACCAATGGCGACTCTTACGGTCAAATCGTCGACATGATACATGTCGGACCTTTTTCACTTGTTTTTTTTTAAACAAATCTCACATAACATGAGAACACCAAAGAACAAGAACAGAAAAGGGACAAAGAAAAATCCCGACATCAACAAGCATCCACTCTATGTATCAGGTTCTGCATGATGACTATAGAGCGATTGTACACGGCTGGGGATTCGGGACATTCTTTTCCATTCTTCCCCACCGTTGTCCCTAGGGTTACCTCAGGGCATTGTGTGAGTGCTAGTTTTACCAGACTCAGTCACTCCATTTACTGGATTGTGAGGTGATGATGATGCCGATGGATTGGTGGTTTATCACAGGTATGGAGTTTGGAGGGGTACCAGTGCCTTGTATGGCGGATATTACTCCGACTGCCATCAGATCTTTGTTAGGAGTTTTGGCGGAGGCGCTCAAGGGCAGGACTGTTCGTATAGGTCCTTTGAGCGCAGATGCTTTGAGCGGGCTATTGAGTCAGCCCATACCCGATGATGTGAAAGTTAGGGATCGCATTCTTTGGCGATTGTTCCTGATGATCATTAGGGGCTGCTTCATAGTAAATAACTCTTCTACGGTGTCCTTCGCTTTGATCAGCGCCACTCGACACGTGGACCATATTGGAGAGTATGATTGGGGTTCCTACACCTTTGCCTACTTCCTCAGGGGAATGAACATGCGTTCGCAGGGCTTGACTGAGGCTTAGTTAGGATTCTACCCATTTCTGATGGTGAGTATTTCTCTTGTCTTTTCCCATGTATAGGTTAAGAGTGTTAACTGACAGTAAATGTTTGTCTTTACATTGACAGTTCTGGGCCTATGAGAGGCTCCTATGTTTGCGTCCTGTGAGTTTGTTAGGCTTAGATACCTATCCACGAGGACGGAGATGGCATCATTCCATACTGGCAGAGGTCCCTATTGCGGAGGGTTTCACTAATTATTGCCTACAGCTGGAGTTGTTAACAGCGGATGTCATCACGTGGATTCCCTATTCAGGGGAGCATTTGAGCATTGGATTTGAGGATGGGTACCCGACTGGTGTCGAGCACGTGATTTCCACCCATAGGATTCCTCTCTTCAGAGATGGAGGATGGGAGCTCTACTTAGGAGAGCATGCTATCAGGAGCACCATAGGAGAGATTTGTATACCGATCTTGCCTCCTGCCAGGCATTATTGGCCTGTTTCGCAGTCACCCGTCATTGATATCCCATTATTGGGTGTTAATGGTTTTACATTATCAGAGGGTCCCTGAACTCAGGATATATTCCAACATTGGTGGTTCCCTCGTACCATTGGAGCCCAGACTCGCGCCACTCAATTAATAGGGGATATGGTTCCAAGATCCATGATGATGACGGATTGGCTGGCCTATGTCCGAGATCCAACTCATTTGACATAGATTGACAGTTTGACCCGGTAGTTGGACCGGACGCATTTCTTTATCCGGCTCTTGGGCAGAGATCCTTCAGAGGCAGATACTTTTGATCCTTCCAGCTCTGGCACTGGCCCCTCAGGTGACCCATATGGTTTTTCCGGTGCAAATCCTCCTTTGTATAATCCTGACATCCCTGTGGATTGAGATCTAGTGACTCAGGAGGTGTTACATCAGGTGGACAGGATTAATGATGTAGACATTGACACCATTATCTTCTTCTGATGTATATTCTCGTTATTTCTTTTGATAGGCCTCTATTAGACATTGGGTAGCTTCGCCCCATTCTTGCTATATCTTTTGATAGGCCTCTGTTAGTTATAAGACAGTTTTGCCCCATTTCCCTGTATTTTAGCTGTACAAAGATGATGTATTAGATGATGATATACTTAGGAATGTAAGTATAGTTTTCCATTCCTTATATTATATTGCCATCTATTGTATTATGCATGTTATTATATTATGCATATGTATGTATGTCCAGAGATATTCAGCATTGACCCCTGGATGGTCTTATGACACGGTCCGTACAGATGCCTTCTTTGACAGTTAGCCGTATTGATCATACCCCACCATTGTTGGTGGCATCTGGTATGCGATCATGGTATGATAGTATGTCACCATCAAACAGGGTGACTGTAGATCAGCTGTTGTAGCATACTATGACCCTCTTGATGTTTCAGGTTCCCGCAGGATTCATGGAGGGCATGCTGGAGCACTGGGTAACGGCGAGGAAGGTTTTTCGATTTGGGACCCAGGAGTTGACTCCTACTTTGGAGGAGTATGCACATTTAATGATGCTGCCACTAGACTGACCTTGCTTGCATATGGCGATTGGAGACATGAGTCGGCAGTTCATGACCCTCACATCCAACCACATTATATCCCAACATTTTTTGGTTGACAGATTTGGCTCTGAGGATAGTTATACACGGCATTCCAGGGATTTCACCACACCGGAGGATCATTGGCATTTGGCCAGAGTGGATGTGTGTGTTGCTATTGTACATACTGTCGTATGTCTACATGCCATGGTACATGGATGAGTTGGATATAGGAGTTAGCATGGCAGTGAGAGCTCTTCGGGAGGGTCATACCATTATACCGATGATTATAGCAGAGACTCTGAGGTCGGCCACATACTGCTGCACTTATCCGACGGGAGTGTTTACAGGCAGCTCGGTCATGCTGTATGTGTGGTTTATGTCACACTTGAGATCGATTGGCACTTTCAGACGGCATGGGTATTGTTTCACCCATGATGTTGCCAAGTCATACTCCTTTCAGCCTGTGAAGTGTATAGATGATGCATCTTGGTCAGCTTTCCTGGCAGGGATAGAAGATCCGTTTGCTATATTACCGTGTTCAGGGCTTAGTTCACCCTACATCTTCATCACTCAAGCTCTGGGCATGGATTATCTCCCTCTAGCTGGTTTAAGAGGCATGATTACTTACCACCCACTGGCCGTGATGTGTCAGTTTGACCAGTTCCAGGATTTTCATGAAAGTAGTATGCACACAAGCCAATCATGTTTGATGATAAAGCATATACTTTGTAACAATCTTATTCATTTATTAATAAAAAGTATTAATTTATTAAAGGCTTTTAATTATCTACATGATGCTGTTTTATAATATGTGATAAACCCATAGTTTTAAGCAATGCTTTTAGAATAATGATGATGATCATTCTAATGAGATCTAAATTCTTAGAAAGCTTAAAACTAAAATAGTTCCCAATCGTTGGATTCCTAAATTAGGGATTAGTGAATCTGGATAGATTGGTACATACGTTGCTTGCTCATTGGATGAGGATGATTGATCTCATGATCATTTATGTGGAGACACTAAAGCAAGTATGTACGTGCTTATTAGAGAATAAGTTCACTGAACGTGACTCGCTAAGGAATACCTAATGGAGTTTTACTTGCCTGTCAATAGGAATTCCTGTAGTGATAGTAGTACAAGTGATCCTTAGACTTGAGATCATCATAGTATCTTGTATATGATGAGTTATACTTTGACTTATTCCTTAAGACCCTTAGGGTATATCAAAGGGTATGCTTGGGTATAATAAGTTGTACATGGAGATAATGTATGATCAATAAAGAATCTACCACTTCTAGTAAAAGAAGAGAAATGTCCAATGTGATTCGATAAATGACAACTTAGTAGTCCTTGGCCAAGGCAGAATGAAATTAGAAAGGAGTTTCTAATTTGCATTATTTGGAGTTGTGTATTTAAGAGTCGAAATACATATAATTAAATAAAATAAGACTTGACAAAAGAATTCCATGCTTATATATTTAATCGGGACATTGTATGGTGGAAGGATTGAATTGTATGGTAACTATTTACTCAAAGGTTCTTTTATGATTAATGTTTAAATCTATATTATCTAGAAAGTCGTTGATCGCTAGGGAGGCTTATCCTATTGTAGAAAAAAATATTATTTATATAAATAAATTAATAGTTTAATTTATTTATTTAAATAAGATTAGAATTGTTCTAATTGATTTATTCACAACCTAGGTTTAATATGGAGAACCTAAAGGGTCACACCATAAAAGGAAGAATAATTATTTAAGAAGTTAATGGCATAATCGTAATAATATGTTAAGTATATTTAATTTAATCTATGGTGATAGAATAAATTAAATAGCTTAATATTTATTATTTAATATTTTAGAAATATTAAATATAAATTAATAAGAGGAGTCTTATTAATATTATTACAATTATTATTATTTTAATTTCTAAAAGAGTTTAGGAATTAATTTAATATAAGTACTCTCATTTATTCATAATAGAATTAGGAGGTTAAATTAATTAAAAGAGTTTAATTAATTATCCCTAATAAGATTAGGGAGCTTAATTAATTAAAAGAATTTAATTAATTAATTAAAACCCAATTCCTTAATTGTTAAGGAGGGTTGCCTACATCTATAAATAAGAGGAGTCTTATTATGGGTGAGGAGGTTAACACTTTCACAACACGTGAATACGTAATTCCAATAGTTGGGAGAGTACGCCTTTTCTATAGAGATAGAAAACTAGGGTTTGAGCCAAATACCCATCTTCTTGAATCTTTATTCTTCCTTGGTGGATCACCTCTAGAGGCCAAACACTTGGGTGGCCAACGTTGATCAAAGGAAGGAATCAAACCCGGTGGATTCAAGTTGAACGCGAAAAGGATTGGAGGTGAACTTGTACCCGAGGAAGCTCGGATCTTCAAGGGTATGATTCTTGTTCTTTCTTTTTCGTTTAATTAATAATTGTGCATAAAGGGTGATCCGGGTATATGGTTTGTAAAATTTTTAAAACTCTGATTTTCATGTTTCTGCTTATTTTGTGCAATTTGATTGTGTTCATGAATATTAAAAACCTAATATTTCATCCTTTTGAGGGGGCATTTAGTCAGCACTTCACTTCTTACCACTTATCAGCAGAGGATAGATCCAAATAGTATGCCTGTTAGGATCAGCATGAGCTAGTTGAGTTTTCTGTCAGCCATCCGGGTTGTTCTGCAGAGTATTCCGCATGGATGGAGACAGAGACTACATCTGCTGTGGTAGTATCCACAGTGCAGGGGACTGATTCCGACGATGAGGAGCCTATGGAGGAGACTGATATTCCCATCGATGAGGATTTGACTACTGGGTTGTCAGTATTTATGATGGATTCTTCCACTACGAAAAGCTACTGTGATTCAAAGATTCAAAGACAATGATCTCGGAGCGAGTCTACATCTGATGACCTTTGAGAGAGATCAGGATAGGGCCTTGATGTTGACAGCTTTTGATGGGAGAGATGCAGCTCTATTAGAGAGAGACGAGGCCAGATCAGCCAGAGATGCATTAATTATAGAGCGGATATCTCGCCTCTATCTCGCCGGATGTGGCCGTCACAGATAGTACTTCAGTGAGATACCTTACGACTGGCATTCTTGCTGATATAAGTGCATACATTGATGAGCATCATGCCACCATGCAGTTAGCCTCGAATCTGCTAGCTCGTGTAGATACCATTGGGCAAGATCTTGCAGTGTTACCTCCTTCGGAGAGGGATTCTATGTTAGATCTGATAGTCCGCATACATACAGATCCGTAGATAGACTTGTATTTTCCTGCACAGACTAGCTGAGCCATTTTGTCATGTACAACATATATTGTATATATCAAACAGTATTATATATGGCAGGGAAATATATTTTGATTCACTTCCCTTTCAACCAGGACTTGATACTTGCTTGATATTTGCCTCGCTTCTTCGTGGCTTGTGATCTTGATGCATTCTCAAACTCATCCTCGATGTATGGATATTGAGACGTCGCAGATCTTTCGTAATCGGATCATTGATCCGTGTGTATCCCTACCATCTTTGGTGTCTTGGGACCGGTTTCTTTATGGAAATATGGAGAGGAGTGTGGCTTTTCCTCTCTCGAGATCGACCGCACTACGATGGTCACCAAGATTCTATTTAAGAGGAGCCCAGCTTAGTTCCATCTCTTATGGATTGGTGTTTCTCTTTGAGGCACAACCGCAACTTAGATGGTCGCTGAATCTTCTATTTGTGAGGAGAGGTTAAGTAGTTCCATCCCTTTGTCCGGCCGGCGAAATGTGGTGGATTAAAGTTTGATACCCAAGATCTGCAGACAAGTATTTTTGTTCGGTAGGGGTTAGACCAACCATAAATGGTCGCCACGCATCTCTATTGAAGAGGAGATCAGGTTTGCATGTAGTTCAACCGTGTAAGAGGTTCAACGCCCGAATGTAAAAAGGTGTAAAGGTTTTGGTTGTTTTTTTGTTTTTGTTTTTGTAGAAAGGGAAGAAATGTTTTGTTATTTTTTTTATCATGACCGCCATATAGAATATGGTTTCCACGCACTCCGCATCGTGGAGATCAGTCGACGTAGTTTACCCCTCGTGATGATGATATGCATCAAGAAATTGAATCCCATGTGCAAAGATGAATCATGGGAAATGAAAGTTTGATCCCATGCTTGGGACAAACTGCAGGCGTGAAAAGTTTAATCCTGTCTTCAGGATAAACTGCAGGTATGAAATGTTCAATCCCTGATGGGATAACTGGAGTTGTATAAAGTGAAACAATGCTGTTGGTTTGAAAAGTGTGTTTTTTCCTGAGGGGCAGATGGATAAAAAGGAAAGGCTATATGTAATGAGGGTTTAAGAACCTGAATGACTGGTGAACTGATGTTTCAAAACCAGGATGTTTGCTTGATGATAACCTAAGATATAGTACCGTTTCACGGTGTCCGAGTTGATAAGCTGTGGAAATTCATCGACGTCCATTTCCTACAATCTGAGAGCGCCTCCTATCAATACCTCCTTGACGACGAATGGGCCTTCCCAGTTAGGAGCGAATTTTCCCTTGAATTGATCTTGGTTGTCAATGATCTTCTTCAAAACCAAGTCGTGCTGTTTAAAATGCCATTACCGAACTTTTTTGTTGTAGGATCTGGCGATCCTTTGCTGATATAACTGACCATGGAAGATAGTCGCAGTTCGCCTTTCGTCTATTAGAGACAATTGGTGATACCTATCTTGTACCCATTGGTCTTCATCTAGCTCAGCGTCCATCAACACTCTGAGGGATTCCATTTCCACCTCTATAGGGAGAACTGCTTCCATCCCATAGGCTAATGAGTAGGGGGTTGCCCCAATGGAAGTACGCATTGAAGTTCAGAGAGGCTAATAAAGTCGAGGCAAGAGGTCGTGCCATCCTTAATAATCAAGCGGACATTTTTTGCATGATCTTCTTGATGTTTTTATTAGCCGCTTCAACAGCACCATACATCTTTGGACTATAGATGAAGAGTTAAGGTGTTTGACGTGGAATTTACTGCATAATTCCTCCATCATTTTGTTGTTGAGGTTTTTAGCATTTTCTAACATAATTACCTCTGGTTGTCCATATCGATAAATGACATTGTCTCTGATGAAAGCAATAATGACTTCTTTGGTAACCCTGGGGAAGGAGGCTGCTTCTACCCACTTGGTGAAGTAGTCGATCATGGTGAAGATAAACCGATGTCCATTACTGGCTTTGGGCTCGATGGGCCCGATCACGTCCATTCCCCACATTGAGAAGGGCCAAGGCGAACTCATGTTGTTAACTTCCCTTGGAGGGGCGTGGATAACATTTCCATGAATTTAGCATTAATAGCACCTCTTGACGTGATCATCACAGTCAGCTTTGAGCGTAAGCCAATAATGTCCTATTCTGAGGATCTTCTTAACAAGTAGAGGGCTGCTCATGTGTGGGCCACATACTCCACCATGGATCTCATCCATGAGCCTCTGAGCTTGGTCCTTGTCCAGACATCTAAGGAGACCTAATCGTGCATCTCTTTTGTAGAGTGTATCTCCGCTCAGGTAGAATTTCATAGCCATTCGATGGATCCGCCTCTTTTCAGTTGGGCTCGCCTCAGCGAGTGTAGATCCATCTCGTAAGTACTCCTTGATGTACTGATACCAAGGGTTGTGGATATGAGGTAGCTCATCCAATACTTCTCCAACATATTTCCCATAGACTAGGGTCTTTGCATGGTAAATGTGATGCTTGACATGTTTTCCTTATCAGGTATGTGAATCAAGGAGGCCAATGTTGCTAGTGCATCTGCAAAATCATTCCTATTACAAGGAATGTATAGAAAGGAGATTTCTTCGAACTCCAAAGCCATCTGTGAAACTTACCGATGGTAAGGCAGCAAATGTAGTTCTTTGGTTTGATAGATTCTCGTGGATTGTTTGATTACCAATTCAGAATCCCCAAAGACAGTTAACCGCCTTATGCCCATTGAACGAGCAAGTTTTAGCCCATTATACAGCCTTCATACTCAGCTGTGTTGTTGGTGATGACAAACTACAATTTGATAGCGACGGGAAACTGCTCTCCTATACCGGACACTAGAACTGCTCCAGCTCCAGAGCCTTTTGTGTTAACAGCTCCATCAAAATACATTATCCACGTACGGCATGCATCGTACTGATAGTGTTGCTGAATTGTCATGACCCCTTCATCGTAGAAATATATTTCCAAAGGGTTTGTAATCCCCTGCGGGTGCAGTGTCCAGTTGATCCGCAATTCCTTGACCTTTGATAGTCTTTTGCGTCACGTAGACGATGTCAAATTGTTGCAGAATCAACTTCCATCGGGACAACCGATAATTTAGTATGGGCTTACTCAACACATACTTGAGAGGATCCACGCGGGATATGAGATGGGTTGTGTGACCATGGAGGTAATGTTGTAACCTCATGGAAGCCCATGCTAAAGCACAACAAGTCTTCTCAATCGTGAGTGTACTTGTGTTCACCGTCATGTTTGAATCTTTTGTCGAGGTAATAGATAGCTCGCTTTCGCCTCTATCGCCTTTTCGCTTCAAAGATGCAAATTCCGGCCATGGCATTGTCATTAATGGACAGGTACACGAATAGGGGAACATCATCCCTGGGAGGTACCAAAATAGGAGCGTTAATCAGCTTCTTTGATTGTAAGGAAGGCTTTTTGACACTCATCGTTCCATTTCATGGAGGAGTTCTTCCTTAACAACTTGAAGATGGGTTCACAAAGTTGTCGTGAGTTGAGAAATAAACCTCGCTAATGAAGTTGATTCTTCCCAAAATCTCTCGTATTTCCTTCTCTCGTCTCGAGGAATGGGCATTTCAGTGATGGCCTCGGATTTTGGTGGATCCACTTTCATCCTTTGTGGCTGACTAGAAATCCTAGCAACTTGCCTGATTTAATGCCAAAGGCACACTTGGCTGGATTCAACTTCAAGTTGTACTTACACAACTTGTTGAAAAGCTTTCTAAGACGGTCCAAGTGGTCTTCCTCCCTTTGGGATTTGACAATGATGTCATCCACGTAGATCTCTATCTCTTTATGCATTAAGTCGTGGAAAAGAGCCATCATAGCTCGCTAATAGGTTGCTCCGGCATTGATGAGGCCAAATGACAAACGTCTATAACAAAAGATTCCCCAAGGCGTGATAAAAGCAGTTTTTTCACGATCCTCCTCAGCGACAATAATTTGATGGTACCCCGCAAAGCAATCAGCAAAGGAGTACATGTCGTATTGAGCAGTACTGTCAATGAGAATGTGGATAAAGGGTATAGGAAAGCTATCTTTAAGGCAAGCTTTGTTCAAATCCCGATAATCCATGCAAACTAGCACCTTTCCTCCCGGTTTAGGCATGGGAACTATGTTGGATATCCATTCATGATATGTAGACACTATGATAATGCCAGCTTGAAATTATTTCACAATTTCTCCTTATACCTTTAAACTCCACTCAGGTTTTAATCGCCGAGCTTCATACTCGATCCGCTTAAATCCCTCTTTAATGGGAAGGCGATGAAGGACAATGTCAGTAGACAAACCCACCATGTCTTCATGAGACCATGCAAACACATCCTGGAATTGAGTTAGCAATGCAAACATGTCTTTCCGTTGGTTTGGGGTAAGGTCTAAACCAATCTGGATTAACTTAGGGCTTTTTAAGGTTCCGAGATTGAAAGAGGTGGTTTGATCAAGGTTGGGTTTAGATTTGTCCTCGACCCATTCTTTGATCTCCTGAGGCATCTCAATGTCCTCTTGTACTTCCATCAAGTCTGAGTCCAACTTTTCATCAAAGTTACAAATTCTTGTGGAGAAAAGGCACCTCATCGCCAAAGACAGTACATCTAAATTCAGAGTCCTAAAACAAAATATGCTTTCACTTAATATATGAAATTATTTAATCATACAAAGTGTTAGCATGTACTGATAAAATAACTGCTAATACTGTACAGAAAAGTAAGTAGTTAAAGTTATCTACAGGGCAGATGAAATTTCTGCCCATTTTACCCTCATCGACCAATGCATGGAGTGATGCTCCAATTGTCGAGGGTAAAGTCCTGATGGACTGCAGTGATAGAGGGGCTGTCATCATCCTCCTTCTCCCAAATGATGACCATAACATCTGGGCAATCATCGTCTGGGGTGTATCTGTTTGTATGCTCATCATGGACAATGACGCATATGCCTGACATCATCAGGGCGATTTCATATTTATGTTTTTGTTCCCTCTCTTCCACTTTGAGATCAGGAATCAGGACCTCTTTTGCTTTAACCGGTACTGGTTTGGGAAATAGCATAGCCATAACATGGGCTAGCACCTTTACCGGAGACTGTATAGGCTCAGGAATTGCAGGTGGAGATAAACATCGTGTGGCGGGAGCTTGAGGAATCTGCTTGTGCTTATGAGGATTCCTATGATAGGAATTGGAAGAATAGCCTAGTTCGGCTGTCTCGGTTTGATTGGACATTTGAATTGGGTGCTTAATACCCTAATGATTTTTACCTAGCCCTTGTCCAGCCGATGACCCAATGACATCATTTCTTGTGTAGCTGCCATCACTTCTAAGAAAATCTTGTGTACGGAAGTGGCTCCCAATAGGATGGTATCATGTTGCTCACTTCCAAAGTATGAAAATCGCCGCTCAACTTCAATCAAGTCGATGAGTGGTATGTCTCTTTGTTCGTGATATTCCGCCTCGCCGATGATGAAGGATTAGGCTATTGTTGACAATGTATTTAAGTTGTTGATGAAGTGTAGAAGGGACGGCTCCAGCCATGTGGATCCATGGTCTCCCCAATAAAGCAGTGTTGTATCCTCGAATCTATCTTGAGGACGTGAAAAGATACATTGAAATGTATGAGGACCAATTTCAATTGGCGCTCTCAATCTCTCCGATGAAATTTCATCGGATCCATCAAAAGCTTTAATAACCGTATGGCTACTTTGGATCCGTTTGAGATTGACGTTCATCTTCACCAAAGTGGCATAAGGACAGATATTCAGAGATGAACCTCCATCAATCAAAACTCCAGCTAATATATACCTGGAGGACAAAACTGAAATATACAATATCTTGCAATGACCGGTCCCTTCAGGCAGTATGTCATCATCAGTGAAAGATACCACATTGTTGTTAAAAATGTGATCAACCAGATGTTGAAATTTTTCCACATCCATTGATTTTGGTAAGTAGGCTTCTTCCAAAACCTTCAATAAGATCTTCCCGTGATCCTCAAAGAGAAAACCAAGTCCAAGATTGAGATTTGATGTGGAGCTTCTCTGCTTAAAACCACCTCGGCTTCATTACGGCCCATAGTTCGGAGGAATTTCTCAATCTTCTCATGGGAATCTTCCCTTTGCTTTAATGGTAGGCTTCATCACCCTTTGAGGAAGATACAGTGGATTTTCCTTTGACACCGTAGCAGTAGTATGAGACGTGGATCCTTTAGCTTCTCCATAATTCCATGGGACTTTGTGTAGGCTGACAACAGGATAATGTGGTCTGAAGGGTAAAGAAATTGGCTCTGGTACAGCCACTTTCAAAGGATTGTTAGATCCTTTGAGTTGAATTGCTTGTATTGTGAATGGTCTGACAGTCTCATCAGCCTTAGCGGATATAACTACTACTAATCCCTTCCATTTGGTAGGATAATTATTCCCACTCTCGAGTAGCATAGTGTCATTGTTTGCCAACTGCAAGACACCGCTGTCAATTAGATTATGAATAAGGTGGCGGAGTGCCCAACATTCTTCTGTGCTGTGACCGCGAGAATTTGAATGATATTAACATACTCCATCAGAGTTGAACCGTCTTGAATGAGGATTAATTCGAGGTAGAAGGGAGGTAATTCTTCCTTCGTTGATTAGCATCTGAAATATCTCCTCCATAGGTCGGCCTGTATGTAAATTCCTTCTATCGGCAAAATCCCGACGGGCTTTAGCACTTGCTCTCTTCACAACCTTGTCCTCCAAAGGCTTCACTTTCAAGGTGATGATGGAGCATTCATAAATAAAAGGAAGGAGACAGTATGCTCTCGGGTCGACTAACTCATGTGTGACTTGATGTCGATGGATCACCAGCTTCTCGCCAATTGTTCAACTTACTTACAAAGAGCTTTCATCTTTCGCTCCATAAAAAATTGAACTTTCCGTAATCCCATCTCAACACCGCCTTTGATGGTTTGGGATGATTCATCATTAAAATTGGAACTCTATTCACCGCTCCAACTAATCATATCGACCTCTTCTTCTTCAGTGTTAAGGAAGAGGGTTGTCTTCACATATGAGGTTGATCTGGTTTAGTAACCACGATCTCACCGCTGTGTCTATTAAATCTTGGATCTTTTGTTTCAAGGCCCAACAATCTTGAGTATCATGTCCAGTGCCCCCTAAATGATAAGCACACTTCCGAGTAGCATTGAAACCCTCCCATTAGGGTCATTGGTGGAAGAAGATGCGTGATTTTCTTTTCGAGTAGTCAAGAAGAGCAAGAATATTCTCAAGCAAGTCCCCTAAGGGTGTGAACATTCGAGGGCGCTTTTACTTCCACCTTTAGGCAATGGAGGGTTTGAAGACTGTGCTTGAAAAGGGAGTAGTTTCTCCTCCAGATAGGCATATTCTCGATCGCTTTTTTTGACCTTGTAGAAGATCAAGGAAACATCCTCCTCTTTCTTTTTATGGACCTCCTCGGGTTGTTTCCATAAGTTCCAGATCGGATGTGCTCAAAGAATCGCTTTAAGAGCTGCTAGGTCTTGAATCTTTCCCGACTTCAATCCCATCTCACCCATCTCTCCGTGTTTGATCATTTCGTAAAATGGTTTACCAATACCAAATAAGACTCTCTCATAGAAAGGAGCTTCTTGATGTCTATAAAAGTCACGACCATTTCGATTCCATCATGTAGGGAATAACTTGAGCAAAGAAGGCACCTCCACCTTTGAGCATACTCTCCGAAAAAGACTCATTGACTCGCTTCTTGACCTTAGTAACTGACACCTGGGTCAGAGAACCATCTAAGACTAGAAGTCAGATCGAGTAAGGAAGGCATGAGCTAGCTCTTCCCAAATATGGATCTTTGAGTTGTCTAACTGGGTATACCATGAACGGGCTTCTCCAATGACTCTTCCTAAACAAATGATTTTCGAGCTTCTTCGTCCTTCGTGCATAAGATCCAAGTTCTCCAATGAACACCTTCAAATGTGTGTAAGGATCCCCTAATCCGCTATACTTTTCAAAGTTAGGGTTTTAAAATTCTCTAGATAATGAACACCGTGAATATATAAAGGTCAAAGATATGAAACACTCCCATGTGCTCCAATCCCTCGAGAGAACGGATGGTTTCTTCCATTTGAAGGACCTTCTTCCCGATATCACCGGTGTCCGGATCTCCTTTGAGATGGGTGTTTTCGTGGTCTTTGTTGGTTGATCCAACCGAGGTTCCGGATTTGTTTTATCCAAACCTCGAGTTCCTCCTCATGCAGAGGGATTCTCGTATGTGTAGGCATCTTTGAGCCCTGAGTAGACTGATGCAATTCTTTAAGCAGAATAGCCAAATCTGTAATTTGTTTACTTAATCCATCAAATTCTTCTCGAGAAACGGGATTAGACTGGTCAGAAGAAGACATGATTGGTTGTAGGCTCGTGGCCATTTTGGATTTTGAGTGGGTAACAGGCCCAATTATTTCCCCATAAAAACTTATGTAGTTTAGTCTTAGGGATAATGTAAATGTTTACATGCTATGTGAGGTATCCGTGTTAGGAATATTATCCTGCAAAATGGATGTTAGCTATTTTGTAATACAGGATAGCATGCTAATATGCATGTGCACATATTTCTTCATATTTTCCATTATAATGAAATGATATTTATAAGTAAATGCTTTTACAAGTAATCGAAAATGGAAAGCATGAAGAGACTTTCCTCCACGTTAGGTTTATCAAAGGCTGACCTATCTTAGGTTTACTCTCGCGGTTTTTTGGCATGAAGGTTCCCAGATCATCGCAATCTACTTGTGACGGAAGTTAATCCGTCTTTCAAACTGAGCGAATCTCGGTGGTGCCTTTCCCCGAGCCTCGCTGAATTAGTCTCCCACGAGTCCAAAGAATCAAACATCGATAGGATAGCCTCCTGGTGGAGGAACCACACAACATACATTCACATACAATGTGTCTCACCATTTATGAAAATGATGATATGTGTGAAGCACTAATATCACAGATAGATATTTTGCAATTCAATAATTAAATGCATTCGTACACATTCATTATAAATGTAAATGTAACATTCATACATAAGTATATAATAGTTTTGAAAAGCTTGTAGTAGCGGCTTAAGCCCTCATATTGGAGTCCCCAGCAGAGTCGCCACCTGCTGTTGTCGGGATTTTTATTTGTCCCTTTTTTGTTCTTGTTCTTTGGTGTTCTCATTTTATGTGAGATTTGTTTGAAAAAACAAGTGAAAAAGGTCCGACATGTATATGTCGACCATTTGACTGTAAGAGTCGCTAGTTGGTGTTTTTAACTGGTTGCACCAACGCAACCAAGACAAGGTTTGCACATTGACCCAGTGATGTGACACTGCTAAATGGGTCTGTGAAACCGAGATTCATTTTGGGTTCGGGGGCTTGATTATGCAGAGGGAAGGTGTTAGGCACCCGCCACTTTTCAAGAGACTGTTATATGAATGTGTGTGTGTGTGTGTGTGTGGATCAATGTGAAATTTATTTGGAAGTAGTGTGAGGCCTCATTCACACCTAAATACAAAGGGTTTGAATTTATATGAAAAATTTATTTTTTAACATGATATAGCAGTGAAGTTTTGTAAAAGAGGTTTTTCCAACCCTGTGCTCAATAGTAATTGAGACCTTTTCATACTTCCATTTTGTTATTAAATGTTCGGCTTGATTGCTTTTATTTTCGAGATGAGAAGCATCTTCGAGAAAATAATATATAGCAGTGCCGAACTCCTCATGGGCATGAAAGCCATCTAAGGAAATTCAAACACTGTGAATAATATACAAGCTGCTTATAGCTGAAAATGTCCACCACGGGAACCGAATCTAGATTCAGTAGACTGAATCTGTGATCACATGATTCTTAGGCTCACATGATGCCACAGTTTATATAAAAAGCAATAAGCGGTTATATATATATATAAAGATATATATATATATATATATATATATATATATATATATAGACATGACCAACCACCACGAAGCACCTCCATGAGGGATCGGAAATGTAGATATATAAAAGCGATACATATATATATAGAGACATGATCAACCACCACGAAGCACCTCCATGGGGGATCAGAAATGTAAATAAAGCAATAAATGCGATCAACCACCACGAAGTAAACTCTAGGTGGGACTAAATGTAAATAAAGCAGTAAAAATGATCAACCGCCACGAAGTAAACTCCAAGCGGGACGAAATGTAAATAAAGCAGTAAAAGGCCACGAAGTAAACTCTAGGCCTGATAGAAATGTAAATATATATATATATATATATATATATATAAGCGGTAAACACACAGGATGTTTCTTAATCTCAGCTCGGTTTATCATTTTAGCTATTTGTCGTTATATATATATATATATATAAGCAAATAAATGCTTCAGACATAAGTCTAGGCTCAATTGAGACATAACTCGATAATGTTAGTCCATATATATATATATATATATATATAGACAGAAATGAAAACCACGGACCAAAGTTCGGGCATACACACACAACACGACTCTCAATGTGAAGAATAATGTGTGCAAAGATGAAGAGAAAGGCTTTATAATGTGTAAGAAGGCTTACAGTGGGCTGCCAAAGAAGACTTCTATGACTCTAAGTGGATGAACACTCAGCTCCCTCCGGTTAAAATATAGCTATATGTGAGCTAACGGGTGTTTAAAATGAGAAAGCACTCAATATGGGGTGTGTACAGAGCAAATTTGACAGGGCTTCCTCGCCTTTTCCTCTTGAATTATGGCCACCCCAAGATCTATATTTATAGAGTCAGGCCATAGTGTTCTCATGGCAACAGAGAGATGCACTGCATGGCCCGCCCGGTGCCCTGGCTCTGCCTGGTCCAAATTGTCTCGAACTACATGCACTCATGCACTATGATGTCCGCTCGAACTTGCAGAACTTCAATCCGAGCATCCAATTGAGGTGTACAAGACCTTTTTCAGATCGCCGTTGTCGAGAGTTACGCAATGACATGGGATTAGTGGTTGTACGAAGTCAGGAAGAGGGGACCATGCCCATGGTCTTCAAGCTTCAAATTCTATCCGGTGTGCTGCCCTGCGTAATAGTCACTCAGGATTGGAACTCCTTGGCTCTTGTGGGACATTGTTGTGTAAAAATGTATGTACGAGATGTTGAGATGGCGCGATATGGGGTTGAGGTGGAAAGATGATAATTTTACCCCTCACTGGGGTTATCTCCGGTTTGGGCTGATAAAGCAGACGTTGCTAAGGGTTATCCCTGAGATTGGACTACTGCAAGTGTTTGAATTCCTCAAGGTCATCTTTAAGTGTGCGTGTCTTCCCGGTGTTATCTCCGGGTCTTCGGAATGAGTGCCTCGGCAGGAGTTCCGAGGTTGAAGCTGATTGCATGCATTTGAAACAAGTATTTTCGGGGTTAGCTTCGAGGTTGGAACTAATACTCACGGTGTGTGTTCTGGGGTTGAGACTGAACTTCCAGTGGTATCCAGAATGTATAAGAGCTGTCTTCTAGGGTTATCTCTGAAAGACGAATCTGCCCTCCTGCAATGTTAGTAATAGGTGTGCAAAAAATTTTGAGTGTCTACAATATATATAACTGTTTACAACTTTCATACAAACTGCTACATCATGTGAGCCTAGGAATCATGTAATCACAGATCCAGTCTCTTGAATCTAGATTCGGTTCCCGTGATGAACATTTTTGGCTGTAATCAGCTTGTACATTATTTATTGTGTTCGAATTTGCTTAAATGGATCTCATGCCCATAAGGAGTTCAGCATTGCTATGTATATTATTTTCTCAAAGATGTCTTGCATCTCGAAAATAAAAGCAATCAAGCCAAACATATAATAAAATGGAAGTATCAAAGGCCTCAATTACTATAGAGCATAAGGGTTTAAAAAACCTCTTTTACAAAACATCACTGCTATATCTTGTTAAAACTAAACTTTTATACAAAATTTAAACCCTTTGTATATAGGTACAAACGAGGCATAGCACTACTTCAAGATAATTGCACATTGACCCACACACACACACACACATTAATATAACAGTTTAATTAAAAAGTGGCAGTCACCATGGTAACACGGATGTCGGGGGGTGCCTAACACCTTCCCTCCGCATACTCAAGCCCCCGGACCCTAACGAATCTCAGTTTCACAGACTAGTTTAGCAGTGTTACATCACTTGGTCAATGTGCAAACCTTTTCTCGGTTGAGTTGGTGCAACCATTTAAAAATACCAACTGGCGACTCTTACAGTCCAATCGTCGACATATACATGTCGGACCTTTTCACAACTTGTTTTTTCAAACAAATCTCACCTAACATGAGAACACCAAAAGACAAGAACAGAAAAGGGACAGTAAAAATCCTGACATCGACAATACTCTTCTTCTTCCTCTCTATAGCTTCTCTCTCTATAACTGCTCTTGTGAGTCTTAGTAAATTGGTGAGAATGAAATAAGAATGAGCTTCTATTTATAGGAAAACATAGTTTCGATAATTACACGATTAGGGGCTTGAATTATTTCAGTATAGTACCTTCATCTATACCTCCATTTTTAATTTAGTCCTTCAAGTATTATTAATCTTGCACCACCTCTCCTAATAGTACATGCATATGAATCAATAGTTCCATACATGTGAACCAACAGTAATTTGCATGTGAACTAATAGCAATTAATTTATCATTTATCCGATTAATTATCCGTTTGGTCAATTTAACATCCAGAAATTAATTATTATCGAAATAAATATCGATTTCCACTAACACAAATAATCCCAACACAATAGAAATATTTTTTATTAACATTTTCATCTTTAATCAACACGAACTTATTCATCATTAATGTTATAACTCACAATATTTAACAACCAAATCATTCCCAGGAAAGAGGGGCCTTTTCGATAAGGATTTCTCCCTATTGGCGCGCAATTAGGTGACCAAACCCCTTTCCTCGACAGAACTTTCTAGACATTGTTAATAATGCAAATAATAATATGAATAACTTTGTCGTCTCAATTATTGATTTAATAATATAAATATTATGCAGATGATACTGTGACAATAATTGAATCAATAATATGAGAGATATTATGCAGAAATTATTGTAGTAATAATTGAGTATAACTGAGTGACTTCTCACGTAAGCATCAATAATCAATATTGTGTGCTACTATGCAACCACGCGTATTATTGTACTTTTATCGCCGGGTATTTCAACAGTTTTACGGTAAAACTTTCGCCGTTATTTTTATAAAAAGATATTTCTGTCGTTTTCTAACTCTGAGAATAACTCCGTTGTGGGGTCCACCAATGATTGTGTCATCGTACGAATATTCCCTGTTAAAACGAATATTCCCCGACTAATCGAATATTTTATAACAACTTGTTTACTTTGCAAAATTTGTAAATATTACCCACAACTATAACATTATATCAAATCCACACCATAATTTTCAAAAATATATTTCGAGAAAAATTAATCTTTATTCATAAAAGTTGGGGTCTTTTATTAGCCCCCCCCCCCGTGACGCCCCCAAATTAGGTATACATCACCCATGTTGAGTCGCCAAATACATGGTACAGAATACAAATACAATCTTAAATATCTGACAAGAGTCATGAGTTTTAATATAAATATTATCTTCTGACAATATCCACTCTCAGAATAAGTCCTCATTACAATTATTATCACACTATTTCAGAGAATAGTGAGGACTACTAACGCTATCATCTGGACCATCACTCCATTCCCCGACTAGTCCTCGATCGTTCTCATTTCCTAAAGAGAACAAAGGAAAGAAAGGGTGAGCTCAACTAGCCCAAAGAAGAAATATTATGACTAATATAATGCGGGATAAATTATCATTAGCCTTCAACAATGTTAAACCGATAAAATACAATAGACAACAAGTTTAATCAAGAACGGAATAAGCAATCCATTAAAAGAGTCAAGTAGAGAATAAAATCTACTATCTTTTATGATTTAAAAGTTTTTCATCACTTTTATCATTTGAGACTCGACAATAAATAATCCACATCATCCCCGTCTTTCACGGCCAAGGATATTCATTAGTATCACGACTACAAATTATCCATGCACTACGGGTCAAGGATATTCGTGTATTCATCAATGGTCATGATCATGCCAACAACTGTCCATCAATGCACTACGGGCCAATGAGGACTTTTACCACATCATTTGTAACATTACGGTCATGATTATACCGAATAATCCTTGGTCATAATCATACCAAGTCCATCTATGCACTACAGGCCACAGATGACTTTCAATAAAAGATAAACATGAGGATGATGACAATGATATAAGAATTCGATAAAAACAAGTTCAAGAATTAATTTATGCAGGAACTAATAACGTCCAAATTGTCAACATGATACTTCTTTGTAGAGAAAAATTCAAGAATGCTCAGAAGAATATTTCCATGAAAAGATACTGTATGAAGCGCAAATATCAAGGATATTCCACTAATTTCATGGAGTATAGAAGTCAAAACTTTAACCAACTAAGTATAATAAAGAATGGAATAACAAAAGAAATCACCAAGCATGTGATAGATCGCATGCATGTTATTCCAATGTAATAATAAATAATGTAACCCAAAGTTCTACAGAAAACGCATGTAGATAGGATATTCCAATGTAATAATAAAGACGGAACCGTGTTCTACAGTAAAATGCATGTACGGTGATATTCCAATGTAATAATAAAGATTTTAACCACGTCTGGCGTAAAAGCATGCGATATGGATATTCCAATAGAATAATAAAGAATGGAATAATAGAAGAATTTCACCAAGTATACGGTGGCAGCGTATCACAAAAGTTATTCCAACAGAATAATAAAAATGGAATAATGAAGTTCTCTTCATGAATACAAAAGAAATAATACCCCTACCGTAAAAAGAAACTGATATAGAAGTAGTGAAGTAGCGAATACTCTTCTTCTTTCTCTATAATTTCTCTTTTTAGAGTTCCAGTGAATTCGTAAGAAATAATGAAGGAATGAGCTTCTATTTATAGGAGAATGGATTGAATAGTAACTAATTCATGAACGGTCTAGATTGATTTACTTTTAAACGGACGGTCAATACTGATTCACTATTAAAACTTAAAGCAACGGTCCATACTGATTCACTATTAAAACTTTAAACCAGCGATCCATATTAATTTACTATTAAAACTTTAAACCAGCAATCCATACTGATTCACTATTAAAACTTTAAACCAACGATCCATAATGATTCACTATTAAAACTTCAACCAACGGTCTGAAAAATTAGCACATCTCCTCATGGAATAATATTGTACCCAAAAATAATTTGGACCAAAAAGAAATATATTGTTCGGGTGAATAGTAACTCGTGAATAGTAACTTGTGAATAGTAACTCATGAATAGTAACTCATGAATAGTAACTCGTGAATAGTACTCCAACACAAGAAGTGTCCCGAATACCCGATTGAACAATATAACCTCCAGATATCAATTATCATCGGAATAGATGTCGATTTCTACTAACACAAATAATCCCAACACAATGAAACTATCAAATTCATCTTTAATCAACACAAACATATTCATCATTAATATTATAACTCATAATATTTAACAACCAAAGTTGTTCCCAAAGAAAGAGGGGCTTTCCAATAAGGATTTCTCCCTATTGGTAGCCGCAATTAGGTGACCAAACCTCTCCTTGATGTAACTTCAGACATTGTAAATATTGCAATTTAATAATATGAATAACTTTGTCATCTCAATTATTGATTTTATAATATAACATATAATGCAGATGATACTGACAATAATCGAATCAATAATATGAGAGATATGATGCAGAAATTACGGTAGCAATAATTGAGTATAACTAAGTGATTTCGCACGTAAGCATCAATAATCAATACCGTGTGCTATTATGCAACCACGCCAGATTCGTACTTTTTTACTACCGAGTAGTTCAACAGTATTAACGGTAAAACTTCCGCCGTTATTTTCATAAAAATATTTTTGTCGTTTTCTCAATCCGACAATAATTCTATTGTGGGGTCTACCAATGATTGCGCCGTTGTACGAATATTCCCTTCTAAAACGAATATTCCCCGACCAATCGAATATAATACAACAACTTGCATACTTTACAAAATTTATAAATATTACCCATAATTATAACATTATCTTAAATCCACACCATAATATTCAAAAAAATATTTCGAGAAAATTAAATCTTTATTCGTAAAATTTGGGATTTTACAACCCCCCCCGACTTCTGTGAAACACGATTACTAAAACTTTTTCATTCCTTATGCATTTAATGTGTGTGTTCGTGTGATTAAATATAAAAAAGTGTTTGAATGCTTTATTTGAAAGTAGTGCTATGCCTCTTTGGACCTATGTACAAAGGATTTGATTTACATAAAAGTTCATTTTTGACAGATAAAGCATATAAAAATGATGTTTTAAAATCTGGTTTTCAAACCCTTTTGCTAAAATAGGAATTCGGGCCTTTGATACTTCTATTTTAACTAGATTAGGCTTTATTTAATTTTATTATGATGTTAAGCATCTTTGGCAAAAAATTAAAACTATTTACAAGTGTCGGGTTCCTTGTGGGCATGGAAGCCATCGAAGTAGCCCGAGCACCATAAACCACGATTTCACTATATCGAGGCCTTAAATCTAGATACCGTTTTAAGACCCTAGATTACATATATAATATATTGCAAGCTGGCTGTATAACTTAAACAAGTCCATCATGGGAACCGAGTTTCAGATTTATTGATTGAATCTTTACTCGAATGGTTCCTAGGCTACATCACATCATTTAAAAGCTTGCATGAAATAGATATCAAAATAAAACAAATATAACTTACAAACTTTACTCGAACAAACAAGTGATTTATCGATTAAATCCTTGTATACGAGTAAATGAGCTTCCCGTTTCCTTTAGATTCAGATCTAAGGTTATGTGGTTGCTATTATTTAGAAAAACAGAAATTAAACTAGATATTAGCCATTCTAGCTCAACGGTTCAAGTTTTTTAGCTTTTAAACTAGTTAAAAGCTAGATCTGGCTAGATCTAGTATAGATCTAGTCAATACACTATAAATATTGACTATTTACAAGAAATGAACGGTTAAAAACTAAATTTAATCACAACCAAGAAAGATCTATTTATATCTAGCACTTATATACAGGTTAAAATAGTAAATATGCACATATCTGAAGAGATCTTACAATATGGCGTGAGATTAGCAAACGAACGGCTAAAAGCTGTTGAAAACTTGATTTCAACCAGTGAAAACTTGGTATGTTGAAGTATATATGTATATAAGTTTTTACATTAGAGATCTACAGAGTTTAGATGAAGATTTGAGTTGTTTCTCGCTCTAACTCTTGGATTTTCTCTCTCTTGAGTCTTCTCTCTCTCTCTAGCTTCGTCTCCTACAAATGAGCTAAAATTCTTGTATTTAAAGAGGAAAAAGGTGGGAGTCGCATGTCTACTGGAGTCAGCGGCAGGTAGACCTGCAGCAGCCCTAAAGTGGGCCCTATTTGCTCAGTTTTCATGCTGCGAAGTTAATTTTTGTGTTGTCCGCTGCAACAGCCATAACTCTCAATCCGGGAGGAGTTAGGAGACGTGCAATATCAATCTAAAAATCTCTTTCTGATAGCTTCATAATGGTATATTATTCACCTAATTTTGAGTTCAATAAGGCAAAGAAAAAGGGGAAAAACCATCCCTAGGTAGATGTCAGCTAGCCATTCGCCGTGATGTGCGCGGGGAATCTTGATCCTTTCAATTCGGGAATAGTTGGGAGATGTGTCATACCATTCCAGAAATCTCTTTCATCGGGATATGCAATGACATGGGGCTTGACCATTTTTGAATCTAGGAACATGGGTCCATGACCAGAATAGCATCTTTAAATCTCTGTAGGTAGTTTGTTGATCTGTCTTGCGCAGTTTGGACTCGGGATTATTATGGTGGCTTTTGTGACCTTATCCACAGCTAGATGATTGTTTTCTATGTTGTGTTTAGCAAAATGATATCTTTGGCCTCCCTCGGGGTTGTCTCCAGGGTTGAAATGGTTGTTATTGTCCCTCGGGGTTGTCTCAGGAGTGGAAAAATATGTTTTTTTCCTCCTACAAGGTTAGTAAAAGAAAAGAAAAATTTCGAGTGTCTACAAGGGAGAAGTAGAAGCCAGTATCAATTTTAAAACTTTAATCACCATCAGCAAAGAGAAGAAGAAAGAACAAGTAATGGTAAGCTTAAAACTTTAATTCTTCATCTCTTTTATTTTAAGCTTTTTGATAGCTTTGCTTGGTGGTTAATTGAAGTTGTGTCTAGAAGATCACAAGGGATATTGATGATATAATGTGGTAGGAAGATGTATAAACTAAGTTAAATTATCTGGTAATATGCATGAAAAATAAAACTAATATGAACAATGAAAATAAACCTAAACCTATACTTAATGGGTGGAGAAATAACATATGTTGGTTTGTTAAAGAACGGCTTTGGGACATGGTGTTGTGGTGTTCTAAATTTAAAACCTTAGTTTTGGGTGTTATGTGTGATGCTCTGTTGAGTTTTGATCATCACCCAACTAGAGTTGAGGAAGAAGATTTATGATAAAGGCATAGGGAATTCTTATGTAAAACTGGTTTAATGACTGGTTCAGTATGTGTATGGCTATTAAGTCAGTGTTCTTGGGGGGTATAATCTCTAAAAGGTATCATTATCTGGAGATTTGTAATAGGTGGGTCAAGAAGGCCATGGACCTATAAACAACCTCATTCTAAATTCAGGTGAGGGAGTTAAGATGTCTGGAATAAGGTATGTTAAGTGTCATACACAATCCGTAGAGAGAAATCTTAGAGTGATTGTTCTTGGTCATAATCGTAAAGTGACTGAGCAGGGTCGTAGAGTTAACTCGATGTCGTGGAGTAGCTGTGACACCCCTAAATCCGAGTACTTCATTCTCACAGGATTTGGTGGTCACTATCCAAAACAATTACAACTAACTACCCATAATCAAGGATAAAGACATAAGTTAAATAACTTAAACAATAATCCTCCCCATTAAAGGGTTACATCAACTTAAAACAAATCCCAGGTAATCTAACCTTAAATTATTACATAAGTCTGCGGAATACATTATATAATTAAATAAGTCTCATAACATAGATTATATTAAATAAAATTAAACAAGTCTTCATCATTTGGACATCTTTCCCTTGCCCTTGCTATTAGACGGCTCGTCAACTTTCTCAACTTTAGCTGTAGTGTTATATGCAAGAGTGAGAAAACAATTACTCACAAATATAATGATGACAATAGCAATATCATAAGAGTAAGCAATGAATACTGAAAAATAAAGAACTCGTTATTCGAATCAAGATTAGAAAATAAGTTCGAGATTTATATCTGAGGGTCTCAAGACCATGAACTATGTCTCAGGTTACTAAGTATTTCTACCTCAACCTTTAACAGTCGTTAGACTATATGGACCTTTCTTCTCGTACTTAGGGGGATCAGCATTTTGTACCATGTATTGTGCACAAACATCTTAATGCTAACGCATAAATAATCCCCTATATTAGGGTTGTTCATCCCAGTTTAACTTAGGATTTCCGCACTAAAGAAAGTTTAGTTTGGATTAGATTAACAACGGTTCTAGAATTTAGAACCCTCATCAACTATGGACTAGTCGATTCAATAAAGGTTCACTAGCCATTCGAAGTTCGATACAACAACTAGGCATTGAGTAATAATATTTAAGACAAGAATAGAATCACAACAATATATAGTTAAATAAAACATTGTATATTCAATAGACTATCTTCAAAGGAATTAAGAAGTCTCATTTGAAATAATGAACATCTGCAAGCTTTGAATTAATAAGAAACAACGACTAGAAACTCGCTCAATATGAACAAGCAACTTGAGTCATCTTAATCAAACTATATCAATTTCAAGAATAGGAAACTTGTTTAGAAAAAAGTAAAATTTAGAAACTTTCACAATAATAATAAACAAGATAGGATAAAGATCTTGCTTTACATAAAGAAATAAGGTTTAGGAACTTGCCCCGTGCATAAGCTACACAATTATAAAACACGTTCACCAAATACCCTACATACACCATTGAAACTGCAATATCGAGTAGTTAAACTAACATTAACGCTATAGGTTTAATTCTCATTCAAGTTCATATTGTTATCTTATCTCATATTCCAATCACTGACACCATTTATAGGTCTGAAATCATAAATCTAATAAAGCATCATCACGCTTAAATAACATCTCAAGACTTAATAAACTATAAATTAAATTTTTCTAAGTCATTATCTTTTCAACCTAAAATCATCAACTACATGTTTACAATCTGTTATAGAACTTCATTACATGTTTAACACATTATCATGCACCTTAGACTAGGTTAGGGTCCAACATGTCATGGACTAAAAACTAAAAAGAAAAAACAAATTGTTTATGCTCAGGGGAGGCGCGAATCAAGCTTACCCCAAGCCTCAGCACCTACAGAATCGCTACCGGTGCTCAATACCCGTAACACTCAATGTGTAACAATTGCTACCATTTCGCCTTTGATACCGGTGTAAATGCTTTGCAGACGCAGAGATAAAAACTTGCGATCGCTACCACCGCTTCACAGTTCAACCCAAACAATCTAATTTTCTCCAACTTAATAGAAATTCAACAAACCCAAAAGCTATAAATTTATTAACAACATTATTAAGCATGCATATTACACTTCTAAGAACAAAAACAACCAAATTTAAAGGATTAAAATCATGCTTTTGTTGTTTTTTCTATTTTCAACACATTTAGCAAATTCAATCACCAAAACTTCATTTCATAACCAAATTAAACCATACGAATTGCGTTTTTTTCATAATTCAACATACTAACATGTTTAATAATCAATTTACAGATTATCAAATAAATTAAACACTAATTTTGACTCTAAAATCATACATGTCATATATATATATATCACTAAAACTCAAGAATAACAATAATCTCCATTTACAACATGACTACACAAGAATTTGATCCTCCAAAATCGTTTGTAAGCAATATACAACAAATTATAAACCATCTATAAAACACATAACCACCATTCTAATAATTCATTAACCAAATTTTCCTTTTTCCCAAGAGAAAACTCAAGAACACAAAACATGATTTCATGAATTTTCCTTAGTGAAAATAGTTTCTAATTCAATAACTATCATATAATCAACATCCAACATCATATGCACAACGTTTATTTATCAATTTGCTCATCACTACCAACTACAGAAAACTTATTCAACCTAATTCTTCACCAAAACTAATTACAGAGAACTAAAATTGTAAAATTACCTTTGATTTTATGTTTAGCAAAGATGATTAGAGTAGTATGTCTATTCCCCCTTCTCCTTAGAACCTTCAACCTTGTTGCTCAAATCTCTCAGAGAATACTCTCAAGCTCTCCCTTTGTCTTTATTTTTTTAACTCTCAGCCTCTTGGAATAATAGTACGCAAAACAAAAAAACTAATGTATACATATAATACTGCATTTATCAGTTATACAAACAATAAGTTTCATCAGTTAAAACACCCAAGAGCCACAAGGCCTTGTTTGGCTGCACCTTAGATTAGGCTTTCTGATTTATTTTAATATTCACTTATCATATAATATATAATGGTCACCCTTTTATTTAACTTAACTACAATCTTAATTATTCGCATAACATTTATTTAGCCAACAAAATTCTGTAAACACTCAAAATTTTGTTTTCCTGTTACTAACTATGCAGGAGGACAAGAACATCTTTTTCACACTCCAGAGATAATCCTGGAGGACCACAACATTAATTCTAACCTCGAAAATAGTCTGAGAAAGTAATTTTCCAACCCCGGAGATAGCCCTGAGAAATTAGTTCTAACCCCGAAAATAACCTCGGGAGATCAAGTACAAAGCCCAGAGTCAACCCCGGGAGGTCAAGCCAACCTCAGAGATAACCATGAGGACATTCAGAGTAGACAGTAGGCCAAGATCTTGATGGAAGATGGTAGCAAGCCAACAGTTGAGCAACAAAGGAGGCTTAATCTGATAATGAAAGAAGTGGTTAAGAAGGAGGTGCTGAAATAGCTAGATGCGCAGAATAATTTATCCGATCTCGCATAGGGTTCACGGGTGAGCCCAAAGATGCAGTGTGTCCCCGAAAAAGGGTTATATGACAGTCGTGACCAATGAGAATAATGAGTTAATTCCAACACGAACAGTAACAGGGTGGAGAGTTTGCATGGATTACCGCAAGCTCAACAAAGGTACGAGGAAAGATCATTTCCCACTCCCATTCATTGATCAGATGTTGGACAGGTTAGCAGGTCATGAGTATTATTGCTTTTTGGACGGATATTCAGGCTACAATCAAATTATGATAGCTCCAGAAGACCAGGAAAAGACTACCTTCACATGTCTGTACGACACTTTTGCTTTCAGAAGGATGCCTTTCGGACTATGCAATGCGCTAGCCATGTTTCAGAGATGCATGATTGCTATATTTTTAGATATGGTGGAACAGAATGTGGATGTATTTATGGATGATTTCTCAGTCTTCAGGGACTCATTTAACCTATGCCTTGAAAATTTGGTTATGGTTTTGAAAAGATGTGTTGAAACGAACTTAGTGTTAAACTGGGAAAAATGTTACTTCATGGTACAAGAAGGAATCATATTGGGACACAAAGTTTCAAAGACGGGACTTGAGGTGGATAAGGCGAAGCTGGAAACTATTGAGCACTTACTAAACCGCTATGCAGTCTATTGGAAAAGGATGCATAGTTCAACTTCGTTGAAGCCTGTATGTCAGCATTTGAACACTTGAAGAGGAAACTTATTTCAGCACCAATGATTACTGCCCCAGATTGGACTTTGCCATTTGAATTGATGTGTGATGCCAGTGATTACGTCGTAGGAGATGTTTTGGGGCAGCGTAAAGAAAAGATATTTCATGTGATTTATTATGCCAGCAAGACCTTAACAGATGAACAATTGAACCATACCACCACAGAGAAAGAACTATTGGCAGTGGTATACGCCTTTGATAAGTTTCGAGCATATCTGATTGGCACAAAGGTGATAGTGTATACGTATCATGCGGCGATTCGACATTTAATGGTAAAGAAGGATGCAAAACCTCGGTTGATTAGATGGATTTTATTATTGCAGGAATTTGATTTGGAAATCAAGGACAGAAAGGGGACTGAAAACCAAGCGGCGGACCACTTATCGCGACTCGAGAATCTGGATAGGGAAGTAAACAACAAAGTTCTGATCAACGATTATTTCGAGATGAGTAGTTGTTTGTGGTGAATGGTGAAGTGCCATGGTTCACAGACTACACGAATTATCTGGTAAGTAAGATGGTACCTTCTGACTTGGTGGGTTATTAAAAGAAGAAATTTCTGCACGATGTCAAATGGTATATATGGAATGAGCCATACTTATTTAAACAGTGCTCTGAACAAGTGATCAGAAGGTGTATTCCATATAGCGAGACCGAGGAGATTTTGCAAGAGTGTCATTCTACGGTGTATGGAGGTCACTACGGTGGAGAACGAACAGCGGCTAGAGTGCTACAAGCCGAATTCTACTGGCCAACAATTTTCAAGGATGCATACAATTTTGTCCAGCGGTGTGATAGATGTCAGCGAGTGGGCAACATCTCTAAAAGAAATAAAATGCCGTTGAATACAATCCTCAAAGTAGAAATTTTCGATGTATGGGGGATTAATTTCATGAGACCCTTCGTCTCTTCCTATGGAAATCTCTACATCTTGCTCGCAGTGGACTATGTCTCAAAATGGGTTGAAGCTGCAGCTCTTCCGACTAATGATGCCAAGGTCGTACTCAAATTTCTACACAAAAGCATTTTCACGAGGTTTGGAACCCCAAGGGCTATCATTAGTGATGAAGGCAGTCATTTCTGCATGAATAAAGCTTTCTGACCTTCTTTCATTGCTAAGTATGGGGTGAATCATCGCATTGCTACAGCGTATCACCTGCAAACAAATGGTCAAGCTGAAGTGTCAAATCGCGAAGTAAAAAGAATCCTGGAAAAAGTTATGAATCCCACACAGATGGACTGATCGTTGAAGTTAGATGATGCCGTATGGGCTTATCGAACAACATACAAAACTCCGTTAGGCATGTCGCCTTTTCAACTCGTGTATGGCAAAGCCTGTCACCTCCCTATGGAGCTAGAGCATAAGGCAAATTGGGCAATACGGAAGCTCAATTTTGATTTGACATCTTCAGGGGAGAAACGTCTACTCCAGCTCAATGAGTTAGATGAATTTAGATTACAAGCATATGAGAATTCGAAGTTGTACAATGAGAAAGTGAAGAAATGGCATGACCGAAAGATCATCGAAAGGACATTTGAACCGGGACAAAGGGTTTTGTTCTATAATTCCAGACTTAAACTTTTTCCCAGAAAGCTAAAATCGAGATGGTCAGGTCCATTTACAGTGAAGACTGTCTTTCCGCATGGTGCAATTGATGTATATGATCAGTTTCCAGACAAGCCTTTTAAAGTAAATGGCCAGCAATTGAAGCATTACTTTGGTGGCGAGGTGGACAGACAGAACGTCACCTCAATTCTCTCATCGACATGAGATTCAAAGACAGTTAAGCTAATTGACTATAACTTAGAGCTGGATGGGAGGCAACCCATTATTTTCACTCTTACTTTCTTTTCATTCCTTTAGTAGAGTAGTAGTTAAATCAATTCTATTCTATGCCTGATCAATAATTTGTGGTGCATTCTTGTTCATGTAGGTGTTTTCAATTGTACTCATCACTAATATATAAATTGGGCATACACAATGTGCATTCACACGCCTCGCATCATTTATAAGAAAATTCCGCGCTACCGGAAGTGCTTGATATAGGGGTTGAAAATTTTTTAAGTTTAAGAATCCGAGTGGTGGTCTACTTGGTCTCTCACGTGCCATTATATAAGCGTATTCTTCTATTCTCCCATAATCATACAACTCTCTTCATTGCTCATATACACAGCTCTCTCTCCATTAGCATAAATCTAGGGTTTTTGCGGGGAGTGTCACAAGCAAATTTGGGGGTACTCTCATCTGTAGCAGAGCATCTATATTCTCTACCTATCATCTGCTCATGGGACCAACAAGGATACGTTCCATCTCCATCTCTTCATCATCCGACTCATCATCCAGTGATCACGACGAGGATATCATGGAACACAAAAAATTTATCACCGGAAGCTCAAAGAAGATTATTACCACCTCTCTTTTAAATCGTTTGTGAAGGAATTAGGATTTAAACCTCGATAAGAAAGATGGACACCTATGGAATATCTTTGAGAGAAAGAGGTCAAGTTAGCTAAGTCGCAATGCCTATGCCTATTCCCATGGGAGTTGTTCGGAGTTCTACGCGAACGCAAAGGAGATGGAGCCGAAAGGAGGGATAATACCGGTTCACCAAGTGCAAGTGGATTTTGTCCCTCGACCATCGTGAGGCGGTGTTTAGAATAATCGATACACCACCGACTAGGTCTCGCGAATTGGAGTTACAGGTGCACATTTGATGACGGACTTGGACGTAGTAATTTCGGATTTGTGCATCCCAGGAACCAAATGGAATTATAAACCAGGGACGACAGAGCCTCAATATTTTCCAGCATCTTCCTTGAATCGTTATGCCCAAGCATGGAATCTGTTCATATGCACCAAATTAATTCCATCCCCTCACAAGTGTGAAGTACCTACCGAGAGAGCGATCATTTTATGGGGCATTATCACCGATAAGTATATCGACGTCGGCCAATTAATTCATCAAAACATGTTACGTTATTGGCGGGAGAGCATGACTGGGAGTATCCCGCATGCATCAGTGGCAGCCATACTTTGTATCCAACTGGGAGTCCTGTGGAATGATAAGCAACTACAGAAATCGAGCCACGACATCACTATGGCCACAATCGCCAAGTTCAAGGAGTGGACGGGTGGTGAACCACACCCGCGAGGATTAGGTTTTATCATCCACCCCACCTTCCCAAAGGTTATCTCAAAGAAATTCTCATCCCGATGAGGGTTTACAAGATCCACCCGAAAGCACACCCTTGCCTCCTAGCGATTGACGGCTTCGAAGGTCAGAGCGCAAAGTCGATGCCATGTATGCCAATCTTGGAACGTTTGCCCCGGAACTCACAAGGGCCTTGGTTGAAGTATTCGCGCAGCAAGGAACAATGCTAGAGTGGCCGCAGTTTGGAATCGCAGTGCCTTATCCACCACCAGATTCACAACCCGAGGAGGGTGGTTAAGCCTATCATTAGGGGAGTTTTTCTATACCCTTTACCTTCATTCAATGGGGACATTGAATATTTTAAATTTGGGGGTATTGGGGAGCATAGCATAGTAGTTTAGTTTTATTTAACTGTTGCATGTTTATGTGTTTAGTTAATTTTTTACAATTTTTTTTTAATTTTTATTCTTTATGGATTGTGATAGTATGTTTTAGTTGCATGTCTCACACAAATTCTTGCTTAATAGAAATTTTTGCCTAGCCAATGACGATAGTGAATTGTGAAGGATTTGAGAATGTTTGGGATAACATGAGCTGAGATATAATGTTTTACACGATGAGATTCATGTTGCTGTGTAAATGCTTTCGGTATGCATAAACGTGTTCACAATTACTTGTAGGTTTAAGAAGTGTGTGTTGCATTGCTTGATAGAACATGTTGTTTTAAAAAGAGAAATACGTGGAAAGTGTTGTAGACTGTTTGAGCCATTGACATGCAAATTTTGGGAAAACATGGGTATGCTATGTATATAAAAAAAAATCAAATAGCAATAATGTGACTAGTCTTAATTCGGGGCCCTGGCTACTTGAGTAAGTGCGTCCGAGGGGATTGTCTCTACACCTAGCGCCCTAATGTCTTTCATGGTCTGGGAGTCATTGGTTGAAAGCTCGCTAAGGGGTAGCAGTGTGCCTAATGGATTGAGACATTGCACAGTCATGTGGAAAAAAAAAAAAGAAAAAGGAAAGAAATATAGCAATAAACACCGCGGGAAAGTGCGGAAATCGCCCTCGTGTGTAGTAATAAAGCAATAAACCCATTGTTGAACCTTAGTTTGTACTGATATGTTGAAATAGTCTGTGTTACATGAATATACATGAATCTTTCTTTAGACTATAATTTTCTGTTTGGAGTAGTGTAGCATATGTATTCTTTGCTTAGATCAAGTTTTGGTGAACATCACACACACACAACATCTCTATAACATATATGAAATTATCTGAGTGTATGATGTTATGTTTATAGTTTGGTTTGAAATCATAGTCTTGGATCTCGATGATTCACTGAGGTAATTTGGGCTGAAATTCTGTTATGGCAGGGATTATGTGAGACTAATTTGCATCATAGAGTAGTTGCATTTTCATTATTCATTAGTATGCATTGCTTGAGGGCAAGTAACAGTTCAAGTTTGGGGGTATTTGATAAGTGGTATTTTTACCTACTTATTGAATACCAATTCATGCGAATTGTGCCCATCTCAAGTATATTTTATTGTGTTTTAGTTGCATTTCACGTTATTTTGCATTGCATTTACTTAAAACTCTTTTTGGTGAATAAGTGCAGGAATCGGCTTAATTTTGGTGGTATTAGAAGGCACGTGGCGAATAGATGCGTGAAGGCGAGGCAAAAACGAGGATGTGCATGGCATGGAGGTACAATGAAACAAGAGGATCAAGCTTGGAAGAGCAGATAGTAGCAACAGAAGCCAAAACCGTAACTAGAACTTGCGGTAAGAAGTCGCCGCCGACATAACAACTTGGGAGCGCGCTACCGCCAGAGTAAATTACCCGCATCGACGATGACGACTTCATCGCAAGTCATGCGCCGCGAGCAGCGAGAGACGCGCTACCGCGCGAGAGGTTGGGCCGGATAGAGCAGACATTCTGTAAGTCTCGCACCCGCGCGAGACATAGCCGTCGGAGAGGCGCTACTGCGCTAGCTGGCGTCGATGTCAGAAATTTGATTTAATTTTAAATTTTAATTAAATGATTTGTAATTGGTTTTTAAACGATTCTGACTGGTGTCAGAAGAGGACGAGATTATTTTGAGCGTATTTTCATCATAGAAATTAGGGTTTACACCTTGGAAGAGATTCCAACGTAGAACGAAGCCTTAACGTCTACTTCTCCAATTCTTCTTGGGATTATCTACCATTGTGGATTTCTATTCTTATTTACTGGATTTCTATGAGGATTTAAACGTTGATCATTGATTCTATTCAGCGATTGGGTTTGATTGTTCTATCTTTCTTATTTCAATTGTTTGCTTATTGATCATGTTTACCGTTGATCCCATAATGGCTTTTGGTTCAACCATGAACTAAATTCCATTATGGGATTCTAACAGATTTTAATATGTAGTTTGGTTGCACATTTAAAATGCTAGGATTATTTTGCATATCATACTGGAATATCTCTGTCTACGGTTGTTTTACATGTATGAATGCTTGATAACCATTCGCCTTAGTACTTATATGGAATTGACAATGAACATATAGGTATGGATTGTAATCATGATAAGATGCGAATATGGGGTCATTGTTGTATATGGCTTATGTATTTTGTGAACCGGATATACATATACCGCTTTTACCGTATGAGCTAGAATAAGGGCTTGAGCTTAAAATCAATATAATTGCAATTTCACATGTATATAGTGATTTTGGTTGTATTGGTGATTACATAGAGTCTAACATCCGTAGATGCCGTGTGTAAGTAGGTTATAGTGCATTGAAAAAATGGTTCTAACTCTATTCGTGTGCTTTGGCTATTTTCCCCGTGATATGTGAACACTTCTTGCATGATAGTGGCGATTAGATGAAATATTAAATGAAGTTAGGGTCCCATTATTTCCAGATTATATTTATTCCATTTGTATTCTTATTTTCAGTTGTTATTCACAATTAATTTAATTCAACACTTTTGGTCATTAGTCTAGGCATATAAATTTGGTGAGTTAATTGATGCATGATAGTTTGAATTTAACAACTTTCTTTGTGGGACCGATATTCTACTTACTCTGTATTACTTGTTGACCCGTGTATGCTTGCATGAGTTAGAGCTCTTTTATTAGAACTATAAAAGAGGCAACAATTTCCCAGATGTGATGGTTATTATTCGGGAAAAGAAGGACAATGACGATCCTTGCATCACTGCAGTCCATCAGGACTTTGCCCTCGACAATTGGAGCAACACTCCATGCATTGGTCGAGGAGGGTAAAATGGGCAGAAAAATCCTCTCCGCCTCGTAGATAACTTTAATTGCTTGCTTTCCTTTACAAAATCTTAGCAGCTTTATTTTATCAAGTACATGCTAACACTTTTGTATGATCGAACAGTTGCATATATTAAGTGAAAGCATCTTTTGTTTCAGGACTCTGAATTTAGATGTGCCTGTACTTGCTGATGAAGTGCCTTCTCTCCACAAGGACTGTAACTTTTATGCAAAGTTGGACTCAGACTTGATGGACATCCAAGAGGACATTGAGACACCTCAGGAGATTAAGGAATGGGTCGCAGACAAACCCAAAACCCAATCTTGATCAAACCACTTCTTTCAATCTTGGAACCTTAGATAACCTTAAGCTAATCCAAATTGCTTTCAGACCTTACCACAAATCAACTAATGACATGGTTGCACTATTAACCCAATTCCGTGGATGTGTTTGCATGGTCTCATGAGGACATGGTGGGTTTGTCCAACGACATTGTTCTTCATCGCCTTCCCATCAAAGAAGGATTCAAGCCAACAGTAAAAACTTCAAAGCGATTGAAACCTGAGTGGAGTTTAAAGGTCAAAGAAGAAATTGTGAAACAATTTCAAGCTGACATCATCATGGTGTCTACACATCCGGAGTGGATATCCAACATTGTTCCCATACCTAAACCAGGGGGAAAGGTGCGAGTCTGCGTGGATTACCGGGATTTGAAAAAAGCTTGCCTCAAAGATAGCTTTCTCGTGCCCTTTATCCACATTCTTATTGACAATACTGCTCAATACGGCATGTACTCCTTTGCTGATTGCTTTGTAGGGTACCATCAAATTATGGTCGCTGAGGAAGATCGTGAGAAAACTGCTTTCATTATGCCTTGGGGAACCTTTTGCTACAGACGGTTGTCATTCAGCCTCATCAATGCCGGGGCAACCTATCATCGAGCTATGATGGCTCTTTTCCACGATTTAATGCATAAAGAGATAGAGATCTACGTGGATGACATCATTGTTAAATCTCGGAAGGAGGAGGACCACTTAGACCATCTCACAAAACTTTTCAACAGGTTGCGTAAGTACAACTTGAAGTGAATCCCGCCAAGTGCGCCTTTGGTGTTAAATCAGGCAAGTTGCTAGGTTTCCTAGTCAGCCACAAAGGGATTAAACTGGATCCTACCAAAATCTAGGCCATCAAGGAAATGCCCATTCCTCAGACAGAGAAGTAAATACGAGGATTTTTGGGAAGAATCAACTTCATTAGCAGATTCATTTCTTAATTCACAGCAACCTATGAGCCAATCTTCAAGTTGTTAAGGAAGAACTCCTCCATGAAATGGAACGATGAGTGTCAGAAAGCCTTCCTCACAATCAAAGAGCAACAGATTAATGCTCCTATTTTGGTACCTCCCAGGGATGATGTTCCCCTATTCATGTACTGTCCATATAAATGATAAATGCCATGGGTCAGATCTTTGAGACAAAAAGATAATAGAGGCTAAGAACGAGCTATCTATTACCTCAGCAAAAGATTCAGCATCAGTGAACACAAGTACACTCTGGTTGAGAAGACTTGTTGTGCTTTACCATGGGCTTCCATGAGGTTACAGCATTACCTCCATGGTCACACAACCCATCTCATATCCCGAATGGATCCTCTCAAGTATGTGTTTAGTAATCCCATACTGAATTGTCGACTGTCTAGATGGCAGTTGATCCTATAGCAATTGGACATCGTCTATGTGATGCAAAAGTCTGTCAAAGGTTAGGGAATTGCGGATCAACTGGCCACCGCACCTACAGGGGACTACAAACCCTTGGAAACGTACTTTCCCGATGAAGGGGTAATGACAATACAACAACAACATTAGTACAATACATGTCGTACATGGAGAATTTATTTTGATGGAGCTGTTAACACAGAAGGCTCTAGAGTGGAGCAAATCCTAATATTCTTGCAGACGGGAGCAAAGATCCGTCATCAGCCAAATTGCGCTTTGTCGGCACCAACAACACAAATTGAGTATGAAGGTCAGATTCATGGGGCTAAAACTTGCCTGCTCAATGGGCATCGTGGTTAACTGCCTTTGGGGATTCTCAATTGGTAATCAAGCAATCCACGTGAATCTATTAAACCAAAGAATTACATTTGTTTGCCTTTACCACTCCAAGAGTTTTACAGATGGCTTTGGAGTTCAAGAAATCTCCTTTCTACACATTCCTCGTAATAGGAATGATTTTGCAGATGCATTAGCAACGTTGGCCTCCTTGGTTTACATACAGGATAAGGAAAACATGCCAGTCATCACGTTTACTCTACAAAGAGCCCAGTCTATAGGAATTATGTTGGAGAAGTATCGGATGAGCTACCTCCCATCCACAGTCCTTGGTATCAAAGCATCAAGGAGTATCTACGAGATAGATCTACACCCGCTGAGGCGAGCCTAACTGAGAAGAGGCGGATTCATCGACTTGCTATGAAATTCTACCTGAGCGGAGATGCACTCGACAAAAGAGATGCTGGATTAGGTCTCCTTAGATGTCTGGATAAAGAAAAAGCTCAAAGACTCATGGATGAGATCCATTGTGGAGTATGTGGCCCTCACATGAGCGGACCCCTACTTGTCAAGAAGATCCTCAGAATGGGGCATTATTGGCTTACACTCAAAGCTGACAGTGATGATCACGTCAAGAGGTGCTATCAATGCCAGATTCATGGGAATGCTATCCACGCCCCTCCAAGGGAACTCCACAATATGAGTTCGCCATGGCCCTTCTCAATGTGGGGAATGGACGTGATCGGACCCATCGAGCCCAAAGCCAGTAATGGACATCGATTCATATTCACCATGATCGACTACTTCACCAAATGGGTAGAAGCAACATACTTCCCCAGGGTTACTAAAGAAGTTATCATTGCTTTCATCAGAAATAATGTCATCTGTCGATATGGACAACCAGAGGTCATTGTGTCAGACAATGCTAAGAACCTCAACAACAAAATGATGGAGGAGTTATGTAGAAAATTCCACATCAAACACCTCAACTCCGTCATCTCATCGTCCCCAAAGATGAATGGTGTCGTTGAAGCGGCTAATAAAAACATCAAAAAGATCATGCAAAAAATGTCCGCCAATCACAAAGGATGGCCTGACCTCTTGCCTCTGACTTTATTAGCCTACAGAACTTCCATGCGAACTTCCACTGGGGAAACCCCCTACTCATTAGTCTATGGGTTGGAAGCAAGTTGCTCCCCATGAGGTGGAAATGGAATCCTCGTAGTATCGATGGATGCTCAACAAGGTGAAGACCAATGGGTACAAGACAGTATCACCAATTGTCTCTAATAGATGAAAGGCGATCCGCAGCCTATCTTCCATGGTCAATTATATCGCCAGAAAGGATCACACGATCTTCAAATGTAAAAGTCCAACTACTGACAATTCAAACCATACGACTTGGTTTTGAAGAAGATCATCGACAACCAAGATCAATCTAAGGGAAAATTCGCTCCTAACTGGGAAGGCCCATTTGTTGTCAAGGAGGTATTGACAGGAGGTGCTCTCATGTGAGACCCCAGATTTTATCAATAAAGATTTAAATTTTGTCAAAATAATTTTTTAATATTATGGTGTGAATTTGAGATAATATTATAGTTGTGGGTAGTATTTATAAATTTTGCAAAGTATGCAAGTGGTTATATTATATTCGATTGGTCGGGGATTATTCGGTTTAGCAGGAATATTCGTGACAAACTACTCAATCATTGGTGGACCCTAATAATGTAATTATTGTCGGATTGAAAAACGACAAAAATATTTTATTGAAATAACTATGAAGTTTTACCGTGGTTACCGTTGAACTACTCTAGTAGTAAAAGTACAAGAATAAGTGTGGTTGCATAGTAGCACACACCAGTATTGATTATTGATGCTTATGTGAGAAGTCACTCGCTTTGATTCCATTATTGTCGATTAATAATATGAATTATTATAATGATAATGACGCGTTTTGTTTTATTCAGATTATTAACGTAATAAAAATGTAAAACATCTTTTATATAAAATAGAATACTTTATTAAAGTTATTCTATAAATAGAATATATTATATTTTATTATGCATAGTGTTGCATAGTGTTTTGCATAGTGTTTTGCATTGTATCGCATAGTAAAATATTTTTATATAAATAGAATATATTATATTTTATTTAAAAGATTTTTCTTTAAATATGGACCGTCAGATTAAAGTAAATCAATCTGGACCGTTCATGGATTAGTTACTATGCATTCTATTTTCCTATAAATAGAAGCTCATTCCTTCATTATTTTCTTACGAATTCATTGAAACTCTAGAGAGAGAAATTATAGAGAGAAGCTATAGAGAGAAAGTTATAGAAAGAAGAAGAGTATTCTGGCTACTTCACTACTTCTATATTCAGTTCTTTTACGGTAAGGGGTGTTATTCTTTCTTCTTGAAGAGAACTTCTTTATTCCATTCATTATTATTCTGGTTGAATAACCCGTAAAAGTGGCATACCCTATACATAACCTGTATACGCGGCATACCCTATACTTGGTGAAATCCTTATGTTATTCCGTTGCTTATTATTCTGTTGGAATAACCTGTATACGCGGTTTACCCTATACTTGGTGACATTCTTCTATTATTCTCATTGGAACATCCTCGTCTGCATGTGTTTTACACCTAACCGGGTTCCGCTTTTATTATTCTGTTGGAACATCCTGTCTGTGTGTTTTACACCGACCGGTTCCGCCTTTTATCATTCTCGTTGGAATATCCTATCTGTGTGTTTTACACCGATCCGGTTCCATCTTTATTATTCTGTTGAACATCCTCGCTTGGTGTGAATTTCACCGACCGGTTCCGTTATTATTATTCTCGTTGAATAACCTCGCTATGCTGAGCACCGCATGCATGGTGATTTCTTTTGTTATTCCATTCTTTATTATACCCAAATTGGTTAAAACTTTGACTTCTATACTCCATGAAATTAGTAGAATATCCTTGATATTTGCGTTTCATCCAATATCTTTTCATGGAAATATTCTTCGATCATTCTTGAATTTTACTCTCACTAAAACAAGATCATGTTGACAATTTGGACGTTAATAATTTATGGATTAAATAATTCTTGAACTTGTTTTATTGAATTACTATGTCATTGTCATCATCCTCATGTTATATTATGTTATCTTTGGCTTACGTGCATAGATGAACTTAGTATGATTATGACCAGGATCATTCTAAGATAATCATGACTTGATATAAATGATGTGACAAAAGTCCTCAAAGGTGGCTCGTAATGCGTTGATGGATAGTTTTTGGTATGATTATGACCGTGGGTGATTCTAAGATAGTTATGACCATTGATAATTTGATGAAAATCCTTGACCGTGGTACGGGGATGATTAGATGTGGTGGTTTATTTATTAAGTTTGAGTCTCAAATGATAAAAATTGATGAAAACCTTTTAAAACCTAAAAGATAGTAGACTTTATTCTCTACTTGACTCTTTTAATGGATTGCTTATTCCTACCGCAGCTTAAACCGGTTGTCTATTGTATTTTATCGCTTTAATGATCGTTGAAGACTAATGATAATTTATTCTCGCATTATCTTAGTCATAATTTTTCTTCTTGGGCTAGTTGAGCTCACCCTTTTCTTTCACCGTTCTCTTCGTGAAATGAGAACATAGTTTGGACGAGCCGGGGAACGAAGTAATGGTCCGTGAGGATAGCATTAGTAGTCCTCACTATTCGTGAAATAGTGTGATAATAGTTGTAATGAGGACTCCTTTTGAGTTTGTATAATATCTAGTAGACAATATTTGTATTCAAACTCACGCTTTATGTTGTATTGTACACCTACGCTTATATTAGTAAGTCGTATTTGAATTTATGTACCATGTAAGTGGCGACCCAAGATGGGTGACGTATACCTAATTTTGGGGGCGTCACATCTCATATTACAGGAAATGGATGGCGATGAATTTCCATAGCTTATCAACTCGGACACCGTGAAACGATACTATGTCTGAAGTTACCATCAAACAAACATCATGGTTTTGATCATCAAATCACTAGTCATTCCGGTTTTGAACCCTTTCCTTTCTACATACTCTTTTGCCCTTCAGGGAAACATACACTTCAAGCCAGCAACCTGGTTTTACCTCAATTCAAACCTTCTATACAATCTCAGTTATCCTGAAGACGGGATTCAACCTTTCACAATTTCGGTTATCCTGAAGACGGGATTGAACCTTTCACACTTGCAGTTTATCCTAAAGACGGGATTAAACTTTTCTACGCTTGCAGTTTGTCCTGAGGACGGGATCAAACTTTTTACACACCTGCAGTTTATCCCCATTATGGGATTAAACTTTCCTCTCCCTGCAGTATAGCCTGTACATGGGATTCACGTTTCTCTTCAGCTGCGATTCGTCCTGAGGGGCGAACTACGCCGACTTGATCTCCTCTTCAATAGGAGTACATAGGCAACCATATGCTATATGGCCCGGTCGCAACAACTAAAATAACAAAAACATTATGCATTTTCTTCACAACAAAAACATCTTTACACCTATCTGCCTTTCACAATCAGCGTTGAACCTCCTACACTAGGTTCGAACTATGCAGACTTGATCTCCTCTTCAATAGGAGTACGTAGGCAGCCATTTATGGTTCAGTCTAACCCCTACTAGAACAACAATTCTTGTTACACGGTACTGGGATCAACCTTTAATTCGCCACATTTCATCTGTTTCAGATCAAAGGGATGGAATTACCCAACCTCTTCTCACAAATAGAAGATTCGATGACCATCTAATTTGCGATCGTGCCTCAAAGAGCAATACCAACCCATAAGAGATGGAATTAACTAGGCTTCTCACAAATAGAAGTAATGGCGACCATCTGTGGTGCGGTCAATCTCAGAGAGAAAGAAACCACCCTCCTCTCCACTTTTCCATACAGATACCAGTCCCAAGACACCAAAGATGGTAGGGATTTATAGAAATCAATGATCCGTTCTGAGAGATCTTGCGACGCCTCAATGTCCATCTATCAAGGATAAGTTTAGAATGCATCAAAATCACAAGGCCCTGAAGAAACAGGCAAACATCAAGCAAGTATCAAGGCATAACTAAAAGGGAAGTGAATCAAAATATATTTCCCTGCCATACATAATACTATTTGATATATACATATGTGTTGTACATGACAAAATGGCTAAGCTAGTCTGTGTAGGAAAATACAAAGCTATCTACAGATCTGTGTGTATGTGAACTATCAGATCTAACATAGCATCCCTCTTGGACGATGGAGGAAGCACTGCAAGCTCTTGCCCAAGGGTATCTACACGAGCTAGCAGATCAGAGGCTAACTGCATGGTGGCATAGTGCTCATCAATGTAAGCACTCATGCTCGGCAAAGACCGATACTCATCCGGGATCTAACTAAGTACTATCTGCAATGGCCACATCTCTAGCAGATAAGGCAGCATCCCGCTCCCCAATCAATGTATCCCTGGTTGATCTAGCCTCATCCCTCTCTAACAGAGCGGTATCTCTCTCATCATGAGTTGTCAACATCGCGGCCCTAGCCTGATCTCTATCATAGGTCATCAGATGTAAGCTCTGCTCCAAATGTCGTGCAAATCTTGAGTAACAAGGGCACTTAGGGTGGGAGAATCCATCATAAATTCCGCACCCAACAAATCAAGTCATCGATGGAATGATGCCTCCTCTATAGGCTCCTCATCGCCGTAATCGCCTCCTTCATCGTGGATACTACCGCACCGATGTAGTATCTGCTCCATCCATGTGGAATACTCGCAAACAACTCGATGATCGACAGAAAACTTAGCCACCTCTCGCTGATCCCAACAGGCATACAACCTGGATCTGTCCTCCGCTGACAAATGGTGTGAAGCGAAGCGCTGACTCACTGCCCCCTCATACGGATGGAAATCCTAAAACTGGTCAAACTAACACATCACGGCCAATGGGTGGTAAGTGATCAAGCCCCTCAATCCAGCCAGAGGGAGATAATCCATGCCCGGAGGATGAGTAATGAAGCTGTAGGGTGAGCTAAGCCCTGAACACGGAAATATGGCAAACGGATCCCTAATCCTGTCCAGAAAAGATGACCACGATGCAGCATCTATGCACTCTGTAGACTGAAAGGAGTACGACATGGCTATCTCCTAGGTGAAACAAAACCCCTGCCGTCTAAATGTGCCAATCGGTCTCAAGTGTGAATTAAACCACACATACAGCATGACCGAGCTACCTGTAAACACTCCTGTCGAATAAGTGCAACAGTATGTAGCTAACCTCAGAGTCTCTGCGATGATCATCGGTACAATGGTACGACCCTCCCTGAGAGATCTCACTGCTATAATGACGCCGATATCTAGCTCATCCATGTACCGCGGCATGAAGATGTATGACAATATGCATAGAAGAAGTACATCTACTCTAGCTGAACGCCAATGGTCCTCCAGTGTGGTAAAATCCCCGGAATGTCGTGCATAGCTGTCCTCAGAGCCAAACCTATCAAACAGGAAACACTTGGATATCACGTGGTCGGATGTAATCTCGTCCTGGACCACTCTATGTCTCAATCCGGTGAGGGTCATGAACTGTCTGCTCATGTCTCCAATAGCCATATGCACATAAGGTCTGTTCAGCGACAACATCGTCAACCGTGCATACTCCTCCAAAGTAGGAGTCAACTCCTGGGTCCCAAATCGGAAAAACTGCCTCTTCGATACCCAGTGCTCTAGCATACCCTCTACAAATTCTGTGGGAACCTAAAACATCAACAAGGTCATAGTATGCTGCAGCAAATCATCTACGATCACCATGTCTGATGGTAATATACTATCATACCATGAACGCATACCAGATACCACCAAAAATGGTGGGGTATGATCAATACGGCTAACTGTCGAAGAAGACATCTGTACGGGCCGTGTCATATGACCATCTAGGGGTCAATGCTGAATATCTCTGGACATACATACATATGCATAACATAATAACATGCATGATACAATAGATGGCAATATGATATAGGGAATGGAAAACTGTGCATACATTCCTAAGTATATCATCATCTAATACATCTCTGTACAGCTAAAATGCAGGGAAATGGGGAGAAGCTACCCAACATACAACAGAGGCCTATCAAAAGATATAGCAAGATTGGGGCGAAGCTACCCAGATGCTAACAGAGGCCTATCAAAAGAAATAGCGAGAAATACATCAGAAAAAGTCAAGAGTGTCGATGTCTACATCATCGATACTGTCCACCTGATGTAATTCCTCCCGAGTCACTGGATCTCTATCTACAGGGATGTCAGGCCGATACAAGGGAGGATTTGCACCGGAAAAGCCATATGGGTCATCTGAGGGGCCAGCGCCAGAGCTGGAAGGATCAAAAGTATCTACCTCTGAAGGATCTCTGCCCAAATGCCGAATGAAAAGATGTATCCGGTCCAGTTGCCGGGTCAATCTATCAATCTATGTCACATGAGTTGGATCTCTGACACAAGCTAGCCAATCCATCATCATCACAGATCCTGGAACCATATCCCCCATAAACTGTGTGGCGCGGGTCTGAGTTCTAATCGTACGAGGGATCCACCAATGCTGGAACATCTCCTGAGACCAGGGGGCCTCTGATAATGTAAAACTATCAATCCCCATCAATGGGATGTCAATGACGGGTGACTGCGAAATAGGCCAATAACACCTGGTAGGAGGCAAGATCGGCATACGGATCTCTCCTGTGGTGCTCCTAATAGCACATTCTCCTAAATAGAGCTCCCATCCTCCATCTGTGAAGAGAGGAATCCTGCGGGTGGAAATGATGTACTCTACCACAATCGGGTACCCATCCTCAAAACCAACTCTCAAATGCTCTCCAGAGTAGGGAATCCATGTAATGACATCGACTATCAACAACTCCAACTGTAGGTGACAATGAGTGAAACCCTCAGCAATAGGGACCTCCGCCAGTATGGAATGATGTCATCTCCGTCCTAGTGGATAGGTATCTAAACCTAACACGCTCATAGGATGCAAACAGGGAAGCCTCTCATAGGCCCAAAACTGCCAACACAAAGGCAAACATCTCACCGTCAACAACACTCTTAACTCAGACACGGGAAAAGACAAAAGAAACATTCACCAGTAGAAATGGGTAGAATCCTAACCACGCCTCGGTCAAGCCCTGCGATCGCATGCGCATTCCCCAGAGGAAGTAGGCAAAGGTGTAGGAACCCCAATCATACTCTCCTATATGGTCCACGTGTCGAGTGGCGCTGATCAAAGCGAAGGAGATCGTAGAGGAATTATCTTCTATGAAGTAGCCCCTAATGATCATCAGGAACAATCACCGGAGAATGCGATCCCTGACTCTCACATCATCAGGTATGGGCTCACTCAATAGCCCGCTCATAGCATCTACGCTTAAAGGACCTGTACGAACAGTCCTGCCCTTAAGCACCTCTGCCGGAATTCCCAACAAGGATCTGATGACAGTAGGGGTGATATCCACCGTGCAAGGCACTGGCTCCCCTCCAAACTCCATACCTGTGATAAACTGCCAATCCATCGGTGTCATCATCACCTCACAATCCAACAAATGGAGTGACTGAGTCTGGTGAAACCACCGCTCAGATAATGCCCTGAGGTAACCCCAAGGACTGCGATGGGGTAGAATGGAGAAGAACATCCCAAATCCCCAACCATGGACGATCGCTCTGTAGTCATCATGCAAAGCCTGATACATAGAGTGGATGCTAAACCAGTTCCCTCGAGGCTGTGTGAAGCCGAGAACTTATATCAAATGCAGATTAACATCAGAATCCTTGACTCCTCATCAATTGGAAATAAGGAAGATTAAAGATCTAACTTCATACCTCGTTTACGTGCGGCTATACTAAAGGATGCCTACTCAAGTCACCCATAAGATCTGGGTTCGCCACTTGAATACCTGGCAATTCCCTACGGGTAACACAAACAGCAGGAGCAGGAACCTCGATCGGTGCATCCTCCTCCTCGTCCTCGACATTTGGCACTTCAACCCGAATAGGACGTATCACCGCCTCCACTAAACGACGAGGCTGTCTAACAGAACGGCGGTGAGGCTCTTCAGAAGCTCTCCTCCGTACACTAGAAGTGGTCCTACGGGAACTACTCGGTTGATCTGGATCCATAATATCTGGACAGCAAGTCTCCAAATCACCTCAGAAAGGGTGTGGTAATTTCTTACCTTGAGCTTTTCAAAATGCATTTCTTTAACATACATCTATAGTAGAGTTAAAAATGCATGACTACCCAATACCTACATTTTGAGAAAATTTTGCCATAGCCCCCTTTGTAAATGGTACTATCCACATGCACATAGGCATGACTAGGTGACCATTCAGTAGCACACCTGTACACAGTCATATACATCCTACATGCATTAATCACATCACAGTAAAAATCCGTAAGTGTAGTCTAATTACCAGGATTATTTTACTTTTATGCCTTTACTCATTTGTCCTCATATAGGATAAGAAATGACGGTAAAAGGTGCCAATTTGACTGCTTCAAAAGTCAAATTTTTTCACATCATTATGTTCAGCATGGTTTAATACTAACATTTGCTATGTTGAATATTTTTTATCAAGTCATATCAGCATGCATATTCACTACTACGTGTCTAAATGCATTTCATGTAATAAGTCATTTACCAACGGATAGAAACTGGAAAAAAATACATGCATGTGTTACCAGGATAGTGAAGAACGCTTGCACAGTGGTAGAATATGCAGAAAGTTACCCGAACTCAGCAGATCTGAAGAAGAGCTCTCAGATTTCCTTCGCTGTGCAACTTAAAAATGACTTATGAAAGCAACCATTCGCCTATATATAGGCACGGTTGGTCGCAGGCTCACCTGCAGCTCCTGCAGGTGTACCTGCGGCACTCCTACATGGGTCCCACACCTTCGGCTCGCTCCAGTTAGAGTTGCAAAGGAGGTCTCACAAGCTGAAAAGGCCAAATCCTGAATTCTCATCGGTCAGAGTTAAACTCCCATCGTCTCAATGGTATTCACCTGAATGTAGGGTATACTATACCAATGAGCTCAGCTTGCACAAATCATGCTCAGCAATACCCCACAAAGGTCCGGTGCTATCATTTATAGGGTCACAACCTTAAACTTCCCCGACGGGGGTTACAACGCAAAACCATGAAATATCAAACTTCCCCGGCGGGGGTCACAACGCACAGTTATCAAGCATCTACGTATCCCCGGCGGGGGTCATAACACACATCTTTCAAGCATCTACGTATCCCAGACGGGGGTCAAAACGCACATCTTTCAAGCATCTACGTATCCCCGGCGGGGGTCACAACGCATATCTTTCAAGCATCTACGTATCCCCGCCGGGGGTTACAACGCAAATGCAACTATTGTACACACACATCAATGAAGGTCAAGCAACCTCGACATAATGTCACCACGACAAGTAAACCCATCGAAGCAACCTTCCCCAGCAAGGGCTACAACATAATGCTACCATTGACACATACATCAATGAAGGTCAAGCAACCTTGACAATACACCCAGCAAGGATTTATCCTGTGATACACACATCAACGAAGGTCGGGCAACCCTGAGGACGACAAACTGTCAAGAAGAATTCACGACGTAATGAGGGAATATGTTATACACATCCTCAAACAGACAAAGATTTATCCCCATAGATCTCTTACACACAAGAGGTACCTCTATCGAATATAGGCCAGTGTCTAGGATTCAAGACTTTGGTGATTGCCCCAACGTCAACATCCTTGGAGACTTGGATCACATGTCCAAGCCATCACTGATTGTCATCCTAACAGGATTACCTGACAATCATGCGTCATACATTTGCATCATGTTGCTGCATATAGCATAATGTTTATCTTGCTTGCATTTTAAGTGTCTAGGATTCTTTATCCTATCCATGCCTTGCATTGCAAGAATATGATATAGAGGGGCATCTGTAGACACTCAAAATTTTCTCGCACGCCGTCACATTAACATTATAGGAGGCCAGATTCGTCTTTTGGAGATAACCCTGGAAGACAACTTACATCCATTCCGGATACTATCAGAAGTGCAGTTCCAACCCGGGACACAAACCGGGAACATCAGTTCCAACCCGAACCACAAACCGGGAACTTCATCTCAAACCCGGAGCACACACCGGGAATGTCATTTCCAATCTCGGAGATAACCCCGAGGTTTACGAGATCAAAAGACCAGAAATAACACCGAAGAGGAGAGTTCTGTCTCGACAATAACACCGCGACATTCAGTTCCAGTCCCAGAAACAACACTGGGAGTAGCAACTCCATCCTGGTGATAGCCCCAAGGGATGCTTTTGCAGTTCCGGCGATAACTCCGGAATTGTTTCAAACACATGCGTTCAGCTTCAAGCTCAGACTTCCTATCGAGGCAATCATACCTCAGACCCAGAGCTAACAACGGGCATATAGGTTCTTTCACAGATGACCTTGCAGTATTCAAACACTTGCAGTAGTCCAATCTCAGATGTAACCCTGAGCAACGTCTGCTTTCCGCTCAAACCGGCGATAACCCTAGCAAGGAGTCAAAAGCGTCATCTTACCACCTCAACAAGATGATATCGCGGCATACTAACAAGTAGTCCAATCTCAGATATAACCCTGAGCAACGTCTACTTTTAACTCAAACCGACGATAACCCCGATGAGGAGTCAAACATCATCTTGTCTCTTCAACACCTACGCGTTGTCTCGACACTTCATACATACATACATACAACAATATCCCACAAGAACCGAGTAACAATCCCGAGTGACTATTACGTGTGGCAGTACTTTGGATGGAATTTGAAGCTTGAACACCATGGGTATAGACCCCTCTTCCGGACTTCGTACAACCTCTAATCCATGTCATTGTGTAACTCTCGACACAAGCGGTCCGAAGAAGGTCAAATATACCTCGTTCGGATGCTCGAATTGAAGTTTTGTAAGTTCGAGCGGACATTACAATGCACGAGTGCACGTACTACGAGATGACAGGACCTGCGAGGCTCGGATGCACCGCGACCAGCCGCAGGTACAATTGCGGCTACCGCAGGTGTACCTACGGCCATCCGTCTATATATACAAGCCTTGGGGTCAGCCATTTGAAGGAAAGAAAAGGCGAGGAAGCCTTGTCCATTTTACTCTGCATACACATCTTTTGAGTGTTTCTTCACTTATAAACACTTGTTAGCTCACATATAGCTATCTTTTATCCGGCGGGAGCTGAGTGTTTATCCATTTAAAGTCATAGAAGTCTACTTTGGCAGCCCACTGTAAGCCTTCTCACATTATATAAAGTCTTCTTCTCATATTAGCACACACCGTTGTACACGTTGAGAGTCGTGTGAGTGTGTTTGCCCGAACTTTGGTCCGTGGTTTTCATTCAAGTTTGTATATATACTTATATATATATATATTTATATATTTCATAATGGACTAACATTATCGAGTTATGCCTCGATTGAGCCTAGACTTCGGTTTGGAGCATTTATTGCTTTTATATATATATATATATATAATTGTTATCAGACATATCTGATGAGTCTGGATTTTACATCCGGAGCATTTACTCACTTATATATATATATATACTTATATATATAATTGTTGTCGGACATATCCGATGAGCCTGGATTCACATCCGGTGCATTTACTACTTTTATATATATATTTGTACATATATATATATATATTTACATTTCGTCCTGCCTGGAGTTTACTTCATGGCAGTTGATCGCTTTTACAGCTTTATTTACATTTTGTCCCACCTGAAGTTTACTTCGTGGTGGTTGATCATGTCCATATATATATTTACCGCTTTTATATATTTACATTTCCGATCCCCCATGGAGTTGCTTCGTGGTGGTTGATCATGTTTGTATATATATATTTACTGACTTTTATATATATAATCGCCATCGCTTTCATATACAAATTGCAGATCATGTGAGCCTAGAATCATAGTGATCACAGATTCACCTCATCAATCTAGATTCTGTTCCCATGATGGACATATTTTTCAAACTTTAAGCAACTTGTACATTATTTTACAAATGTATGAATTTCCTTGATGGTCATCATGCCTATGAGGAGTTCTAAGATCACAGATATTATTTTCTCGAGAATGCTTCGCATCTCGAAAATAAAAGCAAACAAGTCGAACATTTAATAATAAAATGGATGTATGAAAAGGTCTCAATTCCTATTAAGCACAGGGTTTGAAAAACCTCTTACAAAACTTTATTGATATATCTTGGTTAAAACTGAATTTTTCTATAAAATTCAAACCTTGTGTATATAGGTGCGAATGAGGCCTTGCACTACTTTTAAATAATTGCACATTGATCCACACACACATACACACACATTCATATAACAATTTCTTTGAAAAGTGGCGGTCACCGTGGTAACACGGATGTCGGGGGGTGCCTAACACCTTCCCTCCGTATAATCAAGCCCCCGGACCCAAAATGAATCTCGGTTTCACAGACCCGTTTAGCAGTGTTAAATCACTAGGTCAATGTGCAAGCCTTTTCGGTTGCATTGTTGCGAACAGTTAAATACACCAACTGGCAACTCTTAAAGTCAAATCGTCGACATTATACATGTCGGACCTTTTTCACTTATTTTTTCAAACAAATCTCACATTAACATGAGAACACCAAAGAACAAGTAACGAAAAGGGACACTCAAAAATCCCGACGTCGACAAATGCTTGCTGTGAAAAATTGGAATTGATCTTCGTATTATGCCTTGTGTATTGTTTAATTCATTGTTAATTGAGTAATATACATCCAACACACGTTTTTCTGGTTAATTCCATACCCAATAGAGTCCACTTGCCATCCAAATACTAGAGTTCATGTCCCAGCAGAGTTCAAAATAAAACAAAACAGTTTAGCAGTCGAGACCCCCCGCCTTGGAGGGGTACAAGTTTAAAATAAAGTCATTCCGTACGGGCACCCTTCTGATTAGTTCATTGTTGAAGACCCCCCACCCCGGCGGGGGTACATAGGCAAAAAGGGCCCACCCCGGCGGGGGTACATAGGCAAAAAGGGCCCACCCCGGCGGGGGTCTATTCTGCTAGATGACTTTGCTAACTTCATGATTACTTCCAGAAATGCTCCAAATGACTCCAATTCTTCGTTAAATGCCACAACAAACACCCTACACATAAAAGAACACAAAACAAATAAAAACGAATATAGAAACAAGAAAATAACAACAATTAAGCGTGAAATAGACAATGATTCATGGATATGAAATCCACTTATCATGGGTCCCACTGTCTCGAAGTACGTGCACTCGTGCACTATGATGTCCACTTGAACTTGTAGAACTCCAATCCGAGCATTCGAACGAGGTGTACAAGACCTTCTTCGGACCGCATTTGTCGAGAGTTACACAATGACATGGGGTTAGAGGTTATACGAAGTCAGGAAGAGGGGACCATGCCCATGGTCTTCAAGCTTCAAATTCTATTCGGTGTGCTATCCTGCGTAATAGTCACTCGGAATTGGAATTCCTCGGCTCTTGTGGGACATTGTTGTGTAGAAATGTATGTATGAGATGTTGAGACGGAGCGCTGGGGGTTGAGGTGGCAAGATGACGATTTTTCCCCTCACCAGGGTTATCTCCGGTTCTGATAAGATAGACGTTGCTCAGGGTTATCTCTGAGATTGGACTGCTGCAATTGTTTGAATTCCACAGGGTCATCTTTAAGTGTGTCTGTCTTCCCGGTGTTAGCTCCAGGTCTTTGGAATGAGTGCCTCAGTGGGAGTTCTGAGGTTGAAGCTGACAGTATGCATTTAAAATAAGCAATTTTGGAGTTATCGCCGGAACTGCAACGACATTCCTTGGGGTTATCCCCAAGGATGAAACTCGGGGTTATCTCTGAGGTTGGAATTGATACTCCCGGTGTGTGTTCCGGGGTTGAGACTGAACTTCCGGTGGTATCTGAAATGGTTGTGAGTTGTCTTCCACGATTATCTCCGGAAGACAAATCTGCCCTCCTGCAATGTTAGTAACAGGTGTGTAAAAAATTTTGAGTGTCTACAGATGCCCCTCTTTATCATATTCATGTAATGCAAGGCATGGATAGGATAAATAATCCTAGACACTTGAAATGCAACAAGATAAATATAATGCCATGTGCAACAACATGATGCAAATGAATAATACATATATTCTGTTGGATTGTTTCCCGACATGATGGAATGATTGCCGGTTCCCTGTTAATCCTACCAGGGATGATAATTAGTGATGTCTTGGACATGCGATCTAAGTCTTCCAGGATGTTGACATTTGGGTTATCACCAAAGTCCAAAATCCTTGATACAGACTTTACTCTGAAGATGTGCCTCTCGTGTGCAAGAGATCTATGGGGATAAAGCTTTATCTGTTTGAGGATGTGTATAACATATTCAATCATCGGTCCTCTCCGATGAGGGTGGTCTTCTCTGGTTTGTGTCACCAGCATATACCATGGTCCTGTTGAAGTTACTGCCAACAGTATGTATTGCCAGGGCTGCCTGATCTTCGCTGATGTGTGTGTCACCGGATAAATCCCTATTGGGAAAACTATCAAGGCTGTTTGATGTTCATTGATGTGTGTATCAATGTTTGCATTGCGTTGTGACCCCCACTGGGGAACATGTCAAGGCTGCTTGACCTTAATTGATGCGTATATCAATGGCTGCATTACGTTGTGACCCCCGTCGGGGAACATGTCAAGGCTGCTTGACCTTAATTGACGCATATATCAATGGTTGCATTGCGTTGTGACCCCCGCCAGGGAACATGGATGGATGAAATCTGCGTTGTGACCCTCGCCGGGGTACTTTATTAATGACATCGGCGTTGTGACCCTCGCCGGGGAACTGCTTAGGGTTACAACCATGTATTTGGAGGCATCAGACCTGTTTGAGGCATTGCCGAGTATGATTTCTAAAAGTTAAGCTCATCGGTATAGTGTACCTTGTATTTAGGCGAACACCAATGAATGGCATGTGAAGCCATAATTTGACTTGTGATAACCAGGATTCCAAGTTATTCTGCTCAATCGCGTAGCGTCTTTATTCCTGATTTGGCCTTTTCAGCTTGTGAGACCTCCTTTGCAACTCGAACTGGACCAAGCTGAAGGGATGGGACGCATGTAGGGGTGCCACAGGTACACCTACGATAGCCACAAGTGGACCTGCGGCTAATCGTGGGTATGTAATGCATGTGGTTGCTTTCATAAGTCACTTTCATGTTGCGCCGCGAAAGAAATCCAAGAGCTCTTCTTCAGATCTGCTGAGTTCGGGCGACTTTCTGCAAATTTTGCTACCGTACAAGTGTTCTACACTATCCTAGTAACGTATGCATGTATTCTTTTCTAGTTTCTATCCGTTGGAAAATGGCTTATCACATGAAATGCATTTAAACACATAGTAGTGAATATGCATGCTGATATGACTTTATAAAAAATATTCAACATAGTAAATGTTAGTATTAAACCATGCTGGACATAATGATGTGAAAAAATTTAACTATTAAAATAGTCAAATTGACACCTTTTACTGACATTTCTTATCCTATTTGAGGATAAATGAGTAAAGGTAGAAAAGCAAAATAATCCTGGTAATTAGGCTACCCTTACGAATTTTTTACTATGATGTATTAATGCATGTAGGATGTATATAACTGTGGGCAGGTGTGCTACTGAATAGCCACCTAGTCAGGCCTATGTGCATGTCGATAGTCCTATTTACAAAGGGGACTATGGCAAAATTTTCCATATATAGGCATTGGGTAGTCATGCATTTTTAACTCCATTGTAGACGTATGTTAAAATAATGCATGCATGCATGTAGACATAAAAATGCATTTTGAAAAGCTCCAGATAAGAATTTACCACACACTTTCTGAGGTGATTTGGAGACTTGTTGTCCAGATATTATGGATTTAGATCAGCTGTGTAGTTCCTGCAGGACCACTTTTGGTGTACAGAGAAGGGCTTCTGAAGTGCCTCGACCCCATTCTGTTAGACAGCCCCATCGTTTGGTGGAGGCGGTGATACGTCCAGTCCAGGTTGATGTGCCTGATGTCGAGGACGAGGAGGAGGATGTACCGGTTGAGGCTCCAGCTCCTGCTGCATCTATTCCCCGTAGGAATTTGCCAGGCATTCAAGTGGCGAACCCAGAGCTCCTAAGTGATTTGACTCGACACCCTTCAGTTTACCTGCACGCAAACTAGGTATAAAGTTATATCTTAATCTTCCTTCTTTCCTATTGATGAGGAGTAAAGGATTCTGATGTTGATCTGCATTTGATGTAGGTTCCCGGCTTTACATAACCTCGAGGGAACTGGTTCAGCATCCACTCTATGTACCAGGCTCTGCATGATGACTATAGAGCGATTGTACATGGCTGGGGATTTGGGACGTTCTTTTCCATTCTTCCTCGCCGTTGTCCCTAGGGTTACCTCAGGGCATTGTCTGAGCGCTAGTTTTGCCAGACTCAATCACTCCATTTGCTGGGTTATGAGGTGATGATGATACTGATGGATTGGCGGTTTATCACAGTATGGAGTTTGGAGGGGTACCAATGCCTTGTACGGTAAATATTACCCCGACTGCCGTCAAATCCTTGCTAAGAGTTCCGGCGGAGGCGCTCAAGGGCAGGACTATACGTCCAGGTCCTTTGAGCGTAGAAGCTATGAGCGGGCTGTTGAGTGAGCCCATACCCGATGATGTGAGAGTCAGGGATTTCATTCTCCGGCGATTGTTCCTGATGATCATTAGGGGCTGCATCATAGCAGATAACTCTTCTACGGTGTCCTTCGCTTTGATCAGCGCCACTCAACACATGGACCATATTGGAAAGTATGATTGGGGTTCCTACACCTTCGCCTACTTCCTCGGGGGAATGCGCATGTGCTCGCACGGCTTGACCGAGGCTTGGTTAGGATTCTACCCATTTCTGCTGGTGAGTATTTCTCTTATCTTTTCCCATGTACAAAGTTAAGAAAGCGCCGACCGACAAAGAATCGTTGCTTTTGTGTTGGCAGTTTTGGGCCTATGAGAGGCTCCCATGTTTGCGTCTTGTGAGTGTGTTAGGCTTAGATACCTATCCACGAGGACGGAGATGGCATCATTCCATACTGGCAGAGGTCCCTGTTGTGGAGGGTTTCACTCATTGTCGCCTACAGCTGGAGTTGTTGACAGCGGATGTCATCACGTGGGTTCCCTACTCTGGGGAGCACTTGAGCATTGGATTTGAGGATGGGTACCCGACTGGAGTTGAGCACGTGATTTCCACCCATAGGATTCCTCTCTTCACAGATGGAGGATTGGAGCTCTACTTAGGAGAGCGTGCTATCAGGAGCACCACATGAGAGATTCGTATACCGATCCTGCCTCCTGCAAGGAGTTATTGGCCTATTTCGTAGTCACCCGTCATTGATATCCCATTATTGGGTGTGACACCCCCAAATTAGGTCCACACGACCCATTCTGAGTCGCCAGATATCGCACTACAGAAATCAAATATAAACTTCATTTATATTAATCGCTGAATCGTCGTCGTGCGAGTACGACAACGTATAAGCTGTGAGTTTTAATACAAATATATGTAACTCTCATGGTGCCTCAACCACAACACCTTACAATGGTACTTTAAATAAAGGTACAGTCAATAACTGTTTTAGAAATTAAAATCTTTGAAAAATACTCAAGGAAACCTTCGTACATGGGAGGCCATGCGTTTAGGTTATGATAGATATCATATGTCCACAGAATTATCCTTGGTTGACCCAATAGTCCCCAAAGAAAAACAAGAAGATTGCTATCATCTTCTTTCCAATGGTGAGTCTTCTCTTGACATATAATTATCTCCATTGTCTCCAAGTGAGAATTATATTTCAAATAAACTCCAAGATTATATTGGCAGTGCTTGTAGATATATTCAACAAGAGGATGTGCACAACCCTGTCTTCTGATAACACGAGATTGTATGTCATTAGACATCTTGTATGATAGTGGCAAAAGACCCTTCCAAAGTTGGGTTCACCTCACCCTATTCGGTTCACCAAAATTAAATATCAAATGACGTATACAATACGACACACTTATCAAAAGTTCTCAATAAAATTATTTCCATAACATTTAGGGAGAACCTCAACAGCTATAGACCACCGTCCTATTCTCCTGTTACCCCCGCCCGACTCAGCTACACTCTTATTACCTGAAAGGAATTGTGAAGCAAAAAAGGGTGAGCACAACTAGCCCAGTAAAGAATATCATGACTAAAGATAATTTACATCATCAATAGCCTTCATCAATAATAAATCAGAGATTTAGAACATATGGTAGATGATAAAACTTTTCAACCATAGTTATAGTGGAACGAGCAAGAAGAGTCAAATAGACCATCAGGTCTATTATCTTCTCCATGTTAAAAGTACACCAATAATGTTTTATCCCTGTAACATCAATCAACAATTCCTATCCACAATCATATGAATAACTCATAATCATAATTGTAATTCTAAATTCCTCTTCGCACCCAGGACGAAGATAATTTTCATCACCTATCTTCACCTGAAACATCAAAAATCATGGTTATACCAAATCACAATTCCTGCTCATAATCATACTAATAAATTCATCTTTGAACTACGGCCAAAGATATTCATTAACAATTCATCTTTGCACTACAGGCCAAAGACATACAAATGTAATATAGAAGAGTCAAGTAGAGCATGATATCTACTATCTTTTACGAATTAAAAGTGTATAATCAACATTTTATCGCTGAGACTCAGCTTAATAAATAATCCACATCATCGAATCATCCCTGCACTACAGCTAAGGATATTCATGTAATCATCAATGGTCATGATTATACCGAATAATCCCTGGTTATAATCATACCAATAACTGTCCATCAATGCACTACGGGCCAATGAGGACTTTTACCACATCATCTTTAACATTGTGGGTCATGATTATACCGAATGATCCCTGGTCATAATCATACCAATAAACAGTTCATCTATGCACATAAGCCAAAGATACTCATCAATCAATAGTTAGTCTTTGCACGTAAGCCAAAGATATACAACTGTAAAATCAATAATCAACAGTCCATCTTTGCACGTAAGCCAAAGATATACAACTGTAAAACTAATAATCAACAGTCCATCTTTGCACGTAAGCCAAAGATGACTTTCATCATAATATAAGCCTGATGATGATGACCATGATATAAGCGAAAACAAGGATAAATATTAAAGACTTTAAATTTATCCAAATATTATCAATCACTTAATAAACTCATAATCTAATATTATTAATATTATAACAATATTTTAATCACTTTTAAACTTATGAACAATATATTTCAATTGTTTACACTTTACCAAATAATGCATTTTAATCATTCAAAATGCCATACTCATAAGATTTCATCACCAATAATCAAATCCTCATCAAAATCTGATATATACTATATATAGGATTCCCAAGCCATAAAATCCTATCTTCCAATTTTGTTACTTCACATAACATATTTAATTCATTTACTCATAACTAGTTCATTTTCATGAAAAATACCAAATCAGTCCCAAAAATATTTCTTTTCTGGGATTTAGTAGAATATAGTCCCATATTGAACATATATTTTTCTCAAAATTTTTAAAATTCATTTACTATTTTTCATATTGCCAAAACTGCCGAATATTTAGACATTTATCATAAATTGTACTTTTGTCCAAAAATTTCAAAATTGACAGGGTATACTCCTGTTATATAAATGTACTCCCAATAAAAAGTTCACCAATTTTGGAGTTAACCACAAGGAGTTATAAGGATTTACTTTTAAAATAGTCTTTTCCCATAAAATCCATAACTCTTAATCTATACATCCAAAAATCGCCATCTTTGGACACAATATAGAAAACTCATCAAATTATCATTTCAAATTTTTCCAGAAATTTTGAGGGTCAGAAAAATTATGAAACTGCAAATGGATTTTCACCCGCCATGCGGTAATCCACGTAGACAGATCATTTCTACAATTTAATAAGGAATGAATATAAAGGATCATTCACCATGCATGCGGTAATCCATATAGATAGGTTATTCCAACAGAATAATAAAGAATGGAATACTGGAAGAATTCACCATGCATGCGATAGAACGCACAGACAGGTTATTCCCAACAAAATAATAAAGAATGGAACCAGGTCATGCGTAATCCGCACAGACAGGATATTCCAACAGAATAATAAAGAATGGAATAACAATGATTTCACGACATGTGATAAATCGCATGCATGTGTTATTCCAACAGTAATAATAAAGAATGGAACTGTGTCATGCGTAATCCGCATGCATGTGATATTCCAAATGTAATAATAAAGAACGGAACCAGGTCATGCGTAATCCGCACAGACAAAATATTTCAATAGAATAATAAAGAATGGAATAATAGAAGAAATTCACCATGTATGCAGTACTTCGCATAGACAGGTTATTCCAACATAATAAGGACTGGAATAATAGCTCTCTTCATGAATACGAAAGAAATAATACCCCTTATCTTAGAAGAAAACTGGATACTGGAATAGTGAGGTAGCAGACTTCTCTTCTTCTTTCTCTCAATAATTTCTCTCTATAATAATTGCTCTATAACTTTAATGAATTGGTTAGAAATGAAGGAAAAATGAGCTTCTATTTATAGGAAAATATAGTTTCGATAATTGCATGTTTTGGGCCTCGAAATATTACAGTACAATACCTTCAACTTTTCTTTCATTTTTAATTTAGTCCTGCAAGTATTATCAAACTTGCACCACCTCCCCTAATAGTAAATCATGTGAATTAATAGTTCATTCATGTGACTTAATAGTTATAATCATGTGAAAATACGAATTGCAGTATAGTACCTCCATCTATACCTCCATTTTTAACTAAGTCGTGTAAGTATTATCAATCTTGCACCACCTCCCCTAATAGTACATGAATGTGAATCAATAGTAAACACATGCGAATAATTAGTTTCAATCATATGAATTAATAGTAATTAATTGCTCATTTATTCGATTAATTACCCGATTGGTCAATATAACCTCCAGACATCAATTATTATTGAAATAAATGTCGATTTCCACTAACACTAACAATCCCAACACAATGGAAATATTTTTCTCAAAAATTTCATTTTTGAAATTTTAAAGTTTGACTTTTTTTAAAGTCAACTGTTGACTTTTTTGACCAAAAAGTCAACCCCAGCAAATTTTGTGTTTATAGTGTATTTCTACTAATTTCATCGTTTTGGACTCAAATATCACGTCCGCGTCTCCAAATTCAACTCTGAACTCAAATTCAATTTTTAATAACATTCATTAATATTATAACTCACAATATTTAACAACCAGGTCGTTCCTAGGAAAGAGGGGGCTTTCCGATAAGGATTTCTCCTTATTAGTGCGCAATTAGGTGACCAAACCTCTTCTTATGTAACTTCTGCACATCATCAATATTGCAAATAATAATATGAATAACTTTGTCGTCTCAATTATTGATTTAATAATATATAACATATTATGCAGATGATACTGTGACAATAATTGAATCAATAGTATGAGAGATATGATGCAACAATTATTGTAGCAATAATTGAGTATAACCGAGTGACTTCTCACGATAAGCATCAATAATCAATACCACAGCTACTATGCAACCACGCCAGACATCGTTTCTTTTTCACTACCAATTATTTTATGACAACTTGCTTACTTTAAATTTTTTTTAAATATGACCCTTAACTTTAAAATTTTATCAATTTAACTATTTACCGAAATAGAAAAATTGAATACTTTTATTTCATAAAATTTGGGATCTCACAATATCCCCTACTTATGAAATTTCGCCCTCGAAATTTACATACCTGGTAGTTCTAAGAGATGAGAATACCTTGCTTTCTTTTCAGATTGTTTCTTTCTGGTTATTTCCTCTGTATCATGATTTTTCCATTGTTCATCTCCTGTATTTCAGATATCATTCTAGAATATATCTTCAAAACAAAGGTTAATTGACATATCACAATTTGTCAACTTCTCAAGTAAACAATTTCAGCTTAGGTAAGTCACACACTAGCAAAGTATATAACTCGTCTCTCCCCTCCTTGTTCCAGATTCTTATATCCGCCAGCGACCATATCCCTAAGCTCTGATACCATTGGTGACGCCCCCAAAATAGGTCCACACGACCCATTCTGAGTCGCCAGATATCACACTATATAAATCAAATATAAACTTCATTTATACAATTGTTGAACTATCGTAATGCGAATACGACCAACGATAAGTCGTGAGTTTTAATACAAATATATGTAACTCTCATGGTGCCTCGACCACAACACCTTACAATGGTACTTTACATAAAGGTACAGTTAATAACTATTTTAGAAATTAAAATCTTTGGAAAATACTCAAGGAAACCTTCGTACATGGGAGGCTATACGTCTAGGTTATGATAGATATCATATGTTCACAAAATTATCCTTGGTTGACCCAATAGTCCCCAAAGAAAAACAAGAAGATTGCTATCATCTTCTTTCCAATGGTGAGTCTTCTCTTGACATATAATTATCTCCGTTGTTTCCAAGTGAGTATATTTCAAATAAACTCCAAGATTATATAGGTAGTGCTCATAGATATACTCAGCAAGTGGATGTGCACAACCCTGTCTTATGATAACATGAGGTTGTATGTCATTAGACATCTTGTATGATAGTGGCAAAAGACACTTCCAAAGTTGGGTTCACCTCACCCTATTCGGTTCACCAAAATTAAATATCAAATGACGTATACAATACGACACACTTATCTAAAGTTCTCAATAAAATTATTTCCATAACATTTAGGAGAACCTCAACAAATATATAGACCATCGCCCTATTCTCCTGTTACCCCTCTTTCAATTCCAAACTACACTCTTATTACCGAAAAGGAATTGTGAAGCAAAAAAGGGTGAGCACAACTAGCCCAGTAAAGAATATCATGACTAAAGATAATTTACATCATCAATAGCCTTCATCAATAATAAATTAGAGATTTAGAACATGTGGTAGATGATAAAACTTTTCAACCATAATTATAGCGGAACGAGCAATCCATTAGAAGAGTCAAATAGACCATCAGGTCTATTATCTTCTCCATGTTAAAAGTCCACCAATAATGTTTTATCCTCAGAACATCAATCAACAATTCCTCGCCCACAATCATATGAATAACTCATAATCATAATTGTTATTCTAAATTCCTCTTCGCACCCAGGACGAAGATAAATTTCATCACCTATCTTCACCTGAAACATAAAAAATCATGGTTATACCAAATCCCAATTCCTACTCATAATCATACTAATAAATTTATCTTTGCACTACGGCCAAAGATATTCATTAACAATTCATCTTTGCACTTTAGGCCAAAGACATACAACTGTATTTTAGAAGAGTTAAGTAGAGCATGATATCTACTATCTTTTACGAATTAAAAGTGTATAATCAATATTTTATCGCTGAGACTCAGCTTAATAAATAATCCACATCATCGAATCATCCCTGCACTACAGCTAAGGATATTCATGTAATCATCAATGGTCATGATTATACCGAATAATCCCTGGTTATAATCATACCAATAACTGTCCATCAATGCACTACGGGCCAATGAGGACTTTTACCACATCATCTTTAACATTGCGGGTCATGATTATACTGAATGATCCCTGGTCATAATCATACCAATAAACAGTTCATCTATGCACATAAGCCAAAGATACTCATCAATCAATAGTTAGTCTTTGCACGTAAGCCAAAGATATACAACTGTAAAACCAATAATCAATAGTCCATCTTTGCACGTGAGCCAAAGATATACAACTGTAAAACTAATAGTCAACAGTCCATCTTTGCACGTAAGCCAAAGATGACTTTCATCATAATATAAGCATGAGGATGATGACCATGATATAAGCGAAAACAAGGATAAATATATCTAAATATTATCAATCACTTAATAAACTCATAATCTAATATTATTTATATTATAAAAATATTTTAATCACTTCTTAAACTTATAAACAATATATTTCAATTGTTTACACTTTACCAAATAATGCATTTTAATCATTCAAAAATGCCATACTCATAAGATTTCATCACCAATAATCAAATCCCCCATCAAAAATCTGCATATACCCTATATAGGATTCCTAAGCCATAAAATCCTATTTTTCAATTTTGTTACTTCACATAACATATTTAATTCATTTACTCATAACTAGTTCATTTTCATGAAAAATACCAAATCAGTCCCAAAAATATTTCTTTTCTGGGATTTAGTAGAATATAGTCCCATATTGAACATATATTTTTCTCAGAATTTTTAAAATTCATTTACTATTTTTTATATTGCCAAAAACTGCTGATTATTTAGACATTTATCATAAATTGTACTTTTGTCCAAAAATTTCAAAATTAACAGGGTATACTCCTGTTATATACATGTACTCCCAATAAAAAGTTCACCAATTTTGGAGTTAACCACAAGGAGTTATAAGGGTTTACTTTTAAAATACTTTTTTCCCATAAAATCCATAACTCTTAATCTATACATCCAAAAATCGCCATCTTTGGACACAATATAGAAAACTCATCAAATTATCATTTCAATTTTTTCCAGAAATTTTGAGGGTCAGAAAAATTACGAAACTGTAAATGGATTTTCACTCGCCATTCGGTAATCCACGTAGACAGATCATTTCTACAATTTAATAAGGAATGAATATAAAGGATCATTCACAATGCATGCGGTAATCCATATAGATAGGTTATTCCAACAGAATAATAAAGAATGGAATAATAGAAGAATTCACCATGCATGCGATAGAATCGCATGCATGTGTTATTCCCAACAAAATAATAAAGAATGGAACCAGGTCATGCGTAATCCGCACAGACAGGATATTCCAACAGAATAATAAAGAATGGAATAACAATAGAATTCACCAGGCATGCGAAAAACCACACAGACATGTTATTCCAACAAAATAATAAAGAATGGAACCAGGTCATGCGTAATCCGCACAGACAGGATATTCCAACAAATTAATAAAGAATGGAATAATAGAAGAATTTCACCATGTATGCAGTACTTCGCATAGACAAGTTATTCCAACATAATAATAAGGAATGGAATAATAGCTCTCTTCATGAATACGAAAGAAATAATACCCCTTACTGTAAGACCCCAACTTATTATTAATGAAATTTAATTTTCTTTATTTTGAAATAGTAAGGGTTGATTTGATTAATGTGGATAGTTATGGGTAAAATACGCAAATATTTTAAAATAAGCAAGTGGTTATAAAATATTCATTATTGTCGGGGAATATTCGTTTGGTCATGGAATATTCTTGCTGTCGGGGAATATTCATACGATGGTGCAGTCTTTTGTGGGCCCCATAACGGAAAGCGATTGGATGAAGAAAACGACAAATATAAGTTGTTTAAAAATAACGACGTAGTTATTCTACAGATTAATCTTGTTAAAATACTCGGTGGTTAAAACACGATGAGCATACCGGTATTGCACCAATTATTGATTCTTATGTAAGAAGGCACTACTCAATAATGGTTACGATAATTACCGCTCATTATTTTATTGATTTAATAATTCTTTGCGTTTATATTTTATATTGTCATTGTTTCAATAATTGTCATTACTACGGTATTTTCATTATCAAAGCAATAATTCATATTATCCTAATAATATTATTAGATAACATTATTGGCAATGTCTAGAAAGTTACATCAAGGAGAGGTTTGGTCACCTAATTGCGGCAAGAAGGAGAAATTCTTATTGGAAAGCCCCTCTTTCCTGGGAATTGCACAGTTGTCAATATTGTGATTCGTAAATATTATTTGTGAATAATTAATTATTGATTCATATGATGAGGAAAATATTGATTTTATGTGTATATAGATGGAGAAAATTTTAATGTGACAATTGTTGAAAATTGAAATTTTATCTTTTTCGGATAAAATAATTCATTTAAATATATTATTATATTTTAATAATATAATAATGGTGATATTTTTACAATAAATGTGGGATATATGAGTATACGAGGAGGAAGAGTATTTTGTTGCAATAAATGTTTAAAACATGTTAAACATGTTTGCGGGACCTAATTTATTAACCGAAATTTGATTATAACATGTAAAATTGCTGTTTGTGGATTTCGGTCCAATTTCATTTGGAATTTGGAAAAACTTTCTTCCGCAAAGTTGTAGAGAATTGAATTTCCTATAAAATTTCACGAGATTCAATTTTCCTACAAAAGGGCTATTTATTATGAATTATTGAAGTTTTGATTAATTGATTATCATTTTTTGAAGTTTTAAATGGTTTAAGTGAGAAAACGCTTTTTGTTGTTTTTATTGGGGTGTGGTTGATGGCTGAATTTAGTTAGTATGCGTAGGAAAATTTAGAGAAAATAATAATAATATTAAATTTTCTACTTTGGTGTTCTAAGCATTTTCCTATAAATAGGGTGCTTAGGTTAGAATTGAAAATCGGACCCGAAATTGAAGTTTTCTCTCTATATTATCGAGTATTCTTGTGAGTATTTTGAGTATACTTTGAGTATTGCTATACTGGTGCAAGTTCAAGTCATAGCCTATATTCTGTGTTTCAATTTAGAAGTCTTGATATTTCGAGGTAAGGGATATTATTTTTTCGTAATGATATTATTTCTTCAATATCATTATCTTTGAAATATTGATCTGAAGTTTTATCAAATTTGGAACTTTTGGTGTTGAGTTACTATTCACGTACTCTGACTATTCACGATATCGACACTTATTCTGAATCGACATTATTCATCGAAAATGAAAATTTTCCTTTCGCCGCTAAAATATCTATTGTGGATACTAGCTTTGATTGTACATGTTTTGATCATTCTTGAATTTTACACAACTTTGATTATTTTTGAGGTATTTTTGGACATGGATAAAACAAAGTACGAATCCTTAATCCTTAATCCTTGTCATTTTGTTTCACCGGATTCGTTCTTTAAAAATATTTTCATCATCCTCGCCTTAAATGATGATATTATTGAATATCTTTGGCACATGTAGTGCAAATATGAATGATTTCGATGAATATCTTTGGCCCGTGAGTGCAAAGATGAGCAGATGTTTAGATGAGCATGACCAATGATGAATATCTTTTCGCACCAGTAGTGCAAAGATGAATATTTGATTCGGATATATATATTGATGATGTTACGAGATAAAAGATGAGACGATGAAATTTTAAATTCATACATAGAAGATAGTAGTTTGCATTCTCTACTTAACTCTTCTAATGAATTATTATTTCATTGCGAATATTGATTTAAAACTTGTTGTCTATTGTATTCTATTAGATTTTTCCTGTTGAAGACTAATGATAATTTGTTGTATATTATCTTAGTCATAATATTTTTACTTCGGGCTAGTTGAGCTCACCCTTTTCTTTTTTTTCCATTTTTCTTCTCGGGAGGCGAGAATATAGCGAGTACGAGTCTGGGGTATGGAATGAAGGTTCTAGAGAGAGTTGTTTAGTAGTCCTCACCATTTTGTAAAATAATGTATCAATAAATGTGATGAGGATTTATTTGAGTATAGATATTGTCTAGAAGATAATATTTGTATTCAAACTCACAATTTTACTGTTGTAATAATAAAGTTATTGTTGTTTCTGTACCATGTATTGACAACTCAGAATGGGTGATGTATACCTATTTTGGGGGCGTCACACTTACCTTAGAAAGAAAAGCGGATCTTTGGAATAGTGAGGGGCAGCGTACTTCTCTTCTTCTTTCTCTCAATAATTTCTCTCTATAATAATTGCTCTATAGCTTTAGTGAATTGGTGAGAAATAAAGGAAGAATGAGCTTCTATTTATAGGAAAATATAGTTTCGATAATTGCACGTTTTGGGCCTCGAAATATTACAGTACAATACCTTCAACTTTTCTTTCATTTTTAATTTAGTCCTGCAAGTATTATCAAACTTGCACCACCTCCCCTAATAGTAAATCATGTGAATTAATAGTTCATTCATGTGACTTAATAGTTATAATCATGTGAAAATACGAATTGCAGTATAGTACCTCCATCTATACCTCCATTTTTAACTTAGTCATGTAAGTATTATCAATCTTGCACCACCTCCCCTAATAGTACATGAATGTGAATCAATAGTACACATGTGAACAATTAGTTATAATCATGTGAATTAATAGCAATTAATTGCTCATTTATTCGATTAATTACCCGATTGGTCAATATAACCTCCAGGCATCAATTATTATTGAAATAAATGTCGATTTCCACTAACACTAACAATACTAACACAATGAAAATATTTTTCTCAACAATTTCATTTTAGAAATTTCAAAGTTTGACTTTTTCATTAAAAGTCAACTATTGACTTTTTTGACCAAAAAGTCAACCCCAGCAAATTTTTTGTTTATAGTCTATTTCCACTAATTTCATTGTTTCGGACTCAAATATCACGTCCGCGTCTCCAAATTCAACTCCGAACTCAAATTCAATTTTTAATAACATTCATTAATATTATAACTCACAATATTTAACAACCAGGTCATTTCCAAGAAAGAGGGGGCTTTCCGATAAGGATTTCTCCTTATTTGTAAAACCCCAACTTATTATAAATAAAATTGAATTTTTCCTCTATTCATTATTCTAAATTAATAAGGTGTTAATTTGATATAACGCTTTGGTTATTGGTGAAATGTGTAAATTTTGCAAAATAAGCAAGTGGGTATAAAATATTCATTTTGTCGGGGAATATTCGTTTGGTCGTGGAATATTCTTTTTGTCGGGAATATCCGTACGATGGCGCAGTCAATTGTGGGCCCCATAACGGAATAACTGTCGGATGAAGAAAATGACAAAGTTTGAGTTTTATAAATAACGGCGTAATTGTTACCGTTAACACTGTTGGAATACTTAGTGGTTAAAATACGATGTCTACATGGTTGTTGCACAAGAGCTACGGTATTGCATGTGATTGTTGAATTATTGATTCGTATGTAAGAAGGCACTACTCAACAATTGTTACAGTAGTTACTGTTCAATATTTTATTTTATTGATTCAATAATTGCTGCATTGATAGTTTATATTATTGTTGTTTCAATAATTGTCACTGCACAGTATTTCCCATTATCAGATCAATAATTCATATTATTTGAATAATATTATTAGATAGCATTATTGGCAATGTCTAGAAAGTTCTGTCAATGAGAGGTTTGGTCACCTAATTGAGCGCCAGTAAGGAAAAATCCTTATTGGAAAGCCCCCTCTTTCCTGAGAACGGCCTGGTTGTCATAATTGTGATTCTGTAATATTATTTGTGAATAATTAATTATTGATTTATATGATAAGGAAATATTTATTTGATGCGGATATAAATGATGGATTTATTTATTTTATGTGGTTATAATTGAAGGAATTAATGTTGAGGTGTTTTATCAGTATTTTTGTCAGAATGGAGGTATTAAAAATCAAATCTGTATTTTTACCATATATTGCGTGAGTTATAATTTTTAATCCGACCGTTGGATCGTTGTGATTTTTGGATATGTTATATATATATAAGTTGAGTATATCTCCACAAATTTTGAACCGTTAAAAATGAACGAATGATTTGTTATGAATTTTAAGAGGTGACTGATTTGGAAATTAGGTTTATAAATGATTTTGGTGGAAAATTCTAGAATTGAGTGGGCCCCACTTGTGATTGGTGAAGAAATGTGCTGAATTTTATTTTAAATGTGGTGGGTGGCAATAGTAGAAGGTAAAGCCATCAGGTAGCAGGCCAAGTCTACTTTGGCGTGCTAACATTTTCTTATAAATAGAGGGCTAAGTTAGAATTGAAAATCATAGCAGAAACATAAGCTTTCTCTCTCTATATTATCGAGCGTATTTTGTGAGTATTTAGATACTTTGAGAGTTGTTGTTCAGTACAAGTTTCATTCAGCATCACTTTCGACCTTTCATTCCGAAGTACTGTTTCTTTGAGGCAAGGGATGTTATTTTCTTCTTAAATGATATTATTTTCTTCAATATCATTATGCCGAAATATTGGTTTGAACTTTTTAATCAAATTTGGAACTTTTTGTGTCGGGGTTACTATTCACGTATACGACACTATTCACGTATACGACACTATTCATGAATACGACACTATTTACCGAAAAATGAGAATTTTCCTTTTTGTCCAAGATGTCTATTATGGTTACTATCTTTGATTGTATGCATGTTTTGATCTTTATTTTTGAATTTTGCTTCACAATTGGTTATTATGAAGTATTATTGATGTTGGATAAACTGTTATACGAATTCCTAATATTTGTTCTTCTGTCTCACTGGATTCATTTTCTTTAAAATATTTTTCATCATCCTCAGTCTTAAATGATGATATTATTGAATATCTTTGGCCTGTAGTGCAAAGATGAATGATTAACTGATGAATATCTTTGGCCCGTAGTTCAAAGATGAACAGGTGTTGAGATGAACATGACCAACTGGTGATATAAATGAATATCTTTGGCCTGTAGTGCAAAGATGAATATTTGATTAAAGATGTATATTGATTGATGTTACAGGGATAAAATATTGATGATGGACTTTTAAATCATAGAAGATAGTAGAATTCTTTCTCTACATGACTCTTCTAATGGATTGTTGTTTCCGCTGCATTTGTTGATCTAAAACTTGTTGTCTATTATATTTTATCAGATTTTTCCCTGTTGAAGACTAATGATAATTGGTTGTATATTATCTTAGTCATAATATTCTTTATTGGGCTAGTTGAGCTCACCCTTTTCCTTTTTGTTCCATTTTTCTTCTCAGGAGGTGAGAACATAGCAGGATCAAGCCGGGGTATAGAGTGATGGTTCTAGAAAGATGTTTTAGTAGTCCTCACTATTTCTGTAAAATAGTGTATGAATAATTGTAATGAGGACTTATTTGAGTGTTGATATTGTCTAAAGATAATATTTGTATTTAAACTCACGATATGTGTTGTATCGTATTTTATGCGATAATTGTATTATTGAAGTTTTAGTTTGCTTTACGTACCATGTATTTGCAACTCGGAATGGGTGTTGTATACCTATTTTGGGGCGCCACATTATTAACGCATGAATTAGGTGACCAAACCTCTCCTTGATGTAACTTGCAGACATTGTCAATATTGCAAATAATAATATGAATAACTTTTTCGTCTCAATTATTGATTTAATAATATATAACATATTATGCGAGATGATCTTTGTGACAATAATTGAATCAATAATATAGAGAGATATGATGCAACAATTATTGTAGCAAATAATTGAGTATAACTAAGTGACTTCTCACATAAGCATCAATAATCAATACCGTGTTGCTACTACTTATGCGACCACAGCCAGACATCTTTGTTTCTCTTACTACCAGTTATTTTATGACAACTTGTTTACTTTGAAAAATTTTCAAATATGACCCTTAACTTTAAACTTTTATCAATTTAACTATTTACCAAAATAGAAAAATTGAATACTTTTATTTCATAAAATTCAGGATCTCACATTGGGTGTTGACAGTTTTGCACTGTCAGAGGATCCCTACACTTAGGAGATGTTTCAGTATTGGTGGTTCCCTCTTACCATTGGAGCTCAGACCCGCGCCACTCAGTTCATGGGGGATATGGTTCCAAGATCCGTGATGATGACGAATTAGCTAGCCTATTTTCGAGATACGACTCATTTGGCACAGATTAACAGTTTGACCCGACAGTTGGACCGGTCACATTTCTTTATCCGGCACTTGGGCAAAGATCCTTCAAAGGCATATACTTTTGATCCTTCCAGCTCTGGCGCTGGCTCCTCAGGTGACCCATATGGTTTTGACGATGCAGATCCTCTATTGTATAGGCCTAGCATCCCTGTGGATAGAGATCTAGTGACTCATGAGGAGTTACATCAGGTGGACAGGATTGATGATGTAGACATTGACACCATTGTCTTCTTCTGACGTATATTCTCATTATTTCTTTTGATAGGCCTCTATTAGACATTGGGTAGCTTCGCCCCATTCTCGCTATATCTTTTGATAGGCCTCTGTTAGTTGTAGGGCAGTTTTGACCCATTTCCTTGTATTTTAGCTTACAGAGATGTATTAGATGATGATATACTTAGTAATGTATGTACAATTTTCCATTCCCTATATCATATTGCCATCTATTATATCATGCATGTTATTATGTTATGCTTATGTATGTATATCCAGAGATATTCAGCATTGACCCATGGATGGTCTTATGACACGGCCCGTACAGATGTCTTCTTCGACAGTTAGCCGTATTGATCATACCCCACCATTATTGGTGGCATTTTGTATTCGATCGTGGTATGATAGTATGTCATCATCAGACGGGGTGATTGTAGACCAGCTGTTGCAACATACTATGACCCTGTTGATGTTTCAGGTTCCCGCAGGATTCTTAGAGGGCATGCAGAAGCACTGGGTATTGGAGAGGCATGTTTTCCGATTTGGGACCCAGGAGTTGACTCCTACTCTAGAGGAGTGTAGACACTTGAAATTTTCTACATACTTGTTACTAACATTGCAGGAGGGCAGATTCGTCTTTCAGACATAACCTTGGAAGACAGCTCACATCCATTCCGGATACTACCGGAAGTTCAGTCCCAACCCCGGAACACACACCAGGAACATCATTTCCAACCCCGGAACACACACCGGAAGGATCATTTCCAACCTCGGAGATAACCTCGAGTTTCATCCTTGGAGATAACACAAAGGAATGTTGTTGCAATTCCGGCGATAACCCCGGAAATGCTTGTTTCAAATGCATACGATCAGCTTCAATCAGACCTCCCGCCGAGGCACTCATACCTCAGACCTGGAGCTAAAACTGGCCAGACAGGCATTCTCACAGATGACATTGCGCCATTCAAATAAGTAGTCCAATTTCAGATGTAACCCTGAGCAACGTCTGCTTTCAACTCAAATCGGTGATAACCCCGGTGAGGAGTCACATGTCATCTTGCTACCTCAACACTTGCGCGTCGTCTCAACACTTCAGACATACATACATACAACAATGTCCTACAAGAACCAAGGAGTTCCAATCCCGAGTGACTATTATGCGTGGCAGTATATCGGATAGAATTTAAAGCTTGAAGACCATGGGCATGGTCCCCTCTTCCTGACTTTGTATAACCTCTAATCCATGTCATTGCGTAACTCTCGACACAAGCAGCCCGAAGAAGGTCGTATATACCTCATTCGGATGCTCGGATTGAAGTTCTGCAAGTTCGAAGCCAGACATTACAATCTGCGAGTGCATGTACTTGAGACGACGGGACCCATGAAACTGGGCCACCCCTTGCGTACACAGTGCATCTCAGAGCTCCCCTCTATAAATAGAGGGCTTGGGGTAGCCATTTTGAAAAGAGAGAAGGCGAGAAAGCCCTGTCCAATTTGCTCTGTACACGCCCGATATTGAGTGTTTCCTCATTTTAAACACCTGTAAGCCCACATGAAGTTATATATTTACCGGCGGGAGCTGAGTGTTTATCTATTTAGAGTTATAGAAGCCTACATTGGCAGCCCACTATAAGCCTTCTTATACTCTATAAAACCTTTCTCTTCATATTTGCACACACTATTCTACACATTGAGAGTCGTGTTGTATGCGTATGCCTGCACTTGATTCGTGGTTTTCATTTCATACGTATATATATAGTTATATATGTATATATTTTTATATGGACTAACATTATCGAGTTATGCCTCGATTGAGCCTAGACTTATGTCTGGAGCGTTTACTCGCTTATATATATAATTGTTGTCAGACATATCTGATGAGCCTGGATTTTACATCCGGAGCGTTTATTGCTTTTATATATATATATATATATATATATTTGTATATATATATATATATATATAATTGTTGTCGGACATATCCGATGAGCCTGAATTTTACATCAGGTGAGTTTACTGCTTTTATATATATATATATATATTTACATTTCTGTCAGGCCTCGAGTTTACTTCGTGGCCATTTACAGCTTTATTTACATTTCATCCTGCCTGGAGTTTACCTCGTGGCCATTTACAGCTTTATTTACATTTCATCCTGCCTGGAGTTTACTTCGTGGCGGTTGAACGCTTTTACAGCTTTATTTACATTTAAGTCCCGCTTGGAGTTTACTTCATGGCGGTTGATAGCATTTATTGCTTTATTTACATTTTTGATCCCCCATGGAGTTGCTTCGTGGTGGCTGATCATGCACACACACACACACACACACACACACACACACACACATATATATATATATATATATATATATATATTTACAGCTTATATATATATAACTGCTTATTGCTTTCCATACAAACTACAGTATCATGTGAGCCTAGGAATCATGTGATCACAGATTCAGTCTATTGAATCTAGATTCGGTTCCCGTGATAGACATTTTCAATTTATGGCGCTTGTACATTATTTACGATTATGTACTGAATTTCCTTAGATGGTCATCATGCCCATGAGGAGTTCTATGATCTGTCAGATATTATTTTCTCGAAGATGCCTCACATCTCGAAAATAAAAGCAAACAAGCCAAACATAATAATAATAAAATGGAAGTATGAAAAGGTTTCAATTCCTATTGAGCACAGGGTTTTAAAAACCTCTTTTTATAAAACTTCATTGCTATATCTTGGTTAAAACTGAATTTTTCTATAAATTCAAACCTTGTGTATATAGGTGCGAACGAGGCCTCGCACTACTTTCAAATAATTTCACATTGACACACACACACACATTCATATAACAGTTTCTTTGAGAAGTGGCGGTCACCGTGGTAACACGGATGTCGGGGGGTGCCTAACACCTTCCCTCCGCATAATCAAGCCCCCGAACCCAAATGAATCTCGGTTTCACAGACCCGTTTAGCAGTGTTACATCACTGGGTTAATGTGCAAACCTTTTCGGTTGCGTTGGTGCAACTAGTTAAAAACACCAACTGGTGACTCTTAAAGTCAAATCGTCGACATTACACATGTCAGACCTTTTTCACTTGTTTTTTTAAATAAATCTCACATTAACATGAGAACGCCAAAGAACAAGTAACGAAAAGGGACACCTAAAAATCCCGACGTCGACAGGTGGCGACTCTGCTGGGGACTCCAGTAAGAGGGATTAAGTCACTATTACAAGCTTTTCAAAATTGTTATATGCTTGTGTGTGAATGTTTGATGAGTGAGTTTTATACACATGAATTGGATACATTCGGGCTTAATTTATTGTTATTCTCAAGTCTTTTAGAATAGTTTTTAAGTGTTTGTGCCTACTCATGCATGTTTTATGTTGTTTTGTAGGAATTGGGACAAAAGTTACTTGGATCGACGTTCGGGGTAGCTAGATTCGCGTTTTCGGCTTGCCATTGACACAACAGTCACTTCAGAGCCAATTTGAGTATTGGTTTAGACATTATTTCGAAAGACTTAAAGAATGAAAGTTGTAGAACTACATCCCCTCTTTCCGGATCATCTTGAATCATCGAAATCGGAGTTCGGACAAAGAAGTTATAGCCATTTTTGCAAAGGATGTTGGAGCACAAAATGTCAAAAAAAAAAAGCGCAGCGGCGCCCATTTTGGCCTATGCCCGGCGTCGTCGTCTTTGAAAAGGCGGGGGTTCTTGATGCCATACCCAGTGCCAGAATAACCACCGGGAAAAGGGTTGGTTGGGCGTGGACGCGTTTTTGGTCGAATTTTGACACCTTTTTGACTCCAAATTGGATTGGGTTAGTTCCTAAGCTAAAAATTGGACTTGTAACCTATAAATACATGATGTATGTAAGACCCCGAAATTTTTTTAAATAAAAAGGAATTTCCTTTATTTATTATTTTGAAATAGTAAGGGTTGATTTGATTAATGTGGATAGTTAAGGGTTAAATACGCAAATATTTCAAAATAAACAAGTGGTTATAAAATATTCATTGTTGTCGGGGAATATTCGTTTGGTCGTGGAATATTCGTACTGTCGGGGAATATTCGTACGACGGCGCAGCCATGTGTGGGCCCCATAACGAAAGCGATTGGATGAAGAAAACGACAAATATAAGTTGTTTTTAAATAATTGGCGTAGTTATTACTGAAGTTATCTTGTTGGAATACCCGTGGTTAAAACACACTAATACGCGTTGTTGAACAAGAGCACACCAGTATTGCACCAATTATTGATTCTTACGTGAAGAAGGCACTACTCAATAATGGTTACGATAATTACATTCAATATTTTATTGAGTTAATAATTCTTTGCGTTGATATTTTATATTCTTTGTTGTTTCAATAATTGTCATTACATAGTATTTTTCATTATCGAAGCAATAATTCATATTATCTGAATAATATTATTAGATAACATTATTGGCAATGTCTAGAAAGTTACATCAAGGAGAGGTTTGGTCATCTAATTGCTAGCGCCGATGAAGAAATTCTTATTAGAAAGCCCCTCTTTCTGGAACCTGCACGGTTGTCAATATTGTGATTACGTAATATTATTTGTGAATAATTAATTATTGATTTATACGATGAGGAAAATATTGATTTTATGTGGATATAGATGGAGAAAATTTTAAAATGACAATTGTTGAAAATTAATATTTTATCTTTTTCTCGATAAAATAATTCATTTAAATATATTATTTTAATAATATATTAACGGTGATATTTTTACAATGAATGTGGGATATATGAGTATATGAGGAGGAAGAGTATTTTGTGGCATTAAATGTTTAACACATGTTTTGTGTGTTGGTGGACACAATTATTGGTAGAAATTTGATTATAGCTTAAAAGCACCCGTTTGTGGATTTCGGTCAATTTCTATTTGGAATTTGGAAAAACTTTCTTCTGCAAAGTTGTAGAGAATTGAATTTCCTATAAAAACTCATGAGATTCGAATTTTCTGATGAAAGAGCTATTTATTATGAATTATTGAAGTTCAAGTCTCAAATAATTGATTTTTGGGAGTTTAAATTATTTTTGTTAAGAAAAACGTTTTTTGTATTTTTTTTGGACATCATTAACATGTGTGGCTGGTGTTTTGACCAAAAGGTGGGCTAAGGAAAATTTGTATAATTATATTAATATTATATTAAATTTTCTGCTTTGGTGTTCTAAGCAATTTCCTATAAATAGGGTGCTTAGGTTAGAATTGAAAATCACACCAGAAACTGAAGTTTTCTCTCTATTTCTCTCTCGATATTTTGAGCGTATTCTTGTGAGTATTTTGAGTATACTTTGAGTATTGATATACGGTGCAAGTTCATTCATTATTATTCCAAATGTAAGTAATCTTGCTCTTTTTGAGGTAAGGGGATATTATTTTTTTTCGTAATGATATTATTTCTTCAATATCATTATACTGAAATGTTGATCTGAAGTTTTTATCAAATTTGGAACTTTTTCATGTCGGGGTTACTATTCATGGGTTACTATTCATGAGTTACTATTCACGAGTTACTATTCACGAGTACTATTCATGAAGCGTGAAGATGTTTTTGTGGAATTTCTATCTTTTGGTGTCGGAGTTACTATTCACGTATACGGCACTATTCACGTATACGGCACTATTCACCGAAAAATAAAATTTTTCCTTTTGTCCAAAATATCTATTCGGATACTAACTCGATTGTATCCATGTTTTGATCATTCTTGAATTTTACACCACTATGATTATTTTTGAGGTATTTTGGACATGGATAAAACCAAGTACGAATCCTTAATCCTTAATCCTTGTCATTTTGTTTCAATGGATTCGTTTCTTTAAAAAATATTTTACATCATCCTCGGTCTTAAATGATGATATTATGGAATATCTTTGGCACATGGTGCAAAGATGAATGATTTCTTAAGAATATCTTTGGCTTTGTAGTGCAAAGATGAATGATTTCTGAAGAATATCTTTGGCCTCAGTGCTGCAAAGATGAGCAGTGTTTAAATGAACATGACCAATCGATGAATATCTTTGGCTTGTAGTGCAAAATGAATATTTGATTCCGGATGTATATTGATTGATGTTACAGGGGATAAAAGATAGAGCGATGAACTTTTAAATTCATACATAGAAGATAGTAGTTTGCATTCTCTACTTAACTCTTCTAATGAATTATTATTTCATTGCGAATATTGATTTAAAATTTGTTGTCTATTGTATTCTATTATATTTTTCCTGTTGAAGACTAACGATAATTTGTTGTATATTATCTTAGTCATAATATTCTTTACTGAGCTAGTTGAGCTCACCCTTTTCCTTTTTGTTCCATTTTTCTCAGGAGGCGAGAATATAACGAGTACGAGTCGGGGTATGGAATGAAGGTTTTAGAAAGGATTGTTTAGTAGTCCTCACCATTTTTGTAAATTAATGTATCAATAAATGTGATGAGGATTTATTTGAGTATAGATATTGTCTAGAAGATAATATTTGTATTCAAACTCACAGTTTTACTGTTGTAATAATAAAGTTGTAGTTGTTTCTGTACCATGTATTGACAACTCAGAATAGGTGATGTATACCTATTTTGGGGGCGTCACAATGTAAGGCATAAAATAAAGGGAGAATACATAGATTAGACTAGATTAAACACTCCATTAAATTAGAATCTAAACCCTAGTTCTTAATTAGCCATTGGAGATTGAAGCAAATTGAAGAACACTGAAGATCAAAAGCAAGAGCAAGAGGGGAGCATCAGATTTGCTGACAACAAATTCTATTCTCTTCTCTTATCATACTTTTATCTTTTAATGTCTATTCAATTGCGGATTCTTGGTTTTAATTCATTAATTATGAACTAACTCTTTTATTAAGATTTCAATTGAACCTTTTATGGCTATAAATTAGTTATTTAATTTATTCCAATTGTTTGTGTCAAAGTGAGTTGTTTATCTCGCCTTATGCTTATTGATTAATTATCTGATCAGTAATTACCTTGTTACTCTAGAAGGAATTGGGAAAGGAATTCTAGGGTTAGAATTGGACATAGTGACATGTGACTTAGTTATTTGCACAGTGAATAATTAGGTTTGTGAATAGAATGATAATATCTATTTGCCGCATGTAACAGACAAGGAATTGACATTGTAGTGAGTTTAATTCAATTATTTTGCATAGGGATATAGCAAAATTAACTAGGATTAAATAAAAGGCAAAGGATCACTTAAGAAAGGGCTTTCGGCATTTGAGAATTTCCTGTTAATAATTCAGTAGACATAATAATTGGAATAGTTGAATAATTGATTTATAATTCATAATTGGGGATATTGGAGTCTTAATTCTTATTTATCTGAATTCCATCAATTCTTAGTTGTTTATTTGCTTTCTTTTAGAATAATCTTTTTGTTTTGTTTAATTTAGTTTTCTTAAATCTAGAAATCATAATTATTGGTTGTTTAAATAAAATTGATTTAGTTAAGAGTTAGTATTTGGTAATTTTTATTAAATAATTTCTCGTGGGAACGATACTCTACTTTCACTTTATTACTTGTTGACTGTGTATACTTGCACGTATTCATTGATTGCGAAATCAATTAACAAGTTTTTAGCGCCGTTGCCGGAGAATTAATTTAATTTAATAATTATTTACCAATATTAATTTCATTCAAATTAGTCTTAATTTAAACATTTTTATTTTTATTTTTAATTCTCTTCCTATATTTCTCTCTTTTCAGGAAGCATGGATGAGTTTGAGTATCAATGGCCATACACGTTCTTGGCTCAACCAAGGGAAACAAGGATTGATGGACTTAATACATCTTCTATAGAGGCAACTTCGAAGACGTTGGAGGTTTGCGCAGCTATACGGAGTCGAAGGATGGCAAGAATGACTCAACCAAGGGGAGAGGAGATTGACAGACTCGAGAAACTTTCTACATTTTCAGCACAAATTGAGACACTTTCGAGGATGTTTGAAGATTTTGAAGCTCAATGTCGTCAAAGTGTGGCGGTTACTTGTGATTATTGTACTGGAAATCATATGAGTCATCAATGCGCCATCAGTTTCGAGCCGGTACAGTGCGGTGGTGATTACCCCAATAATTATGTCTATCCTAACAACTATTATCAGGATTGGGGGTATCACCAGGATTTTTCATGGAGCCATACTCATCAAGATCAGTTTTATACTCCAAGTCCAACATACCCACCAGATTTCTCGTGTCCACCTCCACTACAACAGGAAGAACATTCAAATTTGGAGCAAGATTTGTCCAAGTTCATAGCTTCATGTGAGGAGAGGAGGATTAATCAAGAGATATTGAGTCAAAATTTTACGAACCAAACGGAACAACTAACCAATGCCTCGAACATTTGTCCTCAATACACTTGGCTCTATGACATGGATGACGAGACTGATGATGAGCCCGAACCAAATCTGTAACCGGATGTGCCAAATGATATAGTTGTTGAAAGAGAGGAAAGACTTGGAGACCAACAAAAGGAGATCGGAAAATATCTAACTTTGAGTACCAACAAAGATGAGCCAATTTTGATAGTGTCCCATGTACCTTCTCCACCAAAGTTCAAGAATCCGGGCAGTTTTGCAAAACCATGCCCAATTGGAAGTCATGTCATCAGCAAAACTCTTTGTGACATAAGAGCTAGTACAATTGTGGAGTCATGGTGGGATGAAAAGGAGAAGATAGAGGAAGACTCCATTATGTTTATTAAGCTTCAATGCCCCAATCTAATCATAGACATAATGGAGAAAACACCTAGTTGTTGGGCGTTCTTAATAGGAACCTATCTACAAAGAGCATGCTAGGTGACTTCAATTCAAGGATTTTTTAGCGAATGGGAACCTCCCAAAAGAGACATTGCTTCGATGGATGGAGGGTTCCTCAATTTTAAAGGGGAATTGGATGAGAATTGAAGAAGTCAAATGAGACTATAAAACGAGCGCTTATCGGGAGGCAACCCAAATTTAATTTTTATTTTTAGTTTTATTAGGTTTAATATTAGTAGTTAGGAATTTGCATTTATTTAGGATTTAATAAAATTGCGTCTATCATGGTTTACAGGTTATTCAAGTCAAATTCAAGTGTGGTGCCCAATTTGTTCCATGTGCCTAGCATATTCTCCAAACTTAGCGGACAAGGAGGAAGATTGCTATATTTTCAGGGAAGTCCTCTGCTTTAATTTTTTTTTATCTTAGTCATTGAGGACAATGTCTAGTTTAAGTTTAGGGGCATTTTAGTGTCGTATTGCATATAGTTAGTTATCTGCATAATAGTTCGTTTTTTTATGTGTTAGCATTGTTTTTTTAGGTTGCATATAATACATGGTAGTTATTTGCATATGCATATATGTGTTGCATTAGTATGTGTTTATGTAGTATAATTGCATTTTTTTATTTTTTTATTTTTATTTTTTTGCATGAATCATGTGATGATCGGTTGGTGTGGTCTTAGCTCGGCCTATGATAAGATTGGTATTAAATGTTAACTTGAATAAAGTTGATAATTGATGATGAGTTCTAATTTTAATCATGATGATAATCTGAGCACATCTCAAACTTTTATGTAACCTAAGTTAGCACTTAAAGTTTAACTGCTTTTAATCCACTTGGTTCAAGGGTTTCATAATTTATTTAGAGGAAAATCTTTGTTAAAATTTAAGGAAATTAGTGAACTGGCGGTAAAGGTTGGAATGACGTAAAAGCTTGAGTTTGGGGGAATCTATGGGATATATATATTACAAAAAGAAAAAAAAAAGAAAAAAGAAATGATGAAAAGAAAAAAAAAGAGAAAAAAATTCCTGAAAGAAAGAAAAAAAAGAATAAACACTGTGGCATGCTTGTCTAGTTTTGTGACCTTTGTTACTTGAGTAAGTAAGACCGAAGGGATTGTCTTTACACCTAGCGCCTTAAGGTCTTAATGGCTTGGGAGTCGTTGGTCGAAAGCTCGTTAAGGTAGCACTGAAAAGCCTAAGGGAATAAGACATTGCTCAGCCATGAGAAAAAAAAATGAATAAAACACGAGAAAGAACAAAAATGCCCTCGTGATTGAATAAGAGTATAAATAAATCATGTATTTACCTTAAGACTTAGTAATTGCTTAGTTTTAACCGGAGTTGTCATGTTCACAAAAGTAATTGAATTGGAACTAAAATTTTCCTTCTAAGAAGTTTGTTATGTGATTATCTTGAACTGTGGTTGGTTAGAATGGTTAACAAGCACACACGCACAACATGGGTAATGATAGGTTTGGATTGACTAATTGGTTAGAGTTATGGATTTTAACTTGATTGGATATATTGTTTGAGTATCATTGGTATCTTTGAGGCCTGTTGCTACATATCATACTGATTTATTACTGGGTTCGTAGGTATATTATAAAGTAGATAATGCATATGCATTCATGTAGTTGAGTTAGTTTGTTTATTTTTTGTTCTTTTGTGTTTTTGCTTGAGGACAAGCAAAGGTTTAAGTTTGGGGGTATTTGATGAGTGAGTTTTATACACATGAATTGGATACATTCGGGCTTAATTTATTGTTGTTCTCAAGTCTTTTAGAATAGTTTTTAAGTGTTTGACTCTATTCATGCATGTTTTATGTTGTTTTGTAGGAATTGGGACAAAAGTTACTTGGATCGACATTCGGGGTGGCTAGATTCGCGTTTTTGGCTTGTCATTTACACAGCAGTCACTTCAGATCCAATTTGAGTATTGCTCCGGAACTTATTTCGAAATCCTTAAAGAATGAAAGTTGTAGATCTACGTCTCCTCTTTCCGGATCATCTTGAAAATTGAAATCGGAGTTCGGACGAAGAAGTTATGGCCATTTTCCCAAAGGATGTCGGAGCACAAAATGTCAGAAAAAGTGGCAGCCTTGAGCGCCCATTTTTTATTCATGCCAATGGCAAAAGTCTTTGGGGGTAGGGTTGTAATGCCGTGCCAAATTTGAAGTATTGAGGCCGAAAGGGTTGGCGTGGACGACGCGTTTTTGGTAAATTTTGACACCTTTTTGACTCCAAATTAGATTGGGTTTGTTCCTAAGCTAAAAATTGGACTTGTAACCTATAAATATATGATGTAAGACATAAAATAAAGGGAGAATACATAGATTAGACTAGATTAAACACTCCATTAAATTAGAATCTAAACCCTTGTTCTTAATTAGTCATTAGAGATTGAAGCAAATTGAAGAACACTGAAGATCAAAAGCAATAGCAAGAGGGGAGCATCAGATTTGCTGACAACAGATTCTATTCTCTTCTCTTATCATACTTTTATCTTTTAATGTCTATTCAACTGTGGATTCTTAGTTTTAATTCATTAATTATGAACTAACTCTTTTATTAAGATTTCAATTGGACCTTTTATGGCTATAAATTAGTTTTTTAATTTATTCTAATTATTTGTGTCAAAGTGAGTTGTTTATCTTGCCTTATGCTTATTGATTAATTATCTGATTAGTAATTACCTTGTTACTCTAGAAGGAATTGGGAAAGAAATTCTAGGGTTAGAACTGGGCATGGCGACATGTGACTTAGTTATTTGCACAATGAATAATTAGGTTTGTGAATATAATGAGAATATCTGTTTGTCGCATGTAACACATAAGGAATTGGGATTGTAGTGAGTTTAATTCAATTTTTTTGAATAGGGATATAGCAAAATTAACTTGGATTAAATAGAAGGCAAATGATCACTTGAGAAAGGGCTTTTGGCATTTGAGAATTCATGTTAACAATTCAGTAGACATAATAATTGGAATAGTTGAATAATTGATTTATAATTCATAATTGGGGATATTGGAGTCTTAATTCTTATTTATCTGAATTCCATCAATTCTTAGTTGTTTATTTGCTTTCTTTTAGAATAATCTTTTTGTTTTGTTTAATTTAGTTTTCTTAAATCTAGAAATCACAATTATTGGTTGTTTAAATAAAATTGATTTGGTTAAGAGTTAGTATTTGGTAATTTTTATTAAATAATTCCTCGTGGGAACGATACTCTACTTTCACTTTATTACTTGTTGACCGTGTATACTTGCACGTATTCATTGATTACGAAATCGATCAACAATGTTGCATTTACATTTATGATGAATGTGTACGAATGCATTTTACTTACTGCACTGCTAAATATCTATCTGTGATATTAGTGCTTCACACATGTCATCATTTTGCATAAACGGTGAGACACGTTGTATCCGAATGTATGTTGTGTGGTCCCTCCACCAGGAGGCTATCCTGTCGGTGTTTGATTACTGGACTCGTAGGAAGACTAATTCCAATGAGGCTCAGTAAAGGCACCACCCAGATTCGCTCCAGTTGAAATACCGGATTAACTTCCCGTCAAGTAGATTGCGATGATCTGGGAACCTTCATGCCAAAAAGCCGCAGAGTAACCCTAAGATAGGTCAACCTCTGATAAACCAAACGCGAAGGAAAGTCTCTTCATGCTTTCCCTTTTTCAATTACTTGTAAAAGCATTTACTTGTAATTTTATTCCATGATCATCTATATGTAATGGAAAATATGAAGAATACTTGTGCATACATGACATGTTATCAATTAACAGTCGTTTTTGCAGGACCATATTCCTAAAACGGGCACATTATGATAACATTTATATTATCCCTAAGACTAAACTACAGAAGTCTTTTGTAGGGAAGCAATTGGGCCTGTTACCTGCTTAAAATCCAAAAAGGCCACTAGCCTACAGCCAATCATGTCTTCTTCTAACCAGTCTAATACTGTTTCTCGAGAATAATTTGACGGATTGAGTAAACAAATTATAGATTTGGCTGTTCTGCTGAAAGAATTGCATCAATCTACTCAGGGTACGAAGATGCCAACACATACAGAATCCTCTTTACAAGGAGGAGTTCAAGGTTTGGAAAAAATCATTCCAGAACCTCAGTTGGATACAACCAACAAAGACCCTGAAAACACCCATCTTAAAGGAGATCTAGGCACCGGTGACATCAGGAAGAATGTCCTCCAAATGGAGGAAACTATCCGTGTTCTCAAAGGGATTGGAACACATAGAAGTGTTTCATACATTGACATTTGCATATTTCCTGGGGTTCATTATCCAAAGAAATTCAAAACCCCTGATTTTGAAAAATATGATGGATTAGGGGATCCTTATACACATTTGAAAGTGTTCATTGGAGAACTTGGATCTTATGCGGAAAATGAGAAGCTCAGAATGTAATTGTTTCAAAAGAGTCTGACTGGAGAAGCCCGTTCATGGTATACCAGATTAGACAACTCAAAGATCCATAGCTAGGAAGAGATAGCTCACGCCTTCCTCACTCAATACAGTTTTCAATCTCAGATGGCTCCTGACCGGTACCAAATTACCAAGGTCAAGAAACAGTCTAATGAGTTATTCAGATAGTACGCTCAAAGGTGGAGGTGCGTTGCTGCTCAAGTTATTCCTTCCATAACAGAATCAGAAATGGTCATGACTTTCATAGATATACAGGAAGCTCCTTTCTATGAAAGAGTTTTAGCCGATATCGGTAAACCATTCTCTGAAATGATTAAACACGGAGAAATGGCTGAGATGGGATTGAAGTCTGGTAAGATTCAAGACCTAGCTGCTCTTAAAGCCGTTGCTTAGCACATCCAATCCGGATCTTATGGAAACAACCCTCGGAGGGTCCATAAAAAGAAAGAGAAGGATGTTTCCTTGATACTACAAGGACAGAAAGGCAGTCAGAACATGCCTATACAGAGGAGAAACTACTCCCCTTTCCAAGCACAGTCTTCAAACCCTCCATTGCCTAAAAGTGGAGAAGTAAAACATCCTCAAACGTTCACACCCTTAGGGGACTCGCTCGAGAATATTCTTGCTCTTTTGACTACTCAAAAGAAAATCACACGTTTTCTTCCACCAACCAACCCTAACGGAAGGGGTTTTAATGCTACTCGGAAGTGTGCTTATCATGCCGGAGCACCTGGACATGATACTCAAGATTGTTGGGCCTTGAAACACAAGATCCTAGATTTAATAGATAACGGTGAGATCGTGGTCACCAAACCAGATCAACCCCATGTGCAAGATAACCCTCTTCCTCAACACAAAGAAGAAGAGGTTAACATGATTAGTTGGAGCACTGGACAGAGTTCCAGTTTCAACAACGAATTATCCCCGACCATCAAAGACAATGTTGACAAATGGGATTATGCAAAGTTCCAGTTTACTATAGAACGAAAGATGAAAGCTCTTTGCAAACAAATTGAGCAATTGGAAGAACTGGTGACCCACCATCATCAAGTCACATGCCAATTAATCAAACAGGAGCATGCCTATCTCCTTCCTTTTGTTATGAATGCTCCACCATCACCTTCAGAAAGCGAAGCTATGGAGGATAAGGTTGCAAAGAGAGCCAATGCTAAAGCCCGTTGGGATTTTGCCAATCAGAGGGAGTTTACCTATCCAGGCCAATCTATGGAGGAAATATTTCAAATGTTGATCAATGAAAGAAGAATTACATCCCTTCTACCTCCAATCAATCCCCATGCAGGACGATTTAATGCTAATGGAGTGTGTCAATATCATTCCTATTCTCGCGATCACAGCACAGACGAATGATGGGCACTCCGCCATCTCATTCAAAATCTTATTGATAGCGGTGTCCTGCAAATGGCGCATTTATGACACTTTGTGCAACTTGAGGGTGGGAGTGCATGTCCTACCAAATGGAAGGGATCAGTAGCAGTTATATCCGATGAGGATTATGAAACTATCAAAGCATTTCCCATACAAGCAATTCAACTCAAAGGAGCTGATAATCCTTTGAAATCGGCCGCACTAGAGCCAATTTCGTTACCTTTCAGACCACAATATCCCGTTGTCAGCTTACACAAAGTTCCATGGAATTATGGAAAAGCTGAAGGATCCACGTCTCATATTACTTCTACAGTGTCGAAGGAAAATCCACTGTATCTTCCTTAGAGGGTGATAAAGCCTATTCTCAAAGCAAAGGGGAAGATTCCCATGGAGAAGATTGAAAAATTCCTCCGCACTATGGGCCATAATGAAGCCAAGGTGGTTCTAATCTGAAGAGAAGCTCCACATCAGATATCAATACTGGACTTGGTTTTCTCTATCGAGGATCATCGGGAGATCTTATTGAAGGTTTTGGAAGAAGCCTACTTACCAAAATCAGTGGATGTGGAATATTTTTAACATATGGTTGATCACATTTTCAACAACAATGTGACATCCTTCACTAATGACGACATACCTCCCGAAGGGACTGGTCATTGCAAGCCATTGCATATTACAGTTTTGTCTTCCGGGTATATGCTAGCTGGAGTTTTGATAGATGGAGGTTCATCTCTGAATATCCGTCCTTATGCTACCTTGGTGAAGATGAATGTAAATCTCAAACGGATCTAAAGCAGCCATACGGTTATCAAAGCTTTTGATGGATCCCGACGAAATTTCGTCGGAAAGATTGAGCTGCCAATTGAGATTGGTCCAAATACATTCAATGTATCCTTCCACGTCCTCAGGATAGATTTATGATACAACCTGCTATTGGGGAGACCATGGATACACATGGCTGGAGCTGTTCCCTCCATACTACATCAGCAACTCAAATACATTATCAACAACAGTCTAGTCACTGTTAACGCTAAGCCGAAATATCCCGAACAAGGAGATCTTCCAATCATCAGCTTCAACTCAGAAGTTGAGCCGGCTAGTTTTTATACCTTGGAAGTGAGTTACACTCAATACCATCCTATTGGAGCACCACTTCCCGTACCCAATATTTCTGCCAAGGTTATGTCGGCCACTCAAGAAATGATGTCATTGGGTCATCAGCCTAGACAAGGCCTTGGTAAAAATCAGCATGGCATTAAGCACCCTATTCAAGTGTCCAGTCAAATTGGAACAGCCGAACTAGGCTATGCTGCCAGTTCCAGTCATATGAATCCTCATAAGCATAAGCAGGTTCCTCAAGCTTTCGCCACACTACGATTTCTTCCATCTGCACTGTATGAGCCGATCTGATCTCTAAAGTAAAGGTGCCAAATTTCATGTTATGACTACTGCGCTTCCAAGCCAAGTACCATTCAAAGCAAAAGAGGTGCTGATTCCTGATCCCGAAGTGGAAGAAAAGGAGCAGAAATATAAACATGACATCGCTTTAATGATGTCAGGCATACGCGTCATTGTTCATGATGAACATACAAACAGATATACCCCAAACGATGATTGCCCAGATGTCATGGTTATCATTCGGGAGAAGGAGGACAATGACAACCCCTCCATCACTGTAGTCCATCAGGACTTTGACCTCGATAATTGGAGCAGCACTTCATGCATTGGTCGATGAGGGTAAAACAGGCAGAAAATCCCTCTGTCCTGTAGATAACTTTAATTGCTTACTTTTCTATACAGTATTAGCAGTTATTTTATCAGTATATACTAACACTTTGTATGATTAAACAGTTTCATATATTAAGTGAAAGCATCTTTTGATTTCAGGACTCTAAATTTAGATGTGCCTGTACTTGCTGATGAGGTGCCTTCTCTCCATAAGGGCTATAACTTTGATGCAAAGTTGGACTTAGACTTGATGGACATACAAGAGGACATTGAGACACCTCAGGAGATTAAGGAATAGGTCATAGATAAGCCTAAACCCAACCTTGACCAAACCACTTCTTTCAATCTTGGAACCTTAGAAAACCCTAAGCTAATCCAGATTGGTTCAGACCTCACCCAAAACCAATGGAATGACATGGTTGCACTATTAACCCAATTCCAGGATGTGTTTGCATAGTCTCATAAAGACATGGTGGGTTTATCCACTGACATTGTTCTTTATTGCCTTCCCATTAAAGAAGGAGTCAAACCAGTTAGGCAAAAACTCCGGCGATTGAAACCTGAGTGGAGTTTAAAAATCAAAGAAGAAATTGTGAAACAATTTCAAGCTGGCATTCTCATGGTGTCTACATATCCGGAGTGGATATCTAACATTGTTTCCGTACCTAAACAAGGAGGAAATGTGCGAGTTTGCGTGGATTACCGGAATCTGAACAAAGCTTGCCTTAAAAGATAGCTTTCCCGTGACCTTTATCCACATTTTCATTGACAATACTGCTCAATACGGCATATACTCCTTTGAGGATTACTTCACAGGATATCATCAGATTATGGTCGCTGAGGAAGATCGTTAGAAAACTGCTTTCATCACGCCTTAGGGGACCTTTTGCTAAAAACGGTTATCATTCGGCCTCATCAATGCCGGGGCAACCTACTAGCGAGCTATGATGGCTCTCTTCCACGATTTAATGAATAAAGAGATAGAGATCTACGTGGATGACATCATTGTCAAATCCCGAAAGGAGGAAGACCACTTAGACCATCTCAGAAAGCTATTCAACAGGTTGCGTAAGTACAACTTGAAGTTAAATCCAACCAAGTGCGCCTTTGGTGTTAAGTTAGGCAAGTTGCTAGGTTTCCTAGTCAGCCACAAAGGGATCTAACTGGATCCCACCAAAATTCAGGCCATCAAGGAAATGCCCATTCCTCAGACAAAGAAGGAAATACGGGGATTTTTGGGAAGAATCAACTTCATTAGCAGGTTCATCTCTCAACTCACAGCAACCTGTGAGCCCATCTTCAAGCTGTTAAGGAAGAACTCTTCCATGAAATGGAACGATGAGTGTCAGAAAGCCTTCCTTACCATTAAAGAGTAGTTGGTTAAGACTACTGTTTTGGTACCACCCAGGGATGATGTTCCCCTGTTCATGTACCTGTCCATTAATGACAATGCCATGGGCTGTATGCTGGGGCAAAAAGATGATTGAGGCCAAGAACGAGCTATCTATTACCTCAGCAAAAGATTCAGCATCAGTGAACACAAGTATACTCTGATTGAGAAGACTTGTTGTGCTTTAGCATGGGCTTCCATGAGGTTACAACATTACCTCCATGGTCACACAACCCATCTCATATCCCGCGTGGATCCTCTCAAGTATGTGTTTAATAAGCCCATACTGAATTGTCGACTTTCCAGATGGCAGTTGATCCTACAGCAATTTGACATCGTCTATGTGACGCAAAAGTCTGTCAAAGGTCAAGGAATTGTAGATCAACTAGCCGCTGCACCTACAGGGGATTACAAACCCTTAGAAACATACTTCCCCGATGAAGGGCAACACCATCAGTACGATGCATGCCATATGTGACGCCCCCAAAATAGGTCTACACGACCCATTCTGAGTCGCCTGATATCACTCTATAAAAATCAAATACAAACTTCATTTTTACAACTGTTGAACTATCGTGCAGAGTACGACAACATATAATATGTGAGTTTTAATACAATATTGTCTCATAGATAGTATCCAAACTTAAATTATTATAATGCCATATAAAATACAGTAACAAATATTTTAAGACCCCAAAGAAGAACGAGAAGATTACTATCATATTCGTTTTAATGAGGTGCACTTTTGACAATTTCAAAGTCGGGTTCTCATCACCCTATTGTTGTTTGTAAAAATCAATTATTAAGTGACGTATACAACACACACATCTTAGGTCCTCAATACAATTATCTGTTACATGTCATTCCATTTTATAATGATTTGAGAAACTTCGACAGTCTCGGACCATCACACTATTTCCCTATTATCCCCGCTCGACCCAGCTACACTCTTAATACCTGAAAGGAATTATGAAGCAAAAGGTGAGCACAAATAGCCTAGTAAAGAATATCATGACTAAAGATAATTAAATTATCAATAGCCTTCGTCAATAATAAATCAGAGATTTAAGACATATGATAGATGGTAAAACTTTTCAACTATATTTGCAGCGGAACGAGCAATCCATTAGAAGAGTCAAATAGACCATCAGGTCTATTATCTTCTCCATGTTAAAAGTCCACCAATAATGTTTTATCCCTGTAACATCAATCAACAATTCCTGTCCACAATCATATGAATAACTCATAATCATAATTGTGATTCTAAATTCCTCTTCGCACCTAGGACGAAGATAATTTTCATCACCTATCTTCACCTGAAGCATCAAAAATCATGGTTATACCAAATCACAATTCCTGCTCATAATCATACTAATAAATTCATCTTTGCACTACGACCAAAGATATTCATTAACAATTTATTATTTGCACTACAGGCCAAAGACATACAACTGTATTTTAGAAGAGTCAAGTAGAGCATGATATTTACTATCTTTTACGAATTAAAAGTGTATAATCAATATTTTATCGCTGAGACTCAGCTTAATAAATAATCCACATTATCGAATCATCCCTGCACTACAGCCAAGGATATTTATGTAATCATTAATGGCCATGATTATACCGAATAATCCCTGGTTATAATCATACCAATAACTGTCCATCAATGCACTACGGGCCAATGAGGACTTTTACCACATCATCTATAACATTACGGGTCATGATTATACCGAATGATCCCTGGTTATAATCATACCAATAAATAGTTCATCTATGCACATAAGCCAAAGATACTCATCAATCAATAGTTCGTCTTTGCACGTAAGCCAAAGATATATAACTGTAAAACCAATAATCAACAGTCCATCTTTGCACGTAAGCCAAAGATATTCAACAGTAAAACCAATAATTAACCGTACATCATTGCACGTAAGCCAGAGATACTCATCAATCAATAGTTCATCTTTGCAAGTAAGCCAAAGATATACAACTATAAAAACCAATAATCAACAGTCCATCTTTGCGCGTTAGTCAAAGATATTCAACTGTAAAACCAATAATTAACAGTCCATCTTTGCACGTAAGCCAAAGATGACTTTCATCATAATATAAGCATGAGGATGATGACAATGATATAAGCATTAATCAAACGAAAACAAGGATAAATATTAAAGACTTTAAATTTATCCAAATATTATCAATCACTTAATAAACTCATAATCTAAATTTATTAATATTATAACAATATTTTAATCACTTCTTAAACTTATAAACAATTTATTTTAATTATTTACACTTTATCAAATAATGCATTTAATCATTCAAAAATGCCATACTCATAAGATTTCATCACCAATGATCAAATCCCTCATCAAAAATTTGCATATACCATATATAGGATTCCCAAGCCATAAAATCCTATTTTCTAATTTTGTTACTTCACATAACATATTTAATTCATTTACTCATAACTAGTTCATTTTCATGAAAAATACCAAATCAGTCCCAAAAATATTTCTTTTCTGGGATTTAACAGAATATAGTCCCATATTGAACATATATTTTTCTCAAAATTTTTAAAATTCATTTACTATTTTTCATATGGCCAAAATTTTCAAATATTTAGACATTTATCATAAATTGTACTTTTGTCCAAAAATTCCGAAATTTACAGGGTATACTCCTGTTATATACATGTACTCCCAATAAAAATTTCACCAATTTTGGAGTTAACCACAAGGAGTTATAAGGGTTTACTTTTAAAATAGTTTTTTCCCATAAAATCCATAACTCTTAATCTATACATTCAAAAATCACCATCTTTGGACACAATATAGAAAACTCATCAAATTATCATTTCAAATTTTTCTAGAATTTTTGAGGGTCAGAAAAATTATGAAACTGCAAATGGATTTTCACCCGCCATGAGGTAATCCACGTAGACAGATCATTTCCACAATTTAATAAGGAATGAATAGGAAGGATCATTCACCATGCATGTGGTAGTCCACATAGACATGTTATTCCAACAGAATAATAAAGAATGGAATAACAAAAGAATTCACCAAGCATGCGGTAGACCGCACAGACAGTTTATTCCCAATAGAATAATAAAGAATGAAACCAGGTCATGCGTAATCTGCACAGACAGGATATTCCAACAGAATAATAAAGAATGGAACCAGGTCATGCATAATCCGTACAGACAGGATATTCCAACAAAATAATAAAGAATGGAATAACAATAGAATTCACTAGGCATGCGATAGACCGCACAGACAGGTTATTCCAACAGAATAATAAAGAATGGAACCAGGTCATGCGTAATTCGCACAGACAGGATATTCCAACATAATAATAAAGAATAGAATAACAGAAGAATTTCACCATGTATACGGTGAGTCCACAGATACTGAGTTATTCCAATGAATAATAAGGAATGCAATAACAATAGCTCTCTTCATGAATACGAAAGAAATAATACCCCTTACCTCAAAAGAAGACTGGATACTAGAATAGTGAGGTAGCAGACTTCTCTTCTTCTTTCTCTCTATAATAATTGCTCTATAGCTTTAGTGAATTGGTAAGAAATGAAGGAAGAATGAGCTTCTATTTATAAGAAAATATAGTTTCAATAATTGCACATTTTGGGGCTTGAAATATTACAATATAATACCTTCCTCTTTTTCTTCATTTTTAATTTAGTCCTGCAAGTATTATCAAACTTGAACCACCTCCCCTAATAGTAAATAATGTGAATCAATAGTTCAATCACGTGAATCAATAGTTATAATCATGTGAAAATACGAATTACAGTATAGTACCTCTATTTATACCTCCATTTTTAACTTAGTCATGCAAGTATTATCAATCTTGCATCAACTCCCCTAATAGTAAATGAACGTGAATCAATAGTACACACATGTGAACAAATAGTTATATTTATGTGAATCAATAGAAATTAATTGCTCATTTATCCGGTTAATTACCCGATTGGTCAATATAACCTCCAGACATTAATTATTATCGAAATAAATGTCTATTTCCACTAACACTAACAATCCCAACATAATGAAATTTTTTTTCTCAAAAATTTCATTTTTGAAATTTTGAAGTTTGACTTTTTTCTGAAAAAGTCAACTAATGACTTTTTTGACCAAAAAATTAACCCCGACAAATTTTGTGTTTATAGTCTATTTCTACTAATTTAATCGTTCTAAACTCAAATATCACGTCCGCGTTTCCAAATTCAACTCCGAACTCAAATTAGATTTTTAATAACATTCATCATTAATATTATAACTCACAATATTTAACAATCAGGTCATTCCCAGGAAAGAGGGGGCTTTCCGATAAGGATTTCTCCTTATTGGCACGCAATTAGATGACCAAACCTCTCCTTGACAGAACTTCTAGACATTGTAAATAATGTAATTTAATAATATAAATAACTTTGTCGTCATAATTAATTATTTAATAATATATCATATTATGCAGATGATACTGTGACAATAATCGAATCAATAATATGAGAGATATGATGCAGCAATTACTGTAGCAATAATCGAGTATAACTGAGTGACTTATCACGTAAGCATCAATAATCAATACCGTGTGCTACTATGCAACCACGCCAGACATCGCATTTTTACTACTAAAGGGTAGTTCAATAGTTTAACGGTATTTTTTATAAAAGATAATTTTGTCGTTTTCTAACTACGACAATACTTACATTAGGGGGTCCACTAATGATTGTGCCGTCGCATTTAATATTCCCTGTTAAAACGAATATTCCCCGACCAATCGAATATTATATAACCACTTGCTTACTTTGAAAAATTTTCACATATCACCCTTAACTTTAAACTTTTATCAATTTAACTATTTACCAAAATAGAAAAATTGAATACTTTTATTTTCATAAAATTGGGGATCTCACACCATACATGGAAAATTTATTTTTATGGTGCTATTAACATAGAAGGCTCTAGAAATGAGCAGCTTTAATATCGATATCGGGGGGAAGATATCGTCACCGTAAATTGCAGTTTGTCAGCACCAATAACACAGCTGAGTATGAAGACTGTATCATGGGGATAAAACTTGCCCATTCAATGGGCATCAGGCGGTTAACTGACTTTGGGAATTCCGAATTGGTAATCAAACAATCCACAGGAATTTATCAAACCAAAGAATTACATTTACTGCCTTACCATCGACAAGTTTTACAGATGGCTTTGGAGTTCGAAAAAATCTTCTTTCTACACATTCCTCATAATAGGAATGATTTTGGCCTCCTTGATTCACATACCTGACAAGGAAAACATGCCAAACATCACATTTGCTCTGTAAAAGGCCCCAGCATATGGGAACTATGTTGGAGAAGTATCGGATGAGCTACCTCCCATCCAAAACCCTTGGTATCAACATATCAAGGAGTATCTGCGAGATGGATCTACACCCGCTAAGGCGAGCCTAACTGAGAAGAGGCGGATCCGTCGACTTGCTATGAAATTCTACTTGAACGGAGATGCACTCTATAAAAGAGATGCAGGATTAGGTCTCCTCAGATGTCTGGACAAAGACCAAGCTCGGAGGCTCATGGATGAGATCCATGGTGGAGTATGTGGCCCACATACGCGGCGGCCCTTACTTGTCAAGAAAATTCTCGAATCAGGCATTATTGGCTTTACACTCAAAGTCGACCGTGATGATCACGTCAAGAGATGCTATCAATGCCAAATTCATGGGAATGCTATCCACGCCCCTCCAAGGGAACTCCATAATATGAGCTCGCCATGGCCCTTCTCAATGTGGGGAATGGACATGATCGGGCTCATCGAGCCCAAAGCTAGTAATGGATATCGATTCATATTCACCATGATCGACTACTTCACCAAATGGGTAAAGCGACCCTCCTTCCCGTGGTTACTAAAGAAGTAATCATTGCTTTCATCAGAAATAATATCGTCTATCGATATGGACAACCAGAGGTCATTGTGTCAAACAATGCTAAGAACCTCAACAAAAAAATGATGGAGGAGTTATGCAGTAAATTCCACATCAAACACCTTAACTCCGTCATCTACCATCCAATGATGAATGATGCTGTTGAAGCGGCTAATAAAAATATCAAGAAGATCATGCAAAAAATGTCCGCCAATCATAAAGGATGTCCTGACCTCTTGCCTCTGACTTTATTAGCCTACAGAACTTCAATGCGTACTTCCACTGGGGCCACCCCCTACTCATTAGCCTATGGGATGGAAGCAGTGCTCCCCATAAAAGTGGAAATGGAATCCCTCAAGGTGTTAATGTATGCTCAGTTGGATGAAGACCAATGGGTACAAGACATGTATCACCAATTGTCTCTTATAGACGAAAGACGAACCGCGACTATCTTCCATGGTCAGTTATATCAGCAAAGGATCACATGATCCTACAATACAAAAGTCCGACTATGACAGCTCAAACAACATGACTTGGTTTTGAAGAAGATCATTGACAACCGAGATCAATCTAAGGGAAAATTCGCTACTAACTGGGTTCGAACTACGCAGACTTGATCTCCTCTTCAATAGGAGTACGTAGGTAGCCATTTATGTTTCAGTCTAACCCCTACCAGAACAAAAATGCTTGTCAAACGGTACTGGGATTAACCTTCAATCTACCACATTTCATTGGCTTCAGACCAAGGGGATTGAATTACCCAACCTCTCCTCACAAATAGGAGATTCGGTGACCATCTAAGTTGCGGTTGTGCCTCGAAGAGCAACACCAATCCATAAGAGATGGAATTAACTAGGCTTCTCATAAATAGAAGTACTGGTGACCATCTATGGTGCGGTCAATCTCAGAGAGGAAAAGTTACACTCCTCTCCACATTTCCATACAAATTCCAGTCCCAAGACACCAAAGATGGTAGGGATATAAACAGTTTAATAATCCGTTTTGAGAGATCCTGTGATGGCTCAATGTCCACATATCAAGGATAAGTTCAGAATGCATCAAGATCACAAGGCCCTGAAGAAATAGGCAAATATCAAGCAAGTATCAAGGCATAACTAAAAGGGAAATAAATCAAAATATATTTCTCTGCCATATATACTACTGTTTGATATATACATTTGTGCTGTACATGACAAAATGGCTAAGCTAGTCTGTGCAAGAAAATACAAAGCTATCTACAGATCCGTGTGTATGCGGACTATCAGATCTAATATAGCATCCCTCTCTGAAGACGGAGGTAAAGCTGCAAGCTCCTGCCCAATGGCATCTACACGAGCTAGCAGATCAGAGGCTAACTGCATGGTGGCATGATGCTCATCTATGTATGCACTCATATTGGCAAGGATGCCAGTCGTAAGGGATCTCACTGAGGTACTATCTACAATGGACACATCCCTAGTAGATAGAGCGGCATCCTGCTCCACAATCAATGCATCCCTAGCTGATCTAGCCTCATCCCTCTCTAGCAAAGCGGTGTCTCTCCTATCAAGAGCTATCAACATCGCGGCCCAAGCCCGATCTCTATCATAGGTCATCAGATGTAAGCTCTGCTCCAAATTTTATGCTGAATACTGAGTAAAAGCGGCACTCGGGGTGGGAGAATCCATCACAAATGCTGGCAGCCCAGCACTCAAGTCCCCATCGATGGGAATGTCAGCCTCCTTCATAGGCTCCTCATCATTGGAATCTATTGTTAGGTTTGTAATATTCATGAACGCAATCAAATTGCAAAAATTAAGCGGAAGCGAGATAAATCAGAGTTTAAAAATTTTACAAACCATATACCTGGATCACCCTTTATGCACAATTATTAATTAAACGAAAAAGAAAGAACAAGAATCATACCCTTGAAGATTCGAGCTTCCTCAGGTACAAGTTCACCTCCAATCCTTTTTCGCGTTCAACTTGAATCCACCGGGTTTGGTTCCTTCCTTTGATCAACGTTAGCCACCCAAGTGTTTGGCCTCTAGAGGTGATCCACCAAGGAAGAATAAGAATTCAAGAAGATGGGTATTTTGGCTCAAACCCTAGTTTTCTATCTCTATAGAAAAAGGACGTACTCTCCAACAAATTGGAATTATTACGTATGTCTGATATCTGATATAAGACTCCTCTTATAAAGATATCAGGTAACCTTATTTAATAAAAATAAGGTATTATTTAATTAAACTCTTTTAATTAAATGGGCTCCCTAATCTTATTAGGGATAATTAATTAAACTCCTTTAACTAATTTTCCTCCTAATCCTATTAGGAATAAATGAGAGTACTTATATTAAATTAATTTTTAAACTCTTTTAGAAATTAAAATAATAATAATTGTAATAATATTAATAAGACTCTCTTATTAATTTATATTTAATATTTCTAAAATATTAAATAATAATATTAAGCTATTTAATTTATTCTATCACCATAGATTAAATTAAATATACTTAACATATTATTACGATTATGCCATTAACTTCTTAAATAATTATTCTTCCTTTTATGGTGTGACCCTTTAGGTTCTCCATATTAAACCTATTGAATAAATCAATTAGAACAATTCTAATCTTATTTAAATAAATAAATTAAACAATTAATTTATTTAAATAAATAATATTTATTCTACAATAGGGATAAGCCTCCTAATGATCAACGACTTTCCGGATAATATAGATTTCAACATTAATCATTAAAGAACCTTTGAGTAAATAGTTACCGTACAATTCAATCCTTCCACCATACAATGTCCCAATTAAATATAAGACATGGAATTCTTCACAAGTCTTATTTTATTTAATTATATGTATTTCGATCCTTAAATGCACAACTCAAATAATGCAAATTAGAAACTCCTTTCTAATTTCATTACGCTTTAACCAAGGACTCTTGGGTTGTCATTTATCGAATCACATAGGACATTTCTCTTCTTTTATTAGAAGTGGTAGATTCTTTATTGATCATACATTATCTCCATGTACAACTTATTATACCCAAGCATACCCTTTGATATACCCTAAGGGTCTTAAGGAATAAGTCAAAGTATAACTCATCATACACAAGATACTATGATGATCTCAAGTCCAAGGATTACTTGTACTACTATCACTACAGAATTCCTATTGACAGCAAATAAAACTCCATTAGGTATTCCTTAGCGAGCCACGCTCAAAGAACTTATTCTCCAATAAGCACCTACATACTTGCTTTAGTGTCTCCACACAAAAGATCATGAGATCAATCATCCTCATCCAATGAGCAAGCAACGTATGTACCAATCTATCCGGATTTACTAATCCCCAATTTAGTAATCCAATGATTGGGAACTATTTTAGTTTTAAGCTTTCTAAGAATTTAGATCTCATTAGAATGATCATCATCATTATTCTAAAAGCATTGCTTAAAACTATGGGTTTATCACATATTATAAAAACAAAGATCATGTAGATAATTAAAAGCCTTTAATAAATTAATACTTTTTATTAATAAATGAATAAGATTGTTTCAAAGTATATGCTTTATCATCAAACATGATTGGCTTGTGTGCATACTAATTTCATCTATATCCTGCACTGTGGATACTACCATAGTCGATGCAGTCTCTATCTCCATCTATGCTAAATACTCTGCAGAATAACCCGGATGTTTGATAGAAAAATCAGCTAGCTCTCACTGATCCCAACAGGCATACAACCTGGATCTATCCGCTAATGATAAGTGGCGAGAAGCTAAATGTTGAATCACTGCCCCCTCAAATGGGTGGAAATCCTAAAACTGGTCAAACTGAAACATCATGGCCAGTGGGTGGTAGGTGATCATCCCTCTCAAACTAGCTAGAGGTAGATAATCTATGCCCGGAGCATGAGTAATGAAGCTGTAGGGTGAGCTAAGCCCTGTACACGGCAATATAGCGAATGGATCTCCAATCCCTGCTAGGAAAGCTGACCAAGATGCAACATCTGTACACTCCGCAGGCTGAAAGGAGTAAGACATGGCTATATCATGGGTGAAATAATATCCATGCCGTCTGAATGTGCCAATCGGTCCCAAGTGTGACGTAAACCACACGTACAGCATGATCGAGCTGCCTATCATGAACACTCCTACCGGATAAGTGCAGCAATATGTGGCTGACCTCAAAGTCTCTACCATAATCATCGGTAGGATGGTGTGACCCTCCCGGAGAGCTCTCACTGCCATAATGACACCGATGTCCAACTCATCCATATACCGTGGCATGTAGACGTATGATAATACGCACAACAGTAGTACATACACCACTGATCCTCCGGTGTGGTGAAATCCCCGGAATGTCGTTCATAACTATCCTCAAAGCCAAATCTGTCAAACAGAAAATGCTGGGATATCACGTGGCCAGATATAATCTCGTCCTAGACTACTCTACGCCTCAAGCCGATGAGGGTCATGAATTGTCTACTCATGTCTCCGATCGCCATGTGCACGAAAGGTCTGTCCAATGACAGTATCGTCAACCGTGCATACTCCTCCAAAGTAAGAGTCAACTCTCGGGTCCCAAATCGGAAAACCTGTCTCTCCGGTACCCAATTCTCTAGCATACCATCTATGAACCCTATGGGAACCTGAAACATCAACAAGGTTATAGTGTGCTGCAACAAATCATCTACGGTCACCTTGTCTAGTGGTGACATACTATCATACCATTAACGCATACTAGATGCCACCAAAAATGGTGGGGTATGATCAATACGGCTAACTGTCGAAGTGGTAATGAACTTAGGAATTTAACGTAAGTTGTGAACGAAGAACGCAAATTGTTATTAATGAACCATAATCGGTAAACAACATTGGTACTTCACCAATGATGATAGAGTTCGGTTAATGACGTAAGACTGTTAATAAGCCGGAATGAAGGGTAATAAGTCGAATTGACTTTATTAATGAAATAAAATTAACTAAGACATAGAAGAGAAAGAAGTTAGTAGAATTAATGTGAGTAATTGTTTGGTAGCTAATAACAGTGTGCTATGTGAATATATCATGTAGATTCTGTAAAGGCTGTGAACAATCGATTAAGTTATTTGAAGATGCTGAAAGGCAAGTTTTCTTAACGCTTGTCTAACTTTCAAGTTAGTCAAGTTTTATGTGATCATGTTACTGAATTGCATGACTGATTTTAAAGAAAGGGTCAATGCCAGTTTTAACTCGGCTAAAATATTCGTAAGATATAGATTGATTTGTCTACATATCTTTCTATATAGAAATGTTAACGCTATCCTATGCCAAGAAATTGGTACGGATTCGAAGGTAAGGTTTGTCTATAAACAAACAAAAGTATTTTTCATCGATTATTTGATGGGCACACGAGTTTGCCAAAACTTAAATGTAAATACGTTTAACGGATGAATGTTGATCAACATAGAGTACTAAAGGCTGATCACCTAGAAGTGCTCGTAAGTAATGTCGGATGTACAGCCTTAGTGCTGTGATGTCCTTTTCAAGTATGAAAAAATAGAAAACTACTATTCATGGTCTATCGACCGGCTCAGAATTCCTAATCTATTCTATACTTTGGGAATTGATGTTATGATTTGTTAAAGTATTACTGTTTCATGATACTTCATAACTATTTGTTCAGTTATGGAAAATTTGTCGTATAATTCACGAATGTGGTATGAATGTTATTCTTTGTTAGACTTGTTGAGCTTGTTATGCTCACTTCTTGCGTGAATTATATGATTGCAGTTAAGGATGAACGTATTGAGAATGTTAAGAGAGATAAGGGCAAAGCTAAGATGGATAGTTAACTATCATGTAATAGATTAGTATGTTTGTACGTATTATACCTTACAAACAACAAACTATGTAATCGGTTTATGAACCTGGGAATGGATTTCACTTTGATTGTAATAAAAAGATAGTAATTACATTCATTATGTTGTATTTAATGGAATGATTGTATAGTTATGAGTACTGTGTAGCACCATATGTCGGGTTGGAAGATACCCGAATTTAGGGGCGTCATAGGGTTCGTCAGTTCCTCTAAATTCTGGAGGTCCTACTAACTTAAAGTCTTTAAATTGAGTAGCATTTGATGTATTTGGTGTGGCTGGCAGCGAGTGTAAGACCCCGAAATTTTTTTAAATAAAAAGGAATTTCCTTTATTTTTTTATTTTGAAATAGTAAGGGTTGATCTGATTAATGTGGATAGTTAAGGGTTAAATACGCAAATATTTCAAAATAAGCAAGTGGTTATAAAATGTTCATTTTTGTCGGGGAATATTCATTTGGTCGTGGAATATTCGTACTGTCGGGGAATATTCGTACGACGGCGCAGCCATGTGTGGGCCCCATAACGGAAAGCGATTGGATGAGGAAAACGACAAAGTTTGGGTGGTTATAAATAACGGCGTAGTTGTTACCGTTAAGACTGTTGGAATACCCGGTGGTTAAAATACGATGTACGCGGCGTGGTTGCACAAGAGTACACCATTGCACAAAGATTGTTGAATTATTGATCCTTACGTGAAGAAGGCACTACTCAATAATTTTCACAAGAATTACTTGCTCAATATTTTATTTTATTGATTCAATAATTGTTTGCGTTGATATTTTATATTATTCATTGCTTCAATAATTGTCATCGCATTATCTCCATTATCGGATCAATAATTCATATTATTTGAATAATATTATTAGATAAAGATTATGGGCAATGTCTAGAAAGTTCTGTCAAGGAGAGGTTTGGTCACCTAATTGCGCCAAGAAGGAGAAATCCTTATCGAAAGCCCCTCTTTCCAGGAACTACCGTCATTATAATTGTGATTCTCGTAATATTATTTGTGAATAATTAATTATTTATTCATATGATAAAGAAATATTTATTTTATGTGGATATAAATGATGGATTTATTTATGTGGTTATAAATGAAGAAATTATTGTTGAGGTGTTTTATCGATATTTTATCTGATTGAGGTGTTAAAAATCAAATCGGGGTTTTGAGATATATTATGGGGTTATAATTTTTAATCCGACCGCTGGATTGTGGTAATTTTTGGGTATGTTATACATACATAAGTTGAGTATATGTCCACAAATTTTGAACCGTTAAAAATGCACGAATGATTTGTTGTGAATTTTAAGAGGTGTCGGATTCTAAATTAGGTTTATAATTGATTTTGGTGGAAAATTCTAGAATTGAGTGGGCCCCACTTGTGGTTGGTGAAAAATGTGCTGAATTTTATTTCAAATGTGGTGGGTGGCAATAGTAGCGTGTAAAGCCATCGTGTAGCGGTGTCAAGTCTCGCTTTGTGGCTAACATTTTCCTATAAATAGAGGGCTAAGTTAGAATTGAAAATCACACCGTAAACAAAGTTTTCTCTTTTCTCTCTATATATTATTGAGTGTATTTTGTGAGTATTTAGATACTTTGAGAGTTCTTTGTTCAAGATAAGTTTCATTCGAAGATCACTTCCCGACCTTTCCTTCCGGCAATCGATTCTTTGAGGTAAGGGATACTATTTTTTCGTAATGATATTATTTCTTCAATATCATTATCTTTGAAATGTTGATCCAAGTTTTTATCAAATTTGGAACTTTTTCATGCCTGGTTACTATTCATGAGTTACTATTCACGAGTTACTATTCATGAGTTACTATTCACGAGTTACTATTCACGAGTACTATTCATGAAGCGTGAAGATGTTTTTTTGTGGAATTTCTATCTTTGGGTGTTTGAGAAGTTACTATTCACGATATCTAAGACTATTCACGATATCTGACTATTCACGAATCACGGCACTATTCACCTAAAATGAAAATTTTTCTTTTCGCTAAAAATATCTATTCGGATACTAGTTTTGATTGTATCCATGTTTTGATCATTCTTGAATTTTACACCACTATGATTATTTTTGAGGTATTGTTGGACATGGATAAAACAAAGTACGAATCCTTAATCCTTAATCCTTGTCATTTTGTTTCACTGGATTCGTTTTTTAAAAATATTTTTCATCATCCTCAGTCTTAAATGATGATATTATTGAATATCTTTGGCCTGTAGTGCAAAGATGAATGATTTCTGAAGAATATCTTTGGCCTGTAGTGCAAAGATGAACAGGTGTTTAAATGAACATGACCGACTGATGAATATCTTTGGCCTGTAGTGAAAAGATGAACAGTATTGAGATGAACACGACCGATTGATGAATATCTTTGGCCTTTAGTGCAAAGATGAATATTTGATTTGAGAAGAATATTGATTGATGTTACTGGGGATAAAATATTGATGATGGATCGTTGAATTCATAGATTATAGTAGATTTCATTCTCTCGTAACTCTTCTATGAATTATTATTTCACTTGCGAATATTGATCCAAACTTGTTGTCTATTGTATTCTATCGATTTTTTTCCCTCGTTGGAGACTAACGATAATTTGTTGTATATTATCTTAGTCATAACATTCTTTATCGGGCTAGTTGAGCTCACCCTTTTCCTTGTTGTTCCATTTTTCTTCTCGTGAGGCGAGAATGTAGCGAGTACTAGTCGGGGTATGGAATGAAGGTTCTAGAGAGAGTTGTTTAGTAGTCCTCACCATTATTGTAAAATAATGTATCAATAAATGTGATGAGGATTTATTTGAGTATAAATATTGTCTAGAAGATAATATTTGTATTTAAACTCACGCTTTATTGTTGTGATAATAAAGTTGTAGTTGTTTCGCACCATGTATTTGGCGACTCGTAATGGGTTGGATGGAATGGACCTATTTTGGGGTCGCCATCACGGTTGTATCGAGCTTAGGGATATGATCTCTGGCGTAGATCGGGGAATAGAACTAGGAGGGAGAGACGAGTAAATCCTTTGCTAGTGTGTCCTACCTAAGCTTATTTGTTAGTTGGTCAAGATATAGGGATATTATGTGATTGATTTCCTTAATTAACCCTTGTTTTATGACAGTAATTGAGAATGTCGACTGAGAATATTAATAGTGGTGTAAATGAGACCGTGGAGATGCCTATACTTACCAACGAGGAGAACGTTAACAACAGTGGGCAATATACCTCCCCGTGAATAACACCACCGAAAGCGATGATGAACGAGGGGATGTTTAGAAGCTTTTGCAGCTCATGCAAAATCGCATTTAGGAGACTCGTGTTCAAAATACGAGAGGAGATGATAGCAATTCACGGGTGGTCACAGCCAAGAAGTTCAAAGAGTTGGGACCACCAGAATTTAAGGGAAAGCCCGATCCGATCATGGCGGAAACATGGGTCAAGCAAATTACCAAGATATTCGATGTCTTGGGATGCACGGAGGAATGAAGGTTCCATTCGCCACCTTTATGTTCCATGGCGAGGCAGATTCTTGGTGGGAATCATGAAGCGTACTCCATCCAAATTTACACTCAAAGATGTCATGGGAGACGTTTGAAAAGCAGTTCAATGACAAGTACTTCCCCGAAAGTATTCGTCATATGAAGGAAGTGGAGTTTATTAGATCGAGCAGAATAACATGGACGGGTCCCAAAGACGAGGCGAAGTTCGCGGAGTTATCCAGTTTTCACCTCATTTGGTGGAGAATGAGGAACGATGACGCGGATGTTTCGAGAGGTTTGAAACTCGACATACGTCAAGATCTCATTTCTCATAAATTTTCTCTATATTCAGATGTTGTCAATGTGGCTCAGGTTGTTAGAGCGAGATAACGAGTACGTTCAACCGAGGGACCATAACCGTGATCATACTGAAGATAGCGAGTCATCGTAATAACGATAACCAAATGGAGAAAGAAGAATACTTGACAAAAGCGGTAACCACTCCGTGGTAATCGTAGCCATGAAAATAGAAGAAGCGAGTTGGGAGGAAATTTTAAAAGAGGAGATTCAACAACGACCGTGTGAAGACGCTGTACCGCCAAAGGGCAACCGGTTCCAAGGAGGAGAAAAACCATCTGGTCAGATGTTACAAATGCGGAAAGAGGGATATATCACCTCAAACCGCCTACAACAGCTTTAAGGTATGCTATAATTGTGGAAAAGAAGGACATATCGCCGAGATTATACGATATCGAAACCGAAAAGTGCAGTGAGGCGGTGACTCAAAAGGATGTCCCGAAAAAGTCAAAGTCAACGATTCCCGGAAGAGCGCTTTGTCGTGACCGGTCAAAAAAATACGAGGAACCCGAACGGGTTAGCACGGTTAGTTAATTATAAATTCTTGCGATGTTTATACCTTACTAGATACCTGGGTTTCTACCCATTCTTTTATCTCTCTTGCTTGCGCCAACGCTTTGAACTTGACTACGGAGAAATTAGACTTTGACCTATTTATGGAAACTCCGTTAGGAGAAACTTTCATTACATCCGTTGTTTAAAAATCTTGCTTGATTCAAGTTGGCACTATCACATTACCTGTTAACCTTATTTCTATAGAGAGATTTGCTTTTGATGTGATTTTAAGGTTAACTACTCATCATGCCAAATTGATTGCTTTTGTAAGGTTGTTAGTTTTCATATTCCTAAGCAACCTCGTTATTCAATTCAAGCAATCAAACCATTGTAGTCAAACATTTTCATATCAAGCCATGAAGTCATTCGTTTATTACGGATGTCAAGTTTTCTTAGTCCATGTTATGGATTTGAATAAAGACACGCCGATTTGAATAATATTCTTGTTGTTATTGATTTTTTCCGACGATTTCAAGAAGAATTTATCGGCTTACTCCCAAAGATCGATATTAAATTTTGTATCGACTTTGAACCCTAGACAAAACTCATTTCTAAAATCTCATATCGAATGGCTCTATTGAACTTCGTGAGTTAAAATTCAACTATAGAATTTGGTACCGAGCCTTTATCTTGTGACTTCCTTTGTGGAATGCAAACCGCTTTCTCTCGTAAGGGACGCCATATTCGTATGCGATAGTAAACTGATAGGTGTCATTGTGACGTGCTATCCAAGGTTGGGATATGAGTCATAGTTGAGAACAACCTAAGTCGGTAATCGAAATGCGTAGTTTTCTAGGCTTAGTTGGTTATTATCGGAGATTTGTTGAAGGATATTCTCGAATCGCTATTCCATTAACGTAGCTAACTCGTAGAGATACAAAATTCGAATGGAGCAAGGAATGTGGGAAGAGCTTCGAAGAACTCAAGAGGAGACTCATTTCAAGGACATGTTCTAACCATGCCATCCTGGAAAAGCGAACGTGGTAGCTGACGTGTTGAGTAGAAGATCGATATATAAGTACGAAACGATATTGTCAAAGACTAATTTCGTATAATTTACAAATAATAGAGATGAAGATGAAAACTCTAGGTACCCACGTGATAATATACGAGTATAATCAACTTTAATCAATAAAGTTTAAGTTGCTTCAACCACCCAATCTTGAGCCGATGCGTATGAAGAAGAAGAAAGTACAAGAAGGAGCTATTCCTAAGCGAGAATTGATGAAGAAGGAATACTTGAGTCCACTCTAGACTTTGTGTTCCTAACGACTCGATTTGAAGTACAAGATTATGATGGAGGCACACAATACGCCATTTGCAATCCATCTCGAAGTACTAAAATGTATCGTGATCTTCTACATACATTTTGGTGGAATAATATGAAGAGAGATTGCAAAGTTTATCTCGATGTGTTTAACTTGTCAACGTAAAGGCGAGCATCTTGTACCTAAGGGTCCGTTGCAACCACTTGAGATTCCGGAATGGAAGTGGGAACACATTACTATGAATTTCATTACTAATCTTCCCAAGGTTTCTCAAGGCATAGATGCGATTTGGGTTATTGTTGATAGATTAACCAAGTCTGCTCATTGCTTATCGATACGAGAGACTTATTCCCTTGAACGTATTTCTCGTATGTACGTAAATGAGATTGTGAGATTTCATGGCATGCCTGTATCCATAGTTTTGGATCGTGACCCAAGATTCACTTCATGATTTTGGGTTAGTTTGTAGAAAGCTATGGGCACGAATTTATGATTCAGTTTGGCATACCATCCTCAAACGGATGGGCAATCAGAAAGGACTACTCAAACTCTTGAAGATATATTAAAACTCTGTGTCCTAGATTTCAAAGGAAGTTGGGATAAGTACTTGCCATTGGTGGAATTCTCATACAACAATAGTTATTAAACAAATATAGGCATGGTTCCATCCGAAGCATTATATGGACGAAAATGTCGTTCTCCAATATGTTGGGATGAGGTGGGTGAAGCAACATTGTTGGGACCCGAGTTAGTACGTATGACTACCGAAAAGATCCAAATGATTCGACAACGTATACAAACGGCACAAGATCGACAAAAGAGTTATGCGGATCTTCATCGAAAGGACGTGGAATTTAATGTAGGGGATCATGTATTGTTACGAGTTGCTCCATGGAAGGGAGTTACAAGATTTGGGAAGAGAGGAAAGCTCAATCCACGATTTATTGGTCCATTTTAAATTCTTGACCGAGTAGGAAATGTAGCCTATAGACTTGCGTTACCTCCGAGTATGTCTCGTGTTCATAATGTGTTTCACATATCTCGTATTTCTCGTAAATATGTGAAAGACCCGAACCACGTTATTGAGTTAGAACCCCACGAGATAGCCAAGACTTAACGTATGAGGAGGTACCTGTCAAGATTTTGGATAGGAAGGAGCATGTCCTACGCGCAAAGGTCATACCACAAGTTAAAGTTTTGTGGAGAAACCATGCTATAGAGGAAATGACCTGGGAATTGGAAACGGAAATGAAAGCGAGGTATCCTCACCATTTCGAAACACCAGGTACGTACGTCAATTTCGAGGACGAAATTTCATAAGGAGGGGAGGTTGTAAGACCCCGAAATTTTTTTAAATAAAAAGGAATTTCCTTTATTTTTTTATTTTGAAATAGTAAGGGTTGATCTGATTAATGTGGATAGTTAAGGGTTAAATACGCAAATATTTCAAAATAAGCAAGTGGTTATAAAATGTTCATTTTTGTCGGGGAATATTCGTTTGGTCGTGGAATATTCGTACTGTCGGGGAATATTCGTACGACGGCGCAGCCATGTGTGGGCCCCATAACGGAAAGCGATTGGATGAGGAAAACGACAAAGTTTGGGTGGTTATAAATAACGCGTAGTTATTCTGATTAGTAAGATCATTGAATACCCGTGGGTTAAAATACGATGTCTACGCGTGGTTGCACAAGAGTACACCAGATTGCACAAAGATTGTTGAATTATTGATCCTTACGTAAGAAGGCACTACTCAATAATTTTCACGATGAGTTATTGCTCAATATTTTATTTTATTGATTCAATAATTGCTGCGTTGATATTTTATATTATTCTTTGCTCAATAATTGTCACTTGCACATTATCTCCATTATCGATCAATAATTCATATTATTTGAATAATATTATTAGATAGCATTATGGGCAATGTCTAGAAAGTTCACATCGAGGAGAGGTTTGGTCACCTAATTGCGCGCCAAGAAGGAGAAATCCTTATCTAAAGCCCCTCTTTCCTGAGGAACTACCGGTTTGTCATAATTGTGATTACGTAATATTATTTGTGAATAATTAATTATTGATTCATATGATAAAGAAATATTTATTTTATGTGGATATAAATGATGGATTTATTTATGTGGTTATAAATGAAGAAATTATTGTTGAGGTGTTTTATCAAGATTTTATCTGATTGGAGGTGTTAAAAATCAAATCGGGGTTTTGAGATATATTAAGGGGGGTTATAATTTTTAATCCGACCGTTGGATTGTGGTAATTTTTGGGTATGTTATACATACATAAGTTGAGTATATGTCCACAAATTTTGAACCGTTAAAAATGCACGAATGATTTGTTGTGAATTTTAAGAGGTGTCGGATTCTAAATTAGGTTTATAATTGATTTTGGTGGAAAATTCTAGAATTGAGTGGGCCCCACTTGTGGTTGGTGAAAAAATGTGCTGAATTTTATTTCAAATGTGGTGGGTGGCAATAGTAGCGTAAAGCCATCGTGTAGCGGTCAAGTCCGCTTGGTACGGCTAACATTTTCCTATAAATAGAGGGGCTAAGTTAGAATTGAAAATCACACCGTAAACAAAGTTTTCTCTTTCTCTCTATATTATTGAGTGTATTTTGTGAGTATTTAGATACTTTGAGAGTTGTTTGTTCAAGATAAGTTTCATTCAAAGATCACTTCCGACCTTTCCTTCCGGCATCGATTCTTTGAGGTAAGGGATACTATTTTTTCAGAATGATATTATTTCTTCAATATCATTATCTTTGAAATGTTGATCTGAAGTTTTTATCAAATTTGGAACTTTTTCATGCTCGGGGTTACTATTCATGAGTTACTATTCACGAGTTACTATTCATGAGTTACTATTCACGAGTTACTATTCACGAGTACTATTCATGAAGCGTGAAGATGTTTTTTTGTGGAATTTCTATCTTTGGGTGTCTGAGTTACTATTCACGATACTTAAGACTATTCACGATATCTGACACTATTCACGAATCACTTCAAGACTATTCACCAAAAAATGAAAATTTTCTTTTCGTCTAAAATATCTATTCGGATACTAGTTTTGATTATATCCATGTTTTGATCATTCTTGAATTTTACACCACTATGATTATTTTTTGAGGTATTGTTGGACATGGATAAAACAAAGTACTGAATCCTTAATCCTTAATCCTTGTCATTTTGTTTCACCGAATCGTTCTTTAAAATATTTTTCATCATCCTCGCCTTAAATGATGATATTATTGAATATCTTTGGCCCCAGTAGTGCAAAGATGAATGATTTCAAGAATATCTTTGGCTTGAGTAGTGCAAAGATGAGCGGTGTGTTTAAATGAATACGACCGATCGATGAATATCTTTGGCTCAGAGTGCAAAAAGATGAACAGTGTTGAGATGAACATGACCGATTGATGAATATCTTTGGCCTTTAGTGCAAAGATGAATATTTGATTTGAGAAGAATATTGATTGATGTTACGGTGGATAAAATATTGATGATGGATCGTTGAATTCATAGATTATAGTAGATTTCATTCTCTACGTAACTCTTCTATGAATTATTATTTCATTGCGAATATTGATCTCAAACTTGTTGTCTATTGTATTCTATCGATTTTTCCTCGTTGGAGACTAACGATAATTTGTTGTATATTATCTTAGTCATAACATTCTTTACTCGGGCTAGTTGAGCTCACCCTTTTCCTTGTTGTTCCATTTTTCTTCTCAAGAGGCGAGAATGTAAATGAGTACTAGTCTGGGTATGGAATGAAGGTTCTAGAGAGAGTTGTTTAGTAGTCCTCACCATTATTGTAAAATAATGTATCAATAAATGTGATGAGGATTTATTTGAGTATAAATATTGTCTAGAAGATAATATTTGTATTTAAACTCACAGTTTTATTGTTGTGATAATAAAGTTGTAGTTGTTTCTGTACCATGTATTTGGCGACTCAGAATGGGTTGGATGGAATGGACCTATTTTGGGGTCGTCACAGCGGGTTTGTTTGTCTTCCTTATAAAGCCCCTAATAGAATATTTGCTAGCGCTTGTGTGTGATTTTGCACAATGTTTGCCTCAGTCACTTCTCGTTGAGGTCTTCTTCGTCGTGCCATTTTTCTAAAAATAAGAAACACTGGGTATAAAGAACGATACGAATAATTCACATTTTAAGTAAACGGAAACTAGTATTTCACAGATACTATTTTTCATATATAATACTAGTTATTTATAGAGTATCATTAGACACGCACTAAGTAAACAAATACATAACTGACTTAGTGATTTATTTATCACCAGTTACACATTAAATATTTCTCCTAACATGTTGGGAATATATCATACTATGGATCATTTCTTCTTCTCAACTAACTTTATCTTTTTTTTCCTCCAACTCTTCCTCCAGTTTCCTAATTCTTTCTTCCAGGTCATCAATTTCCCAGCCTAAAACAGTCTCGAATTAGTTTATCGAAGATTCTATCACTGATACTGTCGCACTCGATCCTACTCCTTCCTGCAAGTCTGGATTAGGATGTATTGATTGTAATGGTACTGCTTCAATCGGTGTGTCATACACTATCAACTATTTATCTTTTGACATCCTACAATAGAATTTATTAACTATATTAGCACATAAATATTACAATTCATTTTATATTACCTCACTTCCTCTAATAAGTTTATCTTATTATTATTTCCTTTACAACTCTAATTCCTCCAAGGTTATAGCCTAAGGTATTCTCTCCTAAGGTTTTTAACCTAAGGCTTTGATACCAAATTGTGATACCCCAACTCCCTACATTTTCTGTAGCAGATTTGGTGCTCATGTAAATATTATATAAGAAAATAATTTCTATCAATCCAAGATTCATAGTATTCATTAGATATTAGTTCTCGTCAGAATCATTATCATGATGACCACTATCACTTAGATGTATAGATTTATAATCTTACAGATATCTCTTTTATATCAATAATTCCTATTCATCTGACATTCACAGTACCAATGACAAGATTGTTCCTAGAACTGAGGGGCGCAACCTTAGTTCGTACAGAACTCACTTGACATCAAATACCCTCATTCAAATAAATGTTTCATATTAATATTGTACTTGATTTCTAGCTCTTAGTCAAAAAGATAAAAACTAAATAGTTTATATATCTAAAACTTAATACACAATCCCAGTTCATAATTATTACATTTAAGTCTCACAGAAATAAAAATAACTTAAACTATTATAGTCTTCTTCTAGCCACAAGAATGCACACTTGAATTTCCCGGAATATCAGTAACAGCTGCAAAGGAAAATAATATTTGCAAGGGATGAGCTTTAAAAGGCTCAGTAGGTTTTAGCAATGTGTAACATATACTTACACTATAACTGAATAGATGAACATATAGTTAAGAAGTTTTTACAAATATACATAAATATATATACTGAGGTTTATCTGCCAAACCCTGCACATTACGAGTTACTGTCAGTCATATAGACTTAGCAACCCGGGTTGATTCGCTCAACCACACATTCTAGGAGTATGCATATCATCCTGTTAATTAACCCCCGATCATTGCTATAAATGCTGGTTATAAAACCCCGGTCAGTATATAACTGTCGGTCATAATAGTGGCAGTATATATATTTTCACCAAACAACATTGTTTTTCCACAGTCTATGATTTGATATCAAATCAAATATATTTTACGCAAATAACAGTTCATATGATTTGGTTACGCTTGAACAATAAGCCATAACCTTTTTAAACAAGGGACTTTTAAATAAATTCATATCTCATCAGTATAACAAGTACATTTAATACAAAATTAAATGTATATGAAAAACTTGTCTGTTCGGAGAATCGTTATCCTAGGTTACTCAAGCCATCTATGCAACCTAAATATGATTTATATCAATTATTAGAAATAATCTTAGCTGATAACTATTCAAACTATTAGTGTCTGGGTTGTATTTGAGGTCCATTCAGTGTCTTATAACTTGTTCAGAAAGTTTTTTGAATTATTTTTTCTATTAAACTTTGTGTAAAAGTTTAAATATTACTTTAAATAAGTTAATTTTTATTTATTATAATTTTAGAAGCTTAAAATAACTTCTCAATAATTAATAATAATTTTCTTAATTTATTATTAAATAAAAATGAATTTTTAAAATCATTATTACTATTTTAAATAATTAATAATTAATTATATTGATTTTTAAATCATCGATATTAATTTTAAATAATTTATTAATATTGATAATGGTTTTAAATCATTAGTTTCATTTTAAAATAATTTATTATTATTTAAAATGAATTATTTTATTTTTACTAATTTATTTATTAGCATTATTAAATAATTTCATAATCATTAATATTTAAATAAATTCAATATTAATGAAATCTCATATCGAATATATAAAAATATTTACTATAATTTAAAATGTATTTTAAAATTTTATTATGAATTTATAATAATTAATTTGTATTTATTCTTATTTATTATTATTATTTTTAATATTTTTCAGCTAATTATCGCTAAAGGCTTCTTCAGTGACAAAACTATCGCTAATGGTGTTCTTCATCAACTGAAGAACACGAAAGTCAACGCTCTGGTGACAGGTTTGACTGGCTTTAAATTAATTCGCAACTGACAAATGTTTTTGGTTGTGAAAAAGGTTCAACATGGTAGTACTGATGTAGCACTATAAGTATATAACATGTTTATGGTCTAGTTGTATCATTTCAGAAAGTTATGGCTGGTCAAAGTGAGCATCAAAGCATGATTTTGAGTTTTTGGGTTGCCCAGAAACTCGGTCAACGTCGGTCTTCCTATTTCAGGGCTTAATAACAAGGATTCTAGGTATTAGGTAAAAGTTCCATTTTATAAAACATGTAATATGTATGTCATACTACAATAGCATAACCTCTGAAAGTTCATAACAACATTAGAGGATTAAATTTGAGGCTGGTCAAACTGGCTGTCAGACATAGCTTTAAAACTTTCTGGGTTACCCAGAAATCTAGGTTTCCAGTTTCGAGTTCATACTTTTGAGCGATCATAACTTTAAATCGGTTGATGTAATGGTCATTTGGTTATTATAGACATCTAGTTCATCCGCCAGTCTACAGAAATGATATCATTAGGGGTCTTATAACTACCACAGTTGTCAGTTCTAAGATGTCAAAAATCTTGTAACACATGTTCTTGAAATTATGGGTTTTCTAGAAAATTTTTCGTGAACGGTCAACGGGTTTTGACCTTAAATAACTTATGATCCTTACCTATTTTGGCTCTGATTTCACTCTATATTACTCAGCTCATGTCATAGTATACTAACCATACACTTAACATCTAAAACAGTTAACAGGTTAAGATCTAAGAGTCCTGACATTACGCTGTCAGACAAGATTTTTAGGGTTCATGACTACTATCTTAAATCTTCATTCTTATGTATTTAAACATTATAGATTCATGATTAAGCAACCCAGATAACTACATAACATGTTATATCACAAATATAAATACTAAATCATAACTTTTATCATGGCTTCAAAGATCTATGGTTAGGGTTAGTGTTCTTACCTTTTCAAGCAACCTTTGAAATCTGACTTTGTGATCTGAGTACTAGCTGTTTAAGAGTTGTTTGTAGATGATTATATGATGTATTACAAGTGTGAATTCGTTGGTTGACTACCCCAACACATAACTTATATGTAGCAAGCTCAAGTATGTGTAATTTACCTAATTTCATTAGATTGTTGACAACTAAGGCATGGATCAGTCCTAGGTGTCAAAAGACTGGTGGTGGGGCTTTTTTTAGACACATGTTGTAAATCTTATAAGTGGTGAGTCATAGATTTAGTCTTATCATCATATTTTGGAAGATAAATGACATTTTAGTCATTTACCATATACTAAGGGTACTTTAGTAATTTCCAAATCAACTTTGAGGATAATTTAGTCAATTCACATATGTAAATACTTTAAAATTTTAATTACTAATGTACTTGGTCATTAGGGTTTAACAAATTAGGGATTGGGGTTTAATATTTAAGTTTAGGGTTTATTAGTTTAACTTTAAGTTTTTCACATCCTTAATTAGGGTTTATCATAAAAAAAAATACACCTGATAAAACTCTAATTAACTATAATTAATGTTAATCATGTAAAAAAAATCAATCAACCCTAATTTAATTTCTATTTATAACCCTAATTAGGGTTAGGGTTTATATTCTAAGATCAAGGTCTTAATTAAGGTTTTCTTATTTACTTTTTAGGGTCTCTTCCCCATATCAAACCTTACTAAGTCCTAATTTAATTGTTGTAACATTAACATACAAAAATTTATAATTTATAATTATAATTTACATTCTCAATTTATTGATAAATCCTAATTTAGGTTCGGATTATTACAGGTTTTCCCTGGTTTATATCGCCAGGTCTTTTCAATATTTTGTCGGAGTTACTGCCAACAGTTTTTGTTGTCAGGGCCGCCTGACCTTCATTAAAATGTACTTCAACGGATACCATCACCGGACTATCTCCGATGCTTTGCTGGGTTTAATTGCCAATGGCTAATAATGTCAAGGCTACTTGACCTTTGCTGAAATGTGCTTTCAACGACTGAACATCATCGAACCACCGCCGATTCTTCGCTTGATTTACTTTCCAACGGCTGAGTAACGTCAAGGTTACTTGACCTTCACTGAGACGTGCTTCAACGGTTGAGATCATCAGACCCTTTACAACGCTTCACTGGATTTACTTACCAACGGCTGAATAACGTCAAGGTTGTTTGACCTTCATTGAAATGTGCTTCAACGGTTGAGATCATCGGACCATTTCTGATGCTTAGATGGATTTACTTGCCAATGACTGAATAATGTCAAGGTTGCTTGACCGTCATTGAAATGTTCTTCAACGGTTGATATCATCGGACCATTTCTAATGCTTCACTTAATTTACTTGCAAACGACTAAATAATGTCAAGGTTGTTTGACCTTCATTGAAATGTGCTTCAACGGATGAGACAATAGGACCATTTTTGATGCTTCACTGGATTTACTCTCCAATGGCTGAATAACGTTAAGGTTGCTTGACCTTCGTTGAAATGTGCTTCAACGGATGATGTTGTATGAAGTTTCCACTGGGAAGAGGTTGCAATTGGAATCACAACCCCAAGTTGATGGCGTTGGACCTTTGTGAGGTATTGTCGAGTGTAGTTTGTAATAGTTGTGATCATCGGTGTTGTGAACTCTGTGTCTGGGCGAATACCAATGAGTGATATGTAGACCCGCAGTTTGCTCTTTGAAAAACAGGATTTCAGGCTTTTCCACTTAATCGCATAGCGTCTTTTTTCCTGATTTGACTTTTTAGCTTGTGAGACCTCCTTTGCAACTCAAATTGGACCGAGCCGGAGGGGTGGGACCCACCTAGTTGTTGGGCGGCTGTGCCCCATTTCCCTGTATTTTCCAGCTGTATACAAAGATGATGTATTAGATGACGATGTACTTAGGAATGTATATATACTATGTTCCATTCCCTACATCATATTGCCATCTATTATTTATCATGCATATATTATGTTATGCATATATATGTCTAGAGATGTTCAGCATTGATCCTTAGATGGTCTTATGACATGGCCCTATAGATGTCTTCCTCGACAGTTAGCCACATTGATCACACTCCACCTGTATTGGTAGCCTCATGTTTGAGATCATGGTATGATAGTTTGTCACCTCCAGATCGGGTGACCGTAGATCAAATGTTGCGGCACTCTATGAACCTCATGATGTTCTAGGTTCTTGTAGGTTTTGTAGAGGGCATACTCGAGCATTGGGTACCGGAGAGGCAGGTGTTCCGGTTTGAGACCCAGAAGTTGACTCCCACTTTAGAGGAGTATGAATGTTTGACAGCTTTACCACTAGAAAGTCCTTGCGCTCAGATGGCTATCGGAGATATGAGCTGACAGTTTATGACCCTCATCGGGTTGAGGCGTAGAGTAGCCCAGGATGAGATTACCTCCGGGCATGTAATGTCCCTGTATTTTCTGATAAATAGATTGGCTCCTTGGACAGTTATGTACAGCACTCTGAGGATTCCACCACGTCAGAGGATGATTGGCGAGTTTCCAAAGTAGATATACTCCTGATGTGTGTAGTGGCTTATCTGTACATGCCACTGTACATGGATCATTTAGACATCGGTGTAGTTATGGCAGTGCGGGCTCTTAGGGAGGGATATACCATTGTACCGATGATTATGGCAGAGACATTGAGGTCCTCCACGTATTGCCACACCCATTCTGTCGGGGTATTTACAGGCAGTTTGGTCTTGCTTTATGTGTGGTTCATGTCACACCTGAGACCGATTGGCACCTTCCGACACCATGGGTATTGTTTTTCCATGAGATAGCCATGTCTTACTCCTTTCAGCCGGTGGAGTGTACAGACGCTGCATCTTGGTCAGTTTTCTTAGTAGGGATCGAGGATCCATTTGACATTTTTTCATGTTTAGGGCTTTATTCTCCCTACAGCTTCATTACTCATGCACTTGGCATGGATTATCTTCCTTTGGCTGGTTTGAGATGGTATGACCACGTATCACCCACTGGTTGTGATGGCACAGCTCGACCAGTTTCAGGATGTTCACCCTTTTAAGGGGGCATTGGGTCAGCGTTTGTTTTCTCAGCATTTGTCAGAAGAGGATACATCCAGGGTGTATGCCTGTTGGGCCCAGCGTGAGAGGGCTGAGTTTACTATTAGCCATCTGGGCCGTTCTACAAAGTATTATATATAGATGGAGGCAAAGATTACATCGACTGGGGTTGTATCAACAGAGCCGGGGATTAATTCTGATGGTGGGGAGCCTATGGAGGACACTAATTCTCCCATCAAGGAGGAGATATTTGCTGGGTTGACATAAGCTTTGATTGATTCTCCCAGTATGACTGCTACTGTGACCCCCCATTCAACAGAGTATTTAGAGTAGAGTCTGCATCTGATGACATTTGAGAGAGATCAGGCTAGAGCCTTGATGTTGACAGCTCTTGCTGGGAGAGATGCTACTCTAGTAGAGAGAGATGATGCCTTAGCTCATAGAGATACCGCTGTTACTGAGCGGGATGAGGCTAGATCATCCATAGATGCAGTTGTTGTTGAGCGAGATGGCGTTATATCTGCCCGAGATGCCGTTATTACAAATAGTACTGCATTGAGGTCCCATACTACTGATATCATTGTAGAGATGAACACGTTCATTAATGAGCATAGTGTCACCATGTAGATGGCTGTGGATCTCTTGGCTCGCATTGATACCATATGGCAGGAGCTTACAGAGTTACCCCCTTCTTTTGAGAGGGATGCCATGTTGGATTTGATAGCGCGCATATACACTGAATTGTAGATGGGCTTGGATTTTCCTGCACATAGTAGCTTAGCCATTTTTGTCATGAATTGTACATGATGAGTGAGTTTTATACACATGAATTGAGTGCGTTTGAGCTTAATATTTTGGTTGATTTTAAGTGTTTGTGTCTATTCATGCATGTTTTATGTTGTTTTGTAGGAATTGAGACAAAAGTTACTTGGATCGACGTTTGGGGTTGCTAGATTCGCGTTTTCGGCTTGCCATTTACACAATAGTAACTTCAGAGCCAATTTGAGTATTGCTCCGGACCTTATTTCGTAAACCTTAAAGAATGAAAGTTGTATATCTACGTCTCCTCTTTCTGGAACATCTTGAATCATCAAACTTGGAGTTCAGACGAAGAAGTTATGACTATTTTACCAAAGGACGTCGGAGCAGAAAATTTCCAGAAATGTTCCAGCGCCGGGGCGCCCAAATCATGCCTACTTGCAGCGTCGGGGGGCTAGGGGGCAGCTTCGCAGCACCGTGCCCAGCGCTGGGGCGTTGGGGAAGGACTTGGTAAGGCTTGGACGCGTTTTGGGGCGAGTTTTGACACCTTTTTACTCCAAATTAGATTGGGTTTGTCCTAAGCTAAAAATTGGACTTCTAACCTATAAATACATGATATAAGGCATAAAATAAAAGGGAGATTACATAGATTAGACTAGATAAAACACTCCATTAGATTAGAATATAAACCCTAGTTCTTAATTAGCCATTAAAGATTGAAGCAAATTGAAGAACACTGAAGATCAAGAGCAAGAGCAAGAGGGGAGCATCAGATTCGCTGATAACATATTCTATTCTCTTCTCCTATCATACTTTTATCTTTTAATGTCTATTCAGTTGTGGATTCTTGGTTTTAATTCATTAATTATGAACTAACTTTTTTATTAAGACTACCAATTGAATCTTTTATGTCTATAAATTAGTTATTCAATGTATTCCAATTATTTTTGTCAAGTTGAATTGTTTATCTTGTCTTGAGCCTATTGATTAATTATATGATCAGTAATTACCTTGTTACTCTAGAAGGAATTAAAAGATGAATTCTAGGGCTAGAACTGGGCATGATAACATGTGACTTAGTTATTTTCATGGCGTATAATTAGGTTCGTGAATTGAATGGAAATATCTGTTCACCGCATGTAACACATAAGGAATTGGAATTAAAGGAGTTTAATTCAATTGTTTTGCATAGGAATATAGCAAGATTAATCTGGATTAAATAGAAGTCATTTGATAACTTGGAAAAGGACTTTTGGCATTTGAGAATTCCTGTTAACAATTCAGTAGGCATAATAATTGGGATAATTGGATAATTGATTTGTAGTTCATAATTGGGGATATTGTAGTCTTAATCTTTATTTATTTGAATTCATTTATAAAGAAATTCGGTTTAATTAGTTAATTTAGTTTTCTTAATTAGAAAAATCACAATTTGTAGTTGTTTAAATAAAATTAATTTTGTTAAAAGTTAGTACTTGATCATTTTTATTAAATAATTCCTCGTGGGAATGATACTCTGCTTTCACTTTATTACTTGTTGACCGTGTATACTTGCACATATTCATTGATTGCGAAATCGATCAACAAGTTTTTGGCGCCGTTGCCGGGGAATTAATTTAATAATTATTTACCAATATTAATTTCAATCAAATTAGTCTTAATTTAAACATTTTTATTTTTATTTTTAATTCTCTTCCTATATTTCTCTCTTTTTAGGTACCATGGATGACTTTGTGTATCAATGGCCATACACGAACATGACTCAACCAAGGGAAACATGGATTGATGGACTTAATACATTTTCTGTAGAGCCAATACAAATTGAGGCAAATTCGAAGACGTTGGAGGTTATCGCAGCCCAACAGAGTCGAAGGATGGCAAAAATGACTTAGTCAAGGGGAGCAGAGATTGACAGACTCGCGATACTTTCAGCATTGTCAGCACAAATTGAGACATTTTCGAGGAGGTTAGATGCTTTTGAAGCACAACGTCATCAAAGTGTGGCGGTTACTTGTGATTATTGTGCTGGAAATCATATGAGTCATCAATGCACCATCAGTTTAGAACCGGTACAGTATGGTGGTGATTACCCTAACAATTATGTCTATCCCAACAACTATCATCAGGATTGGGGGTATCACCTAGATTTTTCATGGAGTAACAATCAAGCTCAAGCACCTAGACAGCAAAATACATCCGGATTTCAAAATCAGACTCAACAACAGCCAGAGAGGAAAACAAGTTTGGAAGAAGCTTTGGAAAAATTTATTTTAGCTACTGACAAAAGGATCGGTGAACAACATAAGTTATTGATTCGAGTAGATATGAATGTGAAAAGCCAAGGTGTTTCATAGAACCATACTCATCAACATCAATTTTATGCTCTAAGTCCAACGTACCCACCGGATTTCTCGTGTCCACCTCCACTACAACAGGAAGAACATTCAAATTTGGAGGAAGTTTTGTCCAATTACATAGCTTCATGTGAGGAGAGGAGGATTAATCAAGAGATATTGAGTCAAAATTTTACAAACCAAACGGAACAACTAACCAATGCCTCAAACATTTGTCCTCAATACACTTGGCTCTATGACATGAATTCCGAGACTGATGGTGAGCCCGAACCAAATCTGCAACCGGATGTGCCAAATGATATAGATGTTGAAAGAGAGGAAAGACTTGGGGACTAAGAAAAGGAGATCGGTGAAGATCTAACTTTGAGTACCAACAAAGATGAGCCAATTTTGATAGTGTCCCATGTACCTTCTCCACCAAAGTTCAAGAATCCTGGCAGTTTTGCAAAACTATGCCCAATTGGCAGTCATGTCGTCGGCAAAGCTCTTTGTGACATAAGAGCTAGTATAGTTGTGGAGTCATGGTGGGATGAAAAGGAAAAGATAGAGGAAGATTCCATTATGTTTATTAAGCTTCAATGCCTCAATCTGATCATAGACATAATGGAGAAAACACCTAGTTGTTGGACGTTCTTAATAGGGAACCTATCTACAAAGAGCATGTTAGGTGACTTTAATTCAAGGGCTTTTACTAATGGGAACCTCCCAAAAGAGACATTGCTACTGATGGATGGAGGATTCCTCAATTTTCGTAGGGGAATTGGATAGAAAATTGAAGAAGTCAGGCTGAGACTATAAAACAAGCGGTTATTGGGAGGCAACCCAAGTTTAATTTTTATTTTTAGTTTTTATTAGGTTTTATATTAGTAGTTTTGAATTTGCATTTATTTAGGATTTAATAAAATTAAATCTATCATGGTTTCTGGGTTATTCAAGTCAAATTCAAGTGTGGTGCCCAATTTGTTCCATGTGCTTAAATTTTATTCTCCAAACTTAGTGGACAAGGAGGAAGATTGCTATATTTTCAAGGAAGTCCTCTGCTTTACTTTTTTATATTTCAGCCATTAAGGACAATGTCTAGTTTAAGTTTGGGGGCATTTTAGTGTCGTATTGCATATAGTTAGTTATCTGCATAATAGTTCATTTTTTATGTGTTAGCATTGTGTTTTTTTAGGTTGCATATAATACATGGTAGTTATTTGCTTATTCATATATTTGTTGCATTAGTATGTGTTCATGTAGTATAATTGCATTTTTTTTGCATGAATCTGTGTGATAGGTTGGTCTGGTCTTAGCTCTGCCTATGATAAGATTGGTTTTACATGTTAACTTGAATAGTCTTGATAATTGATGATGAGTTCTAATTTTAATCATGATGATAATCTGAGCCTGTCTTAAACTTATGTAACCGGTTAGCACTTAAAGTTTAACTGTTTTAATACACTTGGTTCAAGGGTTTCATAATTTGTTTCTGAGGGAAAATCTTGGTTAAAATTTAAAGATATTAGCGAACTGGCAGTAAAGGTTGGAATGACGTAAAAGCTTGAGTTTGGGGGAATCTATGGGGTATATATATACAAAAAGAAAAAAAAGAGAAAAAAATAAATGATGAAAAGAAGAAAAAAAAGAATAAACACCGTGGCATGCTTGTCTAGTTTTGTGGCCTTTGTTACTTGAGTAACTAAGCCCGAGGGAATTGTCTTTACACCTAGCGTCCTAAGGTCTTAATGGCTTGGGAGTCGTTGGTCAAAATCTCGTTAAGGTAGCACTGAAAAGCCTAAGGGAATAAGACATTACACATCCATGAGAAAAATAAAAAAATGAATAAAACACGAGAAAGAGCAAAAATGCCCTCGTGGTTGAATAAAAATATAAATAAATCTTGTATTTACCCTAAGACTTGGTAATTGCTTAGTTTTAATCGGAGTTGTCATGTTCACAAAAGTAATTGAATTGGAACTGAAATTTTCCTTTTAAGAAGTTTGTTATGTGATTATCTTGAACTGTGGTTGGTTAGAATGGTTAACAATCACACCCACACAACATGGGTGATGACTGGTTTGGATTGACTAATTGGTTAGAGTTATGGATTTTGACTTGATTGGATATATTGTTTGAGTATCATTGGTATCTTTGAGGCCTGTTGCTATATAGCATACTGATTTATTACTAGGTTCGTAGGTATATTAGGAAGTAGATCATGCATATTCATTCATGTAGTTGAGTTAGTTCATTTATATTTAGTTCTTTTGTGTTTTTGCTTGAGGACAAACAAAGGTTTAAGTTTGGGGGTATTTGATGAGTGAGTTTTATACACATGAATTGAGTGCGTTTGAGCTTAACCTATTGGTTGATTTTAAGTTTTTGTATCTATTCATGCATGTTTTATGTTATTTTGTAGGAATTGGGACAAAAGTTACTTGGATCGACGTTTGGGGTTGCTAGATTCGCGTTTTCGGCTTGCCATTTACACAGCAGTCACTTCAGAGCCAATTTGAGTATTTCTTCGGACCTTATTTCGAAAACCTTAAAGAATGAAAGTTGTAGATGTACTTCTTCTCTTTTCGGAACATTTTGAATAATCGAAATCGAAGTTCAGACAAAGACGTTATGGTCATTTTCCCCATAGATGTCGGAGTAGAAAATTTCCAGAAATGTTCCAGCGCCGGGGCGCCCAAATCATGCCTATTTGTAGCGCCGGAGCGCTAGGGGCAGCTTTGCAGCGCCGTGCCCAGCGCTGGGGAAGGGCTTGGTAAGGCTTGGATGCGTTTTGGGGCGAATTTTGACACCTTTTTGACTCCAAATTGGATTGGGTTTGTTCCAAAGCTAAAAATTGGACTTGTAACCTATAAATACATGATGTAAGACATAAAATAAAAGGGAGATTACATAGATTAGACTAGATAAAACACTCCATTAGATTAGAATATAAACCCTAGTTCTTAATTAGCCATTGGAGATTGAAGCAAATTGAAGAACACTGAATATCAAGAGCAAGAGCAAGAGGGGAGCATCAGATTTGCTGACAACAGATTCTATTCTCTTCTCTTTTCATACTTTAATCTTTTAATGTATATTCAGTTGTGGATTCTTGGTTTTAATTCATTAATTATGAACTAACTCTTTTATTAAGACTACCAATTGAATCTTTTATGTCTATAAATTAGTTATTCAATGTATTCCAATTATTTTTGTCAAATTGAATTGTTTATCTTGTCTTGAGCCTATTGATTAATTATCTGATCAGTAATTACCTTGTTACTCTAGAAGGAATTAAAAGATGAATTCTAAGGCTAGAACTGGGCATGATAACATGTGACTTAGTTATTTGCATGGCGGATAATTAGGTTCGTGAATTGAATGGAAATATCTGTTCACCGCATGTAACACATAAGGAATTGGAATTGAAGGAGTTTAATTCAATTGTTTTGCATAGGAATATAGCAAGATTAATCTGGATTAAATAGAAGTCATTTGATCACTTGGAAAAGGACTTTTGGCATTTGAGAATTCCTGTTAACAATTCAGTAGGCATAATAATTGGGATAATTGGATAATTGATTTATAGTTCATAATTGGGGATATTGAATTCTTAATCTTTATTTATTTGAATTCATTTATAAAGCAATTCGGTTTAATTAGTTAATTTAGTTTTCTTAATTAGAAAAATCACAATTTGCAGTTGTTTAAATAAAATTAATTTGGTTAAGAGTTAGTACTTGGTAATTTTTATTAAATAATTCGTCGTGGGAATGATACTCTACTTTTACTTTATTACTTGTTGACTGTGTAATACTTGCACGTATTTATTGATTGTGAAATCGATCAACAGTACACATTGTACATATCAAACAGTATTATATATGGCAGGGAAATATATTTTGATTCACTTCCCTTTTAGTTCTGCCTTGTTACTTGCTTGATATTTGTATATTTCTCCAGGGCTTATGATTTTGATGTATTCTGAACTCCCCCTTGATGGATGGACATTGAGATGTCTCAGGATCTTTCAGAATGGATCATTGATCTGTGTGTATTCCCTACCTTTGGTGCCTTGGGACTGATTTCTGTATATGGTTATAGAGAGGAGTGTGGCTTTCCTCTCTGATGTTGATCGCACCACAGATGGTCGCCGGTACTCCTTTGTATGGGGAGCCCAGGTAGTTCCATCTCCCATGGATTGGTGATTCTCTTTGAGGACTCAACCACAACTTAGATTGTCGTCGGTTCTCCCATTGTTGTGGGGAGACAATGTAGTTCCACCACTTCGGTCTAAGCCAATGAAGTATGGTAGATTGAAAGATGCTCCTAGTACCGTTTGACAAGTTTTTTGTGTTTTGGGTAGGGGGTAAGATCGAACCATGAATGGCTACCTACGTACTCCCATTGAGAAGGGGAGATCAGGTCTGTATAGTTGGAACCTAGCATAAAAAGGTTCAAAGTTGTATGTGGCGAAAAGGGTGTAGAGATGTTTTTCTTTTTTCTGTGGTGAGACCAGACCATAAAAATGGCTGCCTATGTACTCCTGTGTATTGGGGAGATCAAGTCTGTGTAGTTCTCCCCATGTACAGGACAGACTGCAGATGAAAACCTTGATCCCTGGTGGGACAAACTGAAAGTGTGCAAAGTTTTATCCCTGGTGGGACGACACTGAAAGTGTGAAAGGTTTTGAAAAAACCTGAATTTAGTGATGAATCTAATAATCCAAAACCAGGCTGCTGGTTGGAAGGTGTGTTTGTCCCTGATGGGGTAAACGGATGTTAAGAAAGGTTGTATATGGTGAAAAAGGTTTTGAAAACCTGAATTGACTGGGGATCTGGTGATCCAAACCCATGATGCTGGTTTGTTGGTGACTTCAAACATAGTACCATTTCATGGTGTCTGAGTTGATAAGTTGTGGAAATTCATTGCCATCCATCTCTTGTAACCTGAGAGCTCCTCGTGTCAATACCTCCTTGACAACAAACGGGCCTTCCCAGTTTGGGGAAAATTTTCCTTTGGATTGATCTTGGTTGTCAAGAATTTTCTTCAAGACCAAGTCATGTTGTTTGAAATGTCATAGCCGAAATTTTCTGTTGTAGGATCTATCAATTCTTTGTTGGTATAATTGACCATGGAAGATGGCTGCTGCCCGCCTTTCATTTAATAGAGACAATTGGTGGTACATATCTTGTAACCATTGGTTTTCATCCAGCTGAGCGTATATCAACACTCTGAGGAATTACATTTCCACTTCTATGGGGAGCACTACTTCCATTCCATAGGTCAATGAGTAGGGGGTTGCCCCAGTGGAAATGCGCATTGATGTTTTGTAGGCTAATAGAGTTAGAGGCAACAGGTCAGACCATCCTTTGTGATTAGTAAACATCTTTTGCAAGATCTTTTTGATATTCTTATTAGATGCATCAATAGCACCATTCATCTTTGGACGATAGATGATGGAGTTGAGATGTTTGACGTAAAATTTACTGTATAACTCCTCCATCATTTGGTTATTGAGGTTTTTAGCATTGTCTGACATAATCACCTCTGGTTGTCTATATCGACATATGACATTGTTTCTGATGAAACAAATGATAACTTATTTAGTAACCTTGGGGAAAGAGGCTGCTTCTATCCACTTGGTGAAGTAGTTGATCATGGTGAAGATAAAATGATACCCATTACTGGCTTTGGTCTCGATGGGCCCAATCACGTCCATTCCCCATATTGAGAAGGGCCAAGGCGAACTCATATTATGGAGCTTCCTTGGAGGGGCATGTATAGCATTTCCATGAATTTGTCATTGGTAACATATCTTGACATGATCATCACAGTCAGCCTTGAGAGAGAGTCAGTAATGCACTGTTCTTAGGATTTTCTTGACAAGTAAAGGGCCGCTCATGTGTGGGCCGCATACTCCACCGTGGATTTTATCCATGAGCCTCTGTGCTTGGTCTTTTTCCAGACATCTAAGAAGACCCAGTCCTACATTTCTTTTGTAGTGTACGTCTCCGCTCAGGTAGAATTTCATAGCCATTCGTTGGATCCACTTTCTCTCAGCCTGACTCACCTCAGCGGGTGTAGATCCATCTCGCAGATACTCCTTGATATGATAATACCAAGGGTGTTGGATGGGAGGTAGCTCATTTGATACTTCTCCAATGTAGTTCCCATAGGCTCGCGCCTTTTGTCGGGCAAATGTGATGCTTGGTATATTTCCCTTATCAAGTATGTTGATCAAGGAGGCCAACATTGCTAGTGCATCCGTAAAGTCATTCCTATTCTGAAGACTGTGGAGGAAGGTTATTTCTTCAAACTCTGAAGCCATCTATATAACCTGCCGATGATAAGGCAACAAATGTAGCTCTTTGGTGTGATAAATCCCAGCGGTTTGTCTGATTACCAATTCGAAATATCTAAAGACAGTTAACCGTCTAATGCCCATAGATTGGGCTAGTTTCAACCCCATGATGCAGCCTTCATACTCAGCTGTGTTGTTGGTGATGAAAAAATGTAATTTGATGGTGATGGGATACTGCTCCCCCTTAATGGATACTAGAACAGCTCCAGCTCCAAAACCTTCCATGTTTACATCTCCATAAAAATACATCTTCTATAGTTGGTGTGTATCATCCTGATGGTGTTGCTGAATTGTCATTACCCCTTTATCAGGGAAGTATGTCTCCAAAGGTTTGAAATCCCCTGAAGGTCCGGAAACTAGTTGATCCATAATTCCTTGACCTTTGATAGACTTTTGAGTCATGTAAACAATGTCAAATTGCTGTAGGATCAACTTCCATTTGGACAGTTAACAATTCAACATGGATTTATTGAACACGTACTTGAGAGGATCCACGCGAGATATGAGATCGGTTGTGTGTCCATGGAGATAATGCTATAATCTCATGGAAGCCCATGCTAAAGCACAACAAGTTTTCTTAATAAGAGTGTACTTGTGTTCACTGCTACTGAATCTTTTGCTGAGGTAATAGATAGCTCGTTCTTTGCCTCTATCATCTTTATGTCCCAGCATGCAGCCCATGATATTGTCATTGATTGACAGGTACATAAACAGGGGAACACCATCCCTGGGAGGAGCTTTGACTAGCTGCTCTTTGATTGTAAGGAAGGCTTTCTGACACTCATCATTCCATTTCATGGAGGAGTTCTTCCTTAATAACTTGAAGATAGGCTCACAGGTTGCTGTAAGTTGGGAGATTCATCGGCTAATGAAGTTGATCCTTCCCAAAAATCCCCGTATTTCCTTCTCTGTCTGAGGTATGGGCATTTCCGTGATGTCCTAGATTTTTGTAAGATCCAGCTCAATCCCTTTGTGGCTGACTAGGAATCTTAGCAACTTGCTTAATTTAACACCAAATGTACATTTGGTTGGGTTCAACTTCAAGTTGTATTACGCAACCTGTTGAAGAGCTTCTTGAGATGATCTAGGTGGTCTTCCTCCCTTCGGGACTTGACAATGATGTCATCCACATATATTTCTATCTCTTTGTGCATTACATCGTGGAAAAGAGCCATCGTGGCTCGCTGATAGGTAGCTTCAACATTGATGAGGCCGAATGACAACCTTCTGTAGTAAATGGTTCCCCAAGGAGTGATGAATGCAGTTTTCTCACGATCCTCTTCAACAACAATGATTTGATGGTACCCCGCAAAGTAGTCAACAAAGGAATACATGTCATAATGAGTTGTATTGTCAATGAGTATGTGGATGAATGGCACGAGAAAGCTATCTTTGAGACAAGCTTTGTTCAGATCCCTATAATCCATGCAAACTCACACCTTTCTTCCAGGTTTAGGCATGGGGACTATGTTGGATAGCCACTCAGGGTATGTTGACACCATAATGATATCGGCTTGAAATTGTTTCACAATTTCTTCTTTAACTTTTAAACTCCACTCAGGTTTTAATCGCTTGATTTTTTGCCTGACTAGCTTGAATCCCTCTTTGATGCGGAGGCGATGAATGACAATGTCAGTGGAAAAACCGACCATGTCTTCATGAGACCATGCAAACACATCCTGGAATTGGGTCAATAGAGTAACCATGTCATTCCTTTAGTTTGGAGTAAGGTCAGTACCAATCTAGATTTGTTTGGGGTTTTCTGAGGTTCTGAGGTTAAAAGAGGTGGTTTGATCAAGATTTGGTTTGGGTTTGTCTTTGACCCATTATTTGATCTCCTGAGGTATCTCATAGTCCTCTTGTTTAATCTCCATCAAGTCTGAGTCCAACTTTACATCAAAGTTACAGTCCTTGGGAAGAATAGGCACCTCATCAGCAAGTTTAGGCACATCAAACTTTAGAGTCCTGAAACAAAATTCTTTCACTTAATATATGAAACTGTTCAATCATACAAAGTGTAGCATGAAATGACAAAAACATCTGCTAATATTGTACATCAAAAGTAAGCAGTTATTGTTATCTATAGGGCAAAAGGAGTTTCTACCCTTTTTACCCTTATCGGCAAATGCAAGGAGTGCTGCTCTAATTGCCAAGGGTGAAATCATGGTGGACAGCAGTGATGAAGGGGCTGTTGTCTTCCTCCTTCTCTTGAATGATGACCATGATGTTTGGACAGTCATCATCTGGGATGTCTCTGTTCACACCCTCCGTATGGACTAAGATGCGCATGTTTGACAGATGTCTAGCAATCTTTTGTTTGCGCCTTTGATTCCTTTCTTCCACCTCCGGGTTTGGAATCAAGACTTCCTTTCCTTTGACCAATATCGGCTTAGGAAACAGCATAGCTACCACATGGGTAGGAACCTTTAATGAAGGCCGTATAGGCTCAGTCTTTGTAGGTTTAGGAAATCGCCTTGAAGATGAAGGAACCTGTTTATGCTTGTGAGGGTTCCTGTGACTGGACCTAGGAGAATAACCTAGTGTGACGCCCCCAAAATAGGTATACATAACCCATTCTGAGTTGCCAAATACATGGTACAGAATAGAAATAAAAACTTAATTATACAACCGTCGTGTAACATAAGTTGAGAGTTTTAACACGAATATTGTCTTCTAGACAATATCCAAACTCAAATGGAGTCCTCATTATAATTACTATCACACTATTTTATAAAATAGTGAGGACTACTATAGCCACCATCTCGGACTGTCACTCCATTTTCTGACTAGTCCCAACTACATTCTCATTTCCTGAAGAGAATAATGAAAACAAAAGGGTGAGCTCAACTAGCCCAGTAAGAAATATTATGACTATGATAATGCAGAATAAATTATCGTTAACCTTCAACGGAGTTAAACTGATAGAATACAATAAACAACAAGTTTAACTGCAGCGGAACAAGCAATCCATTAGAAGAGTTAAGTAGAGCATGATATCTACTATCTTCTATGATTTAAAAATTTTATCATCAATTTTATCACTGAGACTCAGCTCAATAAATAATCCACATCACTGAATTATCCATGCTCTATGGCTAAGGATATTCATTAGTATTACATCCACGAATTATCCATGCACTACGGGCCAAGGATATTCGTGTTATCACCAATGCTCATGATCATGCTAACAACTGTCAATCAATGCACTACGGCCAATGTGGACTTTTACCACATCATTTGTAACATTACAGGCCATGATTATACCGATACATAATTCCTGGTCATAATCATACCAATCAACAGTCCATCTATGCACTACGGGCCAAAGATAACTTTTATCACAATATAAGCATGAGGATGATGACAATGATATAAGCATCAATCAATGAAATCAAGGATAAATATTAAAAAAAATTAATTTATCCAGAGTTTAAAAATGTCCAAATTGTCAACACGATAACTTCTTTATGGAGTAAAATTCAAGAATAATATTTCAAAAATATTTTGGACAGAAAATAAATCAATTTTTGTCATGAATAGTACCTAGGGTTAATAGTACCCCGTGAATAGTACTTCGTGAATAGTACCCCGTGAATAGTACCCCAACATGAAAAGATTAAAATTTAACAAGAATGTTCAGAAAAAAATTCTTGTGAAACGATACTAGATGAAGCGCAAATTTCAAGGATATTCTACTAATTTCAAGGAGTATAGAAGCAATACTTAACAAAATGAGTGTAGAATTCGGAATCTAAAACGAAATAATATTACTTACATACTATAAAGTATGGAAGAAAATATTATTTCTTACGAATATTGAAAAAAAATAATATCCCTTACCTTAAATAGAGAGTATTTCTAACTTGTATGACAGGGATATTCTTGAAGAAAACTTATACTATTTTCTACACTCAAAGCTTCCTTAAACTCTAAAGAAATACGCTCAATATTATAGAAGAAGAATTCTCTGATTCTGGTGTGATTTTCATTTCTAAACTAAGCATCCTATTTATAGGAGAATGAAAGGATACTATTTAAATTAGAAAATCATGGACTTCACAGTGGAAATTCGAACGAATTCACGGGCCTCACCTTAAAAAAATTTGATTTTACTATACAGCACTATGTTGCACTATGCAACACTATGCAGTACTGTGAAAATAATATAATATATATATATATATAATCATAATAGTCGCCCCGTGACTTTTGCCCCCTCCCCCCATTATCATATTTAAATAATATATATATATATATATATATATATATATATATAACAAAACTAAGATAACTTTCTACCGACAGTTTTGAAAAATGGGTACGTGGGGGTCCATAATAATAAACAAAATTTATAACAAACACCTCATAAAAATCCCCTCTATTTATCTCAATTCACTTGGCTTCATAAAACACATTTTTAATAATATTCTTCATTAATATTATAACTCACAATATTAACAATCAGATCATTCACAGGAAAGAGGGGTCTTTTCGATAAAGACTTCTCCTTATTGGCGTGCAATTAGGTGACCAAACTCATTTCCTTGACAGAATTTTCTAGACATTGTCAATAATGCAAATAATAATATGAATAACTTTGTCATCTCAATTATTAATTTAATAATACAAAATATTATGACAATAATTGAATAAATAACGTGAGATACTATGTAGCAATTACTGTTGCAATAATTGAGTATAACTAAGTGACTTCTCACGTAAGCATCAATAATCAATACCGTGTGCTACTATGCAACCACACGTATTATTGTACTTTTATCACTGGGTATTTTAACAGTTAACGGTAACACTTTCGCCGTTATTTTTATAAAAAGATATTTCTGTCATTTTTTAACTTCGACAGTAATTCCGTTGTGGGGTCCACCAATGATTGTGTCGTCGTACGAATATTCCCTGATAAACCGAATATTCCCCAATCAAACGAATATTTTATGACAACTTGCTTACTTTATAAAATTTATAAATATTACCCACAACTATAACATTATATCAAATCCACACCATAATATACAAAAATGATATATAGAGAAAAAATTCATCTTTATTCATAAAAGGTGGGGTTTTACAACCTCCCCTTCTTATGAAATTTCATCCTCAAAATTGGTGTACGTACTTGGTATATCGAAGAGGTGAGGATACCTTGATTTCATTTTAGATTCTAACTCCCAAGTCATTTCCTCAACATCATGGTTTCTCTATAAAACTTTGACTTGAGGTATAACCTTAGAGCGTAGAATATGTTCCTTTTTATCCAAGATTTTAACAAGTACCTCTTCATAAATTAAATCTTCTGCTATCTTGTCTGGTTCTAACTTAATAATGTGGTTCGGGTCTTCCACATATTTATGTAACATAGATATGTGAAAAACGTTATGAACACGAGACATACTTGGCGATAAAGCGAGTCTATAGGCCGCAGTTCCTACTCAATCGAGGATTTCAAATGTGCCAATGAATCGAGGATTGAGCTTTCCTCTCTTTTTAAATCTCGTAACTCCTTTCCATGGAGCAACACGTAACAACACAAGATCTCCAACATTGAACTCTACATCCCTTCGATGAAGATCATCATAACTCTTTTGTCGATCTTAAAAGGTTTTTATAATTTGCCGGATCATTTGAATCTTTTCCGTAGTCATACGTACCAACTCTGGTACCAACAACATTGCTTCACCCAGCTCGTCCTAGCATACTGGATAATGACACTTGCGTCCATACAACGCCTCGACTGGAGCCATGCCTATACTTGCTTGATAACTGTTGTTGTAGGAAAATTCCACTAATGGCGAGAACTTGTCCCAACTTCCTTTGAAGTCAAGGACACATAGTCTTAATAGATCTTCAAGAGTTTGAATAGTCCTCTCCGACTGCCCGTCCGTTTGAAGATGATATGTCGAACTGAATCATAAATCCGTGCCCATAGCTTTCTACAAACTAACCCAAAACCGTGAAGTGAATCTTGAGTCTCAATTAAAAACTATGGATACCGGCATACCATGCAGTCTTACAATCTCATTTATGTATATACGAGCAAAACGTTCAAGTGTATAAGTTTCTTGTATATGTAAGAAATGAGCAGACTTGGTTAATCTATCGATAATGACCTAAATCGAATCTATGCCTTGAGAAACATTGCGAAGACCAGTAACGAAGTCCATGGTAATGTGCTCCCACTTCCATTCTAGAATTTCAAGTGGTTGCAATGGACCTTTTGGCACTTGATGCTCCGCCTTGACACGTTAAAAAGTTAAACACCTTGAGATAAACTCCACAATCTCTCTCTTTATATTGCTCTACTAAAATGTATGTCGAAGATCACGATACATTTTGGTACTCCCATGATGGATTGCAAACGGTGTATTGTGCGCCTCCATCATAATTTTATACTTCAAGTCAGAGTCGTTAGGAACACAAAGTCTGGAGTTGACTCGAAGAAAATATTATTTCTTAAAAATATTGAATAAAAATAATATCCCTTACCTTAAATGGAGAGAATTTTTGACTGGTATGGCGGAGATATTCTTGAAGAAAACTTATATTGTGTTCTACACTCAAAGCTTCCTTAAACTCTGAAGAAATACGCTCAATATTATAGAAAAAGAATTCTCTAATTCTGGTGTAATTTTCATTTCTAAACTAAGCATCCTATTTATAGGAGAATGGTAGGATACTATTTGAATTAGAAAATCACGGACTGCATAGTGGAAATTCGAACGAATTCACAAGCGTTGGCTGAATTTTTTTTTAATTTAACTATGTTGCACTATACAGTACTATGCAACACTATGTAGTACTATGCAAATAATAAAATATAATATATTCTATTTTACATAAAAAAAATTGTAAGACCCCAACTTTTATAAATAAAGATGAATTTTCTATAAATATTATTTTTGAATATTATGGAATAAATTTGATATAATGTTATAGTTGTGGGTAATATTTATAAATTTTGCAAAGTAAGCAAGTTGTTATAAAATATTCGCTTGGTCGGGAAATATTCTTTTTTGTTTGGAAATATTCGTGACGACTACCAATCATCAGTGGACCCCACAACTAAGTATTGTCGTAGTTAGAAAATGACAAAATTATCTTTCTATAAAAATAACTACAGAGGTGTTACTGTTAAAACTGCTGAACTACCCTAGTAGTAAAAGTACAAGAATACGCTGTGAGTCAGATAAGAGTAGCACACGATATTGATTATTGATGCTTACGTGAGAAGTCACCAAATTTATGCTCAATTATTGCTACAAGAATTGCTACATCATATCTCTTATATTATTGATTCAATTATTGTCACAAAGATCATCTCAGATAATATGTTATAGTATTAAATCAATAATTGAGACGACAAGTTATAAATGATTAATAATTGTTGAAAGATTAAATATGTGTTGATTAAAAATAAAATGATTTGTAGGTAATATTTATTCAATCCTTGATGTATATAAAGAGTCTCATTATGAGACGCTTTGTGGTAAGTTTTATTATTTTACGGGGCCCATATGTCATCATCTAAGAGTCTCTTCACAATAAGTAATTACCTTCATCAATAGTAATTACCTTCAATAGTAATAATAGTAATTACATTCGCCAATAGTAATTACCTTTACCAGACGCCAAACCACTTGTCGTTTACATATTACAAAGGCCGAACCACTTGTCGCTTCACATTACAAAAGGCCAACCACTTGTCGTTTCACATTACAAAAGGCCAAACCACTTTTCTTTTCACATCACCAAATACAAGCCACTCGCCTTTTCACACGGGCAAAAGTGCTAAGCTAGAAATCTTCTATAAATAGAGGCCTAGTGCTTCATTATTTTCACTTAATTCATTCAAGCTATAGAGAGAGAAAGTATAGAGAAATAAGAGAAAAAAGAAGAAGAGTATTTTGTTACTACACTACCGCAGATTCAATCTCCTACCAAAAGTAAGGGGTGTTATTCTTTCTTATTCATGAAGAGAACTGTTGTTATTCCATCGCTTATTATTCTCATTGGAATAACTCAGATACGCGGGTTTACCCTATACTTGGTGACATTCTTCTATTATTCTCGCTGGAACATCCTGTCTCGTGTGTTTTACACCGGACCGGGTTCCGCTTTTATTATTATTCTATTGGAACATCCGTCATCATGTGTTTTTTACACCGACCGTTCCGCCTTTTTTATTATTATTCTATTGGAACATCCTCACTGCAGTGTTTTACACCGACCGGTTCCATTCTTTTATTATTATTCGTTTGAACATCCCGTCTGTGTTTTACGCCGGACCGGGTTCCATTCTTTATTATTCTCGTTGAATATCCTCATTCACCGCCTTTACCGGTTCCGTTATTTATTTATCTGTTGGAATAACTCATGTGCGGTCTATCGCATGCATGGTGATTTCTTTTGTTATTCCATTCTTTATTATACCCAAATTGGTTAAAACTTTGACTTCTATACTCCATGAAATTAGTGGAATATCCTCGATATTTGCGCTTCATCCAAAGATCCTTTCATGGAAATATTCTTCTCAAGATTCTTGAATTTTACTCTACAAAAAGCAAAGATCATGTCGATAGCTTTGATGTTATTGGTTCCTAGATAAATTAATTCTTGAACTTGTTTTATTGAATTATTATATTATTGTCATCTTCCTCATGTTTATATTATGTTGAAAGTCATCTCGTGGCCCAGAGTGCATAGATGGACTTGGTATGATTATGACCGAGACTATTCGGTGTAATCATTTACCGTAATGTTACAAATGATGTGGTAAAATCCTCAAGTGGCCTGTAGAGTGCATCGATGGATGTTTGTTGGCATGATCATGACCATTAATGAATACACAAATATTCTTGGCCCGTAGTGCATGAATAATTGTGGTCGTGATACTAAAGAATATCCTCGGGTACAGAGTAGTGTAAGGGTGATTCGATGATGTGGAATATTTATTAAAGTCGAGTCTCAAATATAAATAAATGATGAAAAACCTTTTAAATCATAAAAGATAGTAGATTTTATTTTCTACTTGACTTTTTTTAATGGATCATTTGTTCCACCGTAGTTAAACTTGATGTTCATTATATTTTATCGCTTTAACAATCATTTGAAGGCTAATGATAATTTATTCTACATTATCTTAGTCATAATATTTCTTCGACCGAAGCTAGTTGAGCTCACCCTTTCTTTCACCGTTCTCTTCGTGAAATGAGAATATAGTCGGGACGAGTCTGGGAACGGAGTAATGGTCCGTGAGGATAGCATTAGTAGTCCTCACTATTCTGTGAAATAGTGATAATAATTGTAATGAGGACTCCTTTTGAGTTTGTATGATCTCTAGTAGACAATATTTGTATTCAAACTCACAGCTTTATATCGTATTGCACACCTACGCTTATAATAATAAGTTGTATTTAAATTGCATACCATGTATCCGACTACCCAAGATGGGTGATGTATACCTAATTTTGGGGGCGCCACAGGTTAGTATCAAAGCTTAGGGATATGATCCCCGCTAAGATGTGAGAATAGTACTAGGAGGGAGAGACGGGAATACTTTCGCTAAGTATGACCTACCTAAGTTTATGTGCTATTTTATTGGTCGGTCACGTAATATAGGGATAATATGTTACATGTCAATTAACCTTTTGTTTTGTGGCAAGATCTCTGAAAATGACATCCGAGAATGTTGAGAATAGCAATGGAGCACAAAGCGATCGCTGATTCACCACATATCAATAATCGTGATAATGTGCATCGTGAAGGCGACAATCCTCATGCAAACAACAACACCGACTAAATGATGAATGATCAAATGTTCGTGAGGCTTTATGCAATTCATGCAACAAAGAGCAGAGCGACTCTTGTCCAAAACGTAGGTGGAAACACTTGAAAACTCTCTCAAGGTTACCGCTAAAACAGCTTCAAGGAGCCGGGACCACCGGAGTTTAAGGGAGAGCCAAAACCACTTCGCGAAAGCATGGATAAAGCAGATTACCAAGATATTTGATGTCTTGGGATGCTCCGAGGAGCAAAAGGTTCCTTTCACGCCTTTTATGTTGCAGAGAGAGGACATCGGTGGGAATTCCAGAAAACGTACTCAACTCCGTCAGATCAAGATATCTTGGGAGAAGTTCCAGAGTCGTTCAACGACAAATACTTTCCCGAAAGTATTCGCCATACATGAAGGAGGTGGAGTTTATCAAGTTGGAACAAAACAATATGACCGTGTCGCAATACGAGGCAAAATTTGCGAGTTATCACGGCCAGCATCCCCACTGGTGGATAATGAAGAGAGAATGGCGCGAATGTTTTTAAGAGGTTTGAAGTCGAGATACGCCAACATCTTATTTCTCATAAACCGTGTTTGTATTCGATGTTATAAATAGGGCTCGCTTAGTGGAGCGCGATAACGAGTCAACGAACTAAAAGAGAGCAAATTCAAAAAATTATAATACCAAATGAGAGTAGTCATCGGGTTGGCGGTGACAACAAGCGTGGAGGGAATCAACAGTGCCGATATGGTAACCACTTCTTGTGGTAATCGTACAAAATAATAAGAATGGACATTTCAAGAAAAGGAGATTCAACAATGATGGAAAGACGTCAAGACCAAAGACCCGTTGTTAAGGAAGGAGAAAGACCACCTATCATATGCTTCAAATGCGAGGAGAGGGACACATCATCCAAATCATGCCATGCCTTCCAAAGCATGTTATAATTGTGGAAGAGAAGGTCACTTAGCTCGATTTTGCCATCAAGACAAATTCAGCTAGGATGGATGCACCAAAGGTCATTCCCGTAAAAGTCAAAACCGTAGCAAGGGAGAGCATTTGTTGTGACCTCCCAGAGAGCAAGGAACCCGAATGAGTCATCACGTAAGCTTATCATAAACTCTAATGAAGTCTATACTTTATTTGATACCTGCTCTACCCATTCTTTTATTTCTCCTACTTGCGCCATCGATTAAATTTGACTCGAGAAATTAGACTTTGACTTATCTGTGGAAACTCCGCTGGGAGAACTTCATTACATCCAATCGCTTATAAGTCTTGTTTGGTTCAAATCGGTACCTTCACATTACCTTGTCGATCTTATTTCATTAAAAATACTTGCATTTGACGTGATTCTGTGGATTGATTGGTTAACTACTTATCATGCAAAAATTGATTATTTTCGTAAGGTTGTTAGCTTTCATATTCCTAACCAACCTATTATGCGAATTCAAGCGACCAAACCATTAAAATCAATCACGGCCATCTCAAGCCATAAAGCTATTCGCTTATTGAAAAACGGATGTCAAGCTTTCTTAGCTCATGTCACGATTTAAACAAAAATACGCCGCTTTTGAACGATATTTCTATTGTTAATAAATTTCCGACGATTCCCCAAGAACTTCCCTCGCCCTACCCCGAGAGCGTGAAATTAAATTTTGTATCGACTTGAACCCGGTGACAAAACCTATTTCCAAAGCCCCATATCGAATGGCTCCTATCAAACTCGTGAGTTAAAGACCCAACCGCAGGAATTGTTAGACATCGGCTTTATTCGCCCCTAGTACTTCTCTTTGGGGTGCTCTCTGCTCTATTCGTGAAGAAGAAAGATGGGAGTATGCGACTTTGTATTGATTATCTGGAGTCAATCATGTCACCATCAAAATATAGTATCCATTGCCATGTATTGATGACCTGTTTGACCAACTTGCAAGGAGCCAAATTCTTTTCAAAGATCGATCTTCGCTCCGGATATCACCAATTGAAGATTAGAACCACGACATTCCAAAGACGGCTTTCGTAACTCCTAGACGGCATTATGAATTCCTAGTCATGTCCTTTGATCGACTAATGCTCCTCGCGCCTTCATGGATATGATGAACCGAGTATTCAAGGAATATTTGGATCACTTTGTGGTCGCCTTTATTAATGACATCCTTATTTATTCCAAAAGCCGTGAAGATCATGAGCAACACTTGAGGTCGACACTCCAAAAGCTTCGTGAATATAAGCTTTATGCCAAGTTGAAGAAATGCGAGTTCGGCTTGAAAAAGTAGCATTCCTCGGGCACGTGGTATCAAGTCATGGAATATCCGCTTGACCCAAAGAAAGATCAAGCTATTCAAAGTCGAACAACCTAAATCAAGAATGACCGGCACGTAGCTTTCTGGCTTAGCTAGTTATTATCGGAGATTCGTGGAAGGATTTTCTCGAATCGCTACTCCATCGACTCAAATTTACTTTTGAAAGATACAAAGTTCGGCTGAGCGAAGAATGTGAGAAGAGTTTTCAAGAACTCAAGAGGAGACTTATTTCAAAGACTGCTCGACAATACCATCCGCCTCTGAGGGATTTGTCATCTACAAAGATGCTTCGCAAAGGGTTGGGATGTGTTCTCATGCAACATGGAAAAGTTATAGCCTTATGCCTCATGACAACTCAAAGAATATGAGAGGAATTATCCTACTCATGATCTAGAGTCAAGCAAATCGTTGTCTTTGCACTTAAAATTTGAGAGGCATTACTTGTATGGGGAGAAAGTGGAGATCTTTACGGATCATAAAAGCCTCAAATATTTCTTCACTCAAAAGGAACTCAACATGCGACAACGACGTTGGCTTGAACTGCTGAAAGATTATGATCATACCATCCAATACCATCCTCGAAAAGCGAACGTGGTAGCCGACGCATTGAGTAGAAGATCATATGCAAGCACGAAAAGCGATATTGTCAACGCAAAGGCCCATTTTGTGTGACTTGCAAAGGATGGAGATAGAGTTAAAGACTCTGTGGACGCATGTGATGATAGCGAGTATACGAGTAGAACCGACTTTAATCGATAAAGTTAAAGTCGCTCAAGCTACGCACTTGGAGCCGATGCGTGATGAGGAAGAAAGTGCAAGAAGGTGCTATCGCCGGCAAGAATCGATGAAGAAGGAATACTTCGAGTCAACTCCGCACTTTTGTGGTTCCTAACGACCTCGATTTAAAGTATAATATCATGATGGAGGCGCACAACACACCATTTGCAATCCATCTCGGGAGTACCAAAATGTATCATGATATTCGCCATACATTTTGGTGGAGCAATATGAAGAGAGAGATAAATACTGTTTATCTCAAGGTGTCTAACTTGTCAACGAAGTTAAAGCGAGCATCAAGTACCAAAGGTCCATCAGAACCACTTGAAATTCCGAATGGAAGTGGGAGCACATTACCATGGATTTCAAGCACTGGCCTTCCTAAGGTTTCTCAAGGCATAGATGCGATTTGGGTCATTGTTGATAGATCGACCAAGTCCGCTTTCATTTCTTACCGATATACGAGAAACTTATACACTTGAACGCCTTGCTCAGATGTACATAAACGAGATTGTAAGATCGCATGGTATGCCGCCAGATCCATAGTTTCCGATCGAGACCCAAGATTCACTTCACGATTTTGGGTTAGTTTGCAAAAAAGCTATGGGCACAGACTTCACGATTTAGCTTCTGATATCATCCTCGATTTTACGGACAATGGAGAGGACTATTCAAACTCTTGAAGATCTATTAAGACTCGTGTCCTTGATTTCAAGGGAAGTTGGGACAAGTTCTTACCATCGGTGGAGTTTTCCTACAACAACAAGCTTATCAAGCAAGTATCGCATGGCTCCATTCAAGCGTTGTATGGAAGAAAGTGTCGCTCTCCAAAGATCTTTGGGATGAGGTGGGTGAAGCAACGTTGTTGGGACCGGAGTTGGTACGTATGACTACGGAAAAGATTCAAACGATCCGACAACGATAAAAACCTCACAAAATCGATAAAAGAGTTATGCCGATCTTCATCGAAAGGACGGGAATTCGATATAGAGATCATGTGTTGTTAAGAGTTGCTCCATGGAAAGGAGTTACAAGATTTGGAAAGAGAGGAAAACTCAATCCTCGAATCATCGGTCCATTTTTAATCTTCGATCGAGTAGGAACTGTGGCCTATAGACTCGCTTTACCGCCAAGTATGTCTCGTGTTCATAACGTTTTTCACATATCCATGTTACGTAAATATGTGAAAGACCCAAACCACATTATCGAAAGTTAGAACCGAAGAAATAGCGGAAGATTTGACGATGAAGAGGTTCCTGCTCAAATCTTGGATAAGAAGGAACATATTCTACGCCCAAGGTTATACCTCAAGTCAAAGTTTTGTGGAGGAACCACGATGTTGAGGAAATGACTGGGAGTTAGAATCAAATGAAATCAAGGTATCCTTACCTCTTCGACATACCAGTACGCATTCTAATTTCGAGGGCTAAATTTCATAAGAAAGGGAGGTTTTAAGACCCCAACTTTTATAAATAAAGATGAATTTTCTATAAATATTATTTTTGAATATTATGGAATAAATTTGATATAATGTTATAGTTGTGGGTAATATTTATAAATTTTGCAAAGTAAGCAAGTTGTTATAAAATATTCGCTTGGTCTGGGAATATTCTTTTTGTCGGGGAATATTCGTATTTACTACCAATCATTGGTGGACCCTCATTAACGTAAGTATTGTCGTAGTTAGAAAACGACAAAATTATCTTTCTATAAAAATAACTACAGAGGTGTTACCGTTAAAACCGTTGAACTACCCTAGAGTAAAAGTACAAACAAGAATACGCTGTAGTCAGATAAGAGCACACGATATTGATTATCGATGCTTACGTGAGAAGTCACTCACCATGCTCAATTATTGCTACATGAATTGCCGCATCATATCTCTTATATTATCGATTCAATTATTGTCACAAGATCATCCGTATAATATGTTATAGTATTAAATCAATAATTGAGACGACAAGTTATAAATGATTAATAATTGTTGAAAGATTAAATATGTGTTGATTAAAAATAAAATGATTTGTGGTAATATTTATTCAATCCTCGATGTATATAAAGAGTCCGTTATGAGACGCTTTGTGGTAAGTTTGATTATTTTACTAAATTATATGTCATCATCTAAGAGTCTCTTCATCAATAGTAATTACCTTCGTCAAATAGTAATTACCTTTGTAATATAATTACCTTTACCAGACGCCAAACCACTTGCTTGCTTTTTCATATTACAAAAGGCCGAACCACTTTATCGTTTCACATTACAAAAGCCGAACCACTTGTCGCTTCACATTACAAGCATCAACCACTTGTCGCTTTCACATTACAAAGCGCCAAACCACTTTTCTTTTCACATCACCACCGTCAAGTCACTTGTCTTTTCACACGGCAGTTCTAAGCTAGAAATCTTCTATAAATAGAGGCCTAGTGCTTCATTATTTTCACAAATTCATTCAAGCTATAGAGAGAGAAAGTATAGAGAGAATAAGAGAGAAAGAAGAAGAGTATTTTGTTACTACACTCATCACTGCAAAGATTCAATCTCCTACCAAAAGTAAGGGGTGTTATTCTTTTTTATTCATGAAGAGAACTGTTGTTATTCCATCGCTTATTATTCTGCTGAATAACTCAGATAATGCCGTTTACCCTATACTTGGTGACATTCTTCTTATTATTCATTGGAACATCCTGTCTGCAGGTGTTTTACACCCGACCTAGTTTCCGCTTTTTATTATTATTCTATTGGAACATCCTGTCTGTGTGTTTTACACCGGACCTGGTTCCGTCTTTATTATTATTTTGTTGGAACATCCTGTCTGTGTGTTTTACGCCGGACCGGTTCCATTCTTTATTATTCTCGGGAATATCCAATTGCGGCATTTTACACCTTTGACATGGTTCCGTTATTTATTATTCTGTTGGAATAACTCGCCTGTAAGGCCTATCGCATGCATGGTGATTTCTTTTGTTATTCCATTCTTTATTATACCCAAATTGGTTAAAACTTTGACTTCTATACTCCATGAAATTAGTGGAATATCCTTGATATTTATGCGCTTCATCCAAAGATCCTTTCATGGAAATATTCTTCTCAAGATTCTTGAATTTTACTCTACAAAGCAAAGATATCATGTCGATAGCTTGATGTTATTGGTTCCTAGATAAATTAATTCTTGAACTTGTTTTATTGAATTCTTATCATTGTCATCATCCTCATGTTTATATTATGTTGAAAGTCATCTCGTGGGTCTCAGAAGTGCGTAGATGGACTTGGTATGATTACACTGTAGACTATTCTATGTAATCACGACCGTAATGTTACAAAATGATGTGGTAAAATCCTTTAGTGGCCTGTAGTGCATCATGGACGCTTGTTGGCATGATCATGACCATTAATGAATACACAAATATTCTTGGCCCGTAGTGCATGAATAATTGTGGTCGTGATACTAAAGAATATCCTCGGCAGAGTAAAGTGTGGTGATTCGATGATGTGGAATATTTATTAAAGTCGAGTCTCAAATATAACAAAGATGAAAAAACCTTTAAATCATAAAAGATAGTAGATTTTATTTTCTACTTGACTTTTTAATGGATTGTTGGTTCCACCGTAGTTAAACTTGATGTTCATTATATTTTATCGCTTTAACACTGTTTGTTGGCTAATGATAATTTATTCTACATTATCTTAGTCATAATATTTCTTATCGAGCTAGTTGAGCTCACCCTTTCTTTCACCGTTTCTTCGTGAAATGAGAATATAGCCGGGACAAGCCGGGGAACTAGAGTAATGGTCCGTAGGATAGCATTAGTAGTCCTCACTATTCTCGTGAAAATAGTGTGATAATAATTAATGAGGACTCCTTTTGAGTTTGTATGATCTCTAGTAGACAATATTTGTATTCAAACTCACGCTTTATGTCGTATTGTACACATACGCTTATATTAGTAATTTGTATTTAAATTCTGTACATCATGTATTTGACTACCCAAGATGGGTGATGTATACCTAATTTTGGGGGCGCTACACGTGAGATACTATCAAGAATTAATGTGGCAATAATTAAGTATAACTGAGTGACTTCTCACGTAAGCATCAATAATCAATAGTGTGTGCTACTATGCAACCACACGTATTATTGTACTTTTATCACCGGGTATTTTAACAGTTAACGGTAACACTTTCGCCGTTATTTTTATAAAAAAAAGATATATTTCGTAGCTTTTCTAACCCGATGATGAATTTCTGCTTTTGGGTCCACCAGTGATTGTGCCATCATACAAATATTTCTTTATAAACCGAATATTCCCCGACCAAACGAATATTTTATAACAACTTGCTTACTTTGTAAAATTTATAAATATTACCCACAACTATAACATTATATCAAATCCACACCATAATATTCAAAAATGATATATAGAGAAAAAATTCATCTTTATTCATAAAAGGTGGGGTCTTACAACCTCTCCTTCTTATGAAATTTCATCCTCAAAATTGGTGTACGTACCTGGTATATCGAAGAGGTGAGGATACCTTGATTTCATTTTAGATTCTAACTCCCAGGTCATTTCCTCAACATCATGGTTTCTCCATAAAATTTTGTCTTGAGGTATAACCTTAGAGCGTAGAATATGTTCTTTTTTATCCAAGATTTTAACAGGTACCTCTTCATAAATTAAATCTTCTGCTATCTTGTCTGGTTCTAACTCAATAACGTGGTTCGGGTCTTCCACATATGTATGTAACATAGATATGTAAAAATGTTATGAACACGAGACATACTTGGCGGTAAAGCGAGTGTATAGGCCGCAGTTCCTAATCAATCGAGGATTTTAAATGGGCCAATGAATCGAGGATTGATCTTTCCTCTCTTTCCAAATCTCGTAACTCCTTTCCATGGAGCAACACGTAACAACACATGATCTCCAACATTGAACTCTATGTCCCTTCAATGAAGATCATCATAACTCTTTTGTCGATCTTGAAAGGTTTTTATACTTTGCCGGATCATTTGAATCTTTTCCGTAGTAATACTTACCAACTCTGGTCCCAACAACGTTGCTTCATCCACCTCATCCCAGCATACTGGAGAATGACACTTGCGTCCATACAACGCGTCAACTTAGAGCCATGCCTATACTTGCAAGAACTTGTCCAAACTTCCTTTGAAGTCAAGGACACATAGTCTTAATAGATCTTCAAGAGTTTGAATAGTCCTCTCCGACTGCCCGTCCGTTTGAGGATGATATGTCGAACTGAATCATAAATCCGTGCTCATAGCTTTCTACAAACTAACCCAAAACCGTGAAGTGAATCTTGAGTCTCAATAAAAAACTATGGATACCGGCATACCATGCAGTCTTACAATCTTATTTATGTATATACGAACAAAACGTTCAAGTGTATAAGTTTCTTGTATATGTAAGAAATGAGCAGACTTGGTTAATCTATTGATAATGACCTAAATCGCATATATGCCTTGAGAAACATTGCGAAGACCAGTAACGAAGTCCATAGTAATGTGCTCCCACTTCCATTCTAGAATTTCAAGTGGTTGCAATGGACCTTTTGGCACTTGATGCTCCGCCTTGACACGTTAAAAAGTTAAACGCCTTGAGATAAACTCCGCAATCTCTCTCTTCATATTGCTCTACCAAAATGTATGTCGAAGATCACGATACATTTTGGTACTCCCAGGATGGATTGCAAACGGTGTGTTGTGCGCCTCCATCATGATTTTATACTTTAAGTCAGAGTCGTTAAGAACACAAACTCTGGAGTTGACTCGAAGAAAATATTATTTCTTAAAAACATTGAATAAAAATAATATCCCTTACTTTAAATGGAGAGTATTTCTGACTGTTATGGCTGAGATATTCTTGAAGAAAACTTATATTGTGTTCTACACTCAAAGCTTCCCTAAACTCTAAAGAAATACGCTCAATATTATAAAAAAAGAATTCTCTAATTCTTGTGTGATTTTCATTTCTAAACTAAGCATCCTATTTATAGGAGAATGGCAGGAAACTATTTGAATTAGAAAATCACGGACTGCATAGTGGAAATTCGAACGAATTCACAAGCGTTAAATTGATTTTTTTTTAATTTTACTATCTTTTGTCTATACAAGATTATTATGCAATACTATGCGATCTTATGCAAATAATAAAATATAATATATTCTATTTTACATAAAAAAACAAAACTTATTATATATATATATATATATATATATATAACAAAACAGAGATAACTTTCTATCGACAGTTTTGAAAAATGGGTACGTGGGGGTCCATAATAATAAGCAAAATTTATAACAAATATCTCATAAAAATTCCCTCTATTTATCTCAATTCACTTGGCTTCACAAAACACATTTTTAATAACATTCATCATTACTATTATAACTCACAATATTAACAACCAGATCATTCCCAGGAAAGAGGGGGCTTTCTGATAAGGACTTTTCATATTTGACGCGCATTTAGGTGACCAAACCCCTTTCTTCGACAGAACTTTCTAAACATTATCAATAATGCAAATAATAATATGAATAACTTTGTCATCTCAATTATTGATTTAATAATATATAATATTGTGACAATAATTGAATCAATAACGTGAGATACTATGCAGCAATTAATGTGGCAAAAATTAAGTATAACTGAGTGACTTCTCACGTAAGCATCAATAATCAATACTGTGTGCTACTATGCAACCACACGTATTATTGTATTTTTATCACCTGGTATTTTTAACAGTTAGTGGTAACACTTTCGCCGTTATTTTTATAAAAGGATATTTCTGTCGTTTTCTAACTCCGACAGTAATTCTGTTTTGGGGTCCACCAGTGATTGTGCCGTCATACAAATATTCCCTGATAAACCGAATATTTCCCGACCAAATGAATATTTTATGACAACTTGCTTACTTTACAAAATTTATAATTATTACCCACAACTATAATATTATATCAAATCTACACCATAATATTCAAAAATAAAATTTCGAGAAAAAATTTATCTTTATTCATAAAAGTTGGGTCTTACACCTAGTCCAGTTATCCCTGTCTGACTGGGAAGTTGAATTGGGCATTTGATTCCTTGAGGATCCTTTCCTAACCCTTGTCTAGGTTGAAAACCCAATGATATCATCTCTTGACTTGCCGACATTACCTCGGCAGAAACTCTGGGTATCAGAGGTGGCACCCCAATGGGTTGATAGTGAGTGTTGCTCATCTCAAGGGCCTGGAAGCTGACAAACTCAACTTCTACATTAAAACTGATGAGTGGTATGTCACTTTGTACATGAATTTCTAGCTCAGCATTAACAGTGACCAGCCTACTGTTAATTGTGACGCCCCCAAAATAGGTATACATCACCCATCTTGGGTCGCCAGAAAATACATGGTACATAATACAAATACAACTTAATTATACAATAGTCGTGTAAAATACGACAATACATAGCTGGGAGTTTAAACAAGAATATTGTCATCTAGACAATATCCACACTCAATGGAGTCCTCATTACAATTATTATCACACTATTCCATAGAATAGTGAGGACTACTAATGTTATCATCTAGACCGTCAATTCGTTCCCCGATTCGTCCCAGCTATATTCTCATTTCCTGAAGAGAACAGTGAAAGAAAGGGTGAGCTCAACTAGCCCAGTAAGAAATATTATGACTAATATAATGCAGAATAAATTATCATTAGTCTTTAATAATGTTAAATTGATAAAATACAATAGACATCAAGTTTAATTGCAGCGGAACAAGCAATCCATTAGAAGAGTGAAGTAGAGAATAAAATCTACTATCTTCTATGGTTTAAAATGTTTTCATCAATTTTTATCACTGAGACTCAACTTAATAAATAAAACACATCATCTAATCATCCCTGTACTACGGGCCAAGGATATTCATTAAATCATCAATGGTCATGACTATACAGAACAATCCCCGGTCATAATCATACCAAAAACTGTCCATCAATGCATTACAGACCATTGAGGACTTTTACTATATCATTTATAACATTACAGGTCATGATTATACCGAATGATCCCTGGTCATAATCATACTAAGTCCATCTATACACGTAAGCCAAAGATGACTTTCATTACAATATAAGCATGAGGATGCAATACAAGAAAAAGGTCTATCAGCGACCGCACTTGGTCGCAGATAACTATCGTGATCAATGCGATCGCTAATAGTCGTCGCGTAAAATCGTCACCGGCATGCACATCGGCCGACATTAGCGCAATCGATATATAATCATGATCGATATGAGCGACCAAAATGATAAATCAGGTCGCTAAGCTGAGTCAGCATGGTCTAGGGCCAAAGCTGACGTGGTCCACATGGCATCGACCACTATCAGCGACCACCTGCGGTCGCTGATACCCTCAATTGTTTAGCCGTCGCTAATAACTATCAGCAATCGCATCCGGTCGCTGATATGGAAAAAAATAAAAACCAGATTTTTGTTGTTTTGCAGAATTCCCAAAAACTTGTACCTGTTTTGTACCTGCTTTATCCCAACACATATACATAACAAGATAAATAACATACACAACAATATAAACATTCATCGTCCACCAACAGATACACCAAACTAGTATATAAACCTTTAAAAACCAATATGATTTGAATAAATATAATAACATTTCAAAACTTGTTTAAGTAACATACAAACATCCAAAGAATGAATATACAAGTACAAGCTTATACTATAACTACAAAACTGATCTAAAGCAGGTACGTCAAGCATCATTGCCTCCTTGATCACCCTGTAATTAACAAAGTAATAAAAAAAGTTACAAATATAGTAACTATGTTGATACTGGTATATATTACGATAATACATACAACAAATTGATTTTATACCTCATCGCCTTCCCCATGCTGTCCTGCTGCTGCTGCTGCCGCTACTACTTTAGCTAACTCCTCAGGACTCAGAGCCCCCAGATGCCCACCCAGTATCTTGAGAAGATCTCGATCTCGACATATTGCTCTCACACACAGTCAAATTAAAGTATGAATAATTTGGATGGCTCGATGACTGTGAAGATTGGGTAGAAGAGCAGCCTGAGCCACTGAAGGATGGGCGTCGTCATTGTCCTTGACCTGTAATGTAGTTCTTCTTCACAACAGATGCCCTCTCCCACAACTCTTGATCAATAGGCGGACGTGGAGTGCCTTCAGGATAGCGCTCATTCAATAAACGCTTATAAGTATCCTGTTATTATGTTAACGATTAAATATTTAAAAATAAATTCTGTAAGCATTGATAAACAAGATCAAATTATTAAAACTTATTACCGCTATCTGGATAGCATTAGACAGACCATCACGGGTGGCCACGTACACATCCAGCTAATGGATAGGCTGACCTTGAGATTGAGACTCCTATACAAAAAATAGCACAATATTACCAAGTAAAAATGTGATATTTTCTACAATTCATGATTGTAAACATATTAAAACTTGTAAATACGTACCCTGGCAGTGATATGCTGCAACTGTGAAATACTGCCGCCCTTGTATGTTCATTTAGCCTTTTCGCCATCTGGTACACTCGAGGATCTGTTGGTGGCGGCAGTCTTTTGTCTTTTCACCCAGCTCTCAGCTCTCCATTGGGCGCACATCTCAGCCCATATGGACTGGGTGCACCACCAGGGGCTATGCTCGTGCATGTAATCCTCTCCCTGGCCTGGATGGTCAATCTCGGCATTGTGAAGGGCTTTTTATCTTTCTTTGTTCAAATTGTCTTTGGTGCAGACCGCGTACTTCTTCCAGAATAATGTCTATATCATTAAAGCCTGCGCGTCCTCCCATCTATACCGTTTTTGCAAATAAAACAACAATAATAACATTACTAAACAATTATCCTTTGAATATTATATTATCTGTCATAATTAAAAAAAACATACCTGAAATTCAGCCCAAACAGCATCCTTGTGGGCGATAGGTGTGCTTGCCCACGTAATCACAGGTGTAGGCGAATTCTGTAAACACAGCTGTGATATACACTTGACGATCTTATTATCTGAAAAATCACTATAATATACAACAATTTACATCAACGATAAGTAGATATATTAAAGCAATTTACATCTAAGTTATAATACTTATGAACATTTTTCAAACTTATACTTATAATACTTAAAAAAAATTCGCGAGTCTCCCCTACAATATAGACTAGCCACACGCATTTACGACGTGCATATATGGACATTTCTAGGCACCCAAGACACAAACTAAGAGAAATATACAAATTTTCAATACAATAAGACCAAAACAATAACGATTGAATGCAAATTAAAGCAGTAAAAAATTCAGACCCATATACATTACCAATATAATACTAATAAAAACATTACCAATATACAATTATACATAAATTATGGATTGAATTATGGATAAACTTAATTCCTAGTTATGTTTTATGTCATACTAATGTTCATGGTTTTGTTGATCTTGACGATCTTATTATCTGAAAAATCACTATAATATACAATAATTTACATCAACGATAAGTAGATATATTAAAGCAATTTACATCTAAGTTCTATATATCTTGTATAAATAGAATCTTAAATGCTTATATATAAATGATATATCGGACGACGACGTCTTTATTCGGAGGAGGGAGAATCTGAATAAGAATCCGATCATCTGGATTAGTAGGGGCCTTGGGCACATGATTAGGCCCCTTACCCAAGCCGTGCTTTTTCTGCACTGCTTCAGAAGCCATCTGTATATTACAAATTTCAAGATGTTATTATGAGTCATATTTGATTACATGTATATATGACAATAAACATGACAGTGATATAAAAATGTATATATATGAATATAAAATGACAATAAATAAAAGTTGCATTTAAATAGTTTAGTACATAAACATGACAGTGATATAAACATGTATATATATGAATATAAAATGACAATAAACAAAAGTTGCATTTAAATAGTTTAGTACATAAACATGACAATGATATAAAAAACATGTAATGCTAAACATACATTTCATTTGTTCAAGTGTCAATGTCTGATTCAGAATCATCTTATATACGTGTTGCAGATTCATAACCATCATCTACTTCAGATTCAGTCAATAACTCTTCCTCTTCAGTATCAATGTCATCTGACACAAGTATTGACTCAGGATCTAATTCATGTGGTTCATCTCCACCATCTAACTGGATTACTTCATTGTCGTCCTCCACATTTATTATAGTTTGACTATGAAGCATCTGCTCTTGGTAAATCTCCCTATCAACTACTTCTACATGACTACGCGTGGGAGTATGAATTACAACTTGCCAATCTGTAGGCGGTCTATTCCTTTTCCTAACAGGACTAGGAGTGTAGTATACCTGTACTGTTTGAGTTGGCAAAACAAACGGTTCATTGAGATACGTGAACCTATGGAGGGCAATATCGGCGATTCCATGTGCATCGACACGTATCCCTTTTTTGAATCAAACCAACGGCACTTGAACAAGTGAATATGACCCCGTCGTGCCTTTACGCTTCGATAAAAGAGCTCTAACTCATGCAAGCATACATGTGTATGTCAAGTAATACAGAGTAAGTAGAGTATCGATCCCACGAGAAAGTTGTTAAATTTAAACTACTATGCATCAATTAACTCACTATATTTATATGCTTAGACTAATGAATATAATTATTTAATTAAACTAATTGTAACTAACAACTAAAAATAAGTATACTAATGGAATGAATATAATCTGAAATAATGGGACCCTAACTTCATTTAATATTTCATCTAATCGCCACTATCATGCAAGAAGTGTTCACATATCATAGGAAAATAGCCAAGAAACGAATAGAGTTATAACCATTTTTCAATGCACTATAACCTACTTACATAGCATCCATGGATGATAGATTCCATGTAATCATCAATACAACCAAAATCACTATATATCTATGTGAAATTGCAATTATATTGATTTTAAGCACAAGCCCTTACTCTAGCTCATACTACGGTGAAACAATATATGTCTATCTCGTTCACAAAATACGCAAAACCATATACAACAAACCCCATATTCGCATGCTATCATGATTACAATCCATACTTGCATGTTCATTGTCAATTCCATACAAGTCTTCGAGACAAATGGTGATCGTGCATTCATACATGTAAAAAAATCATGATAGAATTCCCAGATGATATGCAAAACAACCCTAGCATTTAAGCATGCAACCAAACTACATATTAAATCCGTTAGAATCCCATAATGGAGTTTAGTTCATGACTGAACCAAAAGCCATTATGGGATCAACGTTAAACATGATTACAAAACAAACAATTGAAAGATGAAAGATAGAATGATCAAACCCAATTTCAAATGTGAAACCAATAATAACATTAAAATCCTCATACAAATCCAGTAAACGATAATAAAGAACCACAATGATAGAGAATCCCATGAAGAATTAGAGAAGTAGACGTTTTGGCCTCGTTCTACGTTGGAATCTCCCTCACAGTGTAAACCCTAGTTATGATATATGAAATACGCTAAAAGTATTAATCCTCCTTATTTGGCACCAGTCAAAATAGTTTAAAAACCAATTACAACTGATTTAATTAAAAATTAAAATAAAACAAATACACAGCTTCAACATCGCGCACGTACCACACGCTCTCCTCGTCACGTTTCTCGCGGGCGCGAGACTTGCAGTAAAGTATGCCTGTCCAAATAGAAGTCCTCATGTGGGCGCCATGCTCTCAAGGCTCTTATGTTGTCATGCATGCACTGCTCGATCTGCAAGTTAAGTTACGGTTACGTCATCTGCTGCTGCTTCATGACTTGTTCATTCATGCTTAGTTTTCTTCCATGCTTGATCTCCTTGCTTCATAGTACCTTCATGTCATGCAAATCCCCGCTTGTGCCTCGCACCTTCATGCATCCATTAGCCTCGTGCCTCTAATACCACCAAAATTAAGCCGATTCTCGCACTTATTCACCAAAAGGAGTTTTAAGTAAATGCAATGCAAAATATCATGAAATGCAACTAAAACACAATAAAATGTACTTGAGATGGGCATAGTTCACGTGAATTGGTATTCAATAAGTCGGTAAAAATACCACTTATCAAATACCCCCAACTTGAATCATTGTTTGCCCTCAAGCAATGCACACTAATGAACAATGAAAATACAACTACAATACTACGTGACTAATCTATGATGCAACCTAGTCTCACATAGTCCCAAATGCATAATGTAATTTCCAAATTAAATTACCTCAGTGAATTCTCCAGATCCAAGAATGCAATTTCACACCAAACTATAGGCATAATATCATACACTCAAATAATTCATATCTGCTATAGAGATGCTGTGTGTGTGCGCGGTGTTCACCAAAACTTGATTTAAGCAAAAAATACATATGCACATTGCTCTAAACAGAAAATTATAGTCTAAATCAAGACTCATGTATACTCATGCCACACAGACTGTTTCAACATATCAACACAAACTAAAGTTCGACAATGGGCTTATTGCTTTATTGCTACTCACGAGGGCGTTTTACGCACTTTTTCGCGGTGTTTATTGCTATTTTTCTTTTCTTTCTCTTTTTTTTTTTTTTTCATACGACCGTGTAATGTCTCAATCCATTAGGCACACTTTTGCTACCCCTTAGCGAGCTTTCAACCAACGACTCCCTGCACCATGAAAAAAGACCTTAGGGCGCTAGGTGTAGAGACAATCCCTCAAGCATTTTTACTCAAGTAGCTAGGGCCCCGAATTAAGACTAGCCACGTTTTGCTATTTAATTTTTTTTGTTTATTTTTTTATACATAGCATACCCATGTTTTCCCAAAGTTTGCATGTCCATGTTTCATACAGTCTAAGATCACTTTCCACATATTTCTCTTTTTTTAAAACTATATATTCTATCAAGCAATGCAACACATACTTCTTAAACCTACAAGTGATTGTGAACACGTTTGTGCAAACCGAAAGCATTTAAACAACAACATGAATTTTATCGTGTGAAACATTATAACTACGTTCATGTTATCCAATATACTCTAGAATCCTTCACAATTCACTATCATCATTGGCTAGGCAAGAATTTCCATAAAGCTAAACATTGTGAGACATGCAAACTAAAACATACTAACACAAGCAATCATGATTAAAAATTAAAAATTTTCAGCAAAATTTTATAACATGCAAAATTACACTAAACATGCAAAAAAATGAAACTAAATGAAAAAAATACACTACTACTACCCCAATACCCCCAAACTTATAATATTCAATGCCCCATTGAATGAAGGTAAAGGGTATAGAAAACTCCCCTAATGATCGGCTTGACCACCCTCCTCGGGTGGTGAATCTGGTGGTGGATATGGCACTGCGGTCCCAAACTGAGGCCACTCGAGCATTGTTCCTTGCTGCACGAAGGCTTCGGCCAAGGCCCTGGTGAGTCCCATGGCAAACGTTCCAAAATTGTCATACATGGCGTCGACTTTGCGCTCCAACCTTCGGAGTTGTCGATCGCTAGGAACGGTGTGTGCTCGGGTGGATGGGCCTGCCTCATCTGTCTGAGGGGAATGCGAGAAGGCTCTAAAAAAGTTGGCTGGATGATAAAGCCCAATCCTCGTGGATGCGGTTCACCACCCGTCCACTCCTTGAACTTGGCAATTGTGGCAGGGGTGATGTCGTGGCTCGGTTTCTGCAGTTGCTCGTCATTCCACGTGACTCCTTGTTGGGTACAAAGCATGGCTGCCATAGATGCATGCAGAATACTCCCATTCATGCTCCCCCACCAATAATGCAACATGTTCTGATGAATTAGGTGGCCGGCGTCAATATACTTGCCTTTGATAATGCCCCATAAAATGATGGCTCGCTCAGTAGGTACTTCATGATTGTGAGCTGACGGAATTAATCTGGCGCATATGAACAGATTCCATGCTTGGGCATAATGATTCAAGGCGGACGTTGGAAAAGATTTTGGCTCAGTCGTCCCTGGCTTATAATTGCATTTGGTTCCCGGGATGTACAATTCCGAAATTACTACGTCCAAGTCTGTCAACAAATGTGCACCTGTAACCCAATTCGCAGACCCAGTCGGTGGTGAATCAGCTATCCCAAACACTGCTCTAATGGCTGGGGGGCAAAAATCCACTTGTATTTGGAGAACCAGCGTCATTCCTCCTCTCATCTCCTCCTTCGCATTCACGTAGAACTCCCGAGCAACCCCCATGGGAATAGGCATAGGAGTTGCGGCTAGGCTAACCTAGCCCCTTTCTCGTAGCATATTCCATAGTTAGTCGTCTTTCTTGTCAGGTTTAAAGCCCCGTTCCTTCACAAACGATTTAGTCACGAGGTGATAATATTCTTGATGGGCTTCCCAACTGAGAAATTTTCTACGTTCCATGATATCCTCGTCGTGATCACTGGACGATGAGTCTGATAATGAAGAGATGTAGATTGAACGTATTCTTTTTAGGCCCATGAGCATATGATAGGTAGAGAATATAGATGCTCTGCTACAGATGAGAGTACCCCCAACTTGCTTGTGCACAACCCACGCAAAATAAACCCTAGATTGATGCCAATGAGAGAGTGGTGGTCTGAGCTTGGCTGGGTGGTGAGGAGTCTTATTATTATGGGAGAATAGAGAAATACGCTTATATTAGGTCACGTAAGAGGCCAAGTAGACCACGGATCGGATTTTAAACTTTTAAAAATTTTCACTGCTTGGCGTCGTGCGCGGCCGTGCGGCTCTGTAGAGGACTTCTTGCGCGGGCGCGCGAGGAAGATAAAAGCTACTGACTTTCAAGCGGCCATGATTCCTTAGGTTGTGTCATGCGCGGTCGCGCGATGTGCTTGTTGCACTTTAAAATTTTGAACTCCCAAATAGCAAATCGTGATGAGTGCATTTGAAAACACCTACATGGACATGAAGGCACACATATTAGTTATCGTGCATGAAATAGACATGATCTGACTACTACTCGACTAAAGAAATGAAAAGAAAATATAGGTAAAAATAATGGGTTGCCTCCCATCAAGCGCTAAGTTATAGTCAATTAGCTTGACTGTCTCTGAATCTCATGTTGACGAGAGAATTGAGATGACGTTCTGTTTGTCCACCTCACCACCAAAGTAATGCTTCAATTGCTGTCCATTTACCTTAAAAGGCTTGTCTGGAAATTGATCATATACTTCAATCGCACCATGCAGAAAGACAATCTTCACTATAAATGGACCTGACCATCTCGATTTCATCTTTCCGGGAAAAAGTTTAAGTTTGGAATTATAAAGAAAAACCCTTTGTCCCGGTTCAAATGTCCTTTCCATGATCTTTCGGTCATGCCATTTCTTCACTTTCTCCTTGTACAACTTTGAATTCTCATATGCCTGTAATCGAAATTCATCTAACTCATTGAGTTGGAGTAGACGTTTCTCCCCTGCAAATTTCAAATCAAAATTGAGCTTCCATATTGCCCAATATGCCTTATGCTCGAGCTCCATAGGGAGGTGACAGGCTTTACCATACACGAGTTGAAAAGGCGACATACCCAACGGAGTTTTGTATGATGTTCGATAAGCCCATACTGCATCATCTAACTTTAACGACCAGTCCTTCCGTGTGGAATTCACAACTTTTTCCAAGATTCTCTTTACCTCTCGATTTGACACTTTAGCTTGACCATTCATTTACGGGTGATAAGCTGTAACAATGCGATGGTTCACCCCATACTTAGCCAACAAGGCTGAACCGCCTGGTTGCGGAAAATGATTGCCTTCGTCACTAATGATAGCCCTTGAGTCCCAAACCTCGTGAAAATGCTTTTGTGTAGAAATCGAGGACGACCTTTGCATCATTAGTCGGAGAGCAGCTTTCAACCCATTTTGAGACATAGTCCACTGCGAGCAAGATGTAGAGATTTCCGCAGGAAGAAACGAAGGGTCCCATGAAATCAATCCCCCATACATCAAAAATTTCTACTTCGAGGATTGTATTCAAAGGCATTTCATTTCTTTTGGAGATGTTACCCACTCGCTGACATCTATCACACCGCTGGACAAAATATATACGCATCCTTGAAGATTGTTGGCCAGTAGAATCCCGCTTTGAAGTACTCTAGCTGCTGTTCTTTCACCACCATAGTGACCTCCATACACCGTAGAATGACACTCTTGCAAAATCCCCTCGGTCTCGCTATATGGAATACACCTTCTTATCACTTGATCGGACCACTGTTTAAACAAGTAAGGCTCATCCCATATATACCATTTGACATCATGTAGAAATTTCTTCTTTTGATAGCCCACCAAGTCAGAAGGTACCATCTTACTTACCAGGTAATTCGCGTAGTCTGCGAACCATGACACTTCCCCTTTCACCACAAATAACTTCTCATCCGAAAAGGATTCGTTGATCATAACGTTGTCATTTATTTCCCTTTCCTGATTCTTGAGTCGAGATAAGTGGTCCGCCACTTGGTTTTCTGTCCCCTTTCTGTCCTTGATTTCCAAATCAAATTCCTGCAATAATAAAATCCATCTGATCAAATGAGGTTTTACATCCTTCTTTTCCATTAAATGTCGAATTTCCGCGTGATCTATATATACTACCACCTTTGTGCCAATCAAATATGCTCGAAACTTATTAAAAGTGTATACCACTGCCAATAACTCTTTCTCTGTGGTGGTATAGTTCAATTGTACATCCGTGAGGGTCTTGCTGGCATAGTAGATCACATGAAATATCTTGTCCTTCCGCTGCCCCAAAACAACCCCTACAGCATAATCACTGGCGTCTCACATCAACTCAAATGGTAGAGCCCAATCTGTGCAAGTAATCACTGTGTTTGAAGTTAGCTTTCTTTTTAGTGCTCAAATGTTTGACACACAGGCGTCATCAAAACTAAACTGTGCATCCTTCTCCAATAGATTGCATAATGGTTTAGTTATTTTGGAGAAGTCCTTGATGAATCTGCGATAGAAACCTACATGTCCCAAAAAACTACGAACACCTTTTACTGAAGTAGGTGGTGGCAAGTTCTCAATTGTTTCCAACTTTTCCCTATCCACCTCTAGTCCCTTTTTTGAAACTTTGTGTCCCAATATGATTCCTTCTTGGACCATAAAATGACATTTTTCCCAGTTCAGCACTAAATTTGTTTCAACGCACCTCTTCAAAACTAAAACTAGATTTTCAAGGCATAAATCAAATGAGTCCTCGAAGACTGAGAAGTCATCCATAAATACCTCCACATTCTGTTCCACCATGTCTGAGAATATAGCCATCATGCATCTCTGAAACGTGGTTGGAGCATTGCATAACCCGAAAGACATCCTTCTGAAAGCAAAAGTGCCATACGGGCATGTGAAGGTAGTCTTTTCCTGGTCTTCTGGAGCTATCATAATTTGATTGTAGCCCGAGTATCCGTCCAGAAGGCAATAGTACTCATGACCTGCTAATCTATCCAACATCTGATCAATGAACGGAAGTGGGAAATGGTCTTTCCTCGTAGCTTTGTTGAGCTTGCGGTAATCCATGCAGACTCTCCACCCCGTTACTGTTCGTGTTGGAATTAACTCATTATTCTCATTAGTCACGACTGTCATGCCACCCTTTTTCGGAACACACTGTACTGGGCTCACCCATGAGTTGTCTAAAATCGGATAAATTATTCCTGCATCTAACCATTTCAGGACCTCTTTCTTAACCACTTCTTTCATTATCGGATTAAGCCTCCTTTGTTGCTCGACTGTCGGCTTGCTACCATCTTCCATCATGATCTTATGCATGCAATATGAAGGGCTGATCCCTTTGATATCTGCTATGGTCCATCCAATAGCTGATTTAAACTCTCGAAGCACTCGTAGCAGTTTTTTCTTCCTGACAAGATGTTAGTGTAGAAGCAATAATCACAGGTAATTTTGAATCTGAACTTAAAAATGCATACCTGAGATGTTCGGGAAGTGGTTTTAACTCCAACTCTGGAGGTGTCTCAAGAGATGGCTTTAACTTTACTGAGGCTTCCCCAGCTTTTGTCAATGGCTCTGCAGGTGGTCTAAATCTCCTGAATTGTGGAGTGGTATCCAGATATTGCACAAATTCATCGAATTCCTCATCCTCTAAATTTGAGTTCTCATCAGTGATATTCCTCAAAGGTTCATAATCCACTAGACTCTGTACGTCATCATTTAGAACCCGATTCACCCAATCAACTAAGAAACAACCCTCTTCATCTGTTGGGAATTTCATGGCCTTGAAGACATTAAAGATGACCTCTTGATCATGAACGCGCATCGTGAGTTCCCCTTTTTGCACATCTATCAGAGTCCTTCCTGTGGCTAAAAATGGTCTTCCCAGTATTATTGGTATGCTTTTGTCCTCTTCGTAGTCTAGAATGATGAAGTCAGCAGGAAAAATAAACTTGTCCACCTTAACCAACACATCTTCAACAATTCCTCGTGGATACGTGATGGATCTGTCAGCTAGTTGTAGAGAAATGTTTGTCGGCCTTGGAGCCAAAGAATCCCAACCAAGTTAAACATCGACAAACGACATCAAATTTATACTTGCCCCCGATCACATAAACACTTTTTAAAGTTCATCTTCCCAATTGTGCACGGAATTGTGAAGTCGCTTGATCTTTCAACTTTGGAGGTAGTTTCATACAAGCACCGCAACGCACCGCATTCTTCGGTCAAGGCTACCATTTCAAACTCATCTAATCTTCTCTTCCTTGACAATATACCCTTCATGAACTTTGCATAGCTTGGAATTTGTTCCAATGCTTCTAAGAAAGGTATATTAATTTGCGACTTTTTGAATACCTCCGAAAACTTGTTGAATTGTTTGTCTTCTTCTCTCGCTTAATTAACCTCTCGGATACGGTACTTGAGGGTGAATTGGTGGCTCTGGACTCTTGACCTTCTCTTCTGAACCTGCTTTGTCTTTCTCTTCCTGCTGAACATCAGAATTTTCCAGATTTTCCTCCTCTTGACCACACTGCTTTGCTCGCATGCATGGCACATGCTGCCTCCTTAATACTATCAGCAGCGCGGCGCGACTTTCAAGCGAACTGTCAAATCTTTCCCTGATCTCAATGTGATCGCTTGACATTGCTCCTTCCCGTCTCTTCTTGGATTTGTCTCAGTGTTACTTGGCAATGAACCTCGGGGCTGTTGTTAAGCATACTACCATTTGCCCATTTGAGTCTCCAATTTCTTAATAGCCACTGCTTGGCTTTTGATCATAACCTCTGTGTTTGCCATGTATTTCAACATCATCTCCTCCATTTCTGATTTCTTTTCTGGCTGTGGGGCAGCTAGAGTGTGATGTTGTTGTTGTTGAGAGAATCCCGGTGGTAACGGTGGTTTTGGTGTAAACTGTGGCTGAGATGACTGTGGTTGAAATTGATGATTCGGCAGAAACTGACTTTGTTGACTTCTTTGGTTATTCGACCAGCTAAAGTTTGGATGATTTTGATTGTTGGGGTGGTATGTGTTTTGAAATTGACCTTGGTCTTTCTTGTAGTTGCTCACATACTGCACCGACTCCGAGCTGATAGCACATTGATCCGTGGAGTGTGACCCCGCACAAATCTCACAAACGAAGGCAACTGTTTTCACTTTACTTTTTGCCAAAGTATCTATCTTTTTAGCTATAGCTTCCATCTGTGCCGACAACTGTGTAATCGCATCTACCTCCAACACACCTACAATCTTGGGCTGTGGCATCCGAGCTGTAGGATTCTGATAATCATTCGCAGCCATAGTCTCGATAAGCGTATAGGCTTCGTCATAGCTCTTTGCCCATAATGCCCCTCCTGCGGCTGCATCCACAATCGGTCTCGACTGCCATCCCAAACCATTGTAGAAGGAGTTGATCACCATCCAATCTGGCATACCGTGATGCGGACATTTTCTGAGCATCTCTTTATATCTTTCCCATGCCTCATATAAGGACTCGCCTTGTTGTTGCTCAAACTGAGAGATAGTTGTCCTCATCTTTGCAGTCTTAGCCATTGGAAAGAACTTGGCTAAGAATTTATGTGCTAAGTCCTCCCATGTAGTGATTGACCCTAACGGCAAAGAATGTAGCCAACTTCTAGCCTTATCCCTCAATGAAAATGGGAATAGCCGTAGTCTAATGGCATCCTCCGTCACACCATTGTATCTGAATGTATCACAAATCTCGATGAAGCTCAATAGGTGTTCATTCGGATCATCCGTGACAGCACCCCCAAACTGAATCGAGTTCTGCACTATCTAAATTGTGCCCGATTTGATTTCAAAGGTATTGGTCGCTATCGCCGGCCCGACTATGCTTTCGATCAGAGTCCATTTATGTTTGGCATGGAATACTCCCTTAGAGCCCGATGCTCTTCTCTTTGCTCAAGTCTCGGTTCTTCTGCCATTCTGGATGTTGTATTATCTAATCTAAGCTTTTGCAAATTTCTCCGCACACTCGCTTTCCAACCTCTTCCGCTTATGTTATCCTCGCTACGGTGTTAGTTCTAAGTTGGATGATCGCGTGTGCATAAAATCCACAAGTTCTCTAAACGAAAACGCAACAAAAATAGAAATGAGAAACGATCGTAATTGTCTAAGTCATACAATATAGCTTTAAACTAATGATAATTATTTAAATTCAACGCCTTTCCCCGAGAATTCAACGCTTAAAAAACTTGTTGCCTCTTTTACGCTTCGATAAAAAGAGCTCTAACTCATGCAAGCATACATATGTCAACAAGTAATACAGAGTAAGTAGAGTATCGATCCCACAGAGAAAGTTGTTAAATTTAAACTACTATGCATCAATTAACTCACTGTATTTATATGCTTAGACTAATGAATATAATTATTTAATTAAACTAATTGTAACTAACAACTAAAAATAAGTATACTAATGGAATGAATATAATCTGGAAATAATGGGACCCTAACTTCATTTAATATTTCATCTAATCGCCACTATCATGCAAGAAGTGTTCACATATCATAGGAAAATAGCCAAGAGCACGAATAGAGTTATAACCATTTTTCAATGCACTATAACCTACTTACATAGCATCCACAGATGATAGACTCCATGTAATCATCAATACAACCAAAATCACTATATGTCTATGTGAAATTGCAATTATATTGATTTTAAGCACAAGCCCTTACTCTAGCTCATACGGTGAAACAATATATGTCTATCTGGTTCACAAAATACGCAAGCCGTATACAACAGCTCCATATTCGCATGCTATCATGATTACAATCCATACTTGCATGTTCATTGTCAATTCCATACAAGTACTGAGACGAATGGTGATCAGGCATTCATACATGTAAAACAATCATGACAGAATTCCCATATGATATGCAAAACAACCCTAGCATTTAAGCATGCAACCAAACTACATATTAAAATCCGTTAGAATCCCATAATGGAGTTTAGTTCATGACTGAACCAAAAGCCATTATGGGATCAACGTTAAACATGATTACAAAACAAACAATTGAAAGATGAAAGATAGAATGATCAAACCCAATTGCAGATTTGAAACCAATAATAACATTCAAATCCTCATAAAAATCCAGTAAACGATAATAAAGAACCACAATGACAGAGAATCCCAAGAAGAATTGGAGAAGTAGACGTTTTGGCCTCGTTCTACGTTGGAATCTCCCTCACAGTGTAAACCCTAGTTACGATATGAAAAATACGCTAAAAGTATCAATCCTCTTATCTAACACCAGTCAAAATCGTTTAAAACCAATTACAACTCATTTAATTAAAAATTAAAATAAAACAAATACACAGCTTCAAAGATCGCGCGCGGCCACAAGCGCCTCCTCCAAGACGTTCTCTCAAGGCGCGCGAGACTTGCGTAAAGTATGCCCTCATCCAATCCTCAGCTCACGCGGTAGCACGCTCTCAAGGCTTTTATGTCGCGCATGACCTACGACAATCTGCAAGTTCGGTTCGGTTCATCATCATCATCATTGCTGCGACTTGTTCATTCATGCTTAGTTTTCTTCCATGCTTGATCTCCTTGCTTCATAGTACCTTCATGTCATGCAAATCCCCGCTTGTGCCTCGCCTTCATGCATCCAATAGCCTTGTGCCCTCTAATACCACCAAAATCAAGCCGATTCCTACACTTATTCACCAAAAGGAGTTTTAAGTAAATGCAATGCAAAATATCATGAAATACAACTAAAACACAATAAAATGTACTTGAGATGGCATAGTTAGTAGTTCAATGTGGGTAAATTGATATTCAATAATAGTATAGAGGTAAAAGTTCAACATTTCCCCATCATATCATACTTTGGCCTCAACAATAAGGCGGTTCCCAAAAGATGCTTCTCCAACCCGGTTATGAAATTACCAAACCCATTGATTATGTTTGTGGCATCAATCTTACCAAATGGGATAACCGGCAATCTCATCACACGATCTCGCATCTCCATTCCCAAAAATTGCGGTGTAGGTATATCATTGTCTACTTTCCCTTTCCCGAAGTGTTCTCTATTTCTTCGAAACGGGTGATCTACCGGCAAGAACCGATGATGACAGTCAAACCAACAAGGCTTTCGACATTTTGATAGATTAAACGACTTTGTATGCTCCATACAATACGGACAAGCCAACTTCCCGTGTGTACTCCATCCAGCTAACATACCATAAGCTGGGAAGTCACTTATAGTCCACATAACCGCTGCCCTAAGGTTGAAATTTGTTTTCGTTGCAACATCCCAAGTCTGTACTCCATCCTCCCACAATAACTTCAACTCGTCTATAAGAGGTCTCAAGTAAACATCTAAGTTCTTTCCAGGACTCTTAGGACCAAAAACCACGAGTGAAAGAAACAAGTATGGCCGTTTCATACACATCCAAGGAGGCAAGTTGTATGGAGTAACAATCACAGGCCAATATGAGTACGGAACAGCTGAGTGGCCAAACGGATTGAAACCATCGGTGGACAATCCAAGCCTCACATTTCTAGGTTCCAATGCAAACCCAGGATGTGCTAAGTTGAAATCTTTCCAAGCCCCTTACATCTGCGGGATGATTTAGTTCTCCATCTTTAGTGGAGATTTTGCATGCCAACTCATATGTTCAGCTGTTCTTGAAGACATGTACAATCTTTTTAGCCGATGTGTTATTGGAAAATACCTTAGAATCTTAAACGGTATACTTGATTTTTTTGTAGTCACACCCTCTTTATTAGGCCTAAACCGATCATGATTGCAAAAATGTGCACCTTGCCATCTGTTCATTTTCCATATAAAACAACATGCAATCGTTGGGACAAACATCGATCTTTTGGTATCCAAGACCCAACTTCTTCACCATTTTCTTACAAAAGTAATAGTTACCAGGTAATTTCTCACCGTCAGGCAACATACTCTTAATGGCCTTCAAGAGCGACTCAAAACACTCATGGCTCATGTTGTGATCAGCCTTCATGTTAAGTAATGTCGCCACTGTAGACAATGTACTGTGTTTGGTGCAACTATGCCACAATTTCTCGCTACCCTCATCTAACAACTTAAAGAAGTCTTTGGCATCAGAATTCATAGGTTGATCTCTGCCTTATTCCCAATCAAAATTTGGCCCTGCAATATCATGAACCATTTCATTCATTCGATGAGTACTACTACCCGAATTGTGTACTTCTGTGATGCCACCATCTCTTCTCTGCCCATATGCCTACCAGCATTCTTCGTAATTTTTCATGAACCCAGAAACAAGTAAATGATAGTTTACAACGTTTCTGTCCATATAATTTACATTCCTACACTTCAAACATGGACATCGATGTCTGCGACTTACCATTCATACATTACGGGTGACTATCGCGATACTCCAAAAACACTTGGCAACCAAATTTCTAAATTCAAATTTATAGCACTATCCGGTTACTTGACTTTTGTTGTGCCATCCAACTACTGATGCGAATAGAGGTCCATGATTCCACGGTACCTACTACAGACAACATGAGCTTATTAATTATATGACTTGAGCATACTTGAAACCATATGACTTGAGCATACTTGTAAGCATATGATTAACATTTCATCATACTTGTAAGCATATGACTTAAGCATACTTGTAACCATATGAATATGTAAGGTATGAGAAACTTTAAATGTGAAACTTTACTTAGTATGAGAAACTAAGTAAATACTACTAAGTTTAATACTTATATTATATCATGTTATTTTATTTTAATTTGTTTTAAATTTGTTTTTATTGTTAATCGTAAGTGAATCGTAAGGTATTTCTTTCATGCTAGCTTTATATCGATGTACATATTTGGTTGGTATTCAGATGCATTGAAATGTTTCTTCTTAAGAAAACTACCACCATCTAAGGCTTCACGCCAAGAATTGAAGAGTCCATCTAAGGCCTCGGCTAACATGTTTTAAGATTATACCCCTCACGGTCCCTTTCTATAATCTTTTATGTTTTGGGATAGTCACAATTTGCCGGCGAAATTTATTGCTTCTATAACATTTTGTAGCTTTATTCTTGTATACATAAGTGTTAAATACCCTTGTTTTTCTGTTATAGCCAAAACAGTCTCTTTATTGACCAAGTGTGTCTAGTTACCTTCTCTGTTGCACTAACGGTTCCCTAAGATTTACTTATTTTGGCTTAATGACCCCAATAGCTTACCATGCGACAACCAAGATTGGCTTGGCCTGTGAGGAGCTCAGCTAAGCTTGGTGTGGCCTCGTGTGGCCTCGCAGTCCCAAGCCCAGCCCATCAGCTCCAACAGCCCCTTAATAGGCTCTAGTGGATCACCAATATATTTATATCCAATTGATAAGCAGCACCCAGGCTCTCTATATAAATAGAACCCAATTTATTGAGAATTACTAAAATTAAGCTACTCGCATATTCAAACAATTCAATTTCTCATTTTATTTCAATAATGGGCATAGCTTTCCTATAACCAAAAGCTATTATATATTTTAAACCTAAAACTGTTCACAATAAAAGAGGTAAAAAAAATTTAACTACAAACTTATACTTATTGTGAACATTTTTCAAACTTATACTTATAATACTTAAAAAAAATTGCCAGAGTCTCCCCTACAATATAGACTAGCCACATGCACGACGGCATGCATATATGGACATTTCTAGGCACCCATGACACAAACTAAGAGAAATATACAAATTTCCAATACAATAAGACCAAAACAATAACGATGAATGTAAATTAAAGCAGTAAAAAATTCAGACCCATATACATTACCAATATAATATCAATCAAAACATTACCAATATACAATTATACATGAATTTTAGTTTTAACAAACATACATTATAAATGAATTTTATAATTAACATCAATTAGCATATTTGATGTGAATTATGGATAAACTTCTTTGGCCCTTCTTCTTGATTGAATTATGGATAAACTTAATTCCTAGTTATGTTTTATGTCATACTCATTTTTATGGTTTTGTTGATCTTGCTTTTGCAGAATACTTTGATATTCTTGTTGTTTGTAATAACATATTTGGAGTACTATTTTTATTTTTTAGTTGTTTAATTTAAGGTAATAACAACTTATTAGAGGATATCTCTCATTATTAGTCTAATTTCCCACTGATTCTTGTATTCATATGATAAATCCATATCCATCCCATTACTAACTTATAACCATTGTTCATACATGGAGTATATTGTGTTAACGGATATTTTGTTCTCTATTGTGGCAGGGGAAAAATCCTATGTTTCCTCGCATATTAGGTCATGAAATCCGAGGGTATGAAATAAATGTTTCAATTTATATAAAGAAAATTCTGAAAACCTATCCAAGTAGTAATGTTATATTAAAAAAATTTCAAATTTTAGCAACTGTTATCCATATATTATCCAAATTATCCAACTTCACATAATCTCATATTAAAAAACATATTAACCCTAAAAATAATTTAACCTAAAAATTTCAGTAATCTCATAAAACTCTTTGCAACAATTTCAGTATATTCCCAATTTCAATAAGAACCTATACATTTTAGTAATCCCAACTTCAATAATCCCAAATTCATTTTCATTCATTCAAATCTTTGCAATAAATTAACTCTTAAAACAAAAATTCGTAGAATAACAAACAACAAACAACACACGAACGACAAACAACAAAAAACAAAAAACAAACAACCAAAAAAACACACGAACAAATAACAAACAACCGAAAAAAGAAGAAGAATTTCTTACCTCTAAAATTAATCTGATTTGAAGAAGATTGAACACACGAACACATGAACACCAACCAGACTCCCTCTTCTCTTCTCCCCCTTCTTCCTCTTCTCCCTCTTCTGTCGCCCTCTTTTTTTTTTCTGCTGAATCGAGCGAATGCCTGAGTCTGAATCTGTTTAAGAGAATCAACGACCACTTTCAGCGACCGCATCCGATCGCTGATTTTTAATGATGTGGACGCTTTTAGTGACCGCATACGGTCGCTGATAAAGATTAGTCTCAAAAAAAACCGTGCCAGGGTGTCGCACCAAATTTTTTTTGGGGGGGGGGAATTTATCTCAGCGACTAATCAGCAACCGCATGCGGTCGCTGATAGAAACTAGTGACTAGAATTCATCCCGGTCGCAGATAGCGATCGCTACTATTATTATCAGTGACCGGATATGCGGTCGCTGATATTATTGTTCGCAGATAGGCCTTTTTTTAGTGATGATGACAATGACATAATAATTCAATAAAACAAGTTCAAGAATTAATTTATCCAGGAACCAACAACGTCCAAATTGTTAACATGATACTGCTTTGTGGAGAAAAATTCAAGAATGCTCAGAAGAATATTTTCATGACAAGATACTAGATAAAGCGCAAATATCCAGGATATTCTACTAATTTCATGGAGTATAGAAGCCAAAACTTTAACCAACTGAGTATAATAGAATATATGAAACTGCAAATGGATTTTTTAACGTCATGCGGTAATCCACGTATACAGATCATTTCCATAATTTAATAAGGAATGAATACAAAGGATCATGCACCATGAATGTGGTAATTCACATAGCCAGGTTATTCCAACAGAATAATAAAGAATGGAATAACAGAAGGATTCACCATGCGTGCGATAGACTGCACAGACAGGTTATTCCCAACAGAATAATAAAGAATGGAACCAGGTCATGCATAAACGCACAGACAGGATATTCCGACAGAATAATAAATAATGGAACCAGGTCATGCGTAAACGCACAGACAGGATATTCCGACAGAATAATAAAGAACGAAATCAGGTCATGTGAAATTCGCACCGACAGGATATTCCAATAGAATAATAAGGAATGGAATAACAATAGCTCTCTTCATGAATACAAAAGAAATAATACCCCTTACCTTAGAAGAAACTGGATATTGGAATAGTGAGGTAGCAGACTTCTCTTCTTCTTTCTCTCTATAATAATTGCTCTAAAGCTTTAGCGAATTGGTGAGAAATGAAGGAAGAATGAGCTTCTATTATAGGAAAATATAGTTTCGATAATTGCACATTTTGGGGCTCAAAATATTACAGTACAATACCTTCAACTTTTATTTCATTTTTAATTCAGTCCTGTAAGTATTATCAAACTTACACCACCTCCCCTAATAGTAAATCATGTGAATCAATAGTTCTAGACATGTGAAAATATGAATTACAGTATAGTACCTTCATCTATACCTCTATTTTTAACTTAGTCATACAAGTATTATCAATCTTGCACCAACTCCCCTAATCGTAAATGAATGTGACTCAATAGTACACACATGTGAACAAATAGTTATATAAGAATGTGAATTAGTAGAAATTAATTGCTCATTTATCCAATTAATTACCCGATTTATCAATATAACCCTAGACATCAATTATCATCAGAATAGATGTCGATTTCCACTAACACTAACAATTCCAATATAATGGAACTATCAATTTCATCTTTAATCAACACAAACTTATTCATCATTAATATTATAGCTCACAATATTTAACAACCAGGTCATTCCCAGGAAAGAGGGGGCTTTCCGATAAGGATTTCTCCTTATTGGCGCGCAATTAGATGACCAAACCTCTCCTTGATAGAACTTCTAGACATTGTAAATATTTCAATTTAATAATATGAATAACTTTGTTGTCTAAATTATTGATTTAATAATATATCATATTATGTCGATGATACTGTGACAATAATCGAATCAATAATACGAGAGATATGATGCGGCAATTACTGTAGCAATAATTGAGCATAACTGAGTGACTTCTTACGTAAGCATCAATAATCAATACCGTGTGCTACTATGGAACCATGCGTATTACTGTACTTTTACTACCGGGTAGTTCAACAGTTTTAACGGTAACAATTTTGCCGTTATTTTTATAAAAGATAATTACATGGTTTTCTAACTACGACGACAATATTTCCGTTAATGGGGTCCACCAATGATTGTCTTGCCGTCGTCTGATATATTCCCCGATAAAAAGAATATTCCCCACCAATCGAATATTATATAACCACTTGCTTACTTTGCAAAATTTGTAAATATTACCTACAACTATAACATTATATCAAATCCATGCCATAATATTTAAAAAATATTTTGAGAAATTTAAATCTTTATTCATAAAATTTGGGGTCTCACAATCTCCCTCCTTATGAAATTTCACCCTCGAAATTTACGTATCGTACTGGTATATCTGAAGAGATGAGGATACCTTGACTTCATTTCGATTCTAACTCTTGAGGTATAACCTTTGAGTGTTAAATATCCTCCTTCTCTCAAGAGATTTTAACACGTATCTCCTCATACGTTAAATCTTCTGCTATCTCGTCTAGTTCTAATTTAATAATGTGGTTCGGGTCATCCACATATTTACATAATATCGATACATGAAAAACGTGACATACTTGGCGGTAAAACGAGTCTATAGGCCACAGTTCCTACTCGATCGAGGATTTCAAATGGACCAATTAAATTGAGGGCTGAGATAACGTCTTCTTGAACCTTCTTCTTCACATTCATCAGATTCGGGTGTGAAGCTTGAGCGGCTTTAACTTTATCGATTAAAGTTGATTCTAATCATATATTCGTTATCTTCACGTGGGTCCCTAAAGTCTTTAACTTTATCTTCATCATTTGTAAGTTATACGAAATGGGTTTTTGTGCTAACAACATCGCACTCGTAAACGCATACGATCTTCTACTCAACGCGTCAGCTACCACGTTCGCTCTTCCACGATGATATTAAATGGTATGATCGTAATCTTCAACAGCTCGAGCCAACGTCTTTGGCACATTATACGATCATTTTAGGTAAAGAAATATTTGAGGGTTTTAGAAATGGGTTTTGCATTGGGGTCAATACAAAATTCAATTTCTCGATCTAGGGGTAAGCTAAGAAGTTCTTTGAGAATACGTCAGGAAATTTATTAACGATATAAATATCATTTAAAAACTATGACTCTCATCCAAGACTTGGATAGCACATGAAGTGAAGGTTTCTACTAACGAAGTTTCAACCAATAAGTCAAAGTCTAACTTCTCTGGGGTCAAATTTAAACGTTGAACGCAAGCAAGAGAGATAAAATAATGGGTAGAACCGGTATTTAATAAGGCATAGACTTCGCAAGAATTTAGAATTAACTAACCCGTGCTAACTTCGTTCGGGTTACTCGCTTTTTGAGAAGTCACAAAAAATGCTCTTCCTGAAACCACCGACTTTGTTTTGTCTGTATCCGCCTTTGGTGCCACCGTCCCAGCTGGACTTAACTTTGGTGCACGACAAAATTGGACTAAGTGACCTTCTATTCCACAATTGTAACATGTTTTAGACTGCATCACGCAGTTTGGACTGATATGTTCCTCCCCTCCGCATTTGTAACATATGATCGGCGGTTGTTCTCCTTCCTTACCAACAGGTGCTGGTGCTGACATCTTTCCATCATTGTTGAATCTCCTCTTCTTGAAATTTCCACTCCTATTATCTTGGCCATGATTACCACCGAAGTGGTTACCATTCTTGGCATGATAATTTTCTCCACGATGGTTATCATTGTTCTGATGGCCGTTGCCACCGGTAAGATTATTATCGTGTTGTTGGTCGTTGCCTTTTGGTTGTGCTGACTCATTATCGCGCTCCAATAACTGAGCCCTATTCACAACATCTCAATATAAACAAAGTTTGTGAGAAATGAGGTATTGACGTATATCGGGTTTCAAACCTCTTAGAAACATTCGCGTCATTCGCTCCTCATTATCAACCAAATGGGATGCAAACCGGATAACTCATAAAATTTAACATCACAAAACAAGGGTTAATTGACATATCACATATTATCCCTATACTCCGTGACCAATTAAATACCAAATAAACTTAGGTAGGTCATACTAGCGAAGGAATTCCCGCCTCTCCCTCCTAATTCTTATCTCAAATCTCAGCCAGGGATCATATCCCTAAGCTTTGATACCAACTGTGACGCCCCTAAAATAAGTATACATCACCCATCTTGGGTCGCCAGAAAATACATGGTACAGAATACAAATACAACTTAATTATACAATAGTCATGTAAAATACGACAAAACATAGCTGAGAGTTTAAACAAGAATATTGTCATCTAGACAATATCCACACTCAATGGAGTCCTCATTACAATTATTATCACACTATTCCATAGAATAGTGAGGACTACTAATGCTATCATCTGGACCTTCAATCCATTCCCTGACTCGTCCCAGCTATATTCTCATTTCCTGAAGAGAACAGTGAAAGAAAGGGTGAGCTCAACTAGCCCAGTAAGAAATATTATGACTAAGATAATGCAGAATAAATTATCATTAGTCTTTAACAATGTTAAACTGATAAAATACAATAGACATCAAGTTTAACTGCTGCGGAACAAGCAATCCATTAGAAGAGTCAAGTAGAGAATAAAATCTACTATCTTCTATGGTTTAAAATGTTTTCATCGATTTTTATCACTGAGACTAAGCTTAATAAATAAAACACATCATCTAATCATCCCTGTACTACGGGCCAAGGATATTCATTAAATCATCAATGGTCATGACTATACCGAACATTCCCTGGTCATAATCATACCAAAAACTATCCATCAATGCATTACATGCCATTGAGGACTTTTACCATATCATTTATAACATTACAGGTCATGATTATACCGAATGATCCCTGGTCATAATCATACTAAATCCATCTATGCACGTAAGCCAAAGATGACTTTTATTACAATATAAGCATGAGGATAATGACAATGACATAATAATTCAATAAAACAAGTTCAAGAATTAATTTATCCAGGAACCAACAACGTCCAAATTGCTAACATGATACTGTTTTGTGGAGAAAAATTCAAGAATGATCAGAAGAATATTTTCATGAAAAGATACTGGATGAAGCGCAAATATCCAGGATATTCTACTAATTTCATGGAGTATAGAAGCCAAAACTTTAACCAACTGAGTATTATAGAATATATGAAACTACAAATGGATTTTTGCTCGCCATGCGGTAATCCACGTATACAGATCATTTCCACAATTTAATAAGGAATGAATATAAAAGATCATTCACCATGCAAGTGGTAATCCACATGACAAAGTTATTCCAATGAATAATAATAAAGAATGGAATAACGAAGGATTCACCATCGTGCGATAGATACTGCATGCACGTGTTATTCCCAATAGAATAATAAAGAATGGAACCAGTCATTCGTAAGCGAATGAGCGTGATATTTACGGCGAATAATAAATAATGGAACCGGTCATGCGTAAGCATACGTATGTGATATTAGATAGAATAATAAAGAACGGAACCAGAATCGAGGCAAAATTAAGACCGATATGATATTCCAATAGAATAATAAGGAATGGAATAACAATAGCTCTCTTCATGAATACGAAAGAAATAATACCCCTTACCTTAGAAGAAACTAGATATTGGAATAGTGAGGTAGCAGACTTCTCTTCTTCTTTCTCTCTATAATAAAATTTCTCTCTATAATAATTGCTCTAAACCTTTAGTGAATTGGTAAGAAATGAAGGAAGAATGAGCTTCTATTTATAGAAAAATATAGTTTCGATAATTACACGTTTTGGGGCTCGAAATATTATAGTACAATACCTTCAACTTTTCTTTCATTTTTAATTCAGTCCTGCAAGTATTATCAAACTTGCACCACATCCCCTAATAGTAAATCATGTGAATCAATAGTAAATCTTGTGAATCAATAGTTCTAGACATGTGAAAATATGAATTACAGTATAGTACCTTCATCTATACCTCCATTTTTAACTTAGTCATGCAAGTATTATCAATCTTGCACCAACTCCCCTAATAGTAAATGAATGTGACTCAATAGTACACACATGTGAACAAATAGTTATATAAGCATGTGAATTAGTAGCAATTAATTACACATTGATCCGATTAATTACTCGATTTATCAATATAACTCCCAGACATCAATTATCATCGGAATAGATGTCGATTTCCACTAACACTAATAATTCCAACACAATGGAACTATCAATTTCATCTTTAATCAACATAAATTTATTCATCATTAATATTATAACTCACAATATTTAACAACCAGGTCATTCCCAAGAAAGAGGGGGCTTTCCGATAAGGATTTTTCCTTATTGGCGCGCAATTAGATGACCAAACCTCTCCTTGACAGAACTTCTAGACATTGTAAATATTGCAATTTAATAATATGAATAACTTTATCGTCTAAATTATTAATTTAATAATATATCATATTATGCCAATGATACTGTGACAATAATCGAATCAATAATATGAGAGATATGATGCAACAATTACTGTAGCAATAATTGAGTATAACTTAGTGACTTCTTACGTAAGCATTAATAATCAATACTGGTGTTGCTACTATACGCAACCATCGCGACATCTTGTACTTTTACTACTACTAGGGTAGTTTAACAGTTTTAACGGTAACACTTTCGCCGTTATTTTTATAAAAAGATAATTCTGTCTGTTTCTAACTATGATAATACTTCCGTTGTGGGCTCCACCAATGATTGTGACATCGTATGGATATTCCCCGACAAAAAGAATATTCCTTGACCAATCGAATGTTATATAACCACTTGTTTACTTTGCAAAATTTGTAAATATTACCCACAACTATAACATTATATCAAATCCACACCATAATATTCAAAAAAAATATTTTGAGAAATTTAAATCTTTATTCATAAAATTTGGGGTCTCACATTAATGATGTATTTGAGATATTAATGGAGAGTTGAAGGGACGGCTCCAGCCATATGAATCCACAGTCTTCCAAAAAGTAGATTGTATCTTGTAGCTATCTTGAGCACATGAAAGGATATGCAGAATGTATGTGGACCAATCTCCACAGGTAGTTCAATCTCTCTGACAGCATTTCGTCGGGATCCATTAAAAGCTTTGATGATTGTATGGCTGCTTCAGATCCTGTTGAGAATGATGTTCATTTTCTCCAAGGTGGCATAGGGGAAGATGTTTAAGGATGATCCTCCATCTATCAAAACTCCTCCCACCACATATCTAGAGGACATGACAGCTATGTACAACGATTTACAATGAGCCGTCCCTTCGGGAGGTATGTCATCATCGATAAAGGATATCACATTACTGTTGAAGATGTGATCAACCAGATGATGGAACTTTTTAACATCCACTACTTTTGGTAAGTGGGCTTCTTCTAATACTTTTAGTAAGACCTTCCGGTGATCTTCTGAAGAGAAAACTAAGTCCAAAATAGTAATCTATTGTGGAGCTTCCTTCAAGCTTAGAACCATCTTGGCTTCATTGTGTCCCATAGTACGAAGGAATTCTTCACTCTTCTTAATGGGAAATTTCCCCTTAGATCTGATGATAGGCTTCATCACCCGTTGAGGAAGATATAGTGGATTTTCTTTAGACACTGCAGCAGTTGTATTGGATGTATATCCTTCAGCCTCTCCATAGTTCCATGGCACTTTTTGTAGGCTGAGAACAAAATATTATGGCCTGAATTGTAGTATGATTGGCTTTGGTGTAGCCACTTTCAAAGAGTTCTCAATTCCTTTGAGTTAAATTGGTTGAATTGTAAGTGTTGTGGCAGCTAAATTTCCCTTAGAGGATATAACTGCTACGACTTCCTTCCATCCCGGAGGAAATGTGTACCCACTCTCAGATGATACAGTGTCATCGTCTGCTATTTGCAGGTCACCGCTATCAATCATGTTCTGAATAAGATGGCAGAGTGCCCAACATTCCTAAGTGTTGTGACCGCGAGAGTGGGAGTGGTATTGACATACTCTATTAGCATCATACCGCTTTGAGCGTGGGTTGACTAGAGGTAGCTGTGCTATGATTTTTCTCTCATTAATTAGCATCTGCAATATCTCTTCCATGGGTTGGCCTAAGTATGTGAATTCCCTTTTGTTGGTGAAGTCCCGATGGGCTTTGGCTTTTGCTCTATTTGCAATCTTTTCCTCCAGCGTTTCACTTTCTGGAGTAAGTGGTGGAGTACTTGTAATAATAGGAAGGAGGCTAGCATGCTCTTGACTAAATAATAGATGTGTGACTTGGTGCTGATGAATCACCAGTTCTGCGAATTGATTGACTTGTTCGCCAAGAGCCTTTATCTTTTATTCCATCATGAACTGGAATTGTGAATAATCCCATTTATCAAAATTATCCATGTTGATTTGGGATGATTCACCCATACACTTTAGGTACTTGGAGGTCTCTCCACTGCCTCTGTTGATCATATTAACCTCCTCTTCCTTGTGTTGAGGGAGAGGGTTGTCTTGAACATGGGGTTGGTCAGGCTTGGTCACCATGATCTCACCATTTTTAAATAAATCCTGGATCTTATGTTTAAAGGCCCAACAATCCTGAGTGTCATGGCCTGGAGCTTCAGTATGATAAGCACACTTCCTGCTTGCGCTGAAACCTTTTCCACTTGGGTTGGCTGGTGGAAAGAGATGAGTAATTTTATTCTAAGCTGTCAAAAGTTTGAGAATATTTTTGAATGAGTCCCCTAAGGGTGTGAACACTCTTGTACATCTGACTTCTCCACTTTTTGTCAAGGGAGGGTTTGAAGACTTGGAAAGGGGACTAGTTCCTCATCTGAATAAGCATGTTTTGATTGCCTTTTTGTCCTTGTAGTATCAAGGAAACATCTTCCTCTTTCTTATGGACCCTCCTGGGGTTGTTTTCATAACTTCCAGACTGGATGTGCTCAGCTATAGCTTTTAGTGCGGCAAGGTCTTGAATCTTCCCTAATTTCAATCTCATTTCAGTCATTTCTCTGTGTTTGATCATTTAAGAGAATGGCTTGCCTATGCCAGCTAAGACACTCTCATAAAAGGGAGCTTCTTGAATGTATATGAAGGTCATCAGCATTTTAGACTCAATCATAGACGGGATAACTTGAGCAACCAGACGCCTCCATCTTTGGGCATACTATTTGAAAGACTCATTGACTTGTTTCCTGACCTTGGTAATTTGGTACCGGTCTGGAGCCATTTGAGTTTAGAAACTATTTTGACTGAGGAAAGCATGGGCTAACTCCTCCCAGCTGTAAATTTTAGAGTTGTCTAATCTGGTGTATCATGCTCTGGCTTCTCTAGTCAGACTTTTCTGAAATAGCTGCATTCTGAGCTTTTCATCCCCGGCATAAGATCCGAGCTCTCGAATGAATACCTTTTAGGTGGGTGTAAGGATCTTCCAATCCATCATATTTCTCAAAATTGAGAATCTTGAATTTTTCCAGATAATGAACCCCGGGGAAGATGCAAAGGTCTGATTATGAAACACTCCTGTATGCTCCAATCCCTTTGATGGACCGAGTGGTCTCTTCCATTTGTAGAAATTTCTTCCAAATATCATCGGTGTCTTGATCTTCTTTAAGATGGGTGATTTCAGGGATTTTGTTGGTTTTATCAGACTGAGACTTAGGTGTTGTAACTTCTTTGTCCGGACCCTGTGTTCCTCCATATACAGAGGATTCTGTATGGATGGGTATTTGTGGACCCTAAGTGGACTTATGTAGTTCTTTAAGCAGAACAATCAACTTTGTAATTTGATTGCTTAATCCTTCGAACTCCTCACGAGAGATATGAATAGGATTAGACTGACCAGATGTAGCCATGTTTGGCTATAGGCTTAGTGCCTTTTTGGACTTTGAACGGGTAACAGGACCAATTATTTCCCTATAAAAAGGCTTATGTAGTTTAGTCTTAGGAAAATATGGAAATGTTACATGCTATGTAATGTGTCCATTTTTAGGATTATTATCTTGCCAAACGGATGTCAGTTGTTTTAATAACAGGATATGACAGGTTTTGATATAAAAGGGAATGCATGTACACATATTCTTTTATATTTTCCATTACATTGAGATTGACATGGAAATGAAATTACACGTAATTGAAATTACAAGTAATTGAAATGGGAAGGTATGAAGAGACTTCCCTCCGTGTTTGATTTATCAGAGGCTGACCTATCTTAGGCTACTCTCGCAGCTTTTTGGCATGAAGGTTCCCAGATTATCGTAATTTACCCGACGGGAAGCTAATCCAGTTTTTCAATTGGAGAGAATCTGGGTGGTGCCTTTCCTGAGCCTCGTTAGAATTAGTCTCCCTACGAGTCCAGTAATCAAACACCGACAGGATAGCCTCCTGGTGGAGGGACCACACAACATATATTCACATACATCACGTCTCACCGTATGGAAATGATGACATGTGCGAAGCACTAATATCACAAGCAAATATGGTGCGAAGCACTAAGTGCAATAAGTAAATGCATTAGTACACATTCATTCAAATATAAATGCAACATCTACACACAAGTAGATACAAGTTTTTAAAAGCTTTGAATAGCAGCTTAAGCCCTCTTACTGGAATCCCTAGCAGAGTCGCCATCTGTCGACGTCAGGATTTTTATTTGTCGCTTTCTGTTCTTATCTTTTGGTGTTCTCATGTTAGGTGAGGTTTGGTTAAAAAAACAAGTTTTAAAAGGTCCAACATGTATATGTCGACAATTTGACTGTAAGAGTTGCCAGTTGGTATTTTTAAATGGTTGCACTAACTCAACCGGGAAAAGGTTTGCACAAAGACCTAGTGATGTGACACTGCGTAATTGGTCAGTGAAACCGAGATTAGTTAGGGTCTGGGGGCTTGATTAAGCGAAGGAAAGGTGTTAGGCACCCCCCGACTTCCGTGATGACACGGTTACCGCCACTTTTCAAATTAAACTTTTATCTGAATGTGTGTGTGTAGGCCAATGTGCAATTGTCTGGAAGTAGTGCTATGCCTCATTTGCACTTATATACAAAGGGTTTGAATTTTGTATAAAAGTTCAATTTTAATGAGATATAGTAGTGATGTTTTGTAAAACAGGTTTTTCAAACCCTTGTGCTTAATAGTAATTGAGGCCTTTTATACTTCCATTTTATTAAGTGTTAGGCTTGATTGCTTTTATTATTTTTGAGATGCGAAGCATCTCCGAGAAAATATGATACATAGCAGTGCCGAACTCCTTATGGGCATGAAAGCCATCTAAGGACATTCAAACATCGTGAATAATTTACAAGCTAGTTGCAGCTGAAAATGTCCATCACGGGAACTGAATCTAGATTCATGAACTGAATCTGTGATCACATGATTCCTAGGCTCACATGATGATACAGTATATACAAAAGTTGTAAACAATTATATATATATATATATATATATATATATATAAGCTGTAAATATATATATATATATATATATATATATATATATATAAGTTGTAAAAGGCCATGAAGTGATCTCCAGGACCTAATCGGAATGTAAATATATATATATATATATATATATATATATATATATATAAGTAAATGAAGTTAAACCATCATACACACGTTTATAATCTTAAACCATATCTCAAGGCTTAAACAAATAGCAAGTTAAAGTTTTTCACAACTTATTAACATCTACAATTTGAAATCATCATACACACGCTTATAATCTATTATAAAACCTTATTACAGGTTTAACATGTTATCAAGAACATTAGACTAGGTTAAACCAACACATCCTGGACTGAAACATAAAGAAAACAAATTGTTTCTACTCAGGGGAGGCCGCAATTACCTTTGCCCCAAGCCTTATAACGTGCAGCAGTATCATAACTGGTGCTAAATCTCCAAAACTTCAACAGTGCAAATTGCACCATTAATTTCTTCCTTTCATACCCGGTAGTAGAAATAAGTGCAGACGATGTGAGCGAAACTTGCGCATCGCTTCCCAACTTCATAGTTCAACCCAAACATCCCAATTTTCTCTAATTAAACAGAAATTTAACACTTACAGAAACTACAAACTTAATAATAATATCATCCAGCATGCATAACATAACTCTAACATCACAAACAACAAAAAAACCAAATTTAAAGGATTAAAAATTATGTTTTTTGTTGTTTTACTAATTTTCAACACATTTAGCATAATCAATCACCAAATCTTCGTTTCTTAACCAAATTAAACCATACGAATTGCATTCTTTTCGTAATTTAACATATTAACACAATCTAAAATTAACTTACAGATTATAACATAAACTGGACATCAATTTTGGTTCTAAAATAAGCCTTTTTGTATATTTTATAGCAAAACTAAAACTCCTTTTGTAAAACATGATTTCATGAATCAATTCATATCAAAAATCATTTTTAACCCACATATAACATATTATATGTGACGCCCCCAAAATAGTTATACATCACCCAACCCATTCTGAGTTGCCAAATACATGGTACAGAAATAACTACAACATCATTAATACAATTGTCGTGCAAAATACGACAACATAAATACTGTGAGTTTAAATACAAATATTATCTTCTAGACAATATCCACACTCAAATAAGTCCTCATTACACTTATTGATACACTATTTTTCAAAATAGTGAGGACTACTATAACAACTGCCTTGGACCATCACTCCATACCCCGACTAGTTCCTGCTAAATTCTCACATCCTTAGAAGAAAAATGGAACAAAAAGGAAAAGGGTGATTAGCTCAACTAGCCCAGTAAAGAACATTATGACTAAGATAATATACAACAAATTATCCATAGTCTTCAACAGGGAAAAATCTGATAGAATATAGTAGACAACAAGTTTTAGATCAACAACTGCAGTAGAAACAACAATTTATTAGAAGAGTTAAGTAGAGAATGAAATCTACTATCATCTATGAATTTAAAAGTCCATCATCAATATTTTATCCCTATAACATTAATCAATATACATCTTGAATCAAATATTCATCTTTGCACTACGGGCCAAAGATATTCATTTGTATCACCTATGTTCATCTCAACACCTGTTCATCTTTGCACTACGGGCCAAAGATATTCATCAGGTAATAATTCATCTTTGCACTACAGGCCAAATATATTCATCAAGTATCACCATTAAGGACTGAGGATGATGAAAAACATTTTAGAGAATGAATCCAATGAGACAGAAGGACAAATATTAGGGATTCGTATTTCGGTTTATCCAAATTCAATAATACTCCATAATAACCAATTATGAAGTAGAATTCAAAAATAAAGATCAAAACATGGATGCCATCAAAGATAGTAATCATAAAAGACATCTTGGACAAAAAGAAAAATTTTCATTTTTCGGTGAATAGTGTCGTATACGTGAATAGTGTCGTATACGTAAATAGTAAGCCCGACACAAAAAGGTAGAAATTCTATAATAACATTCATATCAATATTTTGGTATAATGATATTGAAAGAATAACATCATTACGAAAAAAATAACATCCCTTATAATCCCTTAAAATCCATTACAATCCCTTACCAATATAATGACAATATCCCTTACCTCAAAAGAACAGTATGTCTGAATGGAATATCGGATATGATGCTACAGGAAACTTGCACTGAATAGTAACTCTCAATGTATCTAGATACTCACAGAAATACGCTCGATAATATAGAGAGAAAGAAAACTTGTTTTTGGTGTGATTTTCAATTCTAACCTAAACACCTATTGATAAGAAAATGCTAGCACGTCGAAGCAGACTTGACCTGCAACCTGATGGCTTTACCTGCTACTATTCCCACCCACCACATTTGAAATAAAATTCCAGCACATTTCTTTACCAACCATAGGTGGGGCCCACTCATTCTAGAATTTTCCACCAAAATTATAAATTCAGAAACTTCAACAATTTCTGAACCAGACACCTCTTAAAATTCATAACAAATCATACGTTCATTTTTAATGGTTCAAAATTTGTGGACATATACTCAACTTATATATGTATAACATATCCAAAAATCACAACGATCCAACTATCCGATTAAAAAATTATAACTCACATGATATATCTCAAGAACAATTTTTTTCAATTATGAGTCCTTCTCGACTAGTTTCCTTCATTTATAACCACATAAAATAAATAAATCCATCATTTATATCCACATCAAATAAATATTTTCTTATCATATAAATCAATAAATAATTATTCACAAATAATATTACAGAATCACAATAATGACAACCAGGCCGTTTCCAGGGAAGAGGGGGCTTTCCGATAAGGATTTCTCCTTACTGGCGCGCAATTAGGTGACCAAACCTCTTCTTGACAGAACATTCTAGACATTGCTAATAATTCTATCTAATAATATTATTCAAATAATATGAATTATTTATCTGATAATGGGAAATACTGTGCAGTGACAATTATTGAAACAACAATAATATAAAATATCAACACAACAATTATTGAACCAATAAAATAAAATATTGAACAGTAATTATTGTAACAATTATTGAGTAGTGCCTTCATACATAAGAATCAATAATTCAAAAATACTGTGCAATACCGGTGTCTTCTCTTGTGCAACCACGCCAGACATCGTATTTTAACCACCAGGTAATCCAACAATGTTAACGGTAACAATTACGCCATTATTTATAAAACTCAAACTTGTCTTTTTCTTCATCCGACAGTTATTCTGTTATGGGGCCCACAAATGACTGCATCGTCGTACGGATATTCCCGATAAAAAGAATATTCTACGACCAAAAGAATATTCCCCGACAACAATGAATATTTTATAACAACTTGCTTATTTTTCAAAATTTGCACATTTCACCCATAACCAAAATATTATATCAAATTAACTCCTTATTATTTCAAGATAATGAATAAAGAAAATTCAATTTTATTTATAATAAGTTGGGGTCTTACAATCTCCCCTCATGAAATTTCATCCTCGAAATTGACGTACGTACCTGGTGTTTCGAAAAGGTGAGGGTACCTCGCTTTCATTTTTGATTCCAACTCCCAGGTCATTTCTTCAATAGCATGGTTTCTCCACAAAACCTTAACTTGTGGTATAACCTTTGTTCATAGGATATGCTCTTTCATATCCAAGATCTTGACAGGTACCTCCTCGTACGTTAAATCTTCGACTATCTCGTCTGGTTCTAACGCAATAATGTGGTTTGGGTCGTTCACATATTTACGTAACATCAATACGTGAAAAACGCTATGAACACGCGACATACCTAGCGTTAAGGCGAGTCTATAAGCCACAGTTCCTACTCGATCGAGGATTTTAAATAAATTAAAAGTTTGAGCTTTCTTCTCTTCATCGAGTCTTACTTCTAGAATAACGCCTTCTTGCACCTTCTTCTTTATATTCAACAGCTCCGGTGTGTAGCTTGAGCGGTTTTAACTTTATCAACTAAAGTCGATTCTACTCGTATATTTGACATCATAACGTGGGTCCCTAGAGTCTTTAACTCTATTTTTATCGTTTGTAAATTATATAAAATAGGTCTTTGTGTTCAACAATATCGCACTCGTACTTGCGTACGATCTTCTACTCAACGCGTCAGCTACCACGTTCGATTTTCCAGGATGGTATGGTCAAAACAAGTGCCGAAATTAGTCGCCTCTTGAGCTCTTGGAAAATCTTCTCGCATTCCTTGCTCCATACGAATTTTGTATCTTTTCGAGTCAGCTAAGTTAACGGAGTAGCGATTCGAGAAAATCCTTCCACGAATCTCCGATAATAACCAGCTAAGCCCAGAAAGCTACGTATTTTGGTCACTGACTTCGGTTGCTCTCAACTGTGATTCATATCCCAATCTTGGATAGCACGTCACAATGGCACCTATCGTTTTACCACCACACAAATATAGAGTCCCCTACGGAGAGTCTGGCTTTGGTGCATTCCACAAAGGAAGTCACCAGATAGAGACTTGAGTACCAACTCTTGTAGTTGGGTTTTTAACTCCTGAAGTTCAATAGGAGCCATTCGATAAGAGATTTTAGAAATGGGTTTTGTACCTAGTTCAAAGTCGATACAAAATTCAATATCACACTCTGGGGGTAGGCCAGAAAATTCTTCAGGAAATACGTTAGGAAATTCACTAACAACAGAAATATCCTTCAAATCTGACGTATTTTTGATTAAATCCATGAAATGGGCTAAGAAAGCTTGACATCCATTTTTTAATAAACGAATGGCTTAATGGCTTGATATGAAAGTGTTTGACTTCAATGGTTTGGTTGCTTGAATTTGCATAACAGGTTGGTTAGGAATATGAAAACTAATAACCTTACGAAAACAATCAATTTTGGCATGATGAGTAGTTAACCAATCAATCCCTAAAATCACATCAAATGCAAGTATCTTTAAAGAGATAAGATCAACAGGTAATGTGATTATGCCCACTTGGATCAAACAAGATTTATAAACAGTGGATATGATAAAAGTTTCTCCTAACGGAGTCTCCACAGATAAGTCAAGGTCTAATTTCTCTGGAGTCAAGTTTAAACGTTGAGCACAAGCAAGGGAGATAAAAGAATGGGTAGAACTGGTATCTAATAAGGTATTGATTTTGCAGGAATTTATAATTAACTAACCCGTGATACCTTCGTTCGGGTTCCTCGCGTTTTGGGCAGTCATGACAAATGCTCTTCCAGAAACCGGCGACTTTGTTTTGTCCGTATCCGCCTTTGGTGCCACCATCCCTGCTGGACTTGATTTCACTACAGGACCAAATCGAGCTATGTGACCGTCTTTTCCACAACTAAAATATAACTTAGAAGGCTGTGAACAGTTTGGACTTATATGTCCCTCCTCTCCGCATCTATAACATCTAATTGGTGGTCGTTCTCTTCCCCTAGAATTTGTTCTTTGGTCTTTGGTCTTTGGTCTTTGGTCTTTGGTGCTCTCGCCAACGTCTTCCCGTCATCGTTAAATCTTCTCTTTTTAAAATTTCCACTATAATTATTTCTTCTATTATCTTGGCCATGATTACCACCGAAGATATTCATTTGTATCACCTATGTTCACCTCAACACCTGTTCATCTTTGCACTACGGGCCAAAGATATTCATCAGGTAATAATTCATCTTTGGACTACAGGCTAAAGATATTCATCAAGTATCACCATTAAGGACTGAGGATGATGAAAAACATTTTAGAGAACAAATCCAATGAGATAGAAGGACAAATATTAGGGATTCATATTTCGGTTTATCCAAATTCAATAATAATACATAATAACCAATTGTGAAGTAGAATTCAAAAATAAAGATCAAAACATGGATGCCATCAAAGATATTAATCATAAAAGACATCTTGGATAAAAAGGAAAATTTTCATTTTTCGGTGAATAGTGCCGTATACGAGAATAGTGCCGTATACGTAAATAGTAACCCCGACACAAAAAGGTACAAATTCCACAATAAAATCCATATCAATATTTTGGTATAATTATATTGAAAGAATAACATCATTATGAAAAAAAATAATATCCCTTACAATCCCTTAAAATCCATTACAATCCCTTACCAATATAATGACAATATCCTTTACCTCAAAAGAACAGCATGTCTGAATGGAATATCGGATATTATGCTGAAGGAAACTTGCACTGAATAGTAACTCTTAAAGTATCTAGATACTCACAGAAATACGCTCGATAATATAGAGAGAAAGAAAACTTGTTTCTGGTGTGATTTTTAATTCTAACCTAAGCACCTATTTATAGGAAAATGCTAGCATGCCAAAAGCACTTGACACCTATGACTTTGATGGCTTTACCTGCTACTATTCCCACCCACCACATTTGAAATAAAATTCCAGCACATTTCTTCACCAACCATAGATGGGGCCCACTCATTCTAGAATTTTCCACCAAAATTATAAATTCAGAAACTTCAACAATTTCTGAACCAGTCACCTCTTAAAATTCATAACAAATTATACGTTCATTTTTAACAGTTTAAAATTTTTGGACATATACTCAACTCATATATGTATAACATATCCAAAAATCCTAAAGATTCAACGGTCGGATTAAAAATTATAACTCACGCAATATATCTCAAGAACACTGATTTTTTGGATTATGAGTCCTTCTGACCAGTTTCCTTCATTTATAACCACATAAAATAAATAAATCCATCATTTATATCCACGTCAAATAAATATTTTCTTATCATATAAATCAATAAATAATTATTCACAAATAATATCCCAGAATCACAATAATGACAACTGTAGTTCCCTGGAAAGAGGGCTTTAGATAAGGATTTCTCCTTCTTGGCGTAGCATTTAGGTGACCAAACCTCTCCTTGACAGAACTTTCTAGACATTTCCAATAATGCTATCTAATAATATTATTCAAATAATATGAATTATTGATCTGATAATGGGAAATATTGTATAGTGACAATTATTGAAACAACAATAATATAAAATATCAACGCAGCAATTATTGAACCAATAAAATAAAATATTGAACAGTAATTACTGTAACAATTATTGAGTAGTGCCTTCATACGTAAGAATCAATAATTCAAAATCTCGTATGTAATCTGAGTATCTTCTTTAATGCGACCCACGCGTATTCTTTATTTTAACCACCAGGTAATCCAACAGTGTTAACGGTAACAATTACGCCGTTATTTATAAAACTCAAACTTGTCATTTTCTTCATCCGACAGTTATTCTGTTATGGGGCCCAAAAATGTGAGACCCCAAATTTTATGAATAAAGATTTAAATTTTTTGAAATTTTTTTTGAATATTATGGTGTGGATTTGATATAATGTTATAGTTGTGGATAATATTTATAAATTTTGCAAAGTAAGCAAGTTGTTACATAATATTCGATTGGTCGGGAAATATTCATTTTAACAGGGAATATTTGTACGACGGCACAATCATTGGTGGACCCCCCAATGGAAGTATTGCCGTAGTTAGAAAATGATGAAATTATCTTTTATAAAAATAACGAGAGTGTTACTATTAAAACCTGTTGAACTACCTAGTAGTAAAAAGTACAAAGAATACTGGCGTGGTTGCATAGTAACACACCTGGTATTGATTATTGATGCTTACGTAAGAAGTCACTCAGTTATACTCAATTATTGCTACAGTAATTGTTGCATCATATCTCTCATATTATTGATTCAATTATTGTCAATATTTTATATATTATTAAATCAATAATTGAGACGACAAAGTTATTAATATTATTATTTGCAATATTAACGATGTCTAAAAGTTCTGTCGAGGAGAGGTTTGGTCACCTAATTGTGCGCCAATAGGGAGAAATCCTTATGAGAAAGCCTCCTCTTTCCTGGGAACGACTTGGTCGATTAATATTGTGAATTATAATAATGGTGATAAATGTTGTTAAAATTATTAAGGTGATTTTTATTTTATGGACCCCCATTTACCCATTTTTTAAAATAATCAGAAGAAATTTCTTAAAAGGTGGGCCCACATGTGGAGCCCACGAAAGAAAAAAGGGGGGGGGGGGAATCCGGGAAGTCACGAAAGTTTATATATATATATATATATATATATTATGTATATAAATTTTGTTTTATTATTATTATAAATGTAATAAAACAGAATACATTTTATAAAGTTTTGTTTTATTTGATTATAAATAAAATATATTATATTTTATTATGTATAGTGTTTGAATAATGCTGCGTAGTGTTTTTGCGTAGTAAAATCTTTTTTATATAAAAATGTAATACTTTTTATAAAGTTTTGTTTTATTTGATTATAAATAGAATATATTATATTTTATTATGCATAATATTTGCATAGTATTCTGCATAGTGTTTGTATAGTAAAATCATTTTATATAAAATGAATACTTTTATAAAGTTATTTATTTTATTAGATTTTAAATAATATATATATTTTATAAATTTTGTTTTATTATATAATTATAAATAGAATATATTATATTTTATTGCATAGTATCCTTTTCATTCTCCTATAAATAGGATGCTTAGTTAGAATTGAAAAATACACCAGAAATTCAGAGAATTTTTCTTCTATAATCTTGAGCGTATTTCTTTAGAGTTTAAGAAAGCTTTGAGCGTAGAAAATAATGAAAGTTTTCTTCAAGTATATCTCCTACCCTACAAATCGAATACTCTTCTTTTTAAAGGTAAGGGTATTATTCTTTCGTATTCATGAAGAGAGTTATTTTCTTTTCAATACTAAGTAAATGTTGTTATTCCATTCTTTATTATTATGTTGGAATAACTTTGTCTATCTGAAGTACCTTATATATGGTGAAATTCTTACATTATTCCATTCTTTATTATTCTATTGGAATAACTCATTATGCAGTATGGTCTATCGCGTGCGTGGTGAATTCATTGTTATTCCATTCTTTATTATTACATTGAAACATCATCGTATGCATGCGGATTACGCATGACCTAGTTCCATTCTTTATTATTCATTTGGAACATCACATGCATGCGGATTACGCATGACACAGTTCCATTCTTTATTATTTTGTTGGAATATCCTCATCTGCATGCGGATTACGCATGACCTGGTTTCATTCTTTATTACTCTGTTGGAATAACCTGTCTATGTAGATTACCACATGCATGGTGAATAATCCTTTGTATTCATTCCTTATTAACTTGTGGAAATGATCCGTCTACGTGGATTACCGCATGGCAGGCAAAAATCTATTTGCAGTTTCATATATTCTATTATACTCAGTTAGTTAAAGTTTTGGCTTCTATACTCCATGAAATTAGTAGAATATCCTGGATATTTACGCTTCATCCAATATCTTTTCATGGAAATATTCTTCTGAGCATTCTTGAATTTTTACTCCACAAAGCAGTATCATGTTGACAATTTGGACGTTATTGGTTCCTGGATAAATTAATTTATAAATCTCTAAAATTTATTCTTGAACTTGTTTTATTCAATTATTATGTCATTGTCATCATCCTCTTGTTTATATTATGTTGAAAGTCATCTGTGGCCTGTAGTGCATAGATGGACTTGGTATGATTATGACCAGGGATTATTTGGTATAATCATGACTGTAATATTATAAATGATGTGGTAAAAGTTCTCATTGGCCCGTAGTGCATTGATGGACAATTGTTGTCATGATCATGACCATTGATGAAAAAACGAATATCCTTGGCCCGTAGTGCATGGATAATTTGTGGTTGTTATACTAATGAAGGCCGTAGTGCAGGGATGATGTGGATTATTTATTGAGCTGAGTCTCAGCGATAAAAGTGATGAAAAACCTCTTAAATCATAGAAGATAGTAGATTTTATTCTCTACTTGACTCTTCTAATTGATTGCTTGTTCCGCTGCAATTAAACTTGATGTTTGTTATATTGTATCAGATTAACACTGTTGAAGGCTAACGATAATTTATTCTGCATTATCTTAGTCATAATATTTCTTACTGGGATAGTTGAGCTCACCCTTTTGCTTTCATTATTCTCTTTAGGAAATGAGAACGTAGCAGGGACTAGTCGGGGAATGGAGTGACGGTCCAGATGATAGCATTAGTAGTCCTCACTATTTCTATGAAATAGTGTGATAATAAATGTATTAAGGACTTATTTTGAGTTTGAATACTGTCTAGAAGACAATATTTGTATTAAAACTCACAGCTCATGTTGTATATTTAAGATTGTATTTGTATTTTGTACCATGTATTTGGCGACTCAGAATAGGTGATGTATACCTATTTTGGGGGCGTCACAACAAATGACTACGTCGTCGTACGGATATTTCCGACAAAAAAGAATATTCCACAACCAAACGAATATTCCCCGACAACAATTGCTTATTTTTCAAAATTTGCACATTTCACTCATAACCAAAATATTATATCAAATTAACTCCTTATTATTTCAAGATAATGAATAAAGAAAATTCAATTTTATTTATAATAAGTTGGGGTCTTACATTATAACCATCTAATAGCATACACAACTATTATTTTAACAAATCATAGATTTGATTATTCTAAATTATATATAAGTCATATAAAACATGTTATAAACATATATAACACCATATATTCAATAATCATTTATAAAATTCAATTACGGAGAGTTAAAAATCGATTTTCATGAAGAACTTTAAAGAACGTAAATTAAAACTTTAGATAATGAAATTACCCTTGATTTCTCTGTTTAGATTAATATAAGATGTTAGAAACTTCTTTAATCCTCCAACTTCTTCTTCTTCTTTAATCTCACTGACTCTCAAATTTTCTCTTTTTTTTCTCTCTATAATATGTTTTGTAAATGAACTGACAATGTCTGATATATTATACATATAACATTAACTGGCGTAACATGGGTAGCGGTTAAGTGCATCACGACCTTAACTGCTCCCATGTTCTTAAGGCTATGTTTGTTTTGTTACTTATTTGTTCCCTTTTCCATTTATTTTAATTAACTCGTTTATTATATAGTTTATTTGTCACACTTTAATTAATCAAATAATATTATTTAAATTTAATTTAATTTAAGGCAACATTACTCATTAAATCAAATTATGACATAATTAAAATTCTCATTTATTAATTATAACAAATCATTAATCCTCTAATTAATTATTAAATTAATTAGAACAAAATTATAATTATTTAATAACTTATTTAATTTAATAATCCCAAATAAATTATAATTTTGAACTATAAAATTATTTCTCATTAATTTAATTAACGTGGCACATTTAATTAAATTAATCTACAACAATTCATCAAATATTTATTTAACTCAATACATAAATCAACAAAATATTAATTTATTTCAATAAATATTTAAAGTTAATTACAAAAGTCTCGTTCGTCGCAGCAACTACTTTGCTCAGCAAGTTTAAATACAATAAAGATATATCATGATTGAAAGAACGAATAAGCTTTCGAAATTTCAACAATATATAATAATTGTGAAAGAACGATAAACAATTTCAATATATGAATAACTGAATCAATAACCCTGAGTGATGAACAAATTCTTTGGTAATCAAGCTAATCAGTCTTTCATACCTGATAAACATATGAGACTTGCACTAAGTGCGAATAACAATAATTATCATGTATGTAGAATAATTGACAATAATTAAATCACAAGCATGTTTGAAACATAATAAATCAAGTTTGAGTTAAGAAACTTGTCTTGACCGTCGATTACTGCTACACAATCTAATTTAATCTCCTATGAAAGACCTGTCATTAAAAAAATTGCTTTTTCAATCAGCATATCATATCATACATCATAATTTAACTTTTCTTAAAATAAATTATCTAGCATTAAGCCACATAATCAAACATCAGATAATTCTTTAAACCATCAGTGTTATTAGCGTCCTTTGATAATATCATAATCACTTCATTTTCATCTTAAAACCTTTTATCTAATATTATTAATCACTTAATAATATTTTTTTTACTTCTTAATAATCACTTCATAATATCTTAATCGTTTATAAATATTATTATTATATTTTTAATAATATTTTAACCACTTACTAATATTATTAATCATTTAATAATATTCAACTCATTATCTAATATTATTAACATAATAATATTTTAATAACACTTTAATATAATATTATTAATCATACAATAATATTTTAATCTAAATATTATTAATAACATAATAATATTTTAATCTAATAATAATATTTTAATCATTTATTAAACTTATAAAAATTTCTTTTAAATGTTTACCCTTTACTAATTCATTTATTTAATAACCATAAAATGCCATAAATATAATACCTTATCAAAAACGACCAAAATACCCTCCACAAATCTGAATATACCATATTAAGGGTCTTTAAGTCATAAAATCACTTTTTTGACATTTATGACATCACATAACTTATTATTCCCATTTATTCATAACTCAAACATTTCCATGTAAAATACCAAAACAAATCTGAAAATTTTTCTTTTCTGGAAAATATCAGTATATGGTTCCCTTATGAACATATATTTTTCTAGAATTTTCAAAAAAAATTTACTATTTTTAAATGGTCCAAAACAGTCAGATCTTGTAACATTTTTCATAACTCGAAATTTTGTCTAACAATTCTAAAAATTTCAAGGTATGTTCCTGTTATATACATCTATTCCTAATAAAAATTGTACAATTTTTGGAGTTAACCACAAAGAGTTATTTTGGTTTACTTTTAAAATATTCTTTTCTTGTAAAATCCATAACTTTCATTTTACACATCAAAAAATCGTCATCTTTGGAATGGATCTTATAAACTCATCATATTACAATACCAAAGTTTCCCAAAATTTTCAAAGCACAAAAAATGAATGAAACAACCCCTACAATGGACTGACCCAAAACAGTCTTTTTCCCTTTTTCGAAAAATTTGGACTGTTTTTACCAAAATAGCTCCCAAGGCTTGTAAAATCAACATATTTGAGTGATACCACTTGGTTTTAAAAGCTAACTGATAGATCACAAAAAAAATGTGTAGATCTCAAATGGTAGACATTCAAAGTAAGAAAAAGTTAGGGTTTTCTAGCCCTTGAAACATAGTTGTGCTTTTCTTTCTTTTGATCCAACTTTTAACACATAAAATGGTTAGATCTACACATAACACACAATAAAGCAAATAGATCCAAGGTTTTTGAGTTTTGAAACATTAGATCATTATTTTTATCAAAATAAACTACATAAACTAATTAGAGTTTTTGATTTCTATACCTTTGTTTGATGTTATCTTTCTTCTTCTTCCAAATCATGAGATGGATCTTGGATGGCATGGAAGAAATTCTTCTCTCTCTTCTCCTCTTGAACCCACGACTCTCTCTTTCGATCTCTATTTTCTATTTTCTTTTCTTAAGCTTTTTGGAGAGAATGAAGAAAAGGAAAGTAAACTTTTGATAGAAAAATTAGTGGGGGTTATATATAGGAAATAAATTGATATACATATAGCATATATGTAAACCCCAACTTTTATGAATAAAAATTTAATTTTCTCGAAATATCTTTTTGAATATTAAGGTGTGAATTTGATATAATGTTATAAATGTGTGTAATATTTATAAATTTTGCAAAGTAAGCAAGTTGTCATAAAATATTCGTTTGGTCGGGGAATATTTGTTTTATCAGAGAATATTCGTACGACGGCACAATCATTGGTGAACCCTACAACGAAATTATTGTCGGAGTTAGAAAACAACAGAAATAACTTTTTAAAAATAATGGCAAAAGTTTTACCATTAATTGTTGAAATACCCGATGATAAAAGTACAGTAATATGTGTGATTGCATAGTAGCACACGATATTGTATAATATCTTTGATTATTGATGCTTACGTGAGAAGTCACTCAGTTTTATTCAATTATTATCACAGTAATTGCTGCATAGCATCTCATATTATTGATTCAATTATTGTCACAGTATCATCTGCACAATATTTTATATTACTAAATCAATAATTGAGACGACAAAGTTATCATATTATTATTTACATTATTGACGATGTCTAAAAAGTTCTGTCGAGGAAAGGGATTTGGTCACCTAATTGCGCGCCAATAAGGAAAAATCCTTATTGAAAAGCCTCCTCTTTCCTGAGAATGATCTGGTTGTTAATATTGTGAGTTATAATATTAATGATGAAAAAATGTTATTAAAAATGTGTTTAGTGAAGCCAAGTGAATTGAGATAAATAAATATATTTTTTTTATGAAGTATTTTTTGTAAATTTAGCTTACTACATGGACCCCCACTTTCTTATTTTTTAAAATCGTCGGTAGAAAGTTATCTCAGGTTTGTTTTATATATATAAGTTTTATATATATATATATATATATATATATATATATAAGTCTTATTTTACTTGAATATTATTTTATTATTTTAAAAATCAGACGTCTGTGAATTCGATTAAATTGGCCCATGAAATTTTCAACTGTTGGTCCGTGGGAAAAAAAATTCTAAATAGTATCTTTCCATTCTCCTATAAATATGATGCTTAATTTAGAAATGAAAATCATACCAGAATCAGAGAATTCTTCATCTATAACATTGATCGTATTTCTTTTGAGTTTAAGGAAGTTTTGAGTGTAGAAAACAATATAAGTTTTCTTCAAGAATATCTCCGCTATACCTGTCCATATCGGTCAGAAGTACTCTCCTTTTAAGGTAAGAGATATTATTTTTGTTCAATATTCGTAAAAATAATATTTTCTTCCATACTTTGTAGTATGTAAGTAATATTATTTCTTTTTAGATTCTGAATTCTACACTCATTTTGTTAAGTATTGCTTCTATACTCCTTAAAACTAGTAGAATATCCTTGAAATTTGCGCTTTATCTAGTATCATTTCACAAGAATATTTTTTTGAACATTCTTGTTAAATTTTGATCCTTTCATGCCGGGGTACTATTCACGGGGTACTATTCACCCGGGGTACTATTCATGACAAAAATTGATTTCTTTTATGTCCAAATTATTTTTGATACAATATTATTCTTGAATTTTACTCCACAAAGCAGTATCATGTTGACAATTTGGACATTATTGAATTCTGAATAAATTGAATTATAAATATTTAAAATTTATCCTTGCTCTCATTTAATTGAATTCTTATATCATTGTCATCATCCTAATGATTATATTGTGATGAAAGTCATCTTTGGACCGTAGTGCATAGATGGAATGTTGATTGGTATGATTATGACTATGTATCGGTATAATCATGACATGTAATGTTACAAATGATGTGGTAAAAGTCTTCATTGGCCCGTAGTGCATTAATGGATAGTTATTGGCATGATAATGACCACTGGTGATAATAACAAATATCCTTGGCCCGTAGTGCATGGATGATTCGTGGATGTGATACTAATGAATATCCTTGACCCGCAGCGCATGGATAATTCAGTGATGTGGATTATTTATTGAGATGTGTTACAGAGATAAAATATTGATGATGAACTTTTAAATCATAGAAGATAGTAGATATCATGCTCTACTTGACTCTTCTAATAGATTACTTGTTCTGCTGCAGTTAAACTTGTTTTTTATTGTATTCTATCAACTTAACACTGTTGAAGGCTAACGATAATTTATTCTACATTATGTTAGTCATAATATTTCTTACTGGGCTAGTTGAGCTCACCCTTTGTTTTCATGGTTCTCTTCAGGAAATGAGAATATAGCCGGGACTAGTCGGGGAATGGAGTGACGGTCCGAGATGGTAGTTGTAGTAGTCCTCACTATTCTATAAAATAGTGTGATAATAATTATAATGAGGACTCTATTTGAGTTTGGATATTGTCTATGAGACAATATTCGTGTTAAAACTATCAGCTACGTTCTTATCGCATTATATAAATGAAGTTGTATTTAAATTCTATACCACGTATTTGGCGACTCAAAATGGGTTGTGTATACCTATTTTGGGGGTGTCACAATATATATATATATATATATATATATATATATATCTCCCAACAATCTCTTGCTCTCTTTCTCTCTTAATCATCTCCATGTTGCTTATAAGCCTGGTTAAATTAGGTGGCTCAAATAGGATGGAGACACACAAGGATAGTAGGTCACCCACTTTAGAAAAAAAATAAAACACATGAGCCATAAGCACTTTCTTTTGGTAAATATAGACATTTCATATCCTACATTTAACTCAAGTATGGTTAGTTCCTAACCATAGTTATTTTACTAGCACATATCCCATTATTTTGGGCTACTAAATTAAATCCTCATTGGGCTTATCTAATTAAAATGTTTGGGCCATAAGAATTAGCATGGTCCAATACTTTAATTTTATCTTACACTAAATTTAATTATGTAACCCAATTAAGCTTAATTTAATTATGTTTAAAATAGATAATAAATTGAGATTATAAAATTAATCTCTTAGGTTAATATAAATTTTAAATACTAATATTCTTCAATACAATAATCCTTAGGTTATTTAATTTTCATACCTAATGTATAATTAAGTTATGTAGCTTTCTTTTTAATACTCTTTATATAATAAATAAATATATACACATACTTATAATATATGTATCTATTTAATCGCATACATATTCTTCATAAACCACAAAGTATTTAATACATGGATAAATAATTAATGTGACCTAATATTCTTATATGATTAATTTAATTAAACATTTCTCTGGCTAAAATATATATAGCACATCACTAAATATATATGAACATATACATATACACATTCACTTTATCCTTATAATATCTCTTCATTTGAAATTTATTTCCTTAATAAAATTTCACATACATAATCTCTTTCTTGCTTTTCAATATTTCTATCATTCTTATTTAATTGCTTAAAACTTCAAATCAAACCATATAGGTTCTCTAAAAATTTTAAGTAGTCCTCTATTTTCAATCTAGGTTTTATTCTTTAACCTTTATTTAAACATTCAAGATTTTATTTATAAATCTTATAAATTTTTGTGTTATCACAATTGCCTGTGTAAGTTGCTACAATAGGATGTGGAAGTTTAGTTTGGTGATTAGTGCAAGGAGGCTTTTGATACTTTAAAGAAATTTTTGACCTCTGCAACTGTGATTCAACCACCAAATTAGAAGTTTCTATTTGATATCATGTGTGATGCAAGAAACTATGTTGTAGGAGCTGTCTTGGGCCAAAGAATTGACAAATTTTTTCATGCCATTTACTATGCTTCTAGAACTTTGAATTCAACTTAGATAAACTATTCCACAACTAAAATAGGACTTTTATTTGTTGTATTTGCTTTAAATAAGTTTAGATCATATTTGTTTGGTACTAAAGTTGTAGTTTATCTAACCATGCTGCTCTAAGGTATTTTCTTACGAAGAAGGAGTCCAAACCTATGATCATCAGATGGATCTTGCTGTTACAAAAATTTGACTTGGAGATCAAAGATAAAAAAGGAGCGCATAACATGGTAACGGATCATTTGAGTAGGATTCTTAAAGAGGAAGAAGCACTACCATTACATGACATCTTTCTGGTTAAGCATCTACTTTCCATTGACAATATAACTCTCTGTTATGTTAATATTGTGAATTATTTTATGAGTGCATATTTACCAAGTGAGTTTTCAAAATCCCAGAAAGAAATCTTAAGAGTGATGCAAAACATTATGTATGGGATGACCCATATTTGTGAAAATTTTATGTTGATCAGATAGTTAGACGATGTGTGCCTGATAATGATTTTCAATCTATTCTAGCTTTCTGTCACTCTTATACTTGTGGAGTTTATTTTGGACCTAAAAGAATAACACATAAAGTTTTAGAATGTGTTTTCTTTTAGACTTCAATTTTTAAAGACTCTTATCTGTTATTCATCGAAGGCACTTGTTGATCTAGAAAGGGGGATGAATAGATCTTTTAAAATTTATTTTTATCAAATGATATTTGCAATGAGCATAGCGGAATATGTTCTTTTGAAAAAAAACCCTTGAAGATTTAAAACAAATTTTAGTTTTAGATTTGAGTTGAAAGGAATAATAATCAAAATGTTTAAATGATAAGGACAATAAGTAAAGATGTGACACCCCCAAATCCGGGTACTCCAATTCCCACAAGATTTGGTGTTCACTGTACAAACATCATATGTCTATCTACCCATAATAAATGAAAACCATAAATAGATAGAAATAAATCCTCCCCTTATGGGGTTACAACATCTGAATGTAATTACATCAATCCCAGGTCATACTAACCTTAAATCTCAAATGCGGAAACATAAACAAATAATAAGTCTTACACAACTTTAACATAAGCCTGAAATATAAATACATTAAATAAACAACAAGTCTGCATCACTTGTTAACTTTGCCCTTGCCTTTGTTAGTAGAAGGCTCGTTGGACCTTTCGTTCTTAACTACAATGTTATTATTATGCAAGAGTGAGCACAATTTTCCCACAAGTATAATAATGTAACAACAATATAATAACATGCGAGTGAATCAAAGACTTCTGAAATAAGAATACTCGGCTTTTGAATCAAGAATGAATAACAAGAATCAAAAGAACTTCTGAGGGTCATAAGACCTTGAACTATGTCCTAGGTTGTCAAGTGTTTATACTTGAAACCTTTAACAATCATAAGACTATGGACTCTTCTTCTCGTACTTAGGGGGATCAACCCTTAGTACCATACTGTGCACAATATTTTAACGCTAAAGCGTAATTAATCCCCTATAACATGGTTGTTCATCTCAGTTTGACATTAGAGTCCGCACCAAAGGAAGTTTGGTTTGGATAAGCTCAATAAGAGTTCTGAAATTTAGAACGTTCATCAACTATGGACTAGTTGAATCAATAAGTGTAACGCCCCGAAAAATCGAACCTTTTGTAAATACTTTTAATAATGAATAAAATAATATTATTTATTATTATTACGTGTTGATAAGATGAATATCGTTCTATAACTTAGAAACGTCGGAAAGTCGTAGTATTTTAACTATGTGAGAGAATTAAAGTGTTTGAATTTCTAAGACGAAAATAAAAGCTTTCCGAGAAATTTTCCAAAAAACACTATTCATCGATTTCGGCTCGGGAATTATTTTTGAACTTTCGAGAAATACGTAACGTTATAATATCAAGGTGAGATGGATTATGTAATAATAATCTAAGTATGGAAAACGCAATATATCGCATGTGGACTTAATTAGAGAATGTTAGGAATATTAAGCGTTAAAAAGAGATTATATCGATCGTATGATACATAGGTATTATACGAGGTATTGAATGTAAGTATAATATGAAGTATTATACGAGTATATATAGAGAGTGGAGTAACATATATTATGAATCAGTATACGAACTAGAATATGAGAATTATACGTATATAATATATACTAAGACTTTAAGTCAATTGTGAATAAAAGTATGGATTGTGTAGTATGTATAAGTTCAATAGGAATTGATGTGCAAGCCCAAACTAATGTAATGCAAGCCCGATAGGAATAAGCTAAATTAAATAAAGCAAGCCCAATGTCATGATTCATTGGATAAATAGGATCCATGGAGCAACCCATGGGTGAATTAATGGGCAAGAACTTTATGTGATGCCCAAGTACTTTATGTGATGATCAAGTGTTGTGATGAGCAAGAAAGATGAGTGGCTAGCAAGTTTACTTAGTGGTTAAGTAGATGAATAGTAAGGAGGTTAGTTGAGGAGGTGGGGTGATTACTGACTAGTATGCCCTCACCTTGGCTCTCCTATAAATAGAAGAAGTTGCTAGTGATTATTCATTGTTCAAATTTCATACAATACAAATCAACTTAAGTGTTAGAGAGAATAAGCACTTTACAAGCCAAAACATCCTTTGCTAGATTTTCAAAGAGAAAAGAAGTACTAGTCTTCAAGGGTAAGACTCTTGTCTAATACATCTTCATCTCTATCATTGTAGGGTGATAAGAGAAGTGTAATTTAATGGACATGTATGCTAAGAACATATAAGAATTGATTAATGAATGGACTTAAGCCGAAGAAGTTATGAATAAGCAACTTGAACCTAAATAAGTTAATAACTTATGATGAACTTGTCATATGATTGTCATATGATGTTAGTATGTTCAATATGATGTGAGAACATTGAGTAAAGGACTTAAGTCCATATTAAGTCATAAGAAATGGAATTTGTAGTTTATAAGTCGTTAAGTCATGAACTTATGAAGAATAAGTCAAAACCTAACTTAAAAATAAGTTAATATCATAAGTAGTTTAAAATGTTCATATAATGATTAAAATCCATTTAGAATGATGATCAAATCGTTAGTAATGAAGATTATTAGGAATTCACACGATTGATTTATAATTGTCGAATTAATTGAAAATTCTCGGAATGGAAGTCGTATTTTGTGTTTGAACTCGGAAACGTTGGTTTTCGATGAAGACAAGTCATATTTGGCATTATAAAGTTGCGGACTCAAAAATGACCGAATTCTGACTTAGAACGAAGAAACGAGCGTTGAACGTTCACGAACGTTTATCGTTTTCGTTAAAAATGAACTAATAGTTGAAATTTTAGCAAACGAAGTCGAATAGATAAAATTCTTGTATGAACGTGTAGAGTGTATAATTTGTGAACCATAAGCTTTTGAACGAGCCAATTCGGACTTATAACGAAGAAGTTATGCGTTCAGAAATTTCGCAAAGTTGAGAAACTGTCAAAATTTTCTGGTGCATAGAGTTGGCACCGCGGCGCCAACCCAAGGTATATTGGTGGCACTTCAAAGCGCCATATCTGATCCACACACTCTCTTGTCAGAGAGTCAAAATACAACAAGCACAATTTGGGAGAGTAAAGTTTGGCGCCGCAACGCCAAGTTCGGATGTCGAGTCTCGCTAATCAAGCGCCAGTATGAGTTAGAGAGCTATGATCATAATAGCAGCCAAGTCCTAGGGTTTGAACAGAGAAGAAAGTTTACAAGTGTAATATGAATGGTAACTCATTAGTAACGAACTAAGGTTTAATTATAACATTGTTAAGGCAGTGTTAGGCACTTAATGTATGATGATTAAAGGTTGATAATCAATTGAATATGAATGTAATGAGAATGTAAGAACCATAATGAAAAGTCGGAACCAATAATAACAAATCTAAGTCATAATTATATTGAGAAGAAGGGTAAGTGTGAGACCCCAGATTTTATGAATAAAGATTTAAATTTCTCAAAATAGTTTTTTAATATTATGATGTGGATTTGATATAATGTTATAAGTTGAGGGTGATATTTACAAAATTTGAAAAGTATGCAAGTTGTTATAAAATATTCGTTTGGTCGGGGAATATTCTTTTTGTCGGGAATATCCGTACGACGACACAATCATTGGTGGACCCCACAATGGAATTATTGTCGGATTGAGAAAATGACAAAAATATTTTTATGAAAATAACGGCGGAAGTTTTACCATTAATCTGTTGAAACACCGGTGTTAAAGAAATACGATGTCTGGCGTGGTTGCATAGTAGCACCACCAGTATTGATTATTGATGCTTACGTGAGAAGTCACTCGGTTTTGTTCAATTATTGCTTTCTGATGGTGTTGCAGAGTATCTCACGTTATTTGATTCAATTATTGTCGATATTTTATATATTATTAAATCAATAATTGAGATAACAAAGTTATTAATATTATTATTTGCAATATTAACGATGTCTAGAAGTTCTGCCAAGGAGAGGTTTGGTCACCTAATTACGCGCCAATAGGGAGAAATTCTTATTAGAAAGCCCCCTCTTTCCTGGGAACGACCTAGTCGATTAACATTGTGAATTATAATAATGATGATAAACGTTGTTAAGTATTGAGGTGTCTTTTTATGAGGTCACTTGAAGTTTATATATATATATATATATATAAATTTTGCTTTATTAGTATTATTAATGTAATAAAACAGAAAAAGCTTTTTATATATAACAAAATACTTTTATAAAGTTATTTGTTTTATTAGACAATAATTAGAATATAATATATTTTATTATGCATAGTACTGTAGATATAGTGTTTGCATAGTAAAATCTTTTTATATAAAATATAATACTTTTATAAAGTTAATTGTTTTATTAGATTTTAAATAATATATATATATTATTATATATTTTATTGCATAGTATCCTTTTTATTTTCATATAAATATGATGCTTAGTTAAATTGAAATCATACCGAAATTGAGAGAATTCTCTTACATAATCTTGAGCGTATTTCTTTAGAGTTTTAAGAAGCTTTGAGCGTAGTCTTGAAGTTTTCTTCAAGTATATCCCATACTACCACCCGGCCTAATACTCTTCTTTATAAGGTAAGGGATATTATTTGTTGTACTCATAAGGGGTATTATTTCTTTAAGTATTCATGAAGAGTTCTCATATTCCATTCTTTATTATTCATTTGGAATAACATGTATATCTGAAATCTGCATACATGGTGAAATTCTTCCATTATTCCATTCCTTATTATTACATTGGAATAACTTTGTATATCTGCGAATTACCGCATACACGGTGAAATTCTTCTCGTTATTCCATTCTTTATTATTCATTGGAATATCACATGCATGCGTATTACGCATGACTTCGTTCCATTATTTATTATTCTGTTGGAATAACTTTTATCTGCTGCGGCGTCTATCGCATGCACGTGAAGTCTTTTGTTATTCCATTCTCTATTATTGTGTTGGAATATCCTGTCTGTGCGTTTACGCTTGACCTGGTTCCATTATTTATTATTCTGTTGGAATATCCTATCTATGCATTTACGCATGACTTAGTTCCATTTTTTATTATTCTGTTAGAATAACCTGTCTGTGCGGTCTATCACATGTAAGGTGATTTTTGTTGTTATTCCATTCTTTATCATTTTGTTGGAATATCCTGTCGGTGCGTATTACGCCTGACCCGATTCCATTAATTATTATGTTGTTGGAATAACCTGTCTGTGGGGTCTATCGCTTGCATGGTGATTTCTGTTGTTATTCTCTTTATTATTCTGTTGGAATATCTTGTTGTCATGCAATTTCACGACTTTGGTTCCGTTTCTTTATTATTACGGCTTAATATCCTATACGTGCGTGTCTGTGCACGACACAGTTCCATTCTTTAATATTATGCATTGGGAATAAACCGTATGCATGCGGGTCTATATCGCATCGCATGGTGAATCCTTCTCATTATTCCATTCTTTAATATTCATTTGGAATAACTTTATGCTACATGTGGATTACCACATGCACGGTGAATGATCCTTTGTATTAATTCCTTATTAAATTGTGAAAATGATCTGTTTACGTGGATTATGATGAAAGTCATAATAAAAGCATTGGACTGATGAAAATCATGGGTATATGTAGTATTAGTAAGTGTTATGATGAGTTATGTTGGTTATTATGTGAAAACATGAAAGTTTTTTAGAAATCACAAAGGGTTGAAAATTAGATTTTGGTGAAAATGGAACATGAAATTCAATTAACCATATCTCCTATTATATTTTGAATTTTTGAGTGTGGTTAAGTTGTAGAGTTAAATTTATGAGTTTTCTAACTTATCCAAGTGGAATCACTGGAAAAAGTGTTGTAGATTTTAGTATGGACTGATTTTAGCAAAGGAGTCAAAAACTGCAAAGTACAAAAAAGCTACTGCCTAGAAATTTAAAAGGGCATTTTTGGCCACTTAATTTGTGAGAAAAATTCCGGCCTTTTGGGACACGGAAATATAGGGTATAAAGTACCTCATGTCCAAAAATGAGCTTATTCCGACTTAAAATGAGCAAGTTATGACCATTTCAATATTTAGGTTTTTTTGACAAAAAATGCTATAACCGGAGTTCTTTAACTCCGATGACCATGAAATTGAAATTGGAAGCTCACGTTAACATGTGTAAGATCCTGCCAAGATTTGGGAATTTCTGGAATTAAACTTGAGGTAGCTAATTTCTTAAGGAATTAATTAGAGATTGATTTTTAAAAAATACTTAAGGGAGTTGAAAAATTATAAAAAAATACTTGTTGTGTATGAAATATATGTATTTATGTTTGGACAAAGGATAGAAAAATAATAAGTTGATTTGGTAATTTTTTATGAAAATGGTTTAGTTACAAATATATGAGTTAAATATGTTATGTGAAGTTGAAGAATTGGTAAATAGGATTTTAGGGCTTGAAAATCCTATATAAGGTATATATCTTGATTTTTGATGAGTGATTTGATCATTGGTGATGAAATCTTATGAGTATGACATTTTGAATGATTAAATGCATTATTTGGTAAAGTTTAAATTGTTTATAAGTTTAAGAAGTGATTAAAATATTGTTATAATATTAACAATATTAGATTATGAGTTATTTAAGTGATGATAATATTTGGATAAATTTAAAGTCTTTAATATTTATCCTTATTTTCGTTTGATTAATGCTTATATCATTGTCATCATCCTCATGCTTATATTGTGATGAAAGTTATCTTTGGCTTACGATGCGTAGATGGACTTGGTTTGATTATGACAAGAGATTATTCGATATAATCATGACCGTAATGTGATAAATGATGTAGTGAAAGTCCTCGGTGGCACGAAGTGCATTGATGGACAGTTTTTGGTATGATTATGACCAGGGATTATTCGGTATAGTCATGACCATTGATGATTTAATGAATATCCTTGGCCCGTAGTGCAGGGAAGATTCGATGATATGGTTTAATTATTAAGCTGAGTATCAGCACTAAAAGTAATGAAAACATTTTAAATCATAGAAGATAGTAGATATCATGCTCTACTTGACTCTTCTAATGGATTTCTTATTCCGCTGTAGTTAAACTTGATGTCTATTGTATTTTATCAGTTTAACATTGTTGAAGACTAATGATAATTTATTCTGCATTATCTTAGTCATAATATTTCTTACTGGGCTAGTTGAGTTAACCCCTTTCTTTCATTATTCTCTTCAGGAAATGAGAACGTAGCCGGGACTAGTCGGGGAACGGAGTGACGGTCCAGATGATAGTATTAGTAGTCCTCACTATTCTATTAAATTGTGTGACAATAAATGTTATGAGGACTCCTTTGAGTGTGGATATTATCTAGATGACAATTTTTGTATTAAAACTCATAGCATATGTTTTGTCGTATATTACACGACGTTTGTATAATTAAGTTTGTATTTGTATTTTGTACCATGTATTTGGCGACTCAAGATGGGTGATGTATACCTATTTTGGGGGCGTCACAGTTGGTATCAAAGCTTAGGGATATGATCCCTGGCTGAGATGTGAGACAAGAACTAGGAGGGGAGAGACGGGGAATTCCTTCGCTAGTATGACATACCTAAGTTTATTTGGTATTTAATTGGCTGGTCAGAGTATAGGGATAATATGTGATATGTTAATTAACCCTTATTTTGTGACAGTGTTTGAAAATGGCATCTGAAAATATCTTGGGAGAAGTTCCAAGAGTTGTTCAATGACAAGTACTTTCCCGAAAGTATTCGTCACGTGAAGGAGGTGGAATTCATCAAGTTGGAAGAAAACAATATGACCGTGTCGCAATACGTGGCTAAATTTGCGGAGTTATCCCGGTTTGCATCCCATTTGGTCGATAATGAGGAGCGAACTAAGAGGTTTGAAACCCGAAATACGTCAATACCTCATTTCTTACAAACTTTATTTATATTCTGATGTTGTGAACAGGGCTCAGTTATTGGAGCGCGATAATGAGTTAGCACAACCAAAAGGTAACGAGCAACAACGATATAATAATCATTACAGGTGGCAACGGCCATCCAACAATGATGACCATCGTGGGGAAATTATCATGCTAAGAATGGTAACCACTTCAGTGGTAATCATGGCCAAGATAATAGAAGTGGAAATTTCAAGAAGAGAAGGTCATTTAGCTCGATTTTGTCGTATAGTGAAGTCAAGTCCAGCTGGGACGGTGGCACCAAAGGCGGATACGGATAAAACAAAGTCGGTGGTTTTTCGGAAGAGCGTTTTAGTGACTTCTCAAAAGCGAGTAACCCGAAACGAAGTTAGCACGGGTTAGTTAATTATAAATTTTTGCGAAGTCTATACCTTATTAGATACCGGTTCTACCCATTCTTTTATCTCTCTTGCTTGCATTCAACGTTTAAATTTGACTCCGGAGAAGTTAGACTTTGACTTATCTTTTGAAACTCCGTTAGGAGAAACCTTCATTACATGTGGTATCCAAGTCTTGGATGAGAGTCACAGTTTTGAATGATATTTCTATTGTTAATTAATTTCCTGACGTATTCTTGAAGACTTCTTAGCCTACTTAGAGCGTGAAATCGAATTTTGTATTGACCGCAGTATAAAACCCATTTCTAAAACCCTCAAATATTTCTTCAACTTAAATGAACGTATAATGTGCCAAAGACGTTGGCTCGAGCTGTTGAAGATTATGATCATACCATTCAATATCATCGTGGAAGAGTGAACGTGGTAGCTGACGCATTGAGTAGAAGATTGTATGCGTTTACGAGTGCGATGTTGTTAATACAAAACCCATTTCGTATAACTTACAAATGATGAAGATAGAGTTAAAGACTCTAAGGACCCACGTGGTGATATCAAATATATGATTAGAATTGACTTTAATCGATAAAGTTAAAGCCGCTCAAACTACACACCTAGAGCTGATGAATGTGAAGAAGAAGGTTCAAGAAGGAGTTATCTCAACCCTCAATTTTATTAGCCCATTTGAAATCCTTGATCGAGTAGGAACTGTGGCCTATAGACTCTTTTTACCACCAAATATGTTGCATGTACATAACGTTTATCACGTACCGATATTATGTAAATATGTGGACAACCCGAACCACATTATTGATTTAGAACCGAATAAGATAGCGGAAGATTTAACGTCTGAGGAAATACGTGTTAAAATCTTGAATAAGAAGGATCGTATTCAACACTCAAAGGTTATACCTCAAGAGTTAGAATCTGAAATGAAGTCAAGGTATCCATATCTGTTCGGCATACCAGGTACGTACATAAATTTCGAGGGCGAAATTTCATAAGGAGGGGAGATTGTGAGACCCCAGATTTTATGAATAAAGATTTAAATTTCTCAAAATATTTTTTTTAATATTATGGTGTGGATTTGATATAATGTTATAAGTTATGGGTGATATTTACAAATTTTGCAAAGTATGCAAGTTGTAATAAAATATTTGTTTGGTCGGAGAATATTCTTTTTGTCGGGAATATCCGTACGATGGCACAATCATTAGTGAACCCCACAACAAAATTATTATCGGATTGAGAAAACGAAAAAAATATTTTGATGAAAATAACGGCGGAAGTTATACCATTAACTGTTGAAACACCCAGTATTAAAAGAACAGTAATACGCGTGGTTGCATAATAGCACACAGTATTGATTATTGATGCTTACGTGAGAAGTCACTCAGTTTTGTTCAATTATTGCTACAGTAATTGTTGCATAGTATCTCACGTTATTTGATTCAATTATTGTCGATATTTTATATATTATTAAATCAATAATTGAGATAACAAAGTTATTAATATTATTATTTGCAATATTAACGATGTCTAGAAGTTCTGCCAAGGAGAGGTTTGGTCACCTAATTGCGCGCCAATAGGGAGAAATCCTTATTGGAAAGCCCCCTCTTTCCTGGGAATGATGAGGTCGATTAATATTGTGAATTATAATAATGATGATAATTGTTGTTAAATATATTGAGGGTCTTTTTATGAGGTCACGAAAGTTTATATATATATATATATAAATTTTCTTTATTAGTATTATTAATGTAATAAAACAGAAAAACTTTTTATATAAAACAGAATACTTTTATAAAGTTATTTGTTTTATTAGACAATAATTAGAATATAATATATTTTATTATGCATTGTGTTTTGCATAGTAAAATCTTTTTATATAAAATAGAATACTTTTATAAAGTTATTTATTTTATTTGACAATAATAATTAGAATATAATATATTTTATTATGCATAGTGTTTTGCATAGTACTTCCATAGTGTTTGCATAGTAAAATCTTTTTATATATAAAATGAATACTTTTATAAAGTTAATTATTTTATTAGATTTTAAATAATATATATATATATATATATATATTGTATTATATTTTATTGCATAGTATCCTTTCTATTTTCCTATAAATAGGATGCTTAGTTAGAATTGAAATCACACCGAAATTCGTAGAATTCTCTTTTATAATCTTGAGCGTATTTCTTTAGAGTTTTAAGAAGCTTTGAAATATAGTCTGAAGTTTTCTTCAAGTATATCCCCGCCTCTACCAGGTGAATACTCTTCTTTATAAGGTAAGGGATATTATTTGTTGTACTCATAAGGGGTATTATTTCTTTCGTATTCATGAAGAGTTCTGTTATTCCATTCTTTATTATTCTGTTGGAATAACATGTATATGCGAAGTACCGTATACATGGTGAAATTCTTCTGTTATTCCATTCCTTATTATTCTGTTGGAATAACCTATATATGCGAAGTACCGCATACATGTTGAAATTCTTCTGTTATTCCATTATTTATTATTCTGTTGGAATATCTTGTCTGTGTGTATTACACATGACCTGGTTCCATTATTTATTATTCTATTGGAATAACCTGTCTGTGCGGTCTATCGCATGCCTGGTGAACTCTTTTGTTATTCCATTCTCTATTATTGTGTTGGAATATCCTGTCTGTGCGTTTACGCATGACCTGGTTCCATTATTTATTATTCTGTTGGAATAACCTGTCTGTGCGGTCTATCACATGCATGGTGATTTTTATTGTTATTCCATTCTTTATCATTTTGTTGGAATATCCCGCTTGGGTGAGTATACGCGCTTACTTGATTCTATTAATTATTATCTTTGTTGGAATAACTTTTATGCATGCGGTATATATATCGCATGCATGGTGATTCTTGTTGTTATTCCATTCTTTATTATTCTCGTTGGAATATCACAGCTTGTGCGAATTTCACGACACCGGTTCGTTCTTTATTATTCGTTTAATATCACGTCGTGCGTTTACGCACGACCGGGTTCCATTCTTTATTATTATTCATTGGGAATAACTTTTATGCATGCATGTCTATCGCATCGCATGGTGAATCCTTACATATTCCATTCTTTATTATTACATTTGGAATAACTTTCTATGTGGATTATCACATGCACGGTGAATGATCCTTTGTATTCATTCCTTATTAAATTGTGAAAATGATCTGTTTACGTGGATTATGATAAAAGTCATAATAAAAGCATTGGAATGATGAAACTCATGGGTATATGTAGTATTAGTAAGTGTTATGATGAGTTATGTTGGTTATTATGTGAAAACATGAAAGTTTCTTAGAAATCACAAAGGGTTGAAAATTAGATTTTGGTGAAAATGGAACATGAAATTCAATTGACCATATCTCCTATTATATTTCGAACTTTTGAGTGTGGTTAAGTTGTAGAGTTAGATCTATGAGTTTTCTAACTTATCCAAGTGGAATCACTGGAAAAGGTGATGTAGATTTTCATATGGACTGATTTTAGTAAAGGAGTCAAAAACTGCAAAGTACAAAAAAGCTACTGCCTAGAAATTTAAAAGGGAATTTTCGGCCACTTAATTTGTGAGAAAAATTCCGGCCTTTTGGGACATGGAAATATAGGGTATAAAGTACCTACTGTCCAAAAATGAGCTCATTCCGACTTAAAATGAGCAAGTTATGATCATTTCAATATTTAGGTTTTTTCGACAAAAAATGCTATAACCAGAGTTCTATAACTCCGATGACCGTGAAATTTAAACTGGAAGCTCACGTTAACATGTGTAAGATCCTGCCATGATTTGGGAATCTTTGGAGTTAAACTTGAGGTAGCTAATTTCTTAAGGAATTAATTAGAAATTGATTTTTAAAAAATACTTAAGGGAGTTGAAAAATTATAAAAAAATACTTGTTGTGTATGAAATATATGTATTTATGTTTGGACAAAGGATAGAAAAATAATAAGTTGATTTGGTAATTTTTCATGAAAATGGTTTAGTTACAAACATATGAGTTAAATATGTTATGTGAAGTTAAAGAATTGGTAAATAGGATTTTAGGGCTTGAAAATCCTATATAAGGTATATGCAGATAAAATGGTTTAGTTACAAACATATGAGTGATTTGATCATTGGTGATGAAATCTTATGAGTATGACATTTTTGAATGATTAAATGCATTATTTGGTAAAGTTTAAATTGTTTATAAGTTTAAGAAGTGATTAAAATATTGTTATAATATTAACAATATAAGATTATGAGTTATTTAAGTGATGATAATATTTGGATAAATTTAAAGTCTTTAATATTTATCCTTATTTTCGTTTGATTAATGCTTATATCATTGTCATCATCCTCATGCTTATATTGTGATGAAAGTTATCTTTGGCTTACGTGCATAGATGGACTTGGTATGATTATGACAAGAGATTATTCGATATAATCATGACCGTAATGTGACGAATGATGTAGTGAAAGTCCTCAGTGGCCTGAAGTGCATTGATGGACAGTTTTTGGTATGATTATGACCAGGGATTATTCGGTATAGTCATGACCATTGATGATTTAATGAATATCCTTGGCCCGTAGTGCAGGAAAGATTCGATGATATGGTTTATTTATTAAGCTGAGTATCAGCACTAAAAGTGATGAAAACATTTTAAATCATAGAAGATAGTAGATATCATGCTCTACTTGACTCTTCTAATGGATTGTGTATTCCGCTGCAGTTAAACTTGATGTCTATTGTATTTTATCATTTTAACATTGTTGAAGACTAATGATAATTTATTCTGCATTATCTTAGTCATAATATTTCTTACTGGGCTAGTTGAACTCACCCTTTCTTTCACTGTTCTCTTCAGGAAATGAGAATATAGCTGGGACGAGTCGGGGAACGGAGTGATGGTCCAGATTATTGCATTAGTAGTCCTCACTATTCTGTTAAATAGTGTGATAATAAATGTTATTAGGACTCCATTGAGTGTGGATATTGTCTAGATGACAATATTTGTATTAAAACTCATAACATATGTTTTGTCGTATATTACACGACGTTTGTATAATTAAGTTTGTATTTGTATTTTGTACCATGTATTTGGCGACTCAAGATGGGTTATGTATACCTATTTTGGTGGCGTCACAATATGATACATTAGGAACCTAGTATGTTATTCATGACCTAATGTGTTATGTGATGTTGTCAATTACAGTAGAGACTTAAAGACTTAACTGAGAACGTGTTATAACTGTAGCAGACGCTAAAGGCAAGTATTCTAACCCTTGTTCCAGTTCTATCTAAACAAGTTTTGTAATTCATGTATCCTTACACATGAAGTATTGTATGATGAAGTCAAAGCCAACTCTTTCGGCTAGACTTATATTATGTTTTTATCAAGGCATGGTCAATGTTTACCAAGTTATATTGGTGTGGTTTTCAAACGAAGACTGAGTATGCTAAAATGTTTTTTGTCGTTTAACGAAAGGCACGTGAGGTTGCCATAACTTAAACGTATACACGTTTAATGAATGTAGTGTTAATAAACATAGGGTACTATAGGCTGATAACCTAGATGTACTCGTAAGTAATGTCAGACTTATGGACTTAGTGTCAGGACGTCCTTTTCAAAAAGAACTTATGAAATGCTCAAGGTCTTGGACTGGAATTGATGTTTTACTAAATACTGTTGTTGTAAAACGTTTTAAATGAAAAGAAGTGCTATTTTGAATTATCGATAGTACTTCGTAACTATTGTTCAGTTATTGAAGATATATGATTCATATGTTTCAAGCATTTTGTTTATTAGAATTGTAGTACTTGCTGAGCTAATCATGCTCACTCTTGCTTGAACCATATGAACACAGCTGAGATCAAATGGACCGAAGGCTCCGACAAGGATAAAGGCAAGGCGAAGATGAACCCATAGAATATTTATGTAATAGTATAGGGTGAATGATTGTAATATATTTGATATTATGACAAGTATAATGTAATGGTTATAAAGAACCTGGGGAAATGTTAATATTATTTCGAATATATAGAAGACATATTCTTTCTTTTGAGACTTTTCAATTGAATATATGTGTGAATGGTAGTACCGTGTAGCACCATCTGTCGGGTTGGAAGATACCCGGATTTGGGGACGTCACAATAAGGGTTCGCTAGTCTTACAAGATTCAACAATAAATGATATTCAGTTTGAATAATAAACTCAAGAGGTATACAATGGAATAAGTATTGTATAACAGGAATCATGCTTTAAAAAATGATAACATCTAATATGAAATCTTGAACTTGATCAATAAATAACAAGAACTTGCTCGATATAGAATATAAGCCAAGAACTTGCTCAAATAAAGTTTTGGGTTAGAAAACTTGTTCAATGTAAAGAGGTAAGGTTTAGATACTTGTCTCGTGCATAGATAACACGTTAACTATTCACGTTCCTCAATTTAATCCTACATACCATTTACATTCACAATAATATTTTATTATAATGTAATTAACATCACAAGTTCATTCTCTTCTCACTAAACTCCGATCATAACATTAATTCTCACACATTATTAAACATCACAAACGACGAGCTAAATACGCATTCGACAAATCAATTAAACATGTAAATACCTTATTAACATGTTAAAAATCTATTTTAACATCACATTATATGTCTAATACATTTTAATGTTGATTAGATTAGGTTACAGTTACATTTCCTGGACTTGAAAAACTAAAAATCTCATTTACGGGCAAATCTGCCAGTGGTATGCACAGCCCCACCATTTGAACTAAGTCTCGGCGGCTGCGACGATCGAGCCGCAGCCCACCAATTAAACTAAGATTGGCGATGCGGTAATATGATGGCGTTATAAGCTCGGACTATAAAGCTTAAGTCCGGTGTCATGACGTGATTTTAAGCTTGAGTCATGCGCTACGTGTTGTGAAACATCGAGATCAAAATCTAAAGTTTGCGAAAAAACACAGAACATGGTGTTGACACTCAAAATTTTGTATTCCTGTCACTAACATTGCAGGAGGGCAGAATCGTCTTTCAGAGATAACCTTGGAGGACAAAGTAGCTCCAATTCTGGAGACAACCCCGGAATTATCAGTCTTACCATCTTAGAGATAACCCCAAGATAACCAGTTTCAGTCCTGGAGACAACCCCGGGAGTTTCAGTTTCAACCTCGGAAACAACCCCGAGGAATGCAATTCCAATTCTGGAGACAACCTCGGAATCCTCAGTTTTCCATCTCAAAGACAACCCCGAGATACTCAGTCCCAGAGACAA